>JALHAQ010000014.1:1200000-2400000 GCA_023838395.1 Holcopasites calliopsidis
ATTCGAAACCAATAGCACAAAGGGGTGGTGGTTCTAATTGTACTGTTGCACCACACAAATGTACATGTTTTTATAGCATACATCGCACAGAGTGTCTTACAAATAAATGTTGCAACATTATTCTGAACTTTGAAGAAAATACAAGGAAAAAGGAGCTCCAAAAACATCATTATTCTGAAGTCATTAAATTCGTAAAGTCTTAAAGTTCGAAGCCTTAAAGCGCATTTCAGATTATATTTTGACTTTGCCTTTTTGTGTAAAAGAAATGTACCTTCAAACAAAATCTTTTGTTTACTGTAAGTCGAAGTACAACGTATGCCCAAATAAATATGCCGCTTTCGATTTGCTTCTATTTAATTCTCAAGTAGATGAATGTAAAATTTAAATTACCTTACTGTATTAATCCGGATATTCCTTGTAGCAAGAAAGTTATCATATCCGATCTACATACATACATATACTTTCAAATTGTTATTGTAACAGCAGCACTTTTTGTACAAAGATATTTATTGTAAAATATACAAAATGTTTCCGTAAAAAAAGCGTTTAATGCCGTTGGAGTTAATCTTTTTTTTGGGCTATCTCGTTTTTACGTCTGAACGTTGAAACTACAGAAATAATAATAAATATGCCGATCGATACACTGCCGAGCTTCATTATCCATGGATTTTCACGTAGGAAATTCGCAATGGTCTGTGTTAAGTCATCGCTAAAAAAAAAGGTGACACAAATATTAATGTAGAAAGGACTGAAGCTACCTAGTCATTACATCTGGTAATCAAACTTACAATGGACTATGTGGTACAGGAATGCTTTCTGCATGTACATTTCTATACCATTCCTTTGCAAATGATACAAATGAATTAATGTCACGTTTCGGAATCTGATAACGATACATTTTACCATGTCTAAGGCTGTAAGTACAAAATAAATTATATTAAACCGGATGCAGATATGCTGTTTTACTAATTCCATATACTATTTTGCTATACCCACAATATGAACTCTGGTGTTTCTAAAACATTGAATCTCCTTGCTGTGGATGCCCCGGTTGTAGATTTATCAATTCGAGCAACATTAACTCTTTGTTTAAGCTTTGCACCAACGGCTTCCCACTTTGCAATCATTCTAACGCATTCTACACAATCCGTTGTATAACTGCGTTAAGGAAATATAAATTAAATATCCATATAGCGGGGTATATTGAACATTAAAGTAAATAAAAACCGACAACATAATGAACCAATCCCCGGTTGTAGCTCCGCTACTTGCTTGGGTCAAATGTTCGAACGTATCATCTCTTAATTCTTTTACCACCGGCTCCTTGTTTTCATTGAATACGTGTAAAATTTCTTCGTCATTTAATGGCCCTGTAGAACATGTTAAACGTGATAAATTAAAAAAAATAATGTTTCCTTCCGACCCATTTACCTTAATGTTCATATCTGTACCGTCGTAAAGTAACGGCATCCCATTCCTAAAATATACCAGTTGCGGTTCCCTATCTGTACTATAAAGCCGAAGCAACTGACTGTCAACAGCTTTCACGACCCACGCAGACAAGGAGGTCACCAGATCCTCCCTTAAATGGATCATTTCATTCTCAAAGTTGTCACATGCTTCGCAATCTTTTCTTGCTATAACCGTCAAATGTAGATTAAAGTTGTGCAAGTTTATAGTCCGCATATGTTTCAAGTGTTGGTAAAATAAATTTGAACTTTGCAGTTGCAAGGAATAAGTAAGGAAGAAGATATAAACCAAATAGAAAGCTCCAATCAATAGGTTATGTTTAAGTCTCTATAACGAATAAATAAAACTGGTTGATCTTTTCATTGAAAAACTACATTTCGTGGATTTGCCATCAAATTACTTATTATTAAAATGGACTTGTTCAGTTTTTGCAGCCAACGTATACATATTTACGTAAAGTATCTAACGTATCCATATGAATTGAAACTCACTGAATAGCACGACTACATATTTTTCCGTTTTTATGAGATTTATGAGCTCTTCATCGTTCACTACTTCCAGCCCTGCAGAATGAACGGTGACGAGACCACATATCAACATGAGAAATATTATATGCAACATTGCGAGGGCCACTTTAATGCACTTCGATGACTCCAAGTATTCCAAATCACTTCAAGCATTCAAGCTGCGCCGACAAAGTTAATTGAAGTTACGCCACTGATTAGCTCGTACCAACTTTAGAATTTTTAACTGTATGTCGTTCCTAAACCTAACCTTTTGAATGCGCGATGTTGTACTACTGTTACACACAGCGCAAATGTCAGATGTTACAACTATGCTCCCTACAGTCAAATTACGTTACTGTACATTTGTATCTTACAATCGTATAAACAACATTTATGTTACAAGAATATATTCCATTCTTCAGGTTTCGTTAATCTATAGTTTTATGATCCCGCATGATCTCTTCCTAAAAAAATACAACCTGTCACAAATTTATCCGATGACACACGCCAATGCGCGTATCGTTTTTGCACGGGATCGAACTTTTCCTTAATTGGCGCCCTCCCAAGATAAATTGCACATGCGCCACCTGTACGCCGATGCATTGGCATAGATTCAAATTTGATTGCGGGGAAAAAATGAGAAAACGTGATTTTTGCCATATGTGGATTCATCGCAAATGATAATGTATCTAATTACATTCAATTTATCATCAACCAAGTTTAGGATACAGCAAACATGACGAAAAAGGGGTGACTTGTCTCCGCGGCTGGTATTACCACATACCGCTACCACTTTCGTATCTGATCTGGCTTCGAAAGTGTAACACACGTATTCATCTCGCATTCTCCCTTGTTTATACGAAAAGCACTGCATTCCTTCTTATTTTTTTCACGAGTACCAGCGGCTAACGGTGCTTAATAAACATGAGGCAAGGCGCGCGCAACTTACAAATGAAGTAGCATTTTATTTGCAACGACGTCAAAGAAACCTCCGCTTGGAATTAGTTTAGCGTCCACTTTCCATTTTCATTTTACTTTCTTCGCGATATACTAATGCCTCGTTATGTTACGCGTGTACCACTTTTACCGCTTCACGGGCATTCAAGTAGCCTCCTAGAAGACGGTAATTTATACCTCAGCTGTAGACCACCTCACACCCTCCTTTTTCTGTGTATAATAAAGGAAAAACCAGTTCCCACTGACAAAGGAATAAGAAAAAGTTGCAACGCGATTTTTATGCACCGTATCCTACTTTTTGATGTTGGAGAACGGGGCTGGAAAGTTTGCGGTACCAAAATGGCGACCGGATGAACGCAACCCGCAATATTTTCACCCCCCTTTTTCTAACGTTACAGAGATCGTCACCAGCAATTAAAAATAAAAGTGAACATGAAAACTAACCAATCGAATGAATTTTTATCCACGAAAACTGGGTATCGCGTGTTTTATTATAAAATTTATAAAGGATTTATTATAAACGATATCAGACTACGAACAAGGGTGGACAACAAGTGACCTAGGCCATTGTCAATAACGATTATTGTACACGGTTCAAATGAATACGCTCGATGTGCGTGTGCGGAAAGTAGAAAGCATTGCAGAAGGTAATAACAGACAGATGCAGCGGTGTCATTCCGGTTTTCGTGTCAGCACGCAGCGTGTTCTACATACGCCAAACCATAAATCTTGATTTACGATGTTAAATTTCCTATTAATACGAATCTCCCCGTTTTCATGGATAAAAATATCTCTAAACAATAAGAGATCGTCCGATATTTAATAGTACTATAATTGCCATGTAGATGAAACATTGGAAAATTTTTTGAAAAGATCATTGTACATTTTATTCGAATTGCAGGGCACGTCCACGTGTTACGCAACTAGCTATATCCCTACAAACTCATCCTTTTCCGTTTTCCATCTAGATCAGCGATCTAAATGAAAGGCGTACGAAATAGGATTTACAATTTTTGGAATACCATGCGATAGTCTACCATCCCACAATGTTTGCTAATGGACGCAAATTATTTGCGCTCAAGAGAAAGCCCGCTTGTTGAAGCACGTTTGCATAATAATCGAGAAGGATTCCCTATCTAGATCTATGCTATTTTCATTTTCAAACGTGACTTGTTTCACATTCGTCAGCAATTTCGATACCATCATACGAAAAAGGCATTATCTTCCTGCAATGATAACAATTACACATTTCCGGAGTTTTTTTTTTAATGCCCAATATGATCTCATCTTACTTGCTTCGAAATTAATATAAAGACTATCGATCGATTACCACGATTTCGTTAGCTGCTGCTAGCCGTTCGTGGCACGATCTTTGAACAGAGTTCGTCCAAGTTATCCAAGGGAATCTTGAGAAACTTTCCTTTCGTACGAAAGGCGATTGGTATTCAAGAAACTCGTGCATTTTATGCGGGATGTTTACGAATTTCGAGACCCGTAGCGAGATATTCCCAGGAATTTTCTACGATCCTGCTTGGAACTATTATAGAAGCACATCGACTTTTAAATAAATCCTCCTCCATTTCTTCCTCATACACGTTGCGTACGATCGCTTTATTACATTTATAACACGATTATTATTAAACTTTGTTTCTGAAATAAATTAGAATGCAAGAAATTTAATTATAATGGTATTCAGCATTTGCTACTGGGAGTTATTCAATTTTAACCAGAGTAAAGAATTCTATTCATATCTGTTTTTATAATATAAATTTTTAGGACAAAGTAATATTTTCAAATAATAAGCTTGGCATGGTAATTGTAATAAGCAGTATGAACGATCGTGAAAATACCTTATCTATTAGCGTTGATGTGCAATCCAGAGGAATACGTAACGCGGCTTCCTTTCTCGTTGGAGGAAAGTTACAAATACCTGTTACCCTTGGCAATGCGTGGAAATCAGGGTAACATTTTTTTACGAAAGCCAGTCATCCATCGGCTGCATCGTAGTCTGTAATCCGATTAATGGTGTACAACTGGGAGCGAAAACATAAGCCACATTCTATGATTGACCTGCATAAAACGCACTGTATTCATGCATTTGCTTAGGATGTGCTATGTAAGCTTGTACAGCAAATTTGAATACCTTGTTCCCCTTCAATGTTTAGCCACACGTTTTCTTGTCTAATCTCTGCTTTATTTTTTTCTTCGTAGTTCGAGGAAAGTATATCAGTAGTAACACATTTCTTCTCTCCATTAGAAGAGTTCAAAAGGTCTTGCTCTGAAGAGAGTTTTAAAAACACTAAAAATAATAATAATAATAATGACAAATGAAAAAATGCGAAAATTGTTGATTCGATCACCCTATTAGGTGGGTATGGTTGGAAGGCCTTTGTCAAATTCCAAGTTGATGAGAGCCGCAGAGCACCGTGGACCGAGCGTACACTTTTCTATGCGTATTAAAAAGTGTAATTTCGCCAGGTGGGTCATGCTGCACATAGTTCACTGAGCGGTCAGCCGCACACGCGGACTGACCGATTGCTTTCCCCGTTAAAGTGAAGAGTTTAAATCAGGTTGACTCTTTCTCCCTGGTTTGTATGGTCGGGTACCAGCCAATGTCCTATCGGTATGTGCAGATCAAGATCGCTTTTACCTTTTTGCGAGCGAGGAGGGATTCCTAGGAGTATAAAACGGTATGCAGTTGATTCGCGTCCCAGTATTAGTGTAGTTTCTCAATTTGTCTTCGCCGGACTCCATTTTGCTATTATTCGACTAGCCGAGATCCTTTTGGAAACATCCTCTTATCATGGCGAAAATCATTTCGCTCGTGAGTACCGAACACACTGTGAAACAATTTTTGGTGCAACCGTGAAGTTCGAATTTTCCGTTAGCTTAACGATATTTAAATGTAGTTACCTTTGTTTGATCCATTTCTTTTTCTTTCATACGTATTTGCTTCTTAGCTGTACAATGATTTATAGATGGTGATTATTAATTTCGCGTGCAACTTTGTTCATTTTTAGAGTGCAGTCATCCTCGGCTGCATCCTGCTGGCTCGTGCTGAACCGCCGGTCAACGGTACGTATAAGAAATAAATCCCGTGACTCTGTGAACTTTGAAATAGTCGTTGCATTAAATTATACGTAAGAATAACACCGTTTCCATTAAATATCATACAAACGAAATGGCCCCTCGGTATTAATTAATATTTATCGCAGGCTATCCCGTCAACGCGGACAGCAATGGCTTCGATTTCAACAGCAACATCATCAACAGCGCCTACATGGCCGCGAAAGAGGGTCACCGAGAGAACACGGACTTCTACAGCGGTGGAAGTAGCGGTCACCCTACGACCAACACCAGGAGCCCCGGGAGCCTCGAGGAGAGTCTAAGGAGCAGCTCGTACAATGCATTTTCTGCCAGTTCTCACAATACCGGCTTCCCGACCTATCCAAGTGGCAATCGCGAAAGCCTGGCCACGAGTCCTTACTTCGTCAACAATATCGCACAGCCAAGCCTGGACAGCTACACGAGCAGCACCGCTAACGGGGATCCCTCCTTCGAGGCTTACAGCCAAGGAGGCGACCAGGCGAGCTCAGATTTCAGTCAGTTCCCTGGTAACAAGCACAAGAGCCCCTCCTATATGAGATTCACCGACAATCTAGCCGGGTCAACCAGTACGGGAAGCTACCCTGAATTGGCGACTAGTCTGGCGGCGGAGACTTCTTCATTCCAAGGGGATTACCATACAGATTCGTATAAAGCTCATACGCAGCCTGCCGCGGGATTCATGGAAGGAACTGCGGACCAAGCGTTCAACAGGGAGCCGGTCACTTTATTCAACAGTCCCAGCAACGATTACTCGTACGGAAAGACAAAGGGCAACAGTGTCTTTGGAATGGCAGGGAGCAGCAAATTCATAAACGACGTCTACTCGATGCATCCGGATATGCGTTACGTCCGAGGAAGCCATGGGAACGCTATGCTGTTGAGTTCTTCCCCAAACAATCCTTTCGGCAGTGGCAGCACTCGGGGCAGTCCTAGCATTTACAGCTCCGGCAGTAAATTCGGCAAGTATAATAAGTACGTGAACGAGTACACGCCCGGTGGGGGGTTCAACTATCTTCCCAAGGAACAAGACGTCGACTACTTGCTCGGCAACTATGGCAAAGGTAGCGGGAAACTGGCCGCTATTAAAGAGACCAGACCCAGCAGTTACGCCGGCCCTTCGTATCTCAGCAAGATGGTCGGTGGTTACAAAAGTAAGCCAAATTTCATGAGCACGTCTCCAGTGGTGGGATACGCGTCGATGCCTGGTCTGCATGCCGGTTACACTGGTAGCAGTTACCCCGATGGCCATTTGTTGAGGAGATATCGAAGCAGCAGCTATGTACCTGGACATGGATATGCTGGTTACTACTAATACCTCCGGCATACGTCATATGTTTTCTTACGTTTTGTACATATTTATTTTACGAAATACATATTTAATGCCAATCGAATGTATTGTTGTTTGTACGTTGTTTAAAATAAAATTATTGTAAAAATCACGTGAATCGGTCGACGGCCTTTCCTTAATTCTTTACCGGCGATTTCAAGCTAATTGCGGTGGTGTTCGTGAAAGCTTCGGCTTGGCTAAAAACGCATCCTCCGAGTTGGAATCCGTTTCTTCGATGCGCGAAATATTTGCTTTTTCCATTACTGTGTTATCCCTGATGTTCCTATAAGAAAGGTCTTAATTTCGAACAACGGCCCGATACATTCTAAAAAGGAAAACGTGATAACGATAAAGAACTGTGTACAATTTATTCGAAAGGCGGTAACGTGTAGAAATGTGTATAAATATTTATATAAAAATATATAACGGTGCATATCTAGGTAGAAAATCACACAGTGCACTGTCACGTATAAGAATCTTGACTCACAGTGACGCTATGCTGCTCAGTTTCTCCATCACTGAAAAAAAGATACAAGTTTCGGGAATATAATACAATTTCAAGTAACAATTATAGTCTCGCGATGCATTGCGTAATTATATGTGCAGTAAATGTGACTCATCCTTGACTGCGTTACTTTCATTCGTTTGCCCCAATTTTCTCCAGATCACGACCAAACGTATACAGTCGAGAGAAAGTTATAGAGCTTTCACTACACGGCGCTTACAAATATATCCCTTACTTGTCGAGCATGGTAAAACCGCAACAAGTATGAAAGTTCGCGAACAGCTAATTACTCGTTATGAACCTCTTTTTCTTTTCTCTCGATAAAGTGAAAATAAAATGAAACTCGAAGGAAAAGACGACAACCTGTTGATTCGGCTTCGCTTCCAATCACCGGCACGGATGATGCCAGAGTTGTTTCGCTGCTCTCCCTGGAAATCATTCATAAAGTAAACACCTCACTATATCGTTGCCGAGGATAGAATCGATAACAAACTTGGAAGTTTGATTCTCATAGATATACGTCGCACTTTCGTCACACGAATCTTTAATGGTAAACCTAGTATCGTTCGCGTTCCATCTTTCGTTTGTACTTTGTTCTCTATGCAGGGGCCGATCCTTAAAGGTAATTTAGGAATTTCAACTCCGAATATCTTGTTTGTCACTTAACTATCGTTCGAATACCTTAACTGCAGCTGAATTTAATTTAGTTGTACGTATCGACGGTTGTGGATGCGCTACCGGTTTCTGAATAGAATTTTGCAGTACTGTACTGTTACCCCTACTTTTTATATCGCGCTTTTTGCTCATCAGTTTTCTTGAAATATAGGAAATACATTTTTTTTTTATTTCACATATAGCGTACGTTCATTGATAAATTAATAAATTAATACCTTGAGCGATTCTTTTCGCACGTTACTGATTCAAATCCCTGCAGAACGATACTGTTATCCTTCCTTTTTACATCGCGCTTTGTGTTTACAACTTTTCTTGAATTATATTACGCATGTGAATTTGTGTATGATTTATGAATGTTGATGAATAATACCTTGCTAAGTTGTCTTCATATGGTATTGTTTCGAGACTCCGCAGTACCAGACTGTCATCCATGACCCTTGTATCGCGTCTTTTGTTCAGCGATTTTCTGGCAAAATTTTTTCCTTAGAATATTGTGCGAGGAGTCTTATCAATTAACAAATTTATCTTTATTACCTTGATGATACACTTTTTTCGTGCAGTATCATTTCGTGCGTATAACGCAAATTTTTAATTTCATTGTTAGACATAACAGATTCAACCGCGCCTATCTTAAATTGTTCGGACGACGATGTATCCGAAATTATATCTTTTCTTTGCGGTCCCTTTGGTAATATTGTATAACATGTCCGCAGCAACGATTCTCCGCACAATTCTGCGTAATTATTTTTCACTGGATCATTCTCTTCTAGTTGACCTTCCAGTACGTCATACTCTTCCTGAAAAATGTATTAATTTGGTCGGAAATTAAAAAATGTATACATGTAATATAAATTACTACCTACATTGTCATCATCCTCCATTTCTTCATCTTCTGTTTCAATGGTAACTTCGTTCCTATGTATCTTCAGGATGTGCTCCAAATGTTTCCTGTAAATTATTTTATGGAAATAATTTTACGTAAAATAATCGAACCTATAGAAAATATATCAAATACGGTTTTACCTAATCTCACCAGTTTTATATGTACTGTACTGCTCTAATATGGAAGCAAACTTTGTCTTCTTTGCTTCTTCGTTGATCGTGTGATTTGTTAAGAAATGATTGAAGGCGCCGTTAATGTATGGCAGAGCCTGAGAAACATTACACACTGTAATTCGATATACCACTCATAATTTTCAATTATCGAGAATCATGTAAAATAATTTTCTCTACCGATGCATGGTCCATTAAAAGCAACTCGGTTAAAGTTGAAATAAGCAATGACGCCATCGATGCCGCTCTTCTTTGAGCCGTTTTGTGAAGAGATAAATTCATTAAAAGGGCTGTGGCGTATTCCAATCGATAGGAATCCATAATATGATATTGATCGTGCAGATGATGGATCAACCATTCCACTAGTCCGTTCTCGATCATATAAATTCTCTGTTGTTTGCGCAACGATAACTTTTGTAGCATAGCAATCATCATGTTGCAAGTTAATGTATCTATGTTGTTATCGCAGGTACTGCTCAGGCACTGAAAAACCTAAAACGTTTGCCTAATTAATTTTATGCGTTTCTCCCAATTTATTTTTTAACGATCGCGTGAAAAATAAAATTGATGTACCATATCAACAACGGTGGAATCGAACGACAGATAATCCCTTCCGCATCTGAACGACGCTAAAGCGTTTAACAATCTCGCGATTGACTGTTGCAAGGGATGCGGTATAATGACGTTTTGCGGGGTTAATAAATGCGGAAGGACTGATTTCCCTCTGTAACTAGCGATTTGACAATGAAGCCCTAATAAATCTTTGCTTATGTACTCGTGGATCGATTCATCCCTCTCGCCTGGTCGACTGCATGTTATTTTCTGGAAGCGTATCATCGATTTGTGGCAACTCACAGCAGGATTCAATTTTATGCTTTAATAATTCAGTTTCCATTTCTTCTTACCCTTCTTAACGCTTGCAAAAGAAAAAGCTTCGTCTTGATGCTCCCATTAATTAAATGCATTTTGATTTTCTTAAAGTCCAACAACTTTGGAGAAATGGTAGAGGTGTACAATGTGGAGTCGATCATTTGTAGGTCGGACAAAGATTTCTCCAATAATAATTCCGAAGAACACTGTAAACGTGAAGACATGCGAAAATTAAAGTACAGATGGTTATGCATTGTTTCTATTTTGAAAAAGAAAGGCATAACTAACGTGTGAATTATCTTTTATATTTTGATTGAAGAGATCGGGAAAGATTTTTATACAAGTTTCCAGCATAGCTTGGAAGTCAACTACTTCGCCTTTTGCTGAATTTTCTAGAGCAGCTGTTAGAACTCTCGCAATGCTCATCAATTTATGATAATCGGTATGCAACTTATGGAATCTTCCTTTCAATTTTTCGTAATTAGAATGAACGCTGCATAAATGAGATTTGGTTAGCGCGAGCTCTTGGGAACACTGTATCAACTTGTCGTTTCTTTTGGTAAAATACGACGAATATATTTCCTCTTCCGACGAGTTGACAGATACTGTCTGTATACTTCTGTGCGGGAATCGATAAGAGGAATAATGAATCATATTGAAAATATTAAAGACTACTATGGTAAAAAAAATAAATAAGGTAAATGTTTCTCACTTTGTCTTTGGACTGCATCTTATATCATCGCACAAATTGCATTGCTCTTCCTTCGAATCTTCCTCCAAAAATATGGGAATGTTTCTGTCGTTCGGAATGATTGGTACATTATTTGCTTTCAATGGTTTCTTTGCAGTTGTGTCTTTTTTCGGCTCTTCCGGTACAGGTGAATAACTCGAAGAGAATGTATTCGAATTTCCCTCATTACAATTTGCAGAGCTGAAATTCTTAAATCCACGAGTCTTTGTAAGATATTTTATTAAAGAGATTACTCCTTTATCCTAATTTCTGTCTCCCTTACTTGCGCTTTGTGCTTGGCGAGAAAGACCTGTACACTCTCTGCCAATCGATCTGTCCAAGGCTTTTGGAACACGTTAGAGAGAAACGGTTCTGTGTACGGATCCTCGATAAAGGGTAGTGCAAAGTATGGTCTTAAATCTGTATCGTTCTCTAACTCTTTACCTGCCGTATTCAGAAATTTACATAACTGTTCCATACTTTCGTTCATATTCTTCTCTATTTCAGTCATAAAATTCTGTATATTATATCAATGTTAAGTCAATTACCACAAATGCATTGCTTCCTCTTTTTCTTTTAAAACATCTACGTTAATAATCTTAAAACATTAAACAAAATGTGTAACTCATAGTAACCAAGGCCCCCTTAGGAAAAGAAGCTTAACGGAAGAAAGCAGAATAAATATGACATGAAGTAAAAAAAAACAAGTAAAATATTCTCAGCATTCAAAGTTACCTCATCGTATTTACGGTCTGGTTCGTGTAATGGTATAATGGAATCTCCCTCGCTTAACTGCGTTATACCTATATGTATAATTCAAACAAATAGGAATTATTACAGCACAGGTTTCATTGCAATCTGATTAATACAACATTATACCTTTTTCTTTATACCAATGCAACAATAATATACGCTTGGGTAACATGGCAAAATAAACGTGCAAGTGTAGCATGAGAACTTTGTAAGCCTTTGTTTGTTTAACGTCTTCGGATATTAATAAATTCCACAGCTGAAAATAAAAGTTATTAAAATTCGATTTCTTCTTATTGGACACTAAAAAATGTGAAATTCTTATCATACTTGGAAGAATGTTCTCCAATCTCCATTCATGTAACTTAGCATCACTTGCTCGTGATAGCTTTTATAAATCTCATCCTCGATTCTCTTATTTTTCTCCGTATTTGGGATACCCTTTATCGCAGCCTCTATCATCAAAGCATCAGCAGTATTTTCAAAATTGTGTTCTACAAGAAACTATACATACTTGTTAGAATTCAATAATTTTCAATAGCATAATTATTCGAAGGATCTAAATGGTACCTGATGAACGAACTTCAATTCCTTGTCCGGGATTTGATCTACTATCCGTTTCTTTTCCATGGTGCTTCCTTGATTCATTTAAATCATGCGGAAAAATGAAACATAATGGGGATGAACAATGACACTTAGGTTAGGGACAAATGTTCGCGATAAGTGTATTCGGCGACTCGAACCAAAGTTGTTTTTAGAAAAAATCATTTTCATACCGCTTTTTTTTACTAATGCAACTAATATAAATGAAATAAAATAGAAATATATATTTTGTTATACTATTTATACCTCAGTCGTGTATTTCGAAGAATTGTAAACTGCAAGAGGCTGCACTTGAAATTTGCAGCTCTTGTTAAAAGTTGCGTAAACTTTCATTTGAAAGAAGTCCGACGTTAATATTGATCAATATCTCGTCATAATTTTTGTTTTAAATATCTAAGATATACATCCTTACTCATACATTAGTAATCAAACCCGCCCGTTGATGTTATATTACGAGTGATTAAACTTAACCTCAAACGATCGACCTTAATACTTTAGGCACTCATCGATCACTATTTAGGTGGGTTGGGCGATACTACTCGATTATTTTCGAATCGACCGATTCTTTTGTTTTTGCAGAATCGATTATTTTACCGATCATTTCAGGACTCGGTGCTTGACGATTCTCAACAGGTCGATCATATTCTAGCGAAGAATCGAGAAAAGAATCGACGCTCTTTTTCACGACGTCTAACGTCCTTTACATAGAAAACATTTTTTTTTTATTTACGCCTTAGGTACAGAAACAAAATAAGACATATGATTAATTGCTTTGATCTTCTTTCGACTGCAAGCGAGCCACAGTTTTGTGGTTGTCGCGTGTCTCTCCGTGGTTCACCCTGTCTCTACTCGTAGTATATGCCAATCGCGAGTAGTACAAGTAAATGAATGGACATCAGGCATAGCTCAAGTAGTACGGGTCAAGGTATGGCTTACCAGTTATGCCTGATGTCCGACCATTTACTTGTACTACTCACGCTTGACGTATACTACTTAAACTAGTATGATTGATGTCCGATCACTTACTTGTATTACTTATGATTGATATATACTACGAGGGAGAGGCAAGCAGGGGCAGGGAGAGTCAAGGAGAGAGACAGAGGGAGACAAGGAGAGAGTTGGATATGAACCAGACATTTCCGAAATTCGAATCGCGGTCTCGAACAAAGATGAACGATGAGATAATGTTCACGTCAACTTGTTTCAGCGTGAGAAATAAAATTTAGTCAAATGCTTAAATACATAATTATCTTTAATTAGTGATCACGATTAAACATAGTACGCAATTCGTTCGCGAAATAAATATAACGTATTTACACGAATTTAAACAGTGTTAAAAAACGAACTCCCTATCAAAAACCGTATATTACAATTATGTAGGAAAATACTTAATGTAAATGGTGTAATCGACGAATGGGCAAACTCTTGTCGATCACTATTATTATTCGCAATTCTGCATTAGAAGTTGTCAAGATAACTTTCGAACTTCTCCCAATGGAGAGCAATTCTTGTCGATGGGCATTCATCGTTTCTCTCTACTTCCGGTATTGCTTACTTTATTGAATCCTGCCCAGAAGATGAGCCTCCGCGATTATTCGAGCGTCTCTTTTCCTGTTTTCGGCAACAGGAAAGACATGAGTCCACACACTAAAATGAAAAAGATTAATGACCCGAGGCGCTTATTAAAATTACAATCGAACATTAGTCTTTGAGTCGATAAGCGGCAAGTAACTAAAATTAATAATCGGTACCCAAATCGGCGATGGAAAGCAACTGGTTTACTCACAGAATAAAAATGCCGCAAATAAAACGATCGGAATCGCACAGGCCAAGTCGATTAAGTAACCGAACACTAAGTTTCCAACCAGTGCGCCTAATCTACCCATTGTGAGAGACAAGGCCGCGGCCATTACCCTGAAAATAAGACGATTATTTTTCATTAAAATGAAATGGAACCGAATAAAATTGGTCGAAGCTTTTTTCAATAGAAAATATTAATTGTTCGCAAGGCGACATTTTTTTTTTCTTGATAATAACGAAATCCCCTTAACAATTCGGCCCAACAAATTCATTATTCTCCGCTACCGTGTACAATCATTGAAATCTCGGCTGATTAGGATATAATTTGTTCCACTCTTCGAGTCAATTCAAAACGATGAAATTATTGTCGTTCATTAATCGAGAAAATTATTTTCGACCAAGTTGCAGCGAGATAATTAATGCAAGGGTGGGAAACTGATGAGATCACGCGATATCATGAATCGTGTAAACTTGTCCCGTTCCAGTTTGTACCATGCGTATGTATAATGGGATGATTAGCGACAAGAAGAAGATGTCGTAAATCTTCTTGTTGGATCTCCAATAAATAAATCGTACGGAACAAACGATCTTTACTTACCTGAGATTCGTCGGGAACATGTCGACAATTATGCAATAAACCAGCGAGATGCCGAGAGACGTGAGTGCCTCGAACACGCAGGATAATATAAGATTTTGCGTCGAATTGACGACATAGTAGAAGGCTACAGTCACTGCGCCAGAGACCAACAGGGACACGACTGAAATATACGAGATACCATTTAAAGCGGAATTGTAAATGAAACTAAAAATTACAATGCATGGATTCGACTGTTTTCGGTTGGCAATTTTCGTTGACTAGTATCTTGAAACTCATAAATATTCAAGGGGTGGTTATTTATAAAACCGAAATGTGGCATTGCATTGGATTGTGAATTACGAGATCATGCACGAAGTCAATTGATTCGGATAAATTTGATAAGAATATACAATAGTCGTTTATGTACTTAAAAAGAATTTGGCGCCGAGTTTGTGCACGAAAATCGGTAGAATGATGGATCCAGGAATGCAAGCGAGCCCGATGTAGACTGTGTGCAGGTAAACGGAAGGCGCGATTACTGTGTCGCATCCGTAGGAATCGATCAGCGTTGCGTTATTCTCTGGGACAGCTGAGACTATGCAAACCGACGTAGTTTTACCGGGATTCTCGTGTTCAAACTGTTCGAACCTGAAATAAAGTATTTGATAAAAGAAAATAATGGTTTCACATTCAATCCCTCCACCATTCCAATCTATCTCTCTATTTCCCTCTCTAATTGAAGGCTTAAAGTTCACATGGAAAAATGCAATGGATTACCTGGTGAATAATTCAGGGAACCACACCATGAGGGTGTAGTAGCTGCTGGTGAGGCCAAATTGAATAGCGCAGGCCAGAAGCGTGTTTCTAAGGTACGGTGGTTTGCAGAGAGTTGCTGTTAGCTCTCGTACTTCCCTCAGCAGAACCTTCAGGTCTTTTCGTTTGTGCAGCCTCAGCGACCTCGTGCTCTTATCTTTGGTCTTCTCTTGCAATGATTTCACCTGGGAAGGACACGAAACCAAACGTGAGATTGAAAATGGAAGTATTGAAAGAGATATATATGTAAAAGTATTGCTTTGTATTTGTCTCAGAATTTGAAGAACGAAATATCGATAGTGCTCGTATGAGTTTTAAGCGGAAAAATTACCGGATAAGAGTCGGCGCTTTCCCCCGTGTTCTGCGCGTAGATCCATTTAAACACCTCGAGGGCAGCATCCGTCTCGCCGCATTCGAGGAGAAATTTCGGGCTCTCCGGAAACGCGAACAACCAGAGGCCTAACATGAGCGAGGGCAGAGCGCACAGCGCTACGAAGAGATTCCACGATTTAAAGTAAAACACGTCGGAGATGTACATCAGGTCCATTGGTATGATCAGCCATGCGATCACTAAACAGACGAGAAATGAATTAGTGAACCAATCGCATGAGCGTAAAGCATGAAACGATTCTTCATTAACGTTTGCTATGCAATAAAAATAATCAAGTTTAATTGTTCGTATTTATTATACAAATGCTAAACGTATGTATATCCTTTTTATGTGTTATTTGCGACGAAGATTTGATAGAAAGTAAATTGACGAAAATATATTCGATTGATTAATTTCATTATTATTGTTATCCTTTTGGTAAAGTCATAGTCAAAGTGTACTCTGGTGATTTGTGATGGTGATCAATAAGCGAGGGAACTGAAGCGTTTAATCAAACTGTTTAACAACGATTACTTTCTTTTCATTGTTCCTTCGAAATGAATTTGTTCGTATACTCACATGGTAATACTATGACTCCGATCGTCCAGAACATTTCCATCCAACAAAGGCATCTTTCGCGATACTTTGTCGGCTGGAACTCCCCTAAATACGGAAAACAAATCCCCATAGCTCCCGTAACGCTGCACGTGTAGAAAATAAAAGAATAGAAACAAAAAAATCAACGAGAGGAGAAAGAAAACCGGGAAAAGGAGTAACGGTGGAGAAAAATATTCGGTGGACTTATTCAATGAAAAAAAGAAAACAATGTCCCGTAGCGATACTTACGCGAATCCGTTGAAAAAACGAAAGACGAGGAAGATCCAGAAATATTGTACAAAAGAGGAAATTACGCCTACGGTTCCGTCCATTAATAAGGTGGCGATTAACACGACTTTCCTTCCCTTGGTGTCAGCCAGGCATCCCCATATGTAAGAACCAACAACCATACCTATAGAGAAAAGAGTAAAGGAGTTCCGAGTCTCGGTATAATTTGTAAAGGAACCCGTTAAAAAGTCAAGAGTACAAGAGGAATATAATTTCGCATATTGATCGGATTCATTTCATTGGATATAATTTGAATTCATTGATCATTAGAACCACAGGGTGTTCATTCACAGTTGCTGAAGCAATTTTGAAGAACTTTTTCTTTTGCCAAAACGGTGGTTAAAGCTTCGATTAAACAAGTACCTGCTATTAATGACTAAACACGTAACGGTAATTGATTTCGATGCTACTTGCCTAGCATCGGGGATGCTGTCAGCCACCCTTTCGCTGTGGAATCCATCTCCAGGTCGCATTGCGCAGCGGGTAACACAAAAGACAGTATCGTGACCCCGATGGCCGTGTCCATGTAAATTAAGCCGCAGACGGTCAGCAGCATATAATGAAATTTCCCGAATCCTACGACGAAAAACAATGGATTTTTAGCAAAAATGTGATCCGGGCTTCTAAGAAGTTGCAAAGTTTTGTGAGGAAGATGCTATCTTTGAGATTATACAAATTATTTGGCGAATGGATCATGCTTGATGCGCTTCACTAAATCTTGTATGAGCAAATAATGTGCCTCGCCGTTAATTATCACTTCGCGAATAAATCGCAGGTATTCATCGTAAAAACGAGAAGATAAAAGACTGTTGTTTGTGCTCTGCGTTTTCAAGAAATTTACAATTTTTTTTTTTTTGGTTACCCGTCGTAATTTTACCATTATGATCACACTCAGCTTGGAATAATTAGCGGGGTCGGTCAATATTTTTGGAGGTACTCGGGCTGATCAAACATTTACCGTGCCTCGCTTTTCGAAAGTTCGATTCATTTCTGAATTATTATATCAATAAGGTATTTGATCAAATTTACAGGGTTCAATCGAATAATTAAATATTCCTCGGTCCCGTTAAAAGCAAAAAAAAACACAGAAGAAACGCGAATAATTTTGAGTATAATAATATTCGCATTAAAGATTGAGCGAAGTGGATTCGGAACTTGTATCTTTCCATGGCAATGATTACAATTAATCATGACTCTGGCGCTAGGTAATTAGATCAAGGCGAGGAGGATATTTCTTCGTCAAGTGATACGGCATTTCCAAAATATTCACGGGGGGTTTTAAGAGGCGACTGATAAGCACCCTGCCGTTATAAATTAAACACTGTTCTTCGACTTCGCATAAAACGATACGTATTTTACGGCCGAGTCATTGTTTATTCAAATACTCGCGGAAATGATTGCGCCCGTACTACAAAAGCATTTCCACGCAATTAGAACGGTGATAAGCATTATTTGAAATTCAATATCCAAACTCACTTACAAATAATCATTCATTATTAAGAATGTTAAAGTAATAATTTTCAATGAATTATCGGAAGGAGCTCGATCTGTCGATCGAAACATCGTGGACGATGATTAATCTGTGATTGCGCAACAAGAAACACTCGGGCGAAGAAAACTGTGAACTCACGAGCATTTTCGTAAACGATTTCCGACAATGATCTGTCAATCAAGATGAAGTGTTTTTTCTTTCGCCTCGATAAAGCCTTCGACGGCACTCGATGTAACTCGACGAGCAGCTTAATATCGTCGGATCGAATGTAATGAATGACAATGATTAGGGTTCACCTACCTGTTACGGTGATTGCATGCTCGAAATCGGCACCTCCGTCTGCCAAGAAGTCGAGCCCTGTCGGGAAAGAATGAAATTTATTCGATTTCTCCTTTTTCCCACGTGCCTACAATGGAATTTGTCGAACCCACGAAATTTCGGAGATTCCTTTACGTTTGCATTTAACCGCGGGTACAATTATGCTACAATTTGTACGCATACGATTAGCATGGAGAGAGAGAGAGAGGGAGACAGACGCTATAAAAATGTTCAAGCTGTAATCTTGAGGTGCAAAGTTAGTACTTGCATTGTATATAACAAGTATATCTAGTAATACATTCAATTAGGAATTGAACATTCGATAGGAATCTTGTAGATGAAGAGAGTATTACATCGACGATACTAATAGGAACAAATAATAATAATAATAATAGCAACAACGGGGATAGATAAAGAATTCTGCGATATGAATAATATCAATCGAAGAATAAGTAAAAAAATATCAGCAAGGATTTTAACTAGTCACGAATAGTTTCATAGTTAAAGTAAATGTATTATTGTGTAATTGCTCCGCGGTAGTAATAAAAGTCCAGAGGCCAGAATCTACAAGGATCCCGACCCACCCTTAGCTTTGGCACACCACCATCGTCACGATCGTCCAGACCGTCGAACCTACCCATTGTGAACGGTCACGTCCCGATGATCGTCGATCTCGCGTGAGGTGATGCGGCCAGGTGGTGGCAGTGAGAATCCGGGATTCTGGAGGTACCCGGTCGCCAAAGCGTTGCACTGTCTGTTCCTCGTGCGAGTTCCACCGTTTTGTCCTCGTGTGAAAGCACTGCACGCCACGCTCATTGGTGAATGCTCGGCGGTGTTTGATCGCCGTCTTTATCGCAGCCGCGAATTCGACGATGATTTCCACCGAGGAAGAAGCCTCGCTCTTGACAAATCTTCGATCCTCCCTTTTTTCCGTTTAAATCAACACCGCCACCGATCCCGCGTCAACGATACCAATCGATCGATCGTCTTCTTCCTTCCGCCTCTTCCTCAACGACAAACGGAAGAATCGCGTCTGCAACGAAACGATAATGAAATCACTGGTCTATCCACGGATCCGAGCGCGAGATCCACCTTGGTGAACGAACGACTCGCCGAAGAATCGATCGCGCCCCGACATATATCCATTATATGTATGTACATCTTTTCGGTAGCTGATTACTACTCTCCCCTGATAAGATATAACAATTTCTCCTTCTCGCGTCTACCCGTCCCCGTCGCTCGTCTGCCCGCCTGCTCGCACGATTTCGCGCGAGGTTCCTCGAGTTTTCAGCCTTTCCCGACGCGGAGAAAAAGTGATGCCAGAAAATGGTAAAAACTCTCATCTTCCTCTGCCGCACAGGCGAACGCTTGTTTGCGCTGCTATGCATACTGTAGCTACGTACGCGTGGCTTAAGAGGATTTTGCAACCTTTGCTTCTGTCGCGATCTCGTACTTCTAGCTCGATAAGACAGTTCAGACGGGCATCACGGGATTTCTAATTGTTTTGGATTACTCCGATTCAGACACGCGGTTCACCGATGCGCGCAGTCGGGCAGGGGTTGTTATCCGCCGGAATTTCAATGCGAAAGATAATGGTCCCAGTTTTGTTTTTTTTTCTCGGTCATGGATCTTCCTCTCTGTTTGTCGACCTACTAAGATTTCGGGACGCTTTTTCGTTGCACGTTGTCATTAACCAACGGTTGCGCTTGGCGGGGGAGATTTCGACGAACGAACGAACGCACTGTGCTTCTTTCAACTGTTACCTCCTGCAATTATTTATGGTTCGCAAGTATTGCGCTCAGGGTCTCTCTGTATGCACGCAGTCCAAACACGAGATTCGGAATAACTAAACAGTGTGTTTGCCTGGTACTCGTTTCGGGATTAGGTTCGTGAGGTAACGAAGGTGTTTGTCGCGGTAGGCAAGCGCACATATGCATATTCGTAGCAGGGGCTCTGCCTTTTCCTCATGCACGCAGGACTCGCGGTTTTTCCTCGAACGCATTTCGCGATCGAGTGAAAGAGCTTATACCGGGGGCTCGAAGATCAAACGTTTATTCGAATTATGATGAGAAAGTATTAATTACACTCGGTGGCCCCTCGGGAGGTTCTTCTCTGTGTTCAATAACACGTTCAACATACAAATCAATAAAAATCTATAAATATAAAGAATCATTGTCGTTATTATGAAGTTGAATGACTAAATCAATATAATGACAATGTTTATAATTGATGAGTCAGCTGCATGTGGATGGGGATTTGAAAATACACTGTCCTCCCACTACTTCCGGCAGTGTTTTCGTGAAAGATCACGTACCTATTACCTGTTCCCTAAAAAGACCGTATTTTCCCACCGAAACACGAACGTCCATCGGTGTTATCTGCGTTCCCATCTTTTTTTATAAGACTTATTTATGATCGTATTATCGACAAACCTTTTCCGTCATTATTAGCTGGTCCGGTAAAAAGCCTGCGATCATGTTTTTCTTAGCCTCACGTGTTACCGGTTTGATTAATGTTCCCGCAGCATTTTTCTGCAATATATTTATATCATTCTTAAACGCCTACGTGCATCGTTAGAACGCCCTGCAGTAAAATGATAAGCATTTAAATTCCACGCGCGCGAGTTTGTAGCCGCACGTAAATTCGTACGGCGTTTTAGTGTGTACGCACTTGCACGCGGTGAAGTACGATAATACCTGACCTGGGCTTGAAAATGTTACGCCGAGGTTGTGACGATAATCGAATCTGGCCCCGAAAACTAGTCGAATCACGCGCTCATACCATCATCTTGAATCATTTGTTACACGCAAACACGGCTTATCAGTGAATAACAATGATGAAAACTTTCCTGCTCCGAGAACGGTACTTCTAAACGAAATACAGGTGAAGAGATTTCAACGGGTGATTCTAGTAAACTATCCGGGCGAACAGCGTGTGGCAGGGATATTATAGAACCGATACGAAGGTGGATCTTAATCGAATGATCCAAGCTTCTGATTAATTACACCGAGCCGATCGTGCAACGCGAAAAATAACCGGATATTTAATCATCGTGGCGATCGATATCGCGAATTTCGCGAGAAACGGTGGCCCGAACGAGCAAGAGAAGCCGTAAAACCATAAATCGATTAAGTAGGCGACGTTATCGTCTCATGGAATTGAAATATCGGGGGCTTGTGCTATCGATGCTAATTAAAAAAAAAAAATTTCCATTTACTGCAAACACATTCCCTTTTTTCGCTTCGTCCGTTTTATTGCCTCTTCTAAATCAAGATTTTGTTACATTTTCACGGTTAATCCACACGGCTAAAGTCCATGGAGTAAACGAGATTCTGTCCGATTACGTTATCGTAACCGAGATACAATACTTAGATCAACCTTTTCGATTGTATTAGACACGGAGACTGTTTTATTAATCAAGCGTTCGGTGGATACATATACATATTACAGAGATTCGAGTGGCCAAAGCAATCGGGAGATTAGCCTAGTAATGATCGTGTGCTTTTTCAATGTTTATTTCTTTCCTCGATAACGTTGTGACACACGTGAGATTGAATTGCGTCGAGTATTGTATTCGTAATGGACGTTTAATTTGACTCGGTGAGGTGGTAATTGGGGGCATTGCAGCCCGAAGGATCCAGCCGTACATCGGTCTCGAAGAAGTTAACGTTTCACAAATTCTGCAATGCCTCGTCTCTATATTTTTAAGATTCCTTAACGGATTAAACAGAACGGACGGGGTTGCGATTGTACGGTTGAATGAAAACCGCCGTTTCGTTGGCACTATGGCCAAGATTCAATGTTGCATAATCAAGACGACGGATTTTGACGACGTCCGTTTTATCAGACGCACGTGTACGTCGTAGTCTTCGTACACAACTCGTATAAACAATCAACTATTTCGCCGCGGAAAATAGAAAAATAACAGCAACACTCACAAGTAAATAACCAGCAGTTCAATTAGCTTCTTAAAATAAACGAGACAATAAAGCACAATGTGTAGAGTCTTAGCGAGGAATGACAAAACATCGATTACAAAAGAATTACAAAACATGCGATCAAAATTTTCCTAATAGAAAAGTCTGAATATAACAGACAAATAACTAATCCCAAATTCATTATCGAGCATCAAACGTGTTAAAAAAGAAAATAGCAAGCAGCTGAAACTCATGAAAAGTCACACTCCAGCGATTGCATTAATATTCTCAGACTACAGATAATTTGGTGATGAGAAAAAGCAACTTACTGGTCGACGTACGAATGACAAAATAGGTGTACCAAGCACAAGCGTGTCTATGAATCACCACGATATTCAAAGTGCAAATTATTAATAAAAGTCACTGCGCGTTTAATTACGTACGTAGATTACCAATAAAATCGGTGAACTATCTCTTCCCGTTAAAGTAGATTTATGCTTTAATTCAGGTCGTCCGAAGGGAGTCGATGAGTTTACGCAAACAGGATAATTAGGGGAAACTATTAGTCGGAAGGATAGCTCGTGTCGAGTATAAAAACGAAACTAAGGGAGCGTAAATCGCAGATCGACGAAACGGACCAATGTACTTATGTATGTAATTTTCCTTATGTTCATGTACATGCATATCGTGCGTTCATTTTGGCACGCGACCCTCACCGACGATGGATTCGCGCCAGATTCTATCCGATCGTCGGACCAATATTTCCGTCATCGATGCGACGTGATCGTTGGTCCCGATCTAAACGAAACGTCAACGCTCTCCTGTGGCAATATCTAACCAGACAAACAAAAGTTCGATCTTCTCCATTTTATTAGAAAAATATCGGTGACAAATCGAACGAAACGAGCGATTATCCGAAAAATGGCCTAGATCCAACTTGGAAAACGTGCCACTGAAGCTATTTTCAATGTCAACAATGCGAAACAGATGTGTGCAAGTGCGAAACGTGTAAAACATTCGCAGACCCTCTAATGATTAAACGAAAACGACTAAAAAAAGATCGCAATGATAAATTGTAGGGAAAGGAGCGTGGAGAAACCATATTCTTTTTTAGTCAATCTCTCACCGATCTTTGGATAGATCCCTCCCGGAAACGCTTGCACCCTGATCCTGGACGCCTGTGGTTTGATAACCCGCCTCGATCTTTCATCCCATGAATTTCTCGGCGATCGGATTTGTCCAATCTTCGAGAAACCGGGCAGGGGTCTACGGGGGGCGCGCCTCTCTCTTTCGTTGAATAAATTTCGCATTTATTTATTTTCACCTCCCACAGAGAGGTGGATGCGAGAACGTATATTTTCAATTATTCTCGCGCTCACTTCGACATGCCCTAATTAGAATGTAAGCCACGTTCGAAGGACTGTTCAATTCGCGAGCCAAAATGCTTCGGAACGCGTGCGGCGGTTTACGTCGTGTATACGAGCGAGTAAAGTATCGGCGACCACTCGGGATCGTGCAGGTGACTTTTAGCTCTTCGCCTGCCGATTCTTCTGTTCGGATCTGTTTAAGTCGAGAGCGCGACAGTCTTGTCGCGCTTGTACACGGGACACTGCACGACGATCTTCGATCCCTGTCCGCGATCTACTCGTAATCCGTTTGTGCTATGCTTGCGTCTAGTTGGGTTAATATACATATACAATATACATATATGTATATGCAAACAATACAAACACGTATCGCTCGTAGAAGGGTGGGCTGTTTTGCGACAGGGCGGCGTTTTCGATGAAAAGCATCGCCACGCGGTAAATTATTCGCTTCCGCTTCCGAGCTAATATCGCGTACATACATATGCATACGTGCGATAGCCGAAAGGGTGGATTCTTCGCGTTTTTCCGTGGCTGTCAGAGGGATTCAAAAATTGTGACTAAGAATGAGAGTCGTTTGGAAATGAGAGAAAAGGAAAACTCTCAGTAGTAAAAGTGGCACGAATTTTTTGTAATGCAGGGGATGATTGTTCCAACGAACGATTTAATATTGTGGATATCAAGGGTGATCTTAATACTGCAGTTAAATTCTGGGATTTCTGCGGTAAACAGAAAAGGAATGGTAAAAGCAGCGAAGTGAGAATAATCGAATTCGAGTATCGCTTGCTTATCAAGCTTTGAATAAAGTACTAGTACAGTAAATGCAAGTAACGTTTGCCAATTGCATGTCGGGAATGAAGTAATACTTGCAGTTGACAAAAATAGAATTGTACGAGACACGGCTAACAATAGGAGTGTGACGGGTGGGAGATTCATTTCCCCCGTGGATTGAAGGAAACGAACGTAAAAGGGAAATAAATTTCTTATCGTTTAAATGCTCATCGATTCCATCTTATTCATCAATGGGGAAGCGCCCGTTCGATAGGTTCAATAAGAACACATTTCTTTTTTATTGTACTTCGATGGCCGGAGCGAATACAATGTACAATATATAAAAAAGATCTCGTACATAGAAAAATAGAAGAGTAAAACGCTTTCGACCCCGCGTAGCTTCATCAGGCTGATCGAGCCGATCGGATCGAGCTAAATTCGTAGCACTGAGCTGAACGATACGGGAGACCGTCGCGATAATGGTACAATAATTGAGCATTCGTTCCCCTCCTATCTTCTGTTTCTTAATTCGATTAAGTACTACCATAAATATGTATTAATAATCGATTTACTCCAAGCTCTTTTTATAAAAAGAAAAACGCTGCAGTTGGTTGTATTCATCTTTTGTGAGAAAAATAAAAACAGGAAATGTTGCAGTTCGATAATTGAGAAATGTCTCAGAGTCTTAATTCGTTCAGAATGTCCGATGCTGATTATCACAATTCTCGAAAAATAAAAGTACGCGGGGCTTTTGGATTGTTCACCTCCTGAACTGTGTGAGTACGCCTCGAGATTCTTACGTATTAAGTATTAAGAGCTCCTTCTTGAGAAAGACATTCGATCAGGAATACATGTTCGTGTTTAGATACCTGGCTCTGCGAAAACTATGCAGAAGGCACCATAATTATAGAAGATTCTGTTTATCGTTTAAATAAAATTTCGTGAAAGCACACAAAGGAATACTGTGGATACGACGTTAAGTGAATAATAATTATTGTTGTTCTCCCTAGCTTAAGTGGGTAAATTGTTTAAGTAGCTCGTTGAATTAATTATTGAAGCATACAAATCATCTAATTGTTTCAAACTTATCGACTGGTAATTTATACTCTGAACGACGAGTATCTATAACAACGTTCATCGATTCAAATGAAATGCATTTACATTGTGCTAAATAATTGAGATTAGAATTCTCGTCACGGGAGAGAAAGAAAATATCTTTTTTGATTGTTTCTCGTATTTGTCAATAGTTTAGTTTATACTCTCGTTAAGAACTCTCGATGCCCAGCTTCGATTTCTTTCTGCCTGGTGTGAACAGGGCGAGCAACCCGCTCACTGGAACAAGAAAGAGATTCATTTGGATGTCTTTTGTGAGATGTGCTACGAGAATATAATCCCAAATTTAACGAGATAAATCAAATCACAATAATTGTCCACACCAAGATTATTAATAAACTAAGAAAAAATGATCGAAACAAAATTTGCATACGTACAGAAAAGTTGGGCGGCCACAATGACGATGACCAATGTGCAGTAATCATCGATCAAGTAACCGATCATTAAGGTACCACTAATGGCACCTATTCGACTAATAAAGGCAGACAAGCCTGATGCCATTGCTCTGGAAAAGAGAAACAATAGTGAAGATGATTCCTCGCGAATGATTCTTAATTAGAGGTGAGAGTCGATCTAGGGAACAAGTGCAGAGCGGATTTTGTAAATCTCCGAAGATCTCAAACGGGACATACCTTGATGATATCTGACTATCGCGATACTGCTACTAGTAATAACAATATTATTAATGCAACAGGTATTTTATCGCGGTCGTTGAAGCTCACTCGAGATAGCATTTCGATGATCGCCAGATCGGCGTGGGTAATTTTTTCGAGCGCGTCAAAAGATAGTCGTCTCCGATTATAAATAGCTAGTCCACAAGGAAAAATAAGTGCTCTGTTGTACGGGTATATTTAGAATGATCGATAAAAACTCGATACGCTTCCGTTTGATATCGGTGAGCGTAAAGAGAAAAACATGAATAATACAAACTTCTGGGATAAAGATCCGTTTAGTTCATTCCTTGATAAATGAATAATCACCTTAAATGCGTTGGATAGAGATCGACCAGCAGGCAGTATACGACGCTTAGGCAAACCGATGTGACAGACTCGTAGACGCATGAGAGTATTAAATTTTGGACGGACGTTTCCACCAAAAAGAGGCAAGCTGTCACAATGGCAGGAATAAACGCTGTTATCACTGGAAAGGAAAACAACAAAATATTTGTTCAATGCATACCTCACTGATCGACTGTTTTTTTTTTTACCAAGTTTTTAATACGTATTTAATAGAAACGGTATAAGTCTTAAATTTTGAAATATCTAATTAAAAGGGTAGGTAATTGCTTTCTCCAATTTTCGCTTACCGAGGAAAAATTTGTATCCTAGATAATTAACGAATAATGGCAATATCAGGCCTGTTGGGATACACGATGCTCCCAAGATAAAAGTGTGCACGAACACGCTAGTTTGTACTCTGGAGTTGCAACCGAACGGATCGTCGGCCAATTCCTGCAGAGATTAATAAAAAAAAAGATACATATATATTATTAATTTTATTATTAAGCGATTGTCAATGATTTTTATTTCACGATTAATATTGACTTTTAATCATTCAAGCAAACGATACCAAGTAGCTCTTTTTTGCAAGCAATATGTATTTATATTTATCATATAGTAGGAGTCACTTACCGATATATCGCTGCTATTATTCGAGCCCTTCAAAGTGCAAACACTGGCTGTCTGATTAGGATACGCCTCCTGAAAGTCCGCGTATCTATGAAACAGCTCTGGCAGCCACAAAGTGAGCGTGTAATAAGAGGATGTGACGAAACAGGCGATCAGACACACCACGATCGTTCTGCAAAGGAATGGTGGCTTCAGTATCATCACCGTTTTCGTGTATATGTCTTTTATCATTAGTCGGAACGATTTCTCTGCCATTTCCTCCCTATCTCTGGTATGCATTATTTGGTGCACCAAGTCGTTCAAATTGTTGTTGCCACAGTTTCGTAATTTTGTCTGAAAATATCATCATTGTTCTATAAATAAAACGATTGAAAATCGAGGCTCGTTTCTAGTAGAAATGAAATAATAATAAAAAAAAAGGGTAGATGATAGGAGTCCAGTCTAACGGTGAAATAATGAAAACAAAAATGAATGGATGAAGTAGGTGTAGTATCTATTAACCCGTTTCATTTAAATACAATCAAGAACAATTTTGATGATACGGGTCAATTTTCCACTTTTCCGAATGACGCACGTGAGTTAAGCTTGAAATGAAACTCTTTTTTGGCGATACGATTATACAATTTCTTTGCCCTCAAAAATATGGAGCAAGAGATTTCCTGCTAGTTTCGACTGTTTTCTTAATTGACGATTATCCGGAAAGAAACGTAACGCTTACTATATACTCTTTGGGCGGTTCACCACTGTTCTCCGAGTACATTCTCATTAAAACGTCCAGCATCTGCACGTTCTGGCCGGTCTCGGCAAGGTACTTGGGCGTCTCGGGGAAGAATAGTAGCCACGCGCCGGTCAGCAGAGCCGGAAGTGAGCAAATAAAGACGAAAAGATTCCACGAGTGGAGAAAGAAACCGGCTGCGGTGACGTTCACCTCCAGCGGAATAACAATCCAACCGACACCTGAAAAGTTTTCCGATATTTTATATAACGAAGCATCGCTTTACCACGAATGGACGATAAATTCTGATGGGTATAAACTCCCGTTTTGTGAATGACTGTTTAATATTTACATACCTGCCAAAATGATCATCCCCATCACCCAAGCCATTTCCATCCACGACAGCATCCTGTCGCGATACTTAGTCGGTTGAAATTCTCCCAGATAAAGGAAAACAACCGCCGATTGACCATTCATACTAAACGATCATTCATTTCTTTAATATTGGCGAAGATCATTTTGGGGAAAGGATAAGAGAAAATATTTTGTACTAACGCTGCACCGCTCAGGAATTTCAAGAGCAGAAAGACCCAATAGAGTGGCACCACCGATGCCAATAACTCTGAGATACCGTGTAGAAATAGCGCGACTAATAAAGACATTCTTCGTCCCTTGATGGCGGCGTAGCAACCCCATATGTAGGATCCGGCTAGCATACCTGTAATTAAATAAATAAAAAAATAATAACAATGTAAGTAGGAAATTGCAAAGCTGGCGAAATAAATTTCTTCCACGAACAAGAATTGTTTGCACGCGTGAATTCAATCGAATTTACAAAGGTGAAAAAGTAATTCGGAGAAAGGGGATCTATCCTTGAAATTTTGTTGGAGTCAGCCACTATTAAACCTCTCTCTCTCTCTCTCTCTCGTTTACGCACTGATCGATTAATTATTTAATCTGTAAACGATCAATTTAATTACGTGCACCTCTATCGCTTGAAATCAGTTGCGCGATACGTTACTGCGTTTGGCGCAATACGATTCACCTAATTTATGCCGCATTCCATTTAAAGAGCGTCGTCGACTCGACACTTTTGCCTGAGAATTTTCCTCTCGAACGTTCGTCCACGCTGCGAGAGATGAATCGGCTTGATCCCTTTGTGCGCGGCTCACCTTTGTTTTCAGATAGGCGAAAAAAAGTCGCTGACCCGACCAGATCAATCACTCCCTTTCCCCGTAAAGAAATGAAAGTGTTTAATGGTAGTAAAGTTGAAGAGCGTTGATAATATTGCTATTCGACTTTCTCTTGTACGTCTTTTTCTATTCCTTCCGTTCGTCGGGATTCTCATTCATTTGGGCATAGGTAGTGAAAAGCGAGAAGCGGCTTAACGAGAATGTTCGTCCGGGTAAATCGAAAGGAACGCGGTTCGATGCGTTCTGTATGATCCGAGTGAAACGCGTTGGCGAAACAGTACGCAGTCGGCGATGATGGTAATGCAAGTTAGATCGATCCAGGGGCGTGCACGAGGCGTGGAAATGCACGCAAGAAATTCTAATTTATCTGATAAGCTGGGCGCAATGCATGCGCGCTATCATTATGACTAACGAAAACGGAAGATAGAGAAAGATACGTGCACGAAGCGAATACGGGATCGTTGCGTGAAGAAACATATCACAGTGTGCAAAAATATGGCTTTACAAAACGAGACTTTACTAATCATAATCCGACAAGGTAAATAATACCAAAAGCTAAACAGTGAATAACATTCGTCTACGTCTCCGAGTGATAGAAGAAATGATCGAAAAATAAGAAGAGATGTATGTATTTCATTTTTAGCTAGGAATGTTCAATCGTTTGAATTTATAAATACATATATATATTCATGAGAATAAAAATGAATGATAATCCATGAGGATGAGATTGTAATTAGAACATGCGGGTAGATGGTCTCCCTTGTATACATTTTATTAACGATAGAATAGGGTCGATCTCATGGAGGAGTGTTAAAACGAAGACAGCTGATGCGATGCGTTAGCATGTCGAAGAAGCATTAATTAAAATGCTGATTTATCGTAAAGCGTTACCTAACATAGGGGTGGCACTGAGTCGCCCCTTGTCCACGGTGGTCATTTGGAAGTCGCACGCCGCAGACGGCAATATAAATGCGATGCTTGTTATACTGAATGCCACGTTCATGAAGATTAAACTGCAGACGGCCATAATCTTAAGGTTGAACTTGCCGAATCCTGTGGAAAGATTGCAACATTAGAAAAAGTGACATCTCATGAGAGCAATTATTATTATTCCCATGTAATCCGTTCGTACGCTTACAAACGTTACAAATGAAATATAAATGTATTTTAAATTGAGGACCGAGGCGGGTGGACGAAGATTCTTAATATCGTAGAAGAAAAGCGAAGAATTGAACAAATAAATTCATAGAAATGAAGCGAGAAAGTAAACAATTTAGGAACCATTTGGAAAATTTTCTTTGATTTTAATGGAAATTCTGTGTCCAAGATGCATTAAAAATATGCTACCAAAGCAAAGGAGAAAGATGCACTTGAAAACTAGGGAAAAGATCGGTTTTTTATTGACCTTTTACACGATTCAGATGAACACACTTGTCGCGAGCTTAATTACTCCACGCAACAAGTATTTATATGAACGTAATCTTCTTTTCGTGCAACATACGTTCTCTGTCTGAACACGAGTCAATAGGTCGTGTTGAACAAGATGCATTCGCTTGTTGTTCACGTAAACGACATCTAAAATATTAAATGCAGCTCGGTTTTTCAAAATCTTGTAAAACATGTCTACGGAAAAATACAAGCAGCTACTGCTAAAATTGCCCTTGTACCAATTCTTATCCCATCCCAAGTTACCTTTCCCAAGAAACCGTAAAATTTCCTAAACGAATAGGATCGATGGGCACAATAATAAAAATAAAAAATAGTAATAGCTAGACCGCAGACTTTTATGCATTTATAGAAAATCTAACGGTGCAAAGTTGCACAGGATGCACTTAATATGAATAAATATACAAATTATTCAAATTATAATGTATTTTCTAATGCCTGGTAGATGAAATAACTCCCTACCAAAGTTCTGCTATTTTTACTGTATTACCAAACATTTGAATTTGCATAAAAGTCCGCAGTCTAGTAATAGCAATTAATAAAAATTATCTCTCTCTTTCTCTCTCTCTTCGACAATCAATTTCATGAAAACAATAGAGGGAACATACCTGTTTGATCGACTGCATCTTGGGCCACGCTTTCCGCCGTTTGCTTGGTACCTGCGAACACGCAAAATAATCGTTCGCCTATTACAAACGAAAGAAAAGGAAGAGGAGAGAAGAAAGTCTGTGCATGGCTGGCACGAAAGGCAGGCAATACGTCCAGACTGGTGTTCATTCCAAGAATGAAAACAAACCTCGTAGCGTGCGAAGCGTTTCCACCAAATTAACACGAGAACGAAATCGAACGAACGCTTCTTATTTCTTCGAGTTGAAGAAGAACTCCAGCGAAACACTCGGCTCGGTGCCGTTTTCCTTGCGTTCAGATACACCTTCGACTCATCTTACCTCGGCCGCTACTTCAACGGGTGGATAATCACCCGGTTTTACTTTTTCAGACCTCGGCGCCTTGAAAGTGATTTTCAATCAACTGTGTCAAGGCTCCATTGTCGGAGTGATTGATTACACGGACGTTGTTTCAGTAGCTGTTGTCAATTTGGCTTGCGTCTCATGGAATCGAAGAAATACCGTGTCGAAAGAAACGACACTGAGGAATGTTTATTTTATAGAGTGTAGCGATTGGTAAAATAAACCGTACACGTTTCATCTGCTATTGTAATTGTATATTATTGTTATTAGTGGTGTTGATTTGATTTCGGGACAAAAAAGATGTTTGGTTTCGACACCCGAAAATTTCTTCACCAAGTATTTACTCGCACGGATCTTTCATAAATTCGTGGAAAGACATTGCGCGGGAGCGATATACCGAACGTCAACATCGTTTCATTCTAATATAATTAATTTCGATTTTCATATCGGTCCGAATCCATGAAACGTGTAGGGATATACCTACAAGCAAGTGCACACAGGGTATCCAAAAGCTGTTTAGAAACCCTTTCGTCCGCGAGGGGTGCATGCGCGGAATTTCCAAAAGCAACGAACAATTGCACCTAAGAACCACCCTTCCATCGTCGGTACAACTTTACCAAAGCGCTATTCTCATTGAGTTCATTCACAGGACAATCATTGAAAAGTCAGCCGATACAAAGGAGTCACTCGCATTTGCGAGCAACCAGCTACCGCTCATCCCTCCACGCTCTTCCGCGGTTGAACCAATTTTAGATGCACGAACAAAGACTGATCCAACGCGTACGCCTTTCCACGGAACAGCACATAGATAGTTGGTGCAACCATTGTCGTGGTACCCAGTTGGACAGACACCTTTTTTTCTTCGACGGGAGGGTAAGAACGAGATTTCGAGTGTGCACGGGCTTTCGTGGGGAGAATGTGCGGATCGAAAGGGACACACGCGTAAAGAGGGTGTTTACCTTGCAACGTGGAGACGGCGTCCGAGACTAGGGGCTCGGAGGCGGCCGGGTCGAATCGAGCGATATCACCCGACATCGTACGTACGCGAGACTAACGCATCGTCCGATCTTTAGATTGTCTCGTGCTGGTAGCACACGCACGCACGGCCTTGCTACGAAGCGCGAGAGAACCGAGCGGAGCGGTGCTGGTTTCGCTCGCCGCGAGATCGGCCGACCGACTGCACAGCCCCCCACAAATTCTGGCTACGCGTAGCACTTGCTTATCGGCACGATTAGCCCCGCCCGCTGCCGCTCCTCTTATCACGCTACCGTGCAGTCGCTGGAACTCGTCGAGCCGGGTCTTCGAACCGACAATTAGGATACTTTTACAGAGAGACTGGAACTCTCGGAACCACGGGCCAGTGGCTGGATCCCTTGGGATCGCGGGACGGAGTTAGGACTCTTAGAAACCCTACTAAGCGCTTATAATAATCATTGTAGTCCGAACTCCGCTTCGAGAACCGGTTGTGGGGATGAGCACCAGCCGAACGGACCTGGACTCGCGTGTCCAGGTATTCGAACATCCGCGGTCGCTTTCGTTACTACTCGAACATGGATCTCTGTCTAATCTAAATCCGAAGCTATACAACAGATTCGTTATATTTTAGCTAACGAACGGAGTGATATCGGAATTTGTATAGTAGCTCCTCGAAATTGTCGATCGCTGTATTGGCTTTCCTATGACTACAGCTGACATTTGTCGAAAAGCAGATGGGTTCTTTCCTAACGCACCCTAATCCGTATCCTAATCTATTGTTAGAAATTCATCATTGTCAATCATTGCTGAATATGGTACACGGTGCAGATTCCTTTTTGGAAGGATTCGCGTTTAAGGGGCGCGGGTGATATTTCTTTTTTTTTTTTGCCGAGGGCAGAGATTCACAGGGGGCAAAGTTGAACGAATAATTGTTGGAGAGAATTATTTCAGTTGAATTTTCCATTGGAATATTCCAGATGTTGGCTTCTAGCTCGCCTTTCGTGCAAGAACCTCTGAACACTGACGTCATTCTCGCCATTCCCTTTCATTCACCTCTGCACATGTGTTTCTTTCAACTTTCCTGCTTGCACACTGTACCAGTAGCACAAAAGAAACATTCTCGCATCCCAACAATACCATGGAGACTGGAAATACTAATTAATGTAGCTAATCGGGAATAATTCAAGCCTACAATACTAATTAACGTAGCTAATCAGAAATAATTCAAGCCTAAAATACTAATTAACGTAGCTAATCAGAAATAATTCAAGCCTTGTCTAATGAATAACAATCAAGGATATAATTACAAAAGTAATCAATTAACTATTCCACTATTTTCTTGACTATTCTAAAATCATTGTACACACATACATTTCCTTCGTTGAAAGCAACGATTGTACAGAAATGTTGATTACCGAACGTTTAATTCATATTGCCGGCAGAAAACTCGGTCCCCGCACTTTTCAATTCGTTAGACGAACAGGCGCGTTATCGGCGAAGGATTTAGGCGAGGAATATTCCAACAACTGCAAGCCAACGTGGCTGAATGCTCGGGTTTCTTCGTATTCCCGGTCTCACTTACACAAGAAACAAATGAATAGTAACCATTTAATCAGTTAATCATTTTCTACTTCGGAGCATTGATTAATTGATAGCGATAGCCACGATATAAATAATCGTAACGTCATTTGGGAAGCTCCCAAGGGAATCGAATGAAGTGTGTATCCAAGTATGATTATCGTTAATCGCTAATTAAGCGTGCAGATAAAACGGGAATTTAGTTGCATAGCGCTGCACCGAACATTGATAATTTAGATAAGGTAATCAACGTGGCCAAAGACTGGAATAGTTGCCGCGGCAGACAGCGATAAAAAATATTCCGCGTTACGTACTCGCAAAAGTTCGATGTTTATTTAGGTGAATATTTTTGCAATCGTTACGCACGAGAAACGAGACTGTTCTAGCGTGACTTCCTTTCGCGGTTTTATCAATTCAATTCGTTATACGTGAGTGCGCAGCGGAAGCTAAGCGTAGCAAAGGGTACAGAGCTTGAAGCTGTTAGCCGTTAGACGAAGGTAAGAATAAAAATGAACGGGGACCTGTCTGCTGCTGGTTCACGCGTAGATACAGACAACAGTATGCACTTATGCGAAAAGAAAAAGCAGCATAACGACGCGTCTAATGAATGCCTGCGTTGCGTTAGACCGTTCTTCAAGTCGCCTGCGCTTATAGCTACGGTAAATTCCATCCGTGGATCGATCATTTTACCGTTACTCTTTTTAATCCATCCACGTGCCGTGCTTTCTCGTGAAAACCGGTGCTTCAATCTTCCTTTCGAATAAGCAATATTCTATTCTAATCAACTCACCGTACCCCGTACGCATTTAGGTTAAAGAGAACTAACAACATTGTCAATAGCGAGCAATTTTGCCAATCACCAAGTTTCCTGTCACCCGAAAGAATAATTGCCCAAATATTCTTCCTGACGGAACAACGAAAAAGAATTCCCGAAGAAGGAAGATTCCCTCTTTTCTTACTTTCCTTTGGCGACACGTAGGAGGAAGTTTATTGACTCCGAAATAAAAAAAGAAAGTAAGACTGTGTATTTCGTTGTAAATAATTATTCAAGAATGAAAAAGCCCATTAACTTGTAAGTTGTGGAAAATTGTCGGACCGGATCGCACCAATTAATTATCGCAACTAAGCATCGCCGTAAGGTAGAGGGAAACAGAAGACAAGGACGCGGTTTACGATCTAACAGCGGATGATAAATCTACCTGTTCGGAGTCTGTCTGTTCGCGCGATTTAGACGCGCGACAGAGAGCAAGCGTTTGATGAATAATAAATCACGGCAATTAGGAGTAGAAGCCCGCTTCAGGCTACAGCAACGTTGGCCTTATCGATTCTGATACATATGTACATATGTATACGTAATTAAGCTGATAACTGCAAACAGACGTCGAATTCTTTGTGTTTGCCTATTTGAACGCATTTCTAATAAAACGCACAAAACACACGTACGGTATTAATATACAGGTTCGATGAAAAATGAAGACAGAAATAGAATTTCATAAATGACAGATCAACGATCGAAGTAATGACTAATCAGTGACGATGGAGTGATAATGAGGGATTAAACGTGAGAGATTTTTCATTGAACTCATCAATAATTCGAAAAACAATAGCCCCAGTTTGTCCCATCTGTTTCTTTCGTTTCAAATGGGCAATGAGTGTTTTGCGCGACGAAGGAAAATGTAAAGTGCAAGCGGCGTCCTTAACTTTCGTCGGACGAGCAAAGTTAAGTTGCAACGTGGCTTATTTTGCCACCGACTATTTTTGCGCCGGTGTCAACGTGTTAAATTGAAACGATGTCAAGAACACCGACGACGAATCCCTTGCTCGAAACAATGATTCCCCGTTTGCTTGCACGCCGTGTTTGTGCCGTTTTTGTTTTTTTTTTTCAAAATCTCCAAATATATACCCAGTCGATGTTTTCGGTCGGAGAAATAATGGTCAATCCATCGGAGTTCATGAAACGGGAACGTTCTTGGCATTTGTTTGACAGATAAACCGGAGGCAAAGGGGAACGAATAATAGGCAGTTTAGATAAATTGCGCGATAGTTCAGCGGCCTTGACATTGCACTCGGAGGAATGCTCGAGATAGAAATTTCCCATCATCTCAGTGCTGCTCGGTGCATTGCATGCATCATGCTTTTGTTTTTTTTTTGTCCAGCTACACATCTGTACCTTTATAAGCATCGAGCACTGGCTGTGATTTCGAATGAAATCCCTTAATAGTTCAAATTAATTCACTCACCTCTTTCGCTGTCGATATCCATCTCCCACCCTTCAATGTTCATAGGCTAAAAGCGCGAAGAAATTGTGCAGAAGTAATACTGTATCTACATTATTACGATTATCCTATAAATACTATTTAATGGTATTATATCTTTTCTATTGTCGAGAACCGTCTACTGTTTTTGCTTGTTTAAATAACCAATTGTACTCTGCAAGACCACCAACTCTTCCTCTCGCTGTATCGGCCGGGTGTCCTCGAGGAATCGAAGAAGACTGACCGAACGCTGGCCGCGATCACAACGTTGTCCGAGCTTCGAAATTAACCGCAAGAATCAATGTGCCCGAGCTTCTAGGGAAACATCGAGAAGAGCCATTCTCGGGTCTGGCACCAGCCAGCCAGCCTCGCACGATGTCGCGAATACGACTGAGTGAAAATGTTCTCCGTAGCTTTTCACAAATCATCAGACACTCGGGTTGCTTGTTTTTTCATTTTGTGCTTTCAGGCTTCGCCAAGAAACGGACCGCTTGTCGTTCGCAGTCTTTCGACGTTCTCGGCCCGGGGAAACGTAAACGGAAACGAGCCTGTGAACATTATTCACCGTGAAATCGAAGAGAGCACAGGGGGAGAGATTTTCGGGGTACGGGGCCGGATAGATTTGCAGAGGGTGAAACGAAGATCTAGGGGTCGGACGATGAGTTTTATCAAAGTTTCCCTCCAAGCTGCGTAGCTCATTAAGCGTAACATCGTTCGCGTTTAGCCCTATCGAACGACTGCTGCGCGACATAATTCCGTCAATTGCGCCCAATTAGCGTGGGGTTAAGTGGAGGAACGAATAAGTTGGAAAACATGGAACACCGGTAACGATTACCACTGGCAACAGTTTGAACAGCATTTATACGTTCAATTAAAGAGTATCCGATTGCAAACTTAAGTGAATAGCTGATTAAAGTTAATGAGCAAGGTATTCCGAAGCGCGCAAATTCCAGAGAGAATCAAGCTAAACGCTAAAGCAGTATCGCAAATCTACCATTTGCTCCACTATTGTTAAATCCTTGGACTTTACAATACGTATAGGGCCGAAGAAATGTAGATCCCATCTTTGCTGCTGTCGAGGAAATTGAAGAAAGTGAATTCGTATTAGACGGATACATGGTAGGGTGAATTGAATGTTGGAAAGGGGGGAGGGACCTGATCCGATAAGGATCAACGTTGGAATCGTGTTGTAAAATCAATTGACGTTTCCTTGTATCTCAGATATCTGCTTCATTGAGAAACTGACGGCTTTGCAGAAGATCTTGTAGCCCCTTCGGAGCTACCAACACGAATGATACTTCTCATTTCATTTTATTGATTCAAAGAAAAAAGATGTAACTGTTCTTGTTAAATGTATCCAATTTAGTAAACGTTGAAGGTTTTTTTTTTACTTGTTATCCCTTTAAATACACAGGGTGCAGAAAAATCCTGATTGTCCTTGTTATCGTAGTCTTAGAGGAATCTCAAGAAGCTTGATAACATTTAATCAAGTAATCGGATTGACGGAAATTTTACCTTTATTAAAGAACCTTCGAGATTCTTTTACTACACATTATACGCATAGTAGATCCTTCGTAATTGATGAAAATAACGATGCCTGTCCGACCTAACAATGTTAATTAATTGTTCCATTGCAGATGGGATGCAAAATGTCTGATTGCACAACAGCTGATGTTGCTTCTGTCGGACGTTCATAAGAATTAAAGACGTCATTTGCCTGCGTCTTCGATGGGACGGATTGTTTAAATCATTAATAGATTAAAAGCAATTGCCATTGACTACTTCTCTATCGGAGACCAAACTAATAATAAGTTCCTATCGAAACGTTTATAAAGAAGGGAAAAGTTCGAGGGACGCATGTTCAACTTTGAAGGATCTCCTCAAAGGCTTTGAGAGTTAAAAGGACAACATTGGAACGGCCTGCAATTCATTCTAACTTTATACCCAATTTAGATAGTTGCAGAAGAGAAAACAAAAGTCACGAGAACTTTCTAAACGCTTCAATTGGAATTTTCAAATATTTAAATTCTGATTGTACATTTATATAAACGAATGTTAAATAAACATATTATTCTCGTTCTACCTTTGGTGTTAATTGTTTGCTTTAAATTAAGGGAAAATCGAGGCTGCGCGAGGTGTTTGCATTGCACCGGCTTATGGGAAGTCCATCGAAGAAGAACGCGGAATCTCTTTTTACCGTGGCACTCTTTCTAGACGATGAACGAATTGATCGATGTGTACTGCTATCGTAAGCTCTGACAAAGGAGAAGCTAGCACCAAGGCCATATACGCAATAAGACCTACTTTGTAGGACTTCCCCGTCGGCTAATACGACATCTCGATATACGTTCACCAATGTGAGGCACGTCTACGGGGTGTTCGGCTACACGCGGGCAAAAATGAAAGGGGCGATACTATGGGCTAAAATACGACGAAAGGTGTTCCAACAATACGATTAAAGGTGTTCCAACAATATGGAACAGAAAATGCGGCGTTAAAGTGTAAAACTGCGGATTATAGAACATCCTTGAATGGATGGTGGTGAATCGGATCGAAAATCCGTCTCGAAAGGAGAGTGGGCAAAGCGCAATTTCCGTCCGGGAAATTACATCTGCGATCAGCGCGAAGGAAAGGCTTTTGTTGAAAAGCTTCCCGTCGTGTACGCTTGCACGGTCGAGAATGGAGCAACCGTTTTCACGCGGATGCAGAAAAAGAAACGACTGCCTCGACGTCTAACTATTTATGTCGGGCACGTGAAATCGTTAACTATGTCAATACGCAACGAGTCTTTGAACTATCAAATTTAAACAGTAGCTCTCTCGGAGGAAACCTTTTCGGAATGTTGTTTCGCGCTCGTTAGCTCATTTTCGAAGACGAAAGCTCGTTTTACATCTGACCGGAACCCGAACGGAGGGGCTGCGGGTATTAAGGGTGAAAGGCAACGTCGGTGGAGCTTTCGTCTCGGCTTGCGAAATCGCCAGTCGAGCTTTGCGTCCCGTCGACGAAGCACACACCCAACCCTCCCCGCAGGAAACTACCCTGCGCCTTTCGCATCCGTTTCGGGATATCAGTGAAACGGGATGAACCGACGAGAACGTACGGCTTCTTCGTTGCAACTTTAATTCGAAGCTTTCTTCTCGGAAGAGAGAAGAATATATTTTAAATAGTAGAGAGTATTTCCTTCGAGTGATTATCTGACAAAGTAAAGGGGATTTTTATATTTGGTGATTAAGAATATTGTTGTTTTAATGGCGATTCATTTTTTATTGTGACACGATGAGTAGTAGGACTTTCGATTGAGGGAGAGCTTTTGAAAGAATTGTGAATCATGGTGGATAAACTGCACGAGTACGAAGGTTTTGCTGGAAGGGTGCACGATGTTCGGGATAAGTTGAAAGAAAAATGGGAGAGCTGGAAGGAGTGGAAGAACGGGATACCCCTGGATCAGGGGTTGGAAGGGTTTTTCAATCATCTCCGGGGACCACCGAAGTTGGAGAGGACTTTGGATGATTACCAGCATATTTATAGGTATTTCATCTTTAGCTTATACAATTTCATTAATGAGATAGTTGCGATCGCGTTGTGGGCAAAGTATCGTCGTTGAACGTTAGCAACTTTCGTGTAAAAAGAAAACCGGTCTATGCAAAGGAAAAAGAGTTCAGCAAAGCTTTAAGATTACTTCAAACACCTTGCAGAAGAAAGACAAGGGGAGAGTTGGTGCGCGTATCCGCGGCAGTGATGGGAATCGAGTTCTCCTATGCGGCGGAAACCGCGTTCGTTTCACCGACCTTATTAAAGATCGGCGTAGATCATCAGCATATGACGCTCGTCTGGGCGCTAAGTCCGCTTATTGGATTCTTCGTTACACCGCTATTGGGAAGCTTGAGCGACAGGTGCAGATTGAAGTGCGGAAGAAGGAGACCCTTCATTCTGTTATTGGCTTTGGGAGTGTTGATAGGTAAAAATAATTGAAGGGAAAAAGGCGAAGTTTTCGGTCTACTAAAATCGTGCATCCCTGTTTTTTTTGGGAACGATTTGAAGGATTGATACTAGTTCCGAACGGCGAGAACATGGGATACACGTTCGGCGACACTCCACCCGTTCGAAGTAATTATACAGTTCCTGCGGGACATCGGACCACAGCGAGACAAACAAGGGAGGAACCGGCGAAACCTCCGTCCCATTCTTGGGGGATTTTCTTCACGGTTTTGGGCACAGTTCTGCTCGACTTCGATGCAGACGCCTGCCAAAGCCCTGCCAGGGCCTATTTACTCGACGTCACCATTCCTGGCAAGTGAACTTATTCAATTCGTGTCTTATCGTCGAGGAATGATCACACCTTTAACCGATGAGCAGAATGCATTATCAGAGCTCGGAAATTGAAATGACAAGTTTTACGATATTCTGACACGAATGCTTCTTTAAACGAGAAATTGTACCATGTAAATTCTTAGAAAGCGTATTAAAAGGAAAGATATAGAATCAAGTCCAAGCATAGCGTACAATATGTATAGGTATCACGAATGATTAGAATAGATTGATAACAGAATTTATTCTTAAACAAATTTCCGACTTTCATTACCTTTTGCAATAGGAAAGGTAAAAATAGTGTTCTGTAATTTCGACGAAAGTTGTAATATAATTTGATTCTATACTTTTTCGTGTGTTTGATCACAGATGACCATGCCAAAGGTTTAAGCACGTTCACCATAATGGCGGGCTTGGGGGGTTTCATGGGATATGGATTAGGTGGTATTAATTGGGACGCGACCGCGTTGGGTGTTATGCTTGGCGGACACCTGCATGCAACTTTCACGTTGATCACGATTATTTTCGTCATTTGCGTCTCCTGCACTATCACCAGCTTCAAGGAGATTCCTTTGGAATTATTGGAAAGAGATGAATATCGACAGCTACAGGAACAAAAGGTTCTAGCCTCAATAATTAATAGCTTAACTAAGAAGAAGAGAACGTTCAATATTATGAAACATTTGTCCAATTAATATTTGGACTGGTTTAGGTATCCGAGGAGAGGGAGAACGAGCAAAAAGAGCAGGAAAAAATCACGACGGACGAATGTACATCCTATGGTACTTTGGATAACGATCAGGAAATTGCTACCAAAAAAGATGTAAGCCAATTCAGTTCCTTTTCAAAAATCTGCAAAAATACTGGCCGAAAGCCCACTAACAATTTCCTCGTATCGTAGGCTCAGTTCATTTTCTTTTGAAATTTGACTAGAATTGTACTTTTCTATTATTCTTACGACAGGAATTCGTTCTCAAACCTCTTCCTGTCCAAGATGCGGAAAGAAGGGTTGGCCAGGTGCCTATGATACCAGATGCAACAGGACTAGATAACAATTCCATGCAACACGGATTCCACGAGAGCAATGATGAAAATCCAAAAGTCTCTTTAAGAGAGTATCTACTTTCTATCGTTTACATGCCGCACAGTCTTCGCATGGTGTGCTTGACTAATTTATTCTGCTGGATGGCTCACGTGTGTTATTCCCTGTACTTCACGGATTTCGTCGGGGAAGCCGTTTATGGTGGTAATCCACAGGTCGAATTGTTGTTCCTCCTATAAAAAAAAATTCGATGTCACAGCGGATTCCATTTATATTTAATGTAGAGAAGGTTTCCAATTATACTCGAACCTTTCTCGCTTACAGGCTCCGGAAGGTAGCAAAGAAAGGGAGCTCTATGAAAGTGGTGTTCGTTTTGGCTGCTGGGGGATGTCCATGTATTCATTGTCCTGCTCTTGTTATTCGCTCATCATCGAGAAGCTCATACAACGTTACAAGTGAACAGAAAATATTCAGAATACATATATCTCATAAAATGAAATATCTTTCACTTTATTTATTTTTCTTGAAAAAAAGTTCCCTAATTAATTTCCTTGCAAAGAAAACAGACTTTTTAACATGAATGTTATGAAATTGAATTATTGTAGACAATTGATAGTATCTATTGAGTTCCGACCTTTTCTAGTCATCAATACTTCTTTACGTTGAAGATTCTTGACAATCGACGAAGCGTTCATTTTGTTCACAGAGCCCGAAGGGTTTACATTTGCGGCCTGCTGTTCTACAGTACCGGTATGATGATGATGGCACTGACAAAACATCCGGCGGGCGTAATTATATTCTCGTGGACCGCAGGTGTTATGTACTCCACCCTATTCACCATGCCGTACCTACTCGTCGCGCATTATCATGCTTCGTCGACGGTAAGTAGCACTTTAATCTTCCCACTAATTATCCGAGGGGTAAATCATTTCCGTCGGACGGTTCATTTGGAAAATGAAAGTCTGAACTACAGTATAAAAAGATACAGCAGCGAAGGATCGATGAATAAAGCAACGAGAATAGATCGCCGTCTTGTACCATTCAAGTTGATCGTTAACACATTTAATCGAGCAGAAAACGAATTAGTCAACTTTTTGTAGTTCGAGGTGACTGCCGAAGGTGAAGCCATTCAAAGCGCAGGTGTTCGAGGTCTCGGAACCGACGTGGCGATCGTCTCGTCTATGGTTTTTCTGGCTCAGTTCTTGTTATCCTGCTGCTTGGGGACCATTGTCAGCCAAGCAGGAACCACGACGGCGGTGGTTTGCGTTGCGAGCACCCTTGCTGCTTGCGGTGCCGTTTCCGCGACGCAGGTCATGTATTTGGATCTTTGAGCCGGCTGCGGTCAATAAGATATGTACTTTGTTTCTACTCCTTGCATCCAGTTTTCAACCATCTCTGTTTATGAAGAAGGGCAAAATTTAGTTATTTTAGTCATATTTAAATCATATTAATTACTTTCAGTACCATCCGTAATATTGTTTCAAGTATCTTTTATTTCTACCATCCGCTACTGTTGGTACTAATTAGAGAACAACTGTCAGTTTTATTAACATTTTAGATGTGGTCGCTTATTATTTGTATAATTACCTTCGAGGATATTATTTTACATGATTTTAATAATCCCATACACCTTTGAACAAGGCGAAAATCGATCCTTTTTTTCTACACTTAAGAAGTCCCAGTACCCCCTTTTTTTAACGAAAAGCTACTTTTATTTGTCTATACCCACTGTGAGAGATTGCAATTTCATTTGAACAGACTGGCCCAGGTATCCTCCCGGAGATTTCAGAGTCTCTCCCTTAGTTAACTGTTCGGCATGGTCGAAAATGAATATGTATACATATAATGGCAACGATGCACAAATAATGGCTCTGTGTACCAATAATAAATACATCGTGACGTTGCATGCTTAAGAGGAAGTTGTAAATAAATGACCACTTGTAAAAGCTTAATAAAAACACCTGAATAGAAAAAAATGCAATTTTCTTTCCTACCCCTGTCTTACCCCTGATATTCTATGCGTCGATGTTCGCGTCTGCGTCACATATTTCGAGAGCAGCTTCGATTTCTCTGTACATCAGTTTGCTCAAATCCGAGATGTATTTTCTAATATACTCATCGTTGTCCAGACCCTGTAGAATATTAAGAGATGAGTTTCACCCTTTTGTCGATTTATTCTTAAGAAAATTCGGCATCTCCATGGCCAGACATTTCTTTTTTTTTCAAGAAAATTAGAAAAACACAATCAATCCATTGTAATAGCGTCTCTAAAATAATTGTCTCAAGATTTTCCCGCGCATTATTGTACAACTGAGGACATGTTTGTCTACAGAAAAAGGAATCATTTCACTTGACTAACGTAAAAATGTTCTTTTTCCCTTTACCTGTACAATTTCGTACTCCCTATTTTTACAAATGACTGGAACCGAAAAAAAGATGCCACCTCGAATGTTGTAAGAATGATCCGACAGTACACCCATACAGGTCCATTCGTTCTCTGGTGTGCCATGCCATAAGATTCTGCAATGCTCCGCTAATGCGTAAGCGATAGATCTCATAAGGGTGGGTCTACTCGGAGTACATCGAACTATCTAAAACAAAACAAAAAAAGTAGAAACATTAGAGAGATTTCTTAATGAATTTACGCTGGGCCCGATATATTAATTCATCTTATCTTACAACTGTTCCAAACAACTAAGTAGATACTCCGTTTCTCATTCCATACACGCTTTCTCATTCGTAAAGTTTCAAAGCCGAACAATGCTTGTACTTCGGCAGCAAATAACATGACGTAACGTATAATATTATATAGTACGTCGCATTTCATGATATATTCTGTATATTCGTTTTCAAGGAATACTTTAGTAAAAAAAAGCAAAAGAATAGTTTATCATGTTGCGATGATAAAATGCAAAACTAAGAGAAAAGGAGTTAAAAGGAACGTTGTTTTTTTTCATTGAGAAGGAATTGGACTATATACTTAATAATAATGATTAATAATAATAGGAGGTCTTACTTGTGGAAGAGTATTTCTGATCCATACTATAATATTATCAGTCAAAAGCTTTCCACCTTTATAGGATATGTACCTGCAATCTGGAAAACTGTTCACGCCATTCGAGCCCCATATTATTATATTTTTTATTTCCGTCGGAGGACATCGTACTTTAGATGCAATCTGAAAATAATGCCATCATTTTTCAATCCCTATAACAAATCTTGGTCAATCTCTCATTCGTAATTTAAATACCGATAAATAAACATGAAGTAAACCATCAAAACATGAAAAATGTTCGAGTAAATAATACCTGAGCTGCAGCAATGTTCCAGTTAAGCAAGGACAAGGTAGTTATATTGTTGGCTGGTATAGATTTCATGTATTTCGATATAATCGTAGCAACGGTATTCCCAAGAACGATGACCCTCGCGTCTCTTTTTGCGTACCTTTCTATAACTTCACCCTATATTGAAGCGGAATAAATGTCTTTCATGCAAAGGATATTTGAATGAGAAAAATATTCCATTAGAATGACTGGTACGTAGAACTTGGAAACGCGAACGTATTCCGTGAAAAAGGGATCGGTGTACTTGTTCTGTTTAAAATCGTACTCCCTTGCAAAGCCAATGCAAATTACGATATCCGCATCCCGAAATTGTACCGATGCATCATAGCCATAGCTTATACCTGCAACCATAGCAAAAGGAAATCAAGAAAGGTGAAACGGTTTACGAACTTCAATCGTAATTTTCTGGTTCTCCAGTTAATACGATTGGGTACATTTTGAAGCACAACGTTAGAGAAATAAGAGCGCAGTGGTAAATGAATGTGTTACCGTTTAAACGATTCGGGCTGAAGGAAGTAAGCTCAATCGCGACACATTCCAAGAACGGTGTCTTGTTCGATACCTCGTACAAGCTGACAAAGACAGACTGATTTTCCCCGAACACATTATCAAAGAGTACACGATACAAAAACGAACGTGCAATTTCCGTTGTACAATCCGTGACCACGAGTTTCAACACATTCTTGTTACTCAACGAATGATTTGTCACTATTCGCTCGTCCCTTCCTAAATTCATCATCTTGTCCATTTTCTTTTGTCTTTCAAACGAACATCGCGATTCTTTGTGTAAATATTACACTCTTACCTAATCGATTGTACGAAGAATAAAAAAAGAAGCTTTATTATAAAATAAGAAACACATTATTGCAACCCCCTAAAAGCAAAAAGAAAAATGTCCTCATATCCTTCCCGTGTAAATAATTGTTACTATTATTTGCTTAAATTATTATTATTCGCTGTCTGATTGATGATATAGAGTTACGTTCTTAAATTATTGATACACTTCTCCAAAATCTCCTTCTTAACGCGTGGATAATCGGGACTCTGCTTCAAAATGTCGTTGCAAGCCTCGATACCATCGGCATAGGCTTTCGCTTTCATGGAACAGTAAGCCAGTTTATACGCCACGGATAATTTCGATTTTCCTCCATATTTCCATGCCTGAGTGTACTGCGACGCAGCCTCCCGATAATTTTGCTCCTTTTCGGCGATATGACCGGAGAGCTCGTGCGCCCTGACACAGGTGGCATTGTGCTGTAGAACACGTCTCAATAAATCGTTGGCCAAATCGTATTTGTTCGATTGCACATAAATGTCTGCCAAGAGTAGCCAGCAACGTTCGAGGTATTCTGCGTCCTCGAAGGTCCATGTATTTTTACTGACACGCTTCAAGTGATTCCTAGCTCTAGGGGTTTGTTTTAAAAGAATATGAGCCATCGCCATGCCTAGAGCTGGACCTACGTGGTCTCGTAGTGCCTCCTGGCTGGCTAACGCTGTGCAATCTTGCAATGCCTTTTCAACATTTGATTTTTGCTTCGTGGCGAGTAGAAAGAAGTTGCTTAGTAATCTGTGGGTCAGGGTTTCGTGGGGACTGCCCTTTGGATTCAATTCCTAAAAAGACAAGGTATTATTATTGAGAATTCTTATTACAAAAGTATTATTTATACTTCTTTTTTTAAATGAATTATTCAATCATCTGAATTCACGGTTTTAGTTACTTGTAGCAAACGAAAGGCAGTCTTCAAAGCCATCGTCCTACAATCTTGATACTCGGCGTCGTCGTCGGCGAAAACCTCGTTCGACAGAGACGAATCGTCGTCCGGGTCCAAACAAATCTCGATCATATTGTATATCGCTTGTTGACCCCACTCAGGATCGCGCCTAGCGAAATTAAACTGACGAAGCGCTGAATTTAATCGGCCCATACGCCAATCTAACAAGCCGGCGCAATAATAATAGCCGGCTGTTAAGCGTGCACCGCACACTCCCCCTTCTGCTCGGTGAAGCCATTCCTCGAGATCGTCCATGTCTCCTAACATGAATATATCCACGTCCCGTCGTGTATTGAAATAAGGAATCAATTTCATTTGAGTGAGAGAAAGAAATTACCTATTCTACGAGATACTTCTATTAATCTCGCCAGTGCGGTCCAATACGTTGGCTGTTTCATTAGCAATTGTCGAAAATGATATGCTGCGGTATCGAAGTCCACTTTTCTGAAGGCGAGATCTGCCATCATTATAGATGCTGCCTCGTTGTTGGGATCCGCGTTTAAGAGAGCCGTACAGGTCTGCGCGCATCGATCCAAATTGTTCGTCTGGAAGATGTTAAATATAATTGTTAGTAATATGGCCGAGTTGCTAAACTCCTTTTCTTTTTATTATTTCTATTTATCGAGGGAAATTCCGGTTTTACGATAAAGATCGCGATACCAGTTTACCTGCATGTAGAGTTTGGCTAACGATAATAAAGCGTTCACGTCCGCTGGCTCGTGATTCAATGCCTCCTTGTAATACATTATAGCCTGGTCGTAATCTCTCAAAGAGGACGAGTAATCAGCCATTGTTAAACAAATATTAGCCAAAAGCTTCTTATCATCTTCCAAATCGGAAGCTCCCATACGTTGCATGTATCTGTGCTGATTCTCCTTTGCCTCTTTCAATGCTGACAATGCACCCTGGGTATTCGCTGCTTTCTCTCGAGTCTTGGCAAGCAATAGTAATAGCTGGCTTCGTACTTGCAAGCTTTGGGTATCCGAATCTCGACGACTTTCTTGAAATATTAAATTTCCGATTAGTTTCTGTTCGATTTCTACCTCTTCGAGAAAGAAACATACTAGTAAAGTTTACCTTGTAATTCTTGGGCCAACGTAGCTTCAGCTTTATCATATTGCTTCATAGTCACGAATAGTTTTGCCAGATCCATTTTCAAACTTTTAAAGCTCTCCTGCTGCGTCACATCTCTATAATAATTGATAGCCTTTCCGTACTGGTGTGTTTTAACGAGCGCCCTTCCCAGCTTACTCGCTATCTCCACCTTGTTCGTCGGATTCTGTTTCAAAGCTTGCTCGTAGGCTTCTATTGCTCTCTCTGGCTCCTGTATCGAAATGTACGCGTCGCCGAGCATGTTGTACGTTCTTGGTCCGGGGCAGTGCTCTACCAATTCCCTGCGTAAGAATATATTCAAATTAACAACTCTGAAACCTCAGAACCGTAGTGATAGAAAAAATATAGACCCGTTGAGATTTATGGAGGACAAACCTAAAACACATTGCAAACGCGAGTCGATCTTTCTTGTGCCTCAAATTAATCTCAGCCAAGCGTGTATGAGCTTGTAAATAATAAGCCTGGTCCGGAGTTACTTTCGACAGACATTCAATGGCATCATCGACCTCCCCCATTTCTAGTAATAATTCCGCATTTCCAATCAATATCCTGCCCTCCTCAGTGGTGTTTCTAAACTTCATTTTTGCATCCTGTATCAATGCAACCGCCTCATTGAATTGCCTGATTTTTCCATAAGCAGAAATCAATTCGGTGTACAAGGTAGCCATATCCGACGTGGACATGCCCGCTGCCTCTGAGGTATTTTCAGGAGATTGTAATTCCGTATACGAAATGGCTGTCCGAAAGCTTTTTATCGCCCCTTCTATGTCGTTGCTCTCTTTCTGAACCATGCCTGTGATCAAATGATAAACGGTGTTGTCCCTTACTTTGAAGTTATAACTTAAACCAACTTCGAGACTCTGCGATGCCAACTGGTGTTTCCCTTGGCGAGCTAAAATTTGGGCCATCAATAAATGAGCTTCTGCGTTGGAGGAATCAACGTTGTCCAATAGATTCCTCACTACAGAGGAAGCGTATTCTAAATCTCCGCTTTGCATCTTGGCTTTGCTCAACAGCAATTGAGCAGTGATCAGACCAGGATACGCCTCAGATAATTGTTCCAACAAATGCAAGCTTGGCTCCTTGTACTTGGACAAATGTTCCTCGGTATCCTTCGCATCATTCGTAATGGAATAGAGCAAACGTTGCTTGCAGATCTCTAAGCATAAATCAGGATTTAATTTTCTCATATAGTTGTAGCCATACGGTAAATACTTGCAGTCGTTTAATATAATCGTCGCTGCATCGTTCAGATAACTCAAAGCTTTAATCGAATCGGTGGAATTCAATTTAGCAGAGATGAAAAGCAACTCCGAATTGATAGAGTTCGACTGTATCTCCATTAGAAAGTCTATTTGTTGTTGCGCTAAATCCGCGGACTCCACCGAAGCGTCCGAAAGCTGACAATGAGCCAAGCCCATCAATGCACTAAATGATGATTCGTTGACCCTCACGGCACTTCTGTACCAATGTTCCGCTTCCTTCACCTTGCCCAGGGAAAGATATAAATTTCCCAGTTCGATCATCAGCTCCACGTTTCTCGAATTTTGCTGCAACGCTTTTTCAATGATTCTCGACAGTTCCAATAAAATTGCTTGATGCTTGCATGCTATCCCTGTGAATAATTGGACATTGTCCAGCAGAAGCGGCACGTTCTTTGCTTCAGTGACCAACACGTTTCTAAAGAAGGACTGCAAATGCTTCAGGCCTTCGCTGTATTTTCCATCCCTGCAAAAGGCTACAAAAGCGTGCGCCTTCATAGCATCCAGATTATTCGAATCGATGAATGACGTTCTGTTCGCCGTTTCAATTACTTGCTCCCAATCCTTCTGCGCAAGTTGATTGTACAATTTTTCTACCAGGGGTAAACACAATTTGGGATAACGAACGATTAAGGAATTCTGCGTTAGTATGGCTTGCGTGTAATTTCCCTGTTGCTGCTTATACTTTGCGGAGCCAAGCAGAGCCCTTACGTTTGTCGGATCTTGCTTTAAAATAATATCAAACATGCTTGGCTGGTCGGAATTATCTTCGCCTGCGAGAAACAGATCCACCCAGCCTTTAGTTAATAAAACATTTTCGTTGGACGGATCGAGCTTGTAAGCTCTGTCCACGCAATCCCTGGCCTTGTCGATCTTACGCGATAGAAGCAGTACCATCGCTGCCAGGGACAATGCGTTCGGTGATGATTTCCTTCGTTCGTCTCTGATCCTCGATTCGATTTGTACCAAGCTAGCTCTGTCAACTGTCTCGCTGTTTGCATACGCGATATTCTGAAGAAGCAACGCAGCCAATGCGGTATCTGAATTATTCATCAGACTCGAACTCTCTTTAATAGCTTCTTGGTTTCTCCCAGTTAACGTGTAAGCGATAGCTAGGAGAATTCTTAAATGACCGCTGAGTGGATACGCATCGCATGCCTCTTTACAGTGAAGTAGCATCGCGTTATAGTACAACTGATGGCAGTGCCATTCGATCAAAGCAATATACTCTATCTCTTCCATTTTATCGGCGATAGAAATAATTTACGAATTTAGAGATGCCTCAAACGCTATTTTAATTGAATAACTATTCGAAATAGCAGCGATTAGTGTGCTTGAGCCATTTATTATTAGTGTTATTTAGAATGTATGGAAAAGTCTTCCGGGTCGGGTAGTTCGTGTATGACGTTAGGACTCAAGGCTTCAGAATCAGGTCCGTCTAAAATATGCGCTGGGCCGATAACTAGTTCCTCCAGATCTGGATTCTTCACTGCAAGATAGTACTTTTGCATATATTCGCATGTCAGGTACATATAGTAATAGTTGACGATTGCGTGCGTGAATGCTGTCTGCAAATGTAATAAAGTATGATCAGTAGTTCAGGAAAATTATAATGGCGTCGTAAGGTAAATCATACCTCCGTGAGTAATCGAGCTAGACCTTGTCCCGTATACTTGTACGGTACGGTAATCTTTTGCATATCCAAAATTTGTCCATCTCGTTTATATTGTAGTACGGCTCGAGCTAATCGAAAACAAAAAAAAAAGAGGAAGGCTGAAGCATCTTAATACTTGTAAAGATCAAAAGCTCTTGCAATATTTATCCACTTATTTATTTGTAAGCACGTGAATTTTTCATGGAGCACGAAGATTTTTGAAGAAAATCAAAATAGTAATCTCTCTCAAAATAATATATCTTACAATCGTCATCCAGTTTTACGTAGAAAAGACCTCGCTTCTCGTTATGGTGCACCGTATACATAAATCTTGCATAATTACTTCGCTTGATTTGCATTAGAATGAACGAGCATAATTTGTTCATGCACCTCATAACATTAGTTCGATGCGTAAAATTCTATGGTACAGCAATAAAATTGGTACTTACATACTTCTGTCAAACTTATGTGTCTTTCTCTCGAGCAAGAATATCGAACGCATTATAGGTTAGTCCTTTTGTTGTCAAACTGTTGCTTGGCAACCGACTATATGTATGGCAGAGCCTATCTCTCTGGTACTATACATATCATACATGTACATTTAATTTCTTCTTTACCAAAAATTTAGTATTCCGATAGAATAATTAAGTTTCCCTTCTTTTTTAACATTTTCATTTTTGTATTACCTATGTAAATTCCTGATTTTTTAAAACGCTAACAGAAAAAAAACAATTAAAACGTAACAATTGCTCGTTATTACGCATAAATTATTGTACAGCGTAAATAGTAATAACATTCTTAAATGTGATAAATTTATTTGTCAATAAAAAAATTTTGTATTTCAATTCACATTGCTATTTAGCACGAAAAGATAGATTCTTCTTTACCATTCGCCATCTTGCTATTCACCGATCATGCATCAAGCCCATAAACAATAAAATATATTGATACAGCAATACAATATCAACGTAAAGCTGAGTTGTTGCAAATACTACTTCGTCTGGATTTATTTCTATCCTCCTTCCACCCATGATCGTTTGCACGTCGAAGTACAAGTACTAAAATGAAGAAATACTAATGATAGGACGCTATTAATTGTATGATATCTTCTCTTCAAGTAAAATGCTACGTTCGTCGACGAATGTACGAATTTTATATTAACCATTGACAATATGATCATTCCTACAATTGAAATCAAAATGTGCACTAATTTGATATATGTAAACAGCAAGACTATTGCCAGTATGAAAATTGAGATAACGGAAGCCATTCCCATAATCATCATGAATCCTGTTCTCATTGTTAGATCAAACTGCAAAATTGTTATTTCTCGATTATTTGAGACGTTTTTATTTACCGCTCTGGTAACAATAGCGTTATAATTGAAAATACCTTTGAGAATGTTGCGAGAAAACTTATTCCTAATGTAACGAACGTTGTCATACCTAGTGCCATCAATATTACTTCGATCTCGTAAAATACAGACGCAAATGCGGTCAAGTACGACATAGCGAGAGTCTGAAAACAATAACGATTAGTATTTTGTTCTTTCCTCATCGATTTCTTTGTCTTTCTTTAACGTAAACGCGATGAAGAACTTTACCAATTTGAACAGCCATATGTAGTTGTAGGGTGTTTTACGTCTGGCCGTCTCAGAGAAGGATATTGCGCAATAAGATATGGTAAAGCATATCCTAAAAAGATTATTCGATTATTCAGTTATTCGCAAAGAGAGAATATTTAAATAAATGTAAAGATTACACACATGGCTACAATCCATAAATACCAATGAATTATCATAAACTTTCGTGCTGCATCCCTGAAATAAAGATCATTGAAGTAATAATAGTCCATGTGATTTATCGTTTAAAATTAAATGCGATATTACTCGAAAAGTAGGAAATTATAATGCTTACACAAATAGAAAAAATGCTATGACACCAGTGGTGAACAATAATTGAAGAGTAAGTATGCAGAAAATTTTTCTGATAAAATTTCTTCTCACTGTGTCATCCTTGAATTCTCCTATGTAATGGGAGTCATCGCCGTTCGGCTCCATTTGTCTCCTCCTTTGTTGTTCCATCCAGTTTCTGTACAATTGTTCGTTCTCCCTTTCCCTCCTCTGTACCATATCATCTGTGACGGTCGTCGTAAATGGCCCCTGAAATAATAAAATATATTGTTAATTAATGATGCACCGACGAGCGTTCCAATATCTTATAACTTGACGGCTACTCACGGTCTTGATTTTTTGCCCTTTGTATAAAGGAGGTAACTGCGGAGGGCCCGGTACAATCCTTTGCGTTTCTTGTTCTTGCATCGATCGAGTGTAATTGTATCAGTGATTTACTAACGAATAATCAGTGAACAATTATAGAGAGATATATCTTCCGATGAATATAAAACTGCATGTTTCCTCTGTTAATCGTTGGTGTGCGGCTTTGTACTTACAACAAAGTTTTTGTAATGTGGAGTATTGGGAATGTTAGAATACCGACGTAAATAATGCTGACGAATAAAATGTCAAACTAAATATAAATTTGTTTAAAAAACAAGTGACCGTCTTGTGCAATGCAAACAAAAATAATTGTTCTAATATTAGAAGGAAATACATATGGTACGACGAGGATATTAAAGACCGATGCTATTTATGAAATAAAGGAAACAATTTGTAATGGCAATTAAAAAGACGAATATAGAAAGCGAAAGTATTTCAATTCTCTTAGAATAATACAGTTCATTTATACAATTATTATAGTGTGAAACAATACGCGTAGATCTTTCTGTAACAGTAACGTATTCTAAATAGATTATTGGTTCTAAAGATAATGGTAACTGTATAAATAATAATATATCTCCTTATATTAGAAACAATTATACAACTTGAAAATCATTTTGTACGTGTTCATCGAACAATTATAACGCAGTTATACAGGTACATGCACAGTATGTCCGTTTTATTTGGTAACAAAAATTGAGGAGCGTACGAAAAAATATGTCGGACAATATTGTACGGTGTTCCTCGAGCTTTAATTTTGATTAGAGACATAATTGATTAAGAAAACTCTGTTTAAGAATCGAGAGAATAGCATTGAAAAATGAAAGTGCATGAATCGGGGTGCACCCCCATTTAATATGGCCCTTAAGTTCCCTGAAACGAGATGCTATAACCATCTCGCGGTCAAACATTTAAACAAACCTTGCCTTCTAGTCAACATTTAGTCTTTCAGGGAAATGCTATTTTCTCCGGTTTTAGACCGAGTTTTTTTAATAAATGAGGGCTCAAATCAAAGATAAAAGTCCCAGCTACAAACGATTAAAAGTCGATTAAAAATCGATAAGTTTAAAGCCAAATATCAGATCAGAGAAAATTCTATATATACTCTTTCTTCTCTACCTTTAATGGATTCTGATTAAGCATCAATCAGTCTTCTGAATAGTATTCGTAGAAAACTCTTTCGTCTTACATCTTCGTATATATGTGGAACTTTCGAAGTTCAGCTTGTGGAGCTCAATATAAATTTGCGATGCCCAGGCACTATTACTTTAACTAACTGTATTTAAGTATTCAATTCTGCATTGCACGTGTCGCCTCCTTTTTTGTTATTTTTGTAATATTATAATCCGCTCTGACTAATTTGCTCTTGCATTTTATTGCAAAGAAGCTATAAAATAAAATATGTTACTAAAAATTAGCTTCCTGGCATACAAATACATAATTTGGGATGTAACTTACCTGTCTCATATTATGGTCAGGTATTAAAATTATTTTTGATTGATCTGCACCAGCGAATAAGTTTCCTAACTTCTTTTTCCTACTGACATCCTTAAGGAATATCTGCACCCCCTTATCCATTATCTTCGGCATCTCACTAATTTCTTGCCACGTGTGTGTCCAGTCCACCTGTGCAATAAAGTAAACACGTTTGTTTTTATTTCTTTTTTATGAAACTAAAATATTTAGAAAATATGTACGAACCCGCCATCCACCAAATAGGTCACTGTGCTCTAAGTATGCTACTCTCTTATCAGTAAGTAAAATTACATCCTTGTTAACGTACATGTGATAGAAATAAATATCTGTATTCGCGTATTTTCCTTTCTCCAATTCCTATTTAAAGAAAAAAAGAAAGGGAATGATTAGCCGTTACATAACGTTATTACACAATTAGGAATGTCGAATAAAAGACTGAATTCTAATAAATACAGTCAATATTTTATGGCCCTCCGCTTCTTCTCGAACATACGGCCTAACTAAATTGTCCGGTTGCAAAAACCTGGACGGTCTCACTTTCTTTACTTCTTCGTTCAACTCAGTCGCACTAAAACAAATAATTCAATTATTTCATTTGCAACATACATATTAGATATCGTAATAGGATATGAAGAACTTCTCTTTCTTTTTTATACCGTTTTACAGCTCCGAATGAACCACTCGCAAAGTCTATAACACCAGCGGTAGGTCTTGTAACGAAACCAACAACTCCTTTCCCAAAACCTTTGAAAAAGCCTTCTACACCTTCTTCTTTGGCACCCGATATTGGTTTCATTACGACACCGGTTACACCGTCAACGAAGCCCTAAAATTCGTACGCGTTACAATTTCTTCTTCTCTTTTCAACGTCCGCCAGAAGAAATGTTCGGATTTTCCTAATTTTCTTACGTACCATTACTAAACCCTTTCCACTACGAGCCAAGCCTTCTTGCAAATTAGCTGGTTGTTTATTAAGCTGTTCCTGCCTCTTTCTCTGATAGTCCTTATCGAACGTCAAAGCAGCTAAACCTTTGCCTGGAATAAGAATAATAGATTTCTAGAAGACACTAAGATTTCTATTTAGAATAACATACAAGGCGTACCCATAGCTCCAGTTATTTTCGAAACAGCCCCAGCCATCCCTCCAACGGTATGACCCAGCATGCTTCTCATACCAAGAAGCAGACCCTCTGCAAACTCTCCTGGCCCCTGTATGGCACCTTGGAAAGGTTCGTAAAATAGATCCTCGATACCTTTCATAGTTCCCACTACCAGTCCATAAGGATTGCCTATCACATCGAGTCCCAAGACTAGAACGTACGCTTGTTTGATTGCTTGTCCAACGTAATGCATCGTTGCCTCGGAAATTACTTGTTTGTTCGTCATGAAAGTGTAGTCCCGTTCGAAATATGCTAATCTACAAATTGAACAAAAACGAAGTATTATTCGCAGTATTGATCGTCTGACAAAAATATAAATTTCAAGATAATTACTTGAAGACGATATCGTTAATATCAGTTAACGTAACACCTATTCCCTGCAATAATACATTTAATACATGGGGTACCGCGGAGGGGCCACTGCTGCTGCCACTCATTGAAAAACTTATATGTATCTAAAAAAAAAAAAGAAAAACATGAAATGTCGAACAAAATATTGGTGTATCCATTGAAAAATTGAAGAATATGAACCTTCAATGGCGAAAAGTGTAGTAAATCGAAGAAATTCTTCTGCTCGGCTGTAGTAATTAAACTGACGTGATACATCAGGGGCTCGTCGACCAGTTTCATGTCCAATTTAAATAATTTGCTCTAAGATATATAAAACAATAATTATCATCGTACTTTCAAATATGTTTTACACGTTTTATTTTAGAAATATATGGCTCACTTCTTCTGCATCGTTCATTTCGTCCGCTTCAAACAATCCCATCAATGCGTTAATAAATACAATGTCTACCTTCACGTGAAATTCCTGTACGAGGACTTTGAAATATCGGAATTGCTGTACACTACTGTGCTCCAGTAAACGTTTGACCATACTGAGCTCAGCGAATGGTTTCGTAACTATTAGAAAGATAATAATCATTAAATTTTTAATAGAATTTAATATAATGATGACATTCATTTACATGATCGCTTTCTGATGGAATATACCTGTACTGGCTGCAACGCTTTTTGGCGGTGGAACAGGAGCTAATATAACAGGGAAAACGCAATCGGCGAGTTGATTGTCAATTTGAAGCCTATTTATTTTCGCGTGTAGCTGCACTTGGTGCACAGAAGTGCGATACTGTAGCCATAAACCGGTTTGGAAGGTGCGACGAAGCAGACGACGATGTGGTCTCAGCATTTCCATATTTACATAATCAACCTAAAAGTAATATTACGAATTAATCAATTGCGGGGTGATAAATGAATTAGAAATAGGCCAAATTATATCACCATAAACAATCTTTTAACTAAAAATAAATTGGGAAATAATTACTTCCCCATGAATTACCTCTAATTTCGGTTCTAGCATAACTCTCTGCATAGGATCTTTCCCAATTTGCAGCTCACGCGCATATTTTTGATATCCCTCTTCGATAACATTCACCTCCCTCGCATTAAGTGCACGCCAGCGATGGGACATTGGTTTACACGACTCCCATATGATTCCAGAGCTAAGAAATAAAACTTACCACTGATGTATACTACGATAATTAATTAAAATTATATATATCTGTATTAGAGATTTGTACCTAGCTATACACAGGTATAATAATTCAGATCTCGTGACGTTGTTAACGAGGGAAAGACCAACACCGTGGATACTTATTGTCACCTCTTGGTCTATCACTTCCAAGTCTCCAGCTAGTTGGCAGTCCTCCGCAATTTTCATATTCGCTGTAAAAAGAAGTACACGCTGGGTTCCGTCCAAAAATGACACGTAGAATATTTCTTCTTCCAAGTCTGGCAATTGGAAAGCTCCTAAAGTGTCCTAATCAGTAAAAATAGAATGGTTTTCATCGGTACGAAATTTTCAATAAATTCCATTTCATTCTTTGAATATTTAATCTTTACCTTTCGAAGGGTTTCTTCGATTTCTTTTTTATTGTTATCTTCCCAAACCAATTTCCGCGGACCTGCTGGATTTTCCCATGTGTAGAACATTCTGTTAAACGACTGCACAGATCTATCAAACAATTGTATTCAAAGTCAAAATATCTCTATTAAAAGTAATTCAAAATAACTCTGTAAAATAATTTTCAACAGGCGAACGTACCTAACGTTTAACGATCCTTTCTCCCAGAAACTGATAGTATACGAGGTGTGATTAATGATCAAAGCCGGGGCATTTCCGTGGCTGTACGCCGTTAAGGAAATATAAACTCCACCTTCGCTTAATTGCACATCCACGTTGATACCTCCGTACTGTTGAACAATATTGCATTTGTTTCCTATTAAACCCTATTATTAGCAAAGAAAAAACGAACTAAAAGAGCGGACCTTGTTATTTAATTTTAACAGAGTAGTATGGCTATCGGTGTAAATGAAGGGTGCAGTTTTCTCAGGATCACCCGCGATTCTAGCCCTTAGAGTTTTCTGTTCGTGCTCAGAACGAGGCCAAAGAGCCGTACATTCTCCTGGTGGCACCTGTGAACGATTCGAATAACGATAAATGTAATTCAGAAATAAACATTGATCATATGTATCGCGTGAAATAATTTTTATCTCTAAATTGTTATTACCTTGATCAGAGGATCGGCTGGTCTATCGCCTTCTTGGCATTCGATGAGGAAACTCGAATTATTTATCAGTACGTAATACGGAGTGAATGTAATCTGTTTTGTTAAAGAATTGTAAGTCAACTGATTGTGCACTCCGATCTGTAACATACGATAAATGTTTGACAATTAAATACAATTCATTCAAATAAAGTGCTTATTAATTAAAAATAAAATTAGTTTGCCATTTTGTACGAGCCTTAAATTATTTGAAGAAAGAAATGGTAATCACCTGGTACGTTAAACCGTTATATTTACAAACTACTACACCCTCGCTTCCAGCAACGTCTATCGGGAACTTTTCAGACCACTCGCCATCCTCCACCCTGATCATTGCCTTCTTTTTACCAAAGAACACTTTCGATCGAAACGAGAACAGTATCGGCCCCTTAAAGTTCTCCGGATGATACAATACGTTCAGGTAATCTTCTCCGCTCTGGAAACATATTTACAATTAAATCATCCCAGTCGTATCAATAATAATTGAACAGCGTCGTGCAATAAAATGCAATTAATTGCACTTTTTAACATGTTTGTACAATGTCACGTTACACACCGGTTACGTGAACTATATTACAATAAAACAACAATTCGCCAACACCAGTTAGCTTTATTTTACAATCTTGCTTGTGTACCTTAGCTAAGAAACAAAACCTGGACCGATATTATCTTTTGTTCTACTCTTATCGAACTTGTTTCTTCTTTCGCATAATCAATTCTCTTTGATCTTACACAAATTTCGTTGCATCGTTCTTGTAAGTGCTGCTTATCTTCATAACTACCATGCCTTGTACGTACATGCTTTAATAATATGCTATGCATACTCAAGCAGCATCCGACTATTTACAACTAAGAGTTGCTCGTTAATAGCATGTAAAAGTGTACGTAATGTTGCAAGATTATAATAACGCTGCAGTAAGCCATCTACCAAATAAATGGAATGAAGACATCAATGAAGCTGGATGTACCTATCAGTTGAAATTGCTACGATACGTATTGTATTTTACTGAGAATTAGTTATATGTATAAAAAGAAAAATGTAGGAACCGTGCTTGCATATAGATAGCATGTACAGTAAGGAAAACGTCAATAATGATATGAAGTAAAAGAAGAAAAAAAAAGAATGGACGATATGTTAATACGTAGACCCACACAGTTAGTCATGAATGTATTATTAGCTCGTATGAGAAGAATTGTTTCACAATTTGTAATATTAAACCATCACCAATATAAAAGAATATTTCAATATATCACCGAACGTGCTTTCCTCCTCCTGTATTCTGCACGTGGTCGATGGGGTTTCACGCAAACCAAATTCTGAAAGATACCTTTCTATGTAGTGTCAAAAGATCGTTAATGATGCGGTTATTTTTTCCCCATAAACTTCTATATGCACCGGTTAAAATTTACTTCAATAAACATTTACTTTGAAAAGCCGTTTTCAACGATTTACAAAAAATATATATATATATATAACGTGCTGCTATACTGATACACTTAAAACAAAAATCAAGCTTCACCTAAAGAAGAAGTCGTCGTTTAAAAAAATATGCTTTTCAAAATAAGTTTCATGTCTACGGCTCGTAAATAAATAAGGTGCATTCAATAATACAGCCCCAACAATTCCGTCCAAAGCATGAAAAATACTGTAACATGAAATCACTACCTTGATCGGACTCGAGTGTTCTTTGCCACCCTTACTTGATTTCTGTAAAATAAGTTACTGAATAAGATATGGTAGTAGAAGATTTAACATTATTTTGCAACGTTTTACTACTTTCAGCATGCGTGATTCAGTGGTAGCACTTACATATGGAGGAAAATATCGTAATTCTAGCACTGCGTGAAGAAAAATTAATTAAATGCCAGGTACAACAATTGTGGTTGCATTGGTAATTATTGTTTGATATCGAAAAATTGGAAGTAATCATCATTTATTTACGTAATACGTATAACGTAATATGCTTGGACAAAAAATTAATTCTAAATAAAGCATATTACACAATGTTCTCCGGCAATAGATGAATGCTTTTTTCTGAATATAATAATAAAAATAAGTGAAGGAACAAGTTACTTCCTCGACGAAAAAAAAATGATTAAATTCCATGAATAACAAGCGAGGTGTACATCAAGCAGAAAAATAAAACTACCCCTGTTTGATTAATAATTAATTAACTTGCTTATACTTACTCGATAGGACAGCATTAAACCTGTTTTATTCAACATCCAAAACGGACAGTACAACGCCATAATAATAGAACCGTGTTTGTGCGATGTATGCATTCCCAGATCCATTACAACCTTTTGCGCACTGTCGAAGGATTCGAATGACCAGACAGAGAATTCTGGTGGATTTGCCAATATTTCACCTCTGCACGACCAGTCTTTTTCCAAATAATTTGGTAGCTACAAACAGATGCTTATAATTAATTAAAATAATTTTGATAATAATAATTATTCTAGAGAGATGATTGCCACTTAACAAAATTTGGATAATAATAAGTGTTATGCGGCAACTTGTAATTTTTGTTACCTTTATAATTATGTAGGATTTTCCTGGATCGATCGTTGGAATCTGATAAGACGTGCCAGCTTCGAGAAGCTTTTCTTGCACAACTCCAGGTAGACATACGATAACATCGATAGGCAGAAAATTCTTTAAGTACACCGATGGGTACAAGTGAACATTGTAAATGGTGCTCGCCATAGTATGTCGACTGGTATTTTCGAAATAAACCTGTTCTATTTCACCGACAGCCTGCAAAAGTTATAATCAATTGTTTAAATGTGTAAATTCTTTTGGGAATCGTTTTCCACAATAATCTACTATACTCTTCTATCTCTTCTTTGTACTACCATCCAAATAACTAACAGTAATTTCAAATGTTCAAAGCATAACGATAACAGTACATACATGTCTTGTAATGCAAATTACAAAAACACGTGCAAAGAATTGATGTTAAATTTCAACACCTAAGTTGAACACTTTCTGTGTAATACGATATTCCTAAATATTCTTGCAAAGTGAAGCATGATTGTAAAAGTTGGAGCACCGAAATATTCTAAAATGAAAGATACGGTAATTATAATTAAAATGTTAAAATAATTAGTTTCTTCACTTTCTTCCTCGCTCATCGAGTTCAATAAAAATAACGCAGTTATTACGATAGCAACTAAAACCATGCGAATAATAATGTTCAGTTAAATATTGGGGAGTCTCTATACTCTATCGTAATCGGAGCGGTTAAAATAAAATGTATCCTACAGTATTTTTGTTTTTTTGGTTACGGATTAGACATACACATGACGAAATATTAGCTATCTAACAGCGGTATTAAAAAATAATTATTCGATGGATATCCAACGTACATATTAAGCACTAACTGAGTTTCAAACTAGTTTAGAAATACGGTAGTACCTGAACAGGTGCTCCCAGATAAGTTTTCTGTTCAGAGGGTACATTTTTCAAGCAGAGATGCTTGATGGAATCAACGAAACGACAGTATACGGATCGCCAGTTAATAGCATTCAATAATAAGCCGATAGTGTTGTTATTATATAAAATACTACCAACCACAATCATCACGAAAAACATCTAAAAGTAAAAACTGCTGCTTATAAGAGCGTGACGTAGCGGTAGTGTGATCTCAACAAAGTCTTTTTTTAATTACGGCGTGAAAAGAGAAATAAAAATTAACTGAACGTATGTTTCAGTGTGTCACTATCAAACATGGACGAATAATTCTCTAAATGATAATTGTGTTAATTATATAATACACTATACAGTGTGACATTTCGTTGAAGAGGTAAATGTCAATTCTCATACAAAAGTTAAATGAAATGATGCTTAACGAAAGACGCTTTATTTTTTACCTTTATGTAAAATGGCTCTACTGCCTCCTGTTTCTTTCGACTTTCGCATTTCAACAATTTCGTCATACTAACTGTCTTCTGCAGATCTTTCCAAACGAACGGTTCTATCGAGACCATGTATCTAAAAATGATTCCAATATATGTAACTCGCTATCAAATTGAAAGATGAAATTCGATGGAATACTTGAACAGGAAAAATTCAATTATCGATATGCATGTTACCCTTCGACGCTGAAAAATAGCCAATAGATGTTTGTTGGAGTGTACACAGCATCCAATGGGAGATTTAATTTGCTGTCCGGAGCAACAGTGCCCACACATTCAATTTCGTTTCCACGTTTAGTCATATAGTACACAGATATCGGTTGACTGAAATGATTGTGCACCTGAAATGAATATCGTACATTATTATTCGTATCTTTTAACGAACTTTAACGATGACATTTTACGCGTGGTACCTGTAAAATACTTCGCAATGTAACGATAGTGCTTCCTTCGTCCACGACAACATCGGAAACAATACCCCATTCCTCGGAACCTTCCTTTCGATACTTCAACGAAAAGAATCTTTTATCCGCTCTTAAAACCGGTATCGCCAGGGTACCGTCAATTTCTTTCAACTTCAACAATTATTTTCTATTAATGAAACAATTATTTCCTGTTATATTATTTCTCTAATAGCGTGGAAATTCTATTACCGAGATAATGAATTTGTCGTCATCCCGCATTTTCACAGTTTCCGATTCTATCTGCTTGAGCAGAGGCATTTCTGTTTTCGTACTCTTTGGCGCAAGCTCCACCGATGCACCGGATTCGAGGATCACTTCCATATACGAGTCCGTGTTACTGTTCGCAATCTTCGATGCATCATTGAAAACCTAATACGAGGTTTATTAAAATTTTTCCAATTGCGGAATATTATTTGTATAGTTATAAAGAAGGAACAAGTCATGAGTTAATAGTATAAACGTGAACATGTTTTGAACCTTGAAACGGCTGCGTTCCAAATCTAAGACCATCGCCAATCCAGTTTCATTCTTAAGCACATATGGTGCAACAGTTTTTGCTGCTCCTTTCCCACCAGCCTCCATGGCAGAAGAAAATGCATTGCCAAGTTGTTTCAATACGTCCAGGCATGTTTTAGTCACAGTCACTTCCAAATTTTCCTATCGCAAAGCATCGATAAGACGTAACATCGCATATACATAGAATGAGATAAGTTGATATTATATCCGACTTACGGTAGATACTACATCAACAGACATTTTTGGTGTCTGCTGTAATTCTTCCGGTTCGCTGTCCGAAGTTGGACTTATCGCACTCACGCCTCTAGAATCTGCTGATACGTCGTTAAATTGAATCTAGTATGAAATGAACAGAAATTGTAGGACAAATCTGAGTCGGTAAAGGCGTGAGTTTTTCTACAATTGAAAGTTTCACTTTACTTTAGTCTTAAGTTCCCAAGGTGTCGAAACCCTTTTCCCATTTCTGGTCCCTTCTATGGGTTCGATTAATGGTTCCCATAGCGCTAGACAACTGTTGTAGTACGCCATGATCAACGACATCGTACACTCTATGCTCATCTAGAAATATTAAGAAATCGATGCAAGCTTGCATGAAAATAGAAATAAAAAGATTGAAACATTATTTACAGTTTTTGTGCTCCAATCGTTAACGTTACTTTGGAAACCAATGTTCAGCAGAAGCATCGGCAACGTCTTATTACCAACGCCCGCTTCCAACGTAAAAAGAATCGTCGGCGCAGAAACGATCGCCAGTTCCGGTTTGTAAAGTGTAACTTCATCGTCGTCGGGATATATAACGTCCTCCACAGCCTCCACTCCCAATTCTAGAAAAAGAAGATATAAAGGCGTATAAAAATTAATGTACACTTTGTTAATTACTTTGATGTACATTTTACCTGTTTTTAAGAACCAGTAATCATTTTCTTCAAACGGTGTTATGTACCATAATCCTTGGTAATTTTGCTCGGCAACAACTACCTCCTGATCTTTCACCTCCGTCTTCGTGGCAGTGTGAACCACTTTGTTCAATATTTCTATTACACCTATTAACAAGGAATGCATCGATTACTAATTTCATGGAGACGACAACGGTTTCTTAATCATTCAATCAATTACCCGGTGAAACTGACACGTGAATATCCGTGCAGCAAACGTCAATGTGAAGACCTTTTCCCTCAGGCGTGGAGCCTGCTACGCTAATACTGCATGGTCTCAGAACCTTTATAAAATGATAATGTATTTTTCATAAAAAAATAATTTCCGCGAACAGTAAATAGAAACGATATTATACGTATCTTTACCTGATAGATCCAATCGCTTCTCTTCATCGGATTGTATATACCAGCAGAAATGGACAAATCTTTTATGGACCCTGTTATCACTTGGTGTTCGTCCACCAAACGTACTTTCAACAGCAACTCAGTCTAGAAAAAATAATAACTCACATGTCAAATGTGTGCAAAAGGTATGACAGCATAGACGCAGAAATTACATTTAATATAATGCAATTCGAATTGATGTCATCCATATCTTCCAATAAAATAATATCGGGCTTCTCCACGTGTACGTTAATTGTGAACATTCGTTTGGCCGGTGTTGCAGTGGCCGACCTTTTTCTAAGTGCCGCTTCGTTATAATTCTTCGTTACATTTTGAGGAGCAGGTTTGCTTGATTGGACTGCATCGAGGGCGAAGAAGTCCTTTACTTTCATTAGATAATCCAGCGATACGATTATGCTGAAGGAGAAAACTCTGAGATCGACTGAAAATCAATGTTTCGTTACTCATTTAGTAATTTTTCATCATTAATCAATCTTTTTAACTCACCAAACGTGTCGTTGGAGCTTTGTCTAACAGTCATATCTAACATGCTGCGCACGGATTTTGCCTCTTTCTCCGCGTCATCTAGGAGAGGTACAGCTGTTGTCCTCTCCATGATTCTTATCAAAGAACCTTGTCTACTTTGCCGTGTATCATCCAAAGTACAGTTCATTAGGAGAATCGACGTTGCCATTAATCCGTCTGCGAAAATTCTACCCTTTAGAGCGAAGTGGCTCAAACAGAATTTTGCTAGTCCATTCTCTGGTAGATGAAGCAAAGAAGTTTGCGATTGCATCTGTAATTTCATTATATTTCTGCTTCGGTATCATCATGTTTAGAGTATCAGATAAAATGTGGACGTTCAATTACCGTTTTTGAACCTCCTGTGAATAAACTGATGACGAGGCTGTCCATTACAAATTCGAATTTGATGGATGTATGCACGTGCACGTGTTCCTGGAAATCTGTATCTTCTGAATCCCCTCCGGCAGCCCTTTCGTACTTATCTAACCAGAGAAATGATGTATTCGTTGATTGTAATAGCGAATCATTAATTATTCAATTATCCGATCATTCAAATGTTTAACTAATTATTTAAACGTACCCGTTGGTTGATGTTGCAAAACTTCCACCTCGAGTTTCCTCCCGCTCTGATTAACGCTCGATGCGAATTTCTTCTCCTCCGCTGTTTCGGCTAAATTCTGTTCCAATACTTTCATCGCGGTCGCGTAGTCTTCTTTGCTTATTAGTATATTAATTTTATTTAGCCTGCCAGACATGTCGATGTCTGGTATCGATGTAAACCAAGCAGTAGATAGATTACGTTTAATGAGTAATGTAAAACTCACTGGTTCTAACAATAGTATCTCGTTTTCTACTGTAAGCCGTTCCATATTCAACCTCACCCTTAAAAATTAGAGAAACGAATAAATTCATGAATTAAAAATAAAACCACGGTGGATACGAAACTGTGATACATTATATAATACGAATAGAATTATTACCGTGACAATTTCAAATTTTGCAACTCTATTCGCATCTCATCAACGATGGGACAGTCTCCAGATTCGTTCGTGACCTCGAGCTTTTTAAAAATGTTACACACAGTAAGATTACCCATATCCAGTGTTAGACAATGATCACTTTTCGAATGCATCGGTACGTATATAACAGGAGCCTTGAACAAAATATCTTAGATAATCGAGAAAAATCTCATAGGTGTGTAAAACTGATCATTTCAATGAATACCTTAATCTTTACTGCGAGGCCAATTCGAGTCGCGCTCTCCTTCACGTCTTTAATATTCGTTTTCGCGGCTTCAGCAGCTGCTGCTGAAGCATCCTTTATGGCTTGCTGGGCTGCTTGGAAATTGTTCAGGAAGCTCTAAAAAAGTGATGGGTAAGAATATTAAGTAATAGTATCAAATAAATGAATATTAAATATTAAGAATAACAACATTTTACAAAATAACAATTAATATTATCGCTTTAATACGTTAAAATAATTAATAATGAAGTTTACCATTATACTGGTAAGGAACATGTTTAAAAAAACGATGCGATAACAGCCCATAACGACAGTGATGGACATATTATTTTTATCAACATCCGATGCTTCGATATTGTACATTATAAGTTGAATTTGCAAAGACTCTTCTTTATCCTCCATCACCGACACGATCTGTAATATTGATGAAACATATTATTGGGTTAACATACAGCATAAATGAAACCGATAACGTAAAAATATATTAAAAGAGAAACGAAGTCTTACGTCTCTGTAAGCCGATGCTGTATTAAGATCTTTAATACTGATGGACGATAAATTAATATTCGCCTGAGAATAGGAGGCTTTCATTAGAAATCCAGCGGTGATACCGTCGACGTAAAATGCTGTAATATCTCTGCAATCACTGGATATCTTCATGCAGATCGTTCCAATTTTTGCTTGCACCTTTAAATCTATGTACTCGATCACCATTCTCTTCCGACCTAAACCTACAGACACGTAGTAACCGTTAATATAATTAGAAAACATTCTTTTCTGCAGTTCTTTTGAAAAATGATTTCTTTTTTTTTCAGATATTTACGCGTGGTTGATCTGAATTTTTGCTTCTGAATCTGATCCTTGAAAAACGACGACGTTTCTTCGTGAATGGAAGCCAAATGGCTATACGTAGGTCTTGGGCGTACATGGGGCTCCTTTTCGATTTTATTATTCCCGATGGCACCCACTTGATCCTGCAATTTATACGTATAAAGTTACGAAAAAAATTCACACAAATATTTTATTCGTGTGACCAAAATTAAGTTAGTTTTATACCTGTAGCTGTGAGACAAATTTAAGGAGGTTTATTAGAGCTTCTTGATGCAATAGAAGATCCAACGTTGTAAACTCCAGTTTCAATAATTTTAAAACGGATCCGTATTTAGTCTTGAGCTCTGGAGATCGTTTATTTACCTGAGAAAATGAGCAACAATTCCTTTTAATGTTTTGACAACGAAATAAGAATAAGAATAGTAATGTTGGTGAAGATACTTACATTCATGTACTGCACCGTTATCAAATATTCATCCCTACCGGACAGCATCGGAGTGTTCACCATAAATATTTCTTTACGAAGGTAATGCTGCTTTATTTGAACACCGCCCAATCTTAACAGGATCTCTTGTTCGAAAGTTCGATGTAACATTTCTGCCTCTAATTGTAGTACCTCAAATTTAATAAACGGTATCAACGTATCGCCTCTCTGCGACGAAACCTGTACCGCGAATTCTGCAACAAATGTTGGTCGAATCAATCGTTAATTGAATGTTCAGTTACTTGTAGTGCACTGTTAATTAGATAAGTAATTATTGATCACCTTTCATTTCAAATCTCATTTCCAAATCAATCGTCTGTTTAATCGAAGTAACATTAGAGTCTTCCTCCTTCTTCTTCTCGACGATAGTTGCAGATATATCTTTCAGAAGAGATAATTGCGAAACGGATTTGCTCTGGAAGAATGTATCGGTAATCAACGTGTAAAGATTGTACATGAAATTCGGAACTTACTAGTGATTTACGTTGATCTGCCAGTTCCTCTGGTTCTTGTGGAAACGGTATACTTTCAGCGATCGAAATGGCTTGCAATAAACGAATATCTAAAACGAAAAGAGGAATTATACACTATGTATTATTCAGAAAATGATTGAGTAGCTGTTATATTACAGTACCTGTTATATTGACAAAAACTGATGGCAATTTCCCTATCAATCGTAATTTCGGGAGTAAAGGATCATCTGTTATAAGACATTTGTGGAATTGTATTTCGAGAGTCGTTGGGTGCAATAACGTCATAGAATCATCTGAACTCGATAAAATTGAGCGCCATTCTTCACCGGGCAGTGAAACTAATACCTGTATTATTATTTTAAAATTGTCTACATTTTATAACTTTCGCGTGATTATAAATTCGACAGATAAAAATACGTACTTGAAAGTCGACTATTTTCAAAGCAAATTTATCGTAACTGTGTTCCCTCAGATGCAGTAAGACATCTTCCTCGCTTTTACCCATACTGATTAATTGTTTAACAGACACATTTGCCTTGGAATCCTTCGGCTTCTCTAAAGAATGCATTTGCAGGCTGCCAAGATTAATTACTAATAACGATTTTGAGCTATCGTAAAATCCATTGTGTGGTATAATTAGCTGGGAAGCCTGCATATTGACCTGTTACATATTTTTATATTTCAATTTATAGTAAAAATAATCGTTTATAATAAAGAGTAATATGAAGTAAAATGAAGTTATTACCTGTATATCTAATACCGAATGCTTCTGAATAGCATGCTCTAAACCTAGGGCCGACATTTCCTTTAAACCTTCCAGCTGTTCCGCAGCAGCCGCTTGAAGACTAAATCAAGCAATGAACATTTAATAAAAGGAATTCTAAAAAATCTCAAAATAATTACAAATTTTCCTCACTTATTCAGTGTCGAAGAGTTTTTTACTTTAAACAAATTAACTATTTCTATCACGGTTTGTGCGTCATAAATGATATCCACAGACTTGGATTTGACGATAATCCGATCGCCGCATAATTTGTCCAGTGGATTCTTCTCATATGATACAGATAATAAAACCTGATCTGTACTATGCTGATGGGAATTGAACAACGATGGGATGTGTTCATCCTGTTTCGTTCCCAATAGCTTCATCTCGTTAATAGATGCAGTAACCCTGCAATGAAAATTGTAAGAATATAAACAAGAATTGCAAGAATAAAAATTCGTATATCTAAATGATATTAAGATTACGAACAGAATGGCATTAGCAGATGGCCTGGACTTGAAACGGGCTTCGACATCGTGAAGCTGGAGATCCAAAACACATGGATACTCTTTATCCGTATCTAAAATTATCAATTGAAGCTCGTGCAAAAGAAATCGCGTATCGATCATCTCATACGTTTCGGGATAATGTGCCGGTGCACTGTTCTCTTGATAATCAATCGCTCTGTACAATTTTTCTTTCTCTTGTGGCGTCATTGCTTGCTCGAATTTCCGCACTGAAACAGATAGCTTACATGAGTAAAAAGAAAAAAAAAATGTGATTCAATGGGAAATACAAATTGGATTACTTATTGCAGCGGCAGAGTTTAATTCCTGCGTCTCCTCTGCCTGATTACTGGCCCACAGGAAACCAAACCAACCCCGTTTCGCTTTTAAACTCTTTTCTCTTTCCGCCAATTTTTCCACCTATGAAACACAAAGCAGGAGAGCAGTCTATTATCATAGTTTAAACCCCGTGCACCTACATTTTATTTTTTTATAATGCAAGAAATTTTCTCCAACTGACTTCCATCTCGATTTGCTGCCTGATAATAACTAAATTGAAAATGTCCAATTTCTTTTCACAATCCGTAAGGAGATTCTCTATTTCTTGTGCTACTTTCTTCGTTGTTAATTTCGTCTGGTATGCATTGGCGTAAGCGCGGCACATATCCCGATGTTCCTTCATGTGATTCCAATCCCAATTTCTGCGATTTCTGCGGACTGTCTCCTCTAAGACGCACGTATACGCAAATTTCCACCTGAGAGCAATCAAATTGTTCAGAACGACCCTTTTCTGAATTATTCGGAATGATTGTTTTTCGAACGAAATACCGAAGTTCAATAATTAATTACCATTCTTTATAATGACCCCTGTACGATGTTAAATTTGGCCTATATTTCCTGTACGGTGCAGCTTTTTGTGCTTGGTCCAAACCCTCCCCCAATTGAACAAGGGTAGAATACTGTCCTTTAGCCAAACCAATTCGTAACTTTTGCATTTCCAAGTCCAGCCACACCTTAGGTATCGTGTAATTACTTCCATCCGTTTCTGGCTTTGGGTTTAGTTTTAGTTTTGCATTGACGTTAATTGGACCCAATACTAGATATTTGAGAGATGATTAAAGACATGGAAAATCGAGACATTTCATTGCACTGCAGATGAAATTTGCATGCTTACAATATTGATACCCAGGTGGATTATAATCTATGGTTGCGATACCGCTATAAAAAAGATCGGAATAATTAGATTGTTCATTTTTGCTAAACTGCTCTACGTTTGTGTTCAGGTAAACTGCCAGGCCATCCAGAGTGCACAACTACAAGGAAAGATATTGTTTAATCGAGGTACTATGGCTATTGTTATATTCTTTATCAATTTTCTACGTACCTTGTAAATTTGTGGAATGGCGTACATGTCCTTTAAATTACCATTCGTTTCCCAAGAATCTGTACAACTTTCCAAGATGAATTTATTTAACGTAAAACCAACAGAGAATGGGTGATCTTTAAATGTAATATGATCCTCATATCTAACATGTATTCTTTTGATTTCTACGTGGATATTCTTTATCATTCGAGCAACGAGTTTCTCTACCATGGAATCGTCTAGTTTCTCTTGCACTACAAAATACAAGCGAATCAAGCATTGCGTCAAGCAATTATGGTATGAAATTAGATAACTGTAAATTATGAAGTATAAGGGTAGATTATTAGGTTACATTTAGTATCCGCCAACTGTTTCTTTTTCTCAACCCTCGCGAGCTCTGTGCGTTTTGCGTCAAGCTGCAGCCTCGCTTCTTTCTCCGCATCGTACGCAACCTGACTTGATGGTACGATAAGTATGAATAATTCCTCGACAACAGCATCGATCTGACCATTCCACATATCCTTGAACGGTATTTTTAGCTTAAGTTTTCCTATTATGAAAAAAAAACAAAAATTAACCCAATTAGATTTAACATCATTATAATTTATTAAGAGAAGATATATGTACAAAATGAACGAACCCAGTCTTCCATATTCCAATCTAACAGGTAGATCCAATACATCCAACGCGGTTTCTTTTATTAACAAGTCATTTAGTACTACGTCTCCTAAAAAGAAAACGATAAATATGTTTTTATTTTCAAAAAAAGCAAGAATTATATGTATGTATAATGGCAGACTATAATAACAAAATAAAAATTGATAATAAGCAATAAAATATAGTCGTTCGTTAAGCTTACAAATAAAATTATATTATTGCAAGCTAAATAAAATTGAATAATCGAAGTTGTCATGAAAATAAATAAGAAAAGAAATATTAATAGTTACAGGGACTCCAAGAGGAGAAATGAACAACTATCTACTTGCATAGATCTCATTTTATTGCAGTTATCGACACTCCTGCTCGAGAACAAAAGTTTTATATACATAATTATATATGTATATAGCGTTGGATAATTTAAACTCTACTGGATATTTAATTTGCGGTATAATGATATTAAAAGAGTTCAGTTAGGGTATCATTATAAAATAGAAAGTACAGCAAAAATATGGAAAATGTATTTTTTTTTTTTTTACTTAAATAAGAGCAGCGTCAAAGCGATGACGTATAAATTAACTATTCTTTTTTTTAATTTTAGCGCTCAGTCTATTATATGTGTCATAAAGGGATAAAGACCTCCTCCACACGGAGAGATCACAACATAAATATAGAAACTGATGTCATATCGATGCACTAATATGCATAACACGTCGATCTTTTATTTGCGAATTTATTTACACATCCGCGATTTTTTCTACATTTTCCGGATGTCGTTCGTCTTTCGATAAATTAGAAATCATTAATCACACACTTTGCCGCCAATTACTACATATGTATAAAATTTTACATTTTTTATATTTTGTTTTGTCGAAGATTCTTCAACTTCTTCGAATGCTTACCTCCCCATAAACTCAGTTTCAATTGCGTGTAATCCAAATTTTGAATATACTCCCCCAACACTTTGTTTAAAAGTTCGGCAACGATCGATTCGAAAACCATTTTCTTCTACCTTTTTTTTTATCCCGGGAATAAAAGTTTCTTAAGGAAAAATGTAGAAAGCTGACGGAAACTGCGGTCAACGTGGGATCGATGGATTTTCGCAATCCTAAATGTGTATCTGATGTTGAGTAAATAACTGGCGGTTGCAGCAGAGAACAGAAAATCGATCGATAAAAAGGTGCTGCATAACCTTTTAAGGACACGTTGTATATCATTCAAAAAAGCTCACAGTCGATCAACAGATAATTAAACAAAAGTATTTAACGTTGTTCGAGTTATGTAAATTCGTTAACGCAGCTGGTCTTTAGCTACGATCATCGTTTATTCTTAATGCTCGAATGCTTTTATTAAAATGATACACTGCACGTCACACCCGAACCGATTTTCGAATATAACGAAGCCGATTGATTATATCTAGCCGTATCTCAATTTTCATCTAAGCTTTTTGTAATTCGGATGAAAACATTGTGCGGAAAAGAAATGACACAGTCAAAATATGTAATGCCGTTTCTACACATGCAACTCTGCCGTCACATTCTCTATGTACAGTTACATTGCCAGCCAGATAGCTCAATGAGATGCCCACACATGTTGACACTTTCACGTGCAGCTCTATACATATACGCCACCAAGTACATTTTGTATGTGTACAGCTATACACAGAGCACGTTGTATATGTACACACATTACCTAGTGCTATAGATACTACAATTGATAAGGAATAAAGTTTTTTGTAGCAGGTATATAGTTGATAAAATTAATTTTATCCATTACCTTCGCCTACCGTTTTTTTCCATCAATTTAAGCAACACATATTTTTCCATTCCCGATGGAAGGGAGAATTAGAAATAATAATTACATGGGATTATTGTATTAACAACATTTTTTATTGTTTCCTAATTTTCTATTTTTACCTGATTTATTAATAATTCAATAGAGCTCCACATATACGTGGATCAGCAGAAATTGAATCCATTCTTTTGCTAATTATTTTCGTTTAAATAATTTAAAATTAATTAGAAATGTCCTCAATGCCAAAACCAATCTAAATCTGCACCATTAAAGATCGTTTCGTTATACTTTGCGATTAAAATTGGGCTTAATCTCCTGGTATAGATTTTTCTAAGTCCCAAATTTTGTAATTTTCTGTAATTATCTACTAATGTATCTTCTCCGTTTGAAAGCTGTCTAAATTTATGTAGCTGTAAAGGTTTAATATTTTCAACATTTTTCAATGTTAATGGTTATTAATTGTAAGAATATTAAATAGATACCTGAGCAAAAGATATCGGTACTGGTGTAGGGAAAATTATCCACGTTACTACTTCATTACATGGGGGTGTAGTTAACGAACCCTTATAAGTATAAAATACGTCTATATTTTTTGGTAACAATGAGGCTAACGTTACAGGTGTATTTAATTTTATTTCCTTATTCAACCACTGAATGCCTGTTAAATCGTTTACAATGGGGTACAATGATTTGTTCTCATCCTCCTGCAACTAAATACAAGATCGATATAATTGAAATAAAAACGAGCAGAAATATATCCATATTTCTTAGCAAACCTACTTGAAAAAATATACCTAAAACCACGAGACCATCCTTGTAATTCAGTGCATCAGACAAATTGGAGTAATTTCTGTCTTTATGCACTATATGCATTTCCATAGGATACCTGTAAATTAATTCACAAAAAGCTTAAGATAAAAAATAAGATTGAAAAGAATAATGAGATTTTAGAAATGCATTTTTACAAATATTTAATGCTTCCTATGTACCTAACACCATTCAATATATGCTCGGAACCCCTGTTATTTTTCGCACCCCAATGGAAATGCAAATGATCTACTTCGTATTGTCGATCTTGATGAAGTGCAGCACCAAATATGTAAGGCAGTCTTCTTCTCAAGTTATTGTTTATATTCATTACAACTGTAAAAAAGAATTAACAGTCTGTTACTTAATATTTTTCTGTGTCAAAGATTTTTAGCCATACCTGAATGACCATTATTTTTTAAATATAATGGACTTGAAAGAAAATCATGATATCCGATCAGTTCCAATGCAGGTAAAGGGAGAGGAATTGATTTTGACGATGATATGGACACGGGGGACTGGAGTTTTCCGCCGCACAATTTAAACTTCTGGATCCATGTGTGTTGATCTGAAATTTCATATCGATTATTCTTTATTTATTCTAAAGGTAACAGAATATACGAGAATTTTGAGAAATATTACATACCACGCCTACTATACCCAAAGTGACCAGCAATAATTGGTACTAGAAGAATATTTTTTTAGCTCAAAATAATATGTAATACTATTGTATAAAAATATCTAAACTTACTAATTAGAAATAAACTTATAAATCGTACTATACAAGTCATCTTAGTTGTACACGATTCGCGTTATTTCTTTTTTACACTTTCATGCTGAAAGGAGCACACGAATTTGATCAAAGAAGTTGCGAAAAAACAGTGACTTGAAATGCAAACTTCTTGCACAGGTTCGAGAAACATACTAAAGTTATTTCCAGCCTCCTGCAACTGTTTCATTTGCATACGTATTGCACACTCTATTATCATCATCATCGACACAGCTCTGTATGTTCTGTTTCAATTAGAATTACAGTAACACGAAATTCGAGTGTTTTGTCTTTGTACATTATGATCGTTTTAAGCACATGTAACTTTAAAGGACATGAAATGACTGACGTGACAAATAAATTGTTGTGCTAACAATTTATTTACATATATACAATCATTATGCTATTTCAATTATTTAACCATCTAAACATTTGGCGAGATTTAATCAATATTAATTAGCATTTAATCTAGAGTGAATAATTCCGACGGAGTTATTATCAAATTTGTCTCTTGTATTTCCTTCGGTATAATACAATTTTACAGTTTATAGATGCACGCGAAACGTGCATATATGTATGTATAAGTACAATAAAAATCAAGATACATATCACAGATTGATGTTCAAGTATTGTTCATTGTTGTGACACTCTAATTTAAAGTGTAATGCATATTTTATATTGCCAAGAGGGCCCGCAAAATTGATTTCTGAATACTTATTACATTCTGATATACATATATTAAATATTTATAAAATATATTTCAATGTTAAATCGATGGAATCTTGCATGCCCCGTTTCCTTTGCAATATAACATCTATCAATATTGCAAAAATTGTGATTATAACCCGCTGCTTGTAGGTTTGTTGCTACACTACTACGAATACTAAAGCAGCAAAGAAAAAACCAACGCTGCACGAAACGTACGTGTCATAACGTATTTGATTATTAAAAGTGTATAATAAGTTACGAATAGGATATAGAAAGCTCTCTGCAGCTACAAACGTTTCAACACAGAATATCTTAATTTTAATATAGCACCATTTAAAATTTCACGTGTTTCGATAAATCGAATACTATGGAAAATGATTATAAAAAGAAATATAAGAAAATATACGACTTTAAATTCCATTTTTATATAACTCAATCGTTTCTCAATAATATGAAAAATTGATATGTTAAAGAACAACGCAGAATACAAGTGAGTAAACTCCGAGAAACGATTATCGTTCATGATGTAATCATCTACTGTATTAAAATACACGATTACATACGTTTTCGTTGGTCAAATATTGCACCCCTTTTCTCTTTTCTCAGTAAATAGTATTCATAGAAATTATCAATATGGTTAAAACGTGCAATATTACGTAAAACAACAAACTCTACTAATTTAATATAACAAACGTTCACCTGTTATTATTTTAATCGACTAGAATACTCTTCTGTGTACGAGCCAGTGCACCGCATTAAGCATTCTCAGTATCTTGCGATTTGCAAACTGTATTTTGCAATGGAATCGAGAACAATTCCTCCCACGGAGATCGTACAGAAGTGATCACTATTTCGGCTGCATTCACAGAGACAAAGTCTAACATCCACGTTTCCTCCTGTCCCAATACTTCGTCCAAGAAGTTCAGGGTCAGTGACGAACTACAGTGTTCCTGAAAGAAGCAAAAGTAAAAAGAAATATCCCGTTTAAGTACTTAAATAAATGTGGCCAATGTTTTCTAGTAATTTGATATTTCTTTAATTTCAAGTGAACTGCTTTCTTTTTTCTTTTACTAATCTCTTACTGCACCTTCTATACTTACTATCCCGATTAAATTACTCATAGACTGTTCTCTTATAATTTGCGGTGCCTCCTTGTTACCCGGAAGAAGCCATTGCATGTTGCACACCACCAAAACGGACGCGGTTACGATCAAACTGGATAATTTAAGTTGAACTTGAAGATCTTGATACTTTAACACGGCAGATGAAAATAATGCCAGTTGTCTGACTGTGTCTTTGTTTTGATAATTTTTACAATCCTTCAGTAGCTGATGCATCAGATCGGTGCAATATTCGGGAACGGCTAGTTCGACCTCCTCGCAAATGGGTGGTAATAAGAAATCTGCAAAAAGAAATTTTATATTTGTTCGATGACGATATTCAGATTCAATTAGATCCACCATTAAGCATTAAATACTTCAACTATTTACCAGTAACGTAAAATAAAAAGTTGAGTGTTCTTTGAAAATCTTGCAGAACACATAAAAATGTAATGCTTGAGCCCAGTTCGTCGTTCATTTTATTCGGTTGATCCAATTCGATTAGAACGCCCTGTTTGAACGGTATCGGTGTGAAACGTCTTAATCTGTTTATCGTCCAGCTAATTTCTTTGTGTAGCCAACGTTGCGGATCCTCGCTGCGATAAAAACAAAACAATTGAAATATACTTTTCGCTAGTCAAAAAGATCTTATTGGAATATTCGATTCTAATTATTACCCTTCTGGGCCGGTAATTTTAAGAATATAAATCTTCGACGTAGACAAAACTAAACAACCGGGAAATGTGTCCTTTGAACTCTGCATTAGAATTTCTGCCTGCAAATTATCGAATAAACTCAAGATATTATTCGAAGAAAGGGGTTTCGAAAATAGGATCGCGGGTGTTTAATGTATTACCCTGAGTAAAAGAACCAGCTCCTCGTTTTCGTGCTCAAATATGTTCAAAATGATATGCAATTTTATTCTATGATCTATACTGCTAAAGTCTGTGTAAGAATACTGAATGTTGCTGCCGAAAAAGTTCGGCGATTCTTCCGATTTCAACATCAGTGGTTTGTTACTGCCAATTTTTATACTTTGAAGTAACCCTGCAATTCATTGGATAAAATTAACGTGAATTATAATTATGGATTAATTAATATCGCCACAGAAAAAGTAGACAGAAATACGTGGTTCTACTGACCACCTAGCATAGATGTTAAATTTGTTACAGGCGTGAATTTCGTCTCTTTATCGCTACTGTTCAGCGATCTTTCATCCGCATTCGCTTGTCTGCTTGTCTTATTTTCGTATGCGGTACAAATGCTATCCGTTAAAGAACCTGTGGGAAGAAAATCTTACGAATTATCATCGACTTGTAAGTATTTTCAGTATCATAGAAAAAGAAACGAATATAAAAATTATGGGAAACCTGAGGAACTGCTCTCGGTCAAACCAGTCATGATTGGTGCAGCGTCTGGAATTGTTAGAAGGGATGGAGCGACCGCTGCACGTCTCTCTTCTGAAGAACGTTTTCTATGTGGTGTGATATTTCTATGGTGGTCAAAAGAAACGTTAACAAATGAATGTTAATGTACCAACCAAGAATGCGTATAAAATTAATGCATTTGGGACTCCAAGTGATTATATTAAATTGTTATGTATGTTACAAAAAAAGAATTAGATTACCTGGATGCATCATCTAAAACCTCGATGCTGCTTTGACTAGGATTGCTGAGTATTTCTATGTCGCTTTCGTATTTTTTATTTAACGTGTTTGTAGATGGTGTGGACTCCCTCGATCCTTCTAAACTCATCGCTGAACCTAGTGACGACAATAAAATATAAATAGTATATCAGATATTTATTTATAACTAATGTTTTAGATAGTAAGATAAATAAATAACACGTCCACCAAGTATTATTTAAAAAATAAAAAGGTGCTCATATCTTTCTTTTCGTCCCCCCCAAAAAATTCTATCATTTCTAGCATTTTCATATGTACACGAGTTTCAACACATTTCCCGTGTACATGTTTATCAAAATTGTCTCAGACTGAATAGAAAAATAAAAAAATTGACCGATGCAACCAATTAAAGAGTGCATTATATAATATTGCAAATAGTCAAGCAACTAATATTACAGCTTTAACATATAGGCTTGGATCTTGAGGAAGGCTTATGAAAGCAAAAAAATATAAGAAACTGCTGCGATAAAGTACTGTGGGCTGAAGCTTACAGCAGACTTGAGTTTGGGTGTGAGAGTCGGAGTGCACCAGAGAAGTGGCGAGGGATATTATTGCTCCACCCTCTGTTCCACCTGCACCGGGATTAGTCTGTTATTATCCCAGTCGATATTAAAAATGCATGGGAACGCAGTCAGCAAGTACAATAATATTATTCGTTCATTCATTCACATTCAATAAAAAAAGAAGTAAATATTTGGTCACAAAGCTTACATTATTTAACCACGCTAAACTCGATTATTTTGAACAAATTCAAATCAATAAATTCGAACACCATTCTTAATTAAAATATTATGCTTCGCTGTTAGGAGATTGTAGATGTTTTCCAGAATCGGAACGAAACTTACCGATACTAGAAGAAGACTCAGAGTGTCGCAAATTATTTTTTACTGTACTTTCGGAGCACTGGTTTTTGTTCAAACATTCAGAGGAGGTTTCAGAGATATCGCTTTCCACATCTGCAGTCGACAGTTCGTCTGTCTCTATGACTAAGGTACTTTCGCAGGTAGGACACTTTAATTGTTTCGCACCTAAACTTAAAGTTTTGTAAAAAGTTTATGACCAAAGAAACTTATGTTCATTTTTTTCTTTTTTATTGTTATATGAAATATACCTGATAGAGATGAAGTTATTACACTCAGATATTCCGAATCTTGAGAGAAGTGTGTCGAGCATTTCATACACTTGAAAACTTTTAAGGATATCGATCTTTTCTTCATTCTTTCGCCAATTATTTGCACAATACTCTGCGTAAAATAATCAGACAATTGATTAATATTCCTCTAATAGCAATTTATTTATTTTAGTAATGTTATTTAGAATTCGGTGCACTTTATACCTTTGCAACGTCCGGTTCTACGAAATATCTTCTATTTTGTCGATCCTTCCGTGTAGTATCGAAGATTATATCAACCGTAACTGGTTCGCTTCTGCCCAAAACGCACGACAAGACAGAACTTGTCGACCAACAATATTTCAATTTCCCGGTAATTGTATCCCTTTCTTTAACATCACTATAACAACCGTTCAATTAAATTAAAATGCAAATCGGAAGACAAATATGTTTTAATAAATCATCACTTACTCCGAAGTTATTATTAAAAATAAATCTTCCAGTTCATCTTCGTTCTTCCTTTTCTGCACCAGATACAAATCTCCCTTCTCTAAATATTGCAAACAAAATAATAATAATTAAATTACACATCTTACTATGGAAATTACAATTTCACTTTTTGCAATATACAAGCGTATCTAACCTTCTTCTGGATCATACATAGGCTCAGGTACACTTGCAAGGGCGTTAATCAGACCGTTGTCTGTCAGTGTATGAGAAATATTCTCTTCTTCATCTAATACTTCAGTCGCTTCTTTCTCATCGCTGATTTCGCTGGCCTCTTTCGATAAAGATCTCGAGCCTTCACTCAACTTTGTTTCATCTTGTGCGCCTTGTATTAAAAGGACCGTGGACTCAGGGACACTTAGCACGGTGTTTATAGTATCTAAACGTTTCACCGTGGATTCCGGTGTTAATACAGGATAAGGAGTTGGCTGTAAACCCATGATATCTTGAACGAATGTACCAGCGTGGCTGCTCAACCAGTTATCTTCTCCGTATTTCTCTCGCACCGCCAGAATTTGTTTCTTCGTTACCAAATGATCCTTCGATGTTTCTACAAAGGAATAAAATATGTAGAATATCGTGCTATATATTTTCGGTAGCGTAAAATAATGATTGACATAACATTAATACCTAAATAAGAGGTACAAATATCAACTTTTACTTTCGAGTCTTTCTTCTCCTGCTCATCCTCCGCGATAACAGCTTCCTTTATATTCGACCTCTTCTTACTTTTCGGCCAACTTTTCTCTGTACTACTCGTCCCATCTGTAGATCTTGCTGCCATGAATTCACTAATGGTCGACGCATTCATAGACGCGGATAAAATACTAGAATTAAATGAATTCGACATCGATGTAAGGAACTCGTTTGACGCCGACTGCTGGGATCTAATTGTAAAAAGTCGATTCTCTGCAATGATTTGTTTCTCCGGCTTCGTCAGTGGTAAACGATCTAAAACGAACTGAATAGTAAAATTTAATTTATTACCTCCGTAATATTTAACTGCTATCTTTTAAAACATTATTAAGTGTTTTTTTAATTAAATAATAAGTCATTTACCTTGCTATCACTCAGGCACGGATTCAAATACTTGATCGATAACAATCGATGCTTCGGATGATACGACAAGGGATTTCCCTCCAAAGATATCCATAGTAAAGTGGACATCTTTTCCAAAGGCCACAACGTTGAATGTTCCATTAAACAATTATACGATAGATCTAACTCCGTTAAAGACTCTAAAACTTGCATGCCTGTTCCTGAAAAAGAAGGAAAAATTATTTACAAATACATTCATCTCTTAATAAATGTCCTATTGAATTCCAAGAGATTTTAATAGAATATTACCATTCAAATTTTCTATATAATTATTCTTCAGGACTAATACTTGCAAAGAGTGAGAAGCACCCTTGTTAAACGTGGGCACAGCTTCCAGTTTATTATATCCAAGGTTCACATATTTTAAGTTGGGCAAACAGGATAATTCATCAGCAGATGTTATCAAGTTATGACTCAGATCTATTATCTGTAGCCATGGCGCCAATTCCAGAGATATATCCAGCTGTTGGAGAGAGTTATGGGGCAACGCTAGATGCTTCAGTGAGCCCCATACGAATCCGATACCTGCGTCTCCGCCGCAACTGGCTATTTAGAAATAATTTGTTGCGTTACTGATGAAACGTACAATTACATTATCTGATTATAAATAAATGAATGTTAATCTTACCCAATAACTCGCTGACAGTGTTAATTCCTTTTCTACCAGCGCAAATTACGCTTTCCAATTGACCCCTGACACCCTGTAGACCTTTCACAGACTCGATGTTAATTTTTTTCAGCTCTAAATATTTCAAATGCCTAAATTTAGTAATGTCGATGGGTATCCCTGGATTATTCGGGCAATAAGTTACTTTCAGTCCGATCGTCTTCTGCACAAAGTCATGCAGAAACTTTAGATCCCGAAATATATCTATCTCTGAATTATTACACACTTGGAACGAAGCTTCCAAATCTTCAGGCTTGTGTACGATCAAGGAAAATGCTTCGTTTAAATTGTACAGTAATGTAGTCGATAAAGAGAGCTTGCTTAACGCGTTCAACACTTTATCCCCGTTGTTGTGCAAAAGTTTGCCGAGCTCCACTATCTCCTGCATGTTAACTGTGTCTTGAACCCTATTCATTTTTTCATTCATTCTTTGATGCATCCAGGCAGAAAAAATTCTGATGACTGTTACGATTTATTCCAATGGACTTTCATAGCAATCTGAAAAAAAGTCAGATCAGAAAATGTTAATTCATAAGAAATAAAAGAATCAGAATTTCCGAACAATAAGAAAAGATTTCAAGAAATACAAAAAAAGATCTTAACCAAAAAAATAGTGGGAAAGAATTAATATAAAAATACTTAATAATTTGACAAATATTCATTGCGTCTTGTAAATTAATTTCTTTTAAGTACTCAATAAGTCCATTTTATTAATTTAAGTTCGAAAACATTATCCTTATTCGCGTTACACGACAAATAATAACTTTTTTAGAAACAAAACAGAAACAGGGAAAAACTTACTATTTATATAGATTTATCGTGCATCGCCTTAAATTATATCCACTTGGTCATTGGCGAGCACATACACATTATTAAGTCACAAATGATGCAGGAAATATAGCTCGACGCATGTTATTAGAAAATGAGTAACTATGTAGGTATATTGAGGAAAAATATATCAGCAACTACTGAACGATTGATATCGCAGAATATCATTTATCATTTTGCGATCGATTAATCTTAAGTTTGAATATCTTTTAAGTTTCCTTTGTTATTGTTTTTTTTAATAACACGCACTCTTCTCACACCAGACAATCCTAAAACATACACGCAGCAATTACAAATAATTAAATCGCCACAGACAGTAATCTTAATGGAGTTCGAACTATTGCGTAGCACAGGATTTTTAAACATATCTCGAAAATCACTGCGATATATTAGGAGAAAAAATGGTAGCGATCTCTATGACCTACTTTGCGCGAAACGATAATGATTGAACCACAGAACAATTATTGCGTCTACCAAATAAACGTCGCGATTAAGCAACTCCGTACCTTTGAACATTGGTCTCAATAAATGTCAATTAATCATCACGTCAAAATTTCTAACGGGGCTAACTCTAATGAACGATAAAAATGACATACTGACACTATCCTTTGCATAATCGCATAAGTGCGTATTGTTGCATTATGGTTGTTACCATTCGAATCACGCTAGGTGACAGCACTGATGCCTTTCTCCGTAAATTTAAATGTCCATAGTGAAAATGAACTTTCGATAGTGATGAGAATACATTTCTGGAACTATAAAATATAAATAATTTGTGGATTTATGTGTAGCGGAGTGATCATAAAATACCTTCTGGATTACATACTTAACAGCCATTTCGTTCGGGTGACACATATGCATGCACTACACATTTGCCGAAATCCTGTACGTGGCACCATCTCATATTCGGTGTAGGTACATACCCACGTCGTTCCCTTAATGTGGCGGCACATACACAATTATCGATAGTGCCATCGATAGTTCTCCACTCTACTATAAATTCTATTTCATTTTCTTTTTATTTCAATTCCAAATTATCGAAATTTATTAGAAAAGTAAACATTTAAAACGTATTGATTAAAATTGGAATATAATTCTATTTTAAAGCACTTTTATAGATGCTTTAATCATACTAAATACCAATTTCTTTTTTCCCCTTACATTTAAAGATCTGGGAATTGCATAGTCTGGGATTGATATCCACGATTCCCGAACATGAGAAAAGAAATTATTGCTTTTAGCGTATTTTTGTTACTGTCCGTCGAAGCTAATAATGATGCGAAGTCGGGGAAGAAAAAATCGTGGAAGGACAAAGATATAAGGGACATGAACGACGCGGATCTGGAACACTTGTTAGATCAATGGGAGGTATGCCTTTAACCCTTTTTATCCGATAAGTAAAAAAGTGAAAAAATTCTGTTATGATTAATTTTCGCTCTTAGGAAAATGACGAACCGTTGGAACCCGATGAATTACCAGAACATCTTAGACCCAGTCCAAAAATTGATATATCCAAGGTAGGAGACTTATAATCCTTTGAGTTGAATTTCCCACCATGTATATAGGATTAGGTGCATTTATATCGTTTATTTAGTTAGATATGTCGAATCCCGATAATGTCCTAAAAATGACAAAGAAAGGCAAAGGTGTAATGATGTTTGTCGATACGAACAAAGATCTTTCGATTAAGGATGCTGAGGTAATAATGGGTATCTGGCAAACTAGCCTTCAGAATAATCATATTATTGCCGAAAGGTGGTACTTTTTGTTTCTTTAAGTGCACTGTCACTGATTTAAAAAGATTGAGAATATTTATAGAATATTCTTGGATCCTTTATAGGTACCCAATCGATGCAAAGAGGTCTGTATTCCTATTTCGCGAAGGGTCACAAGCTGTAGATGCTAAGAATTATTTGCTACAACAGCCAGAGTTGTCTCATATCACTCTTGAGGGCCAGACTTTTTATAGAGATCCAAAGCAGGTATAGACATCAAGTACTAAAAAGAAAAAAGAGAGAACAGCCCAAACAGTTTTAATACAACTTACAAACTGGTCATTTATTGTTTTTCTCAGAGTGTAAACACGGAAAAGATGAATAAGGTGATAAATAATCAAAATGCAGAGGACAGGAAGAAAAAGAAGATTGAGTTATAATTGTTTTTATAATGTGAATTTTCCCAGGATTCCGAATATTTTTGTACATGTTGATACGTATCCATAAAGAGATAAGTATTGTACGAAACGAATTTGGATAAAAATATTTTTCTGTTCATTTCGAAAACAGATATATATTTAAATTGTATGTATTTTTATATTTTTTTGTAAGCTAATTTACCGAAACAAAAGGTAAATATATGTGATTTAGTTTGTCTACAAGCAAAAGCATATTGCAAAATAGATATTTCCCCGTAAATATTTAAATGATTATTTTATTATTCAACATTTTATTCGTGTTATAAATTACATGTTAGAAAATTTAGAGGTGCATTTCTCACATCTCTAAAGATACCCTAATTTACAATATCAGTTTATTAATAACATTGCTAAAGAATGAGAGCATCAGTTAATTATCCTGTGAATAATGGAAAACAATTCTTATTTTCATTCCTGAAGAATTTGAATATTATATCTGAAACCATCAGATCGAGATATGTATTAAGAAGTGCGTCTTAATGGTCTGTACTTGATTTTCTATTTTCTGTGGTGAAAGAAACAAACGATCTATTTATTTGCTCATGCTAGATTTACTGATTGGAGATTCTAATTGATTGGTACTGTCCATAGTTTTCACTTCTCTCTGTAACTCTTTCACTACCGTCGCGAGCGCGTACGGATTCACACCGTTTTCGCATAATCTGATGCATATATTCAGCGTAGTTGGATCTAAGTTAGTGTTTAACAATTTCGATATTTGGTACAGTGTTTGGAACGTTTTACGGGCAGCATTTATCTGGTGATGTACGGGCTCTGGCATGCTGCCTCGATTTCGTTCCTTTCTAGAAAAATAAAAAAAAAATAAAAACGTTATTAAAACACTCAAAGAGGTTATATTTTATTTTAGGAAATAATTTAGCAGTACGTACTCTCCGGTGTGAGACAGTTTGACGTCGAGATTACACAACTGTTTGAGAACAAGATAGCAAGCTACATAGGTTGCAAAGTGGCAGCTTTTAAATTGTATTTTTCAAAAATACAATTTCTTCGGTTATATGGTATAACGTCACATTTGAAAGATGCTGCATGTGTACATCCATACACAGTCGCAATTGGACAGTATAACTTGAGATGGCGGCACGTACATGATTTTGGCAAAACTTTAACTCGGGATCGATAGTTAAACTATAGATAGTTTTCGATAATGGTGACGATTATTTCCACATATTAATTTCTTTGTTAATTTATATTAATCGTTAGTTTCTATATCATATTGAAATGGGAAAAGACTTTGGATATTGGAAAGTAATGCACAGTTTCAATACAGAGTTTAGAACGCAAGCTCATAAATCTATTTTTATATGCGTTAGTTCTTAGTTTCGTATTTCGAGAGGTTCTTTCTGATGTAAAAAAAGTACGACGTATATCATATTTACGGAATTTTTATTCGAATTTGGATTTGAATTTCGATTTCAATTTGAATATCAATTTTAATTTTGAATTTGCCAATTAGATTAGCCGCACATTGCTATCGAAATATCGAATACTATACATATAATAAATCGATTTGATTGCTCGAAAAAATTTAAATTCGAAGAAATCGATTTATCTTCCATCGTATCGTCTCCCATTATAAGAAAAATTCGATATAAGCGTTCGATTCGATTCTATTTGAATAATTCGTCTTAACTTTTCTTAATCCTACATATTGACCATGCACTTCTTTTTTTTTTATTTTTAGGAGTACAAATGCAGATTTTAAGTATCAAATAAAGCAAGGAAATTATCGCGTCATAGATCTTCCTATACAGGACATCAGATTCTCAGACGACACAGTTATTTTTCCTAAAATTAATCCTCCATGAAATATAAATTTAAAAAAAAACGTAATTCAATTTCTTTTAATTTGACCGTGAATTGATTATTCTTTGGACGAGTTATGTTCTCCTTCAAATGAAAGTTGCCTATTTTCTATGTTAATCCAGTTTCATGGTATTTAAACTTTTCTAATTCTTTTAGCAATCATGCAGATATGCACGGAGAAAGAAAAGTTCCTTGGAACCTCCAAATGTCCCTCTAAGCCCTAAACATGCTCTGCACAACGTACGCAATCGTAAAAATTAATTCCAAAACATCCTACAAGCTCAAGTTCCACGAGCCACCCTCTGTACACTGGTACTCGATTAACTTTCATCATCGATTTATCCCAAGAACGAAGCTTCCCGCGGAAAAAAATGTTACTCCGTAATTGGAACTTTTTCGGCCACGTAGAGTCACCTCGTGGAAACTAGCGCGTACAGGAACATCCCGCATCCCTTTGGCGATGGCGAGACGATCGGGGATCGCCCGTTAAAAGGGTAGTTTTCCTCGGGAATGATCGCCCCGCGGGGGTGAGTAAAAGAGAACGGCGATTGGGCGGGGCAGAGAGGATGCGTGGTCTGTTCGAACCCGGCCACATCCAGTCCGCCACCGACCGCGTAGTTGCGCAGTTTCCTTGCTCTACTGTGCTAGTGGAGTGCACACGGTGTACGCATAGAGGGTATTATGCCGGTGCACGGAGTAGCCTGAGTCGGATTTCCCTTTGGAGCGCCGCGTTTTTCCCCCCGGTCCAGGGTTCGTTCACCCTCCACCTCCGGCGTGCTCCCGTTGTCCTCCGGATACTCTACTGATTTCGCCCGATCCCGAGGACCGCACGTTGCGCACCCGTCTGAGAGCAAGAATTCGTCGGATATTCTCTCTTCTGCGAGGAAAAACGTAAGCGACTATGTTCCTCCCTGTTACACTCTCTTTAGCAGTGGCTGTTGCCTCGTCTATGTACAGCTCGTGGAACACTTTCGTGGGTGAGATTCTATGGAGAACCTGCAAGGATGCTGTTGCTTTGTAGTACAGAAAGGATTGGAGAGATTTCTGAGTTCGATGCCCCCGCTAGAGTTTTCGGAGGTTGCCAGTAGGAAATTCCTTTTCTAGGGGCGAAGCTTGATTGATTGGATAGAATAGAGGGTAGCGGAGGTATTCGTAAATGAGGATAATTGCTAGGTCATTTAGTAATGTGCATTGGTATTGTCCCCGAGACAATGTAGTTTGAGTAAATGTAAGAAGCGCGAGAATCATGGAGGTAGAATTACAGAGAATTATGTCTGTGCAATTTTGGAAGAATAATGGTAGTAATATCTGGAGTAAATGATCGTGCAGTTTGTTGATGTATTAGGGGTAGTTTAAACGTAATCCACTTGTACCTTCGTGCTTTTTCTTAATTTTATTGCAGTTTCGTGAACGGTACTTCGTCTTTCCTTCGTTCTTTGTTCGTAAGAAAAGTATCCATCTATTTTTTTTTACTGATATAAAGTATATTTAGTACTTCGTTGGAGTTGGATGAAACATTTGTTACAATTTTCATCTCAATTTCGCACGTTCACGCAATGAATGGCAGAACGGATAATGGTAAAGAAGATGTAACGCTGCCGCCATGGAAAGGCAATTCACCGGAAGATTTAAAGCGGTGTGTAGCTAATTCCTTGCACGCATGGTATTCGGTTTACTTCACCGTCTATTTTTGATAGCACTAAACCATTCTGATATTTTACATCTCGCTGTGCGAGTACTTACGTCTGCCATTGTAAAACAATATTAACACCGTCGTTCAAAATTGGTAGAGAATTCATTTTGAATTCATCGAGATTTGCACATTGCAATATTTGTGGTAAAAATGTCTACCCAAAAATTGTGGAAAATCAGTTTGATTTATCATCTTACTGTATTTATTATATTTCTCATTAAAACTTTGTATTAATGCAGAAATAGAAAATTAACACTTAACGAACGGGTTGTTTTTTCTTTGTCATTCTCGATTTCCGGACACTTTTTAAATCCACACTGTTTTCAATCAAAAATTAACATGGTAATAAAAATACTTTTCGTAAATAATTTACACAGGATAATTAAAATTCAAGCAAAAACGTAAATCTACGTGGCCCGTCCGTTAATGTTCGTGATAAGGAGGCGCAGGCATGTTTTCTCGATTCAATTAATTTCTCTTTACAGCTTCGGTTCTCCGAATGAAAGAATAGTCGTATCAAAATGAATAACTTGCAAAAACTGCTATCTGATAGATAGTGTAAAACCTGCGAAAAAATCTTACAATTACTTATGTGTAGGAAAATTTCTGAGTCGTTAATAATTCATAATTAAAATATCTGAATTATATATTATACTACAATTAATTGTATCGCACGTTTGCACTGTTCTCCTCTGGTCTAATATCGTTAACAACAAGCTACACCATCCTCGGAGGGGCCGATTAAAGGCAAGAAGGGAGAGAGTCAGAATAGGGGTGGATTTAAGCAGAATGTATCGTTTGTTCCGAAAGTATTCGTACGCACTGCTTTTGCTAAATTTCATGTAAAGACCAAATGAACAGGGGACTATAAACGCCACGTGGTAACGGATCTATGCTCATCCTAGATTACACATGTATCGTGTAATAATCGCGTAATACCGTCTGCGAGTCTGTAAAAAATAAGGAATTTGTTTTATTTGTTACGTGCAGGTTGTAGTCACTGGCACGTAACAATGCGATTCATCCGTGCTTCTGAAGCGTTTTTCGTTCTAGAGCCTCTGTGCGAAACGACAAAACGGTTGTTACTTTTGTGCAGTGAAAGCGTTTTGTTTAGGGAAATGCGGGCGACATTTTCACTGGTGCTGATTTGACTGGCTTTTTATCTGGGAACGCATACACTATCGCTTTTGTAAAGTTTGGACACTCGCGTCTCTTGTATTCTGCGTTTTAATGTTTCTGCTACGTACATTGATCTTTGGGTAAATTATTTTCCGACTCATTAATTAAGAAGCTATTGCAGTTTAAGTAGTATAGCTCGGCGTTAAATCGGACCACGCGACCCGCAACACGTGGCTCTCGCATACTATTTCATTCGTTAGGAGATCCATTGCCATTCGATTCTATCACAGATCCGTGAGAATCCCACTGCACAAATATTTGATCCGGCGATACAGTTTACCGTTCCGACACGCTTTGCGTGTACAAGAACAGCCGCGTAGCAAAGCTTTAAATCGGTCGTTTTACAGCCGAATCTCGCGAATCCAATGCTTTCGGCTGTCGTTGGTCAGCCGGATGTTTATGGAACTCTTTCTTAACGCTATATGCAAAATGCATTACGTTTGCTACATATTCGCGAGGCGCAGGATTCCATCGAGTTTAATTGACCCAGATAGTCACCATTTAAATTGCAATGTTTTGTAACATTCTCTCGTAAAGTACAATTCTCTTGTACCCTTTTTAAGAAGAATATTTTAATTATTTTTTAAACAACAGCCACAATTTTCATTCCTCTCTTTCCATTATCATGAAAGCAATTCTTAAATACACTGCGATCTTTCTATAATCCAAGATTCTTATTTCATATCTCAATTTTCAGGGCCGAATTTCTGGTTAGAAAATCATAAAAGCTTGCCACGTCTAACAATAAGATTGCATTGTATTACAGGAGAGCAGAGATAAATTACATTCTTATTTGTTTTATTGCAGGCGCCACACCAATTTCGAGTTCACGATAAAAATACCGGGATCACAGACGAGAAAACGAATGGAGAAGTTTGAAGTGATCTCGGCGTGACCCAGGGTCAGATAACAGAAGAAGAATCAGCAAATTAAAAAAAAAAGGAAGGAAACTTTCGTTAGATAGGGAAAGAAGGCTGATCGGGAAATGGCTACACCACCGGACTCCCCGGGACCGGAAGAGGCCCTCTTCGACTTCGAAAGCTCGCGAGCCAGACAACAAACTACCAGACCGGTCGCTCTCGAGGAACTTCTGCGACAGACTAAGTTCTCCAGACAGGAGATACGAGTTATGTACCGAGGCTTCAAACAGGTAAGCTTCTATCTCTTTTTTTTTTACGGAGAATTCAAAAATTTCCATTATCCATCATTTTAACAACCAGTCCTTCTCACAATTTTGCAATCTTTTTATGTAATAGACACAGCAGGGAAGCGTTAACAGTTAAGGACCCTGTAAAATTTGATTTGGCAAATGCTAATGGTTTCGCGACAAATGAGTTTGCAGAAGCTCACAGAGTGAGAAGTAACCGTTGGTTGTCCTACGTCACTCGTCAAATATTTATACGTCGTTTCCAGGGTAGTAAACGTGGTGTGCAGTTCTTTTTCGAGGTAGAGCTTTCTTCAAGGTTGACGTCAGTGGTATATGTCCTTGTGCAAGCGAGTTTATGATAGTTTAGAATAATTGCTCTTCTAACTCGAAGGTTGGATGTGGCGCGTTCGGCCTCATTGTCACTCGATGTCGACATTCATCGTTGTCTTTGACTGATATGGACAATAGTCGATATCGTTCCTGGACTATCGTGAATTTCTTTTTAAAAACACGTTTCCACGTGTTTTCGCTTCTGACAAATGTATCAAGCCCCGAGTTCCATTGACACAACAAATGGCACAACACCTTATCAAATGAAACTTTAGTTCGAGCATGTATACTATTTAGAATCGACAAGCCTTTACTAACTGTCGATCTATAGCTGTCGTTACACACGCAACATATAAATAAATGAAACTGGGTCTGCACATGTAACGTATCGCTCTTTTTCTCTTTATCGCCGTGTCGCAAAGAGTGCAGCTTTTTTAAATGCAGTCTTTCGCACGTATGTACCACCCAGTTTGATATCGACTCTGCTTTTATGCTCTTGCCGGCCTAAAAGTGTGTCACGACGATTACTATGCCACGAGACGCCGTTTTCGTAAACTTTCCGCAATGCTTCTCTGCAAGTTTGCAGTCAAGCTACACGCGTGTATGTACGTACAAACTTTCGATACTCCATTCTTTTTAGCTGGCAGGATCAAAATTAATATGACGAAGAGAGAGAAGAAGAGTTGAATACTAGAACTTTTCGCAACTGAATATTTGTGATATTTTCAAGTGATTGATATTGAATATCGATAAGAGCGTATTCTGAGAGAATATGCAACTTGGTTGAAGGAAGAAATTCTTCAGTTTCGAAAATATAGAAAATGTATCTTTTACTTTTTACAACTTCAACATAATTTTTATTTTATATGTTTTTTTTATTTCGCTTAGAGTCTCACGAACAGTGTCTTTATCTACTCCCTCACCGGTTTTTAAGTTTGCTTTCTGGATATCGAAGAGTGTACTTGGAGGGCGAGGAAAAATTGAATGAAATGGGGGAAAGGATTGAATCAAGGACTCCTCGAAAGAATATTTTCAGAGAAAGATTGAATATCGTATTTTTATCAAAGCCATACGAAACTAAAAGCTCGCAGCTTTCGAAGTGTGAAAGTGTTGCTCCTCGTGTATACGACGAAAAACGCTGGGACTCTTTTCGAGTGTTCCTTAGGTGTTTTAATTGCACCATTTCACCACTGTGCACTTGCTGCCCACTCGAGCCTTTGAGTCTGGCAATTGTGTCAAGAGCGTGCGTTTGCACGACGACGATGAAAATGGAAAATGTGCAAGGTGTGACTGGAATATGCAGGACATTTCTACAGGACACACCTTGCATGGAGCAATCTCGAGCTTTTGAAATAGGCTCAACATTCTTTTTTCACATTACTTAATTAATTCCAAAATTAGAGGGAAAAGTTGCTTGAACTTTTTCTCTATTGATTTTCATTCTCCATTTCTATTATTAATTTCCACATTGAGCTTCATTTTTTTCTGGGTCCGTAATAAATGAGAGTCTCTATCCGAACATTCTCGAGAGGAATAATCATAAGGAAAGGGAAGAAACTTCTCATCTATCTTCCGCCAAACTTACCCTCCATAAATACCAAACACATTGCCGCTCACACAGGCAGGTCACACATCCTATCTTGTCGGTGCACTTTCCGAAACCTTCTCATCCCCCTCGTACGATACAAGGCAACCCTAGCACACCATACTATCCAGCTTCTCTTAAATGGAGCAACAACAATAGCACGATACAATGCTATCGATCCCGTTTCTTTTACGCGTACATACATACATATATCGTATGTACGATACAGACACCCCCAAGAATTTAGGTCGGCCAATTCTTTTTACAACCCCATAGGATCGTTGTAATTTGTCCCAGCAGACATTCAGCAAATTATGCTATCTTGCCCGCTTCAGAAGCAGAGGCGAATCTTTAAGCGAATTACCGTCTTTCGTTTTTATTTCTATAATCGTCTAATGACGGAACAAATTTTTGTTCAGGTCTCATTGCTTCACCTGTTTCTTTGTAAAAAAAAAATATGAATTTGTATAAACATCCAGTGTCTATTGATAACGGCTGAAATACCGGGTGGCCTCGATTTTCTCCCCTGTGCCTTAGGAAACATTCAAGCTTTATCCACCCCCCAGGGAATCCCCCTCTAAAGCGTGTGGAATTTATTTCCCAGGCTACTGGCATTGATTTCTGGGTTCACCAGGGAGTACAGGTTCGCCGAATTAAACGTCAGTTTTATTCCTAACAATTTTTTGGGATAGAGTTCAGCGTTAACTTGGAGCGTCCATTCCTATGAAAATAATAAATGTGCAACGCGATTCGAATCTTGGAATACACCTTCCGTGTCTGCAAGATCTGCGGACGTTGAAATGGGCGCTACCTTTTCTTCCCCGTGGCCTGCTTGCCGCAGAAAAATGTAGAATGAACTTCCCGTGAAGAATGGGCGGCGCAACCCCTTGTGTTCTTTCTTTCCATCTTTAGCCTCAGGGGCGAGGGGAGCGGATCTCGCCTTTTTTTCTTCTCAATGAAGGAAAAAAGCGCAAAAGGTTGAACGAGCGTTCATCATAAGCTCGTCCTATTGAACTCGATTCTATTTAAGGGTGTATATAGAGAGACCGTGTTGGTATCTCTAGTGGAAAATCGAAGATGGTCGACAGCAGGGAGGAGACCACGTCTGAGGCCAGGACCTTGATGTTTAGGGCAATCACGAGAATTCAGTGTCGTGGATGTGGGGATCGATAAAATGAATGAAGTTAGAGTACAGGTGTTGGACAAAGCGCAATTGAAACATTCCCAAGAATTTTTGAATTTAACGAGATGTTTCCAGTATTTGCGGAGCTATTAATTCAGTTGAACCTTCGAACTTTCACGCGCCCCCACTGACCCTATTCCCGCATTATCTCCGTTGAATAATCAACCCTTGATGCTTCAACGGGGAGGCGTAAGCAAATTGATGCAAATTTTCCTAGCGTACCGATGTTGAATATGTTTTGCAAAAGATCTGTAGAATTGCAAATTGGAATGGCGCGTTCTTTAATCGTGGGTCGATATTTACAGAAGGCGAGGATTGGGATTCATTTTTAAACTTTTATCTAGCTAAGGTGGTATTTTTTATGTCCTTCCTTTTTTTACTTTTTCTTTTCGTAGGTTCTCCGTTCTTGAGATTTCTGTTTTAATATCATTGGACGATTTCTTTACGATGGGGCAGTGTTTCTTGGATTTAAAAAGAAGGAATTTCAACGTATCTTTTGTCTCGTATAACAAAAAGAACGATGTCGTGAGGGTAGGTTAACGAGAACTGTAAGATGAGTGCCACTCCACTGAAGAATCCAACGTTTCTCTAGTACCCCCTAGTCTCTTCTCAATTCAGCTCTCGTCCTTATCATTTTACGAAACATTATTGTTTCATCCGTTTCGAGACATGTTTGCACTTTTAGTCATTCACCATATTATTGTTACAGTCATCATTGTTATAGTCATGTACGATATTTGCGCTGAATTTCGTGCTTGTATTGCTGTCCACTCGTTCATTGACATTCTAATCAGGCAAAATTTGAACGCGTTCTCCCCTGGGGGAGGGCACTTGACGCTGCAATTTTGATACAATATTTCAGCAACATTCATGCTAAAAATATACATGATACCGTCACGATTGCCATTAAATTGAAACACGATGTACTTAATAGACACCTTAATTACGTTTGCTCTCTTATCAGCCCGATTAAACCCTATATAGTATAGAGGGTATCCTAGTCTAATCGATTTTCGACTAAGGTCCCTCCTAACCCCCCCTGAATGCGTCCGTACACAGGGTGTTCTGTTTTAATTAATTCTACTTTGAATGTATCCTCCTTCGACGATTCACTGATTATTACATAACACATACAGTCGTCATCGCCCTTGCATATATTATTTTTCTCCAAAGAATTTTCTATTAATCAATACTCAAGCAATGTATCACCTTCTTGTATCCTTGATACTTATTTTGTGCCACATTTGTCCAGCAGTATATGCTGTAGCATATGCTTATTTTCTGTGGTCATTAATTAGGCAGAAACCATCAATTAGCTTTGTTTAATGTTCATGCAACATTGTCTGCGCTGTGTCTGTAGAAACGAATAATCTACTGTTGGATTATTCTTTTGGTTTTATCTTTGCTGCGCAAAATAAACCATTTTATTCTATCGCTTTTTTTATTGCTTACATAGAGTATGTTTAATGTGCGATCAGATACTTTTAAATAGAAAAGTGGATAGGTTGCTGCGCGCCTGATCGAACAATCGTTTCACCTTTTCCTTCTTCATCTCTTGTTTGTTTCTGCGAAAATCGTGGAAGACGGAAAACGGTGAAGCATACTGGTTTCATGAAATACCCTGCTTTTTCTTACCTAAGTACAGTTTCGTGGATCGTGTATTCCGATTCCGCGGAGAAATTGCACATCCGAGCCTCGAAACCGACTATGAATTGAGCAACTTTTATTGCTGCCTCGAAAGACTTGCCAACTATAATTATACAATGGATATCAACCCTTTTATGTAGATCTCGCTAGTGTTAGACATTTAATTAAAGTACCTTGTCGTTCCCTTTGATATACACATTAATAACTAATCAATAATTATTTAAAACCGGGGCACGTGAAAACAAGGATAATTTATAATAATCCAAAGCTCTTTAACTTTTCTACTTTTTTGGTGACTTATAGTACTATGCTTTTGCTTTTAATTTTTCTATTAAGATGATTGTTACCCGTTTCATCGAATTCGTTGTTGGACACGGAAAGAGTGAAATTTTCGCATACCATGGAACCGGAAGCAAGCACCTCGGCTAACGCGTTACCACCTGCTACTTCAATTCCACAAGAACTCACATCTAGAACTTGCAGGGTTTCGTTTCTTAGGAGATCTAAAACAGACGCTCGAATCGATCTTGTAGAATTCGTTTTTCTCACATTCGATTTAGAATTTCTCAAAAATCTCTCACAATCAATGTTTCTCCGATTTTCTTTATTCAAGTGAGAAGTTAGAAGTGAAAGGGAACGAGACACAAGGGGATATTAACTGGACGATGAGCTAAGATCCCTTTGCTTTGTTCTGCAGAGATGCAACTATATCCACGATTCACGAATTGGATACAGTAGTGTAGAGTGCAAACATTGATTGATGAAAGACTGGTGTTGGCAATAGCAATACTTTGCATGTACAATGTCCACTTACAAGCACACACGTGAAACGCTCCAGCGTCTAACAGGGGGTTGAGCTTCAGATCCAGAACTCTTAAAATCGAACTTTGCCTCTTCATCAACCCGTAGATTATGCCTTGCACACCTTCAGGCCCAATATCATTGTTCGTCACACGCAAGGTTTTCACGTTTTTGTGTAGAGAGAGAAACTCCCCAATCGCGTGCGACCCAGTATTTTCCAATTTGCAATGAGATAAATCAATTTCTTCCACCTAGTAATGGATGGAATTGTGTAGAAAATTCAATTTTCCGACTCTTGTATCACGAAGGAACTTCGAGCTTTTTTTCAGCATAGTTTTTTCTAATAAATTCTAACATAAGGTTTATTATATCTCTACCAACATTATCGTTTTCCAATATTCCCTGTAGAATCGCAGCGGCACGCGGTCGATCCAGATTGCCCTTGCTCAGAATGACTCTTTTCATGTTCGCGCAACGTCTAATTCCTTGACCGAGACTAATGCAATCTTCAATGGAAATCCTTAATTTTTTTTATGTACCCGTATATGCGCATACGTGTATAAATCAGAGCTGAGGATAATGGCGAATGTCTATAGTAAATTGTGATTCAAAGAAAAAACTCACTCGTGCGTGTAAATGAGTCCGAAATTAATATGAATCTCAGTGAGATGAAGGAAGCTGGGTAGAATAAGTTCCAGGGGGATGTGATGAACTGCTTCCCCCTCTAACAGGCATACGTCCTCCACTTCCATAGTCATCTTGCGTTTCCTGATATATTTGGGGCAGATACGTTAATCAGATCCAAGTAAAAATTGCATAATTCATACATTGTTCTAATTATAATTTACTTTGTTGGCTGTAAAGAACGTAGCTTTATGGTATAAACGTCGTTCCACAAGAGGTCTACCAATTTCCTATATTCTTCTAGCTGCGACTCGAAGAAACTTGGCTCCATATGCTCCAAATATTCGTTCACAAAACCCTCGCAGAAACGTCGTCGCCATGAATTTCCATGTTCGCTAAGATCGTTGTGCTCCCATCTAAAATACTCTCAATTTTATATAGGTTTCTCTTATTCGAATGTAAAGTGAAACTAGAATCGAGATTCTTTACGGAAATCCGATAGTTTCCCAATGTTTTACGCCTTGTCTTTTTACCTAGCTCTTGAACATCGTTCCCAATAATACTCGTCGTCGATCTTTTTTATGGATAATTCGAGGGGCAGATCGGTAGGCAACATTTCTATTAGCGTATTCCTGTCCTCGCAAGTTGGTAATTCATCCAATACGGGGTACTGTTTCCACGATGATGCTATTACTCTAAGGGCGAGAGTCTTCAGGCTTGGCACTCTCAGCGCGACCCATGAAAAATCTTCCGGCTGAATTGTTCGGTCGGCCTCGCACGTTAATTGTGTCGTTTCGAACGAGCATCTTCCCAAAGAAGAAGTCATCAAACGAAAATATCAATCTGACATTATATCATGGTTCGTTGAAATATTTGACGAAAATATTGATGGAAAAATATTACTTGTAAGTTTCGTATACGTTCCTAGGGATAGCATGTGGGATATTCATTTTCCTTCCTTCTTTTATGTATTCTATTCATAAATGTGCTAAATGTGATCACTTCCACTTTCTTCGTTATCCTGTAGCCTGCTTCAGGCGAAACATACAGGCGACACTGACAGCTTCGATCTTCAATGAATTAACTACAATATTTTACCCTTTTCTATATCTTTTCTTTTGGTACATTTAAGTAAAGGACTTTGTTTATTGTCAGTTAATTCTCTATATTAACGATTATTTTTCAGGAGTGCCCGGAGGGGGTGGTACACGAGGACTTGTTCAAAGATATTTACGCAAAATTCTTCCCTCATGGGAGTAAGTCTCAATTATATGAATCTAGAACACATATGATGTATATGATAATTTAACTGGGATAAATTGCAGACTCCAGCCTCTATGCCCATTACGTGTTCAAGGCGTTCGATGTTAATTGCAATGGTGCTATGAACTTCAGGGTAATTTTTATTTTTTCATACATCCTTTTACCATTCCTCAGTTTCTTAGTTTTATTAATCTTTGAATATTCCAAATCAACTTGAAACTAAGTCAGCTAGTCTTGTAGGATCTGCTGGTGATTCTGTCGACTCTACTGCGAGGAAGCATTTACGAAAAGCTACGTTGGATCTTCAAGCTGTACGACATAAACGGGGACGGCTGCATCACTAGGGGAGAGTTATGGGAAGTAGTGATCGCCGTGCACGAGCTTATGGGTCGACGACATCACGCCGAGGAAGAGAGGAAGGCGAGGGAGCAATTGGACAGGGTATTCAAGAAGTTCGATCTAAACCAGGACGGTATAATAACGATCGAGGAATTTATGGAGAGCTGTCTGAGGGTATCGAGATGATGCTTTTTGCATCTGCTTTATGTTTCTCACTCGACACTCGTGAAATTGAAATGACTTCAAAGGGAACTGGAATTTTTCCAGGATGACGTGACCACACGGTCTTTGGCAAAGTTCGATTACGCGTTTTGATCTCCGGAGAAGGAAGAGCCTGCGGCAATGACCACGACGACACCGCCAACGCCGCTCTCCACAACGACTACATTCTCACAGTCCCAATCGCCGTCTCCACCGCCGCCGTCCTACTCTCTGCTGCCACCGATTCCACCGCCTTTGCCTTCTCAACCACCCCCGGGTTACACCGTTCAAGATCAAGAGCTCTACATGCTTCTTGCTGCGCACTGGTGGAACCAACCGGAGGCTCCGCTTTTTTGCTAAGAATAGTTGCCCTGGTAAATATTCTCCTATTATCGTACACCCTTGGAATGATTTTGCGGAATCATTTTTGGTGTGGATTATCCCTAAATTATTCCTTCTCAGGATAATTCAAAACCACGGTGCCCAATGAGTCAGGAATTGCAGTTTCTGAGAAAGGAGAATCATATAATCTTCAAGAGGACAAAGGATAAAGCTCTGAAAAACCTTGCGAATTGAAAAGTGCAATTTAATACTCGTGGTCAATGGTCGGACGAGCTGTGCAGCTGCTCTTTCGTAAGCGAATTCAAACAAGCGTCCAGATCATGAATGGGAGGAGAGTATATATGTTATACTCTCTTAGGGGAAGAGAATAACGATTTGTCAATTGTGTGATCAGTGTTAAGAATCGAGCCCAAGTATTATCATACGAGGAAAGGGTAATAATAGCACAAATGTATCAATAAATTAGGAGACTAAAGAAAATCCCGACTCGGTAAAAATATCATGAAAAGAGCGAGGGAGAAGTATGTATCGGTACCGCCGAATTTTTCGAGTGAATAACAACGAGAATGATGCAGGATGTTTAATGGTGCATTCACCGTATCTATGGGATTAATATGAAAGATCGTGAATATAGAGGAATATGTGCAAGTACCGATCCGAACCGATAAATCGTTCACAGAGTGTCTCTGAATTTATGATACGATGCAGAATAATTTCTTAAACGTAGAAAATTCCAAATAAATTGCGAACTAATAAATCAATTTGAAACAACAAGAAATAAGATTCAAAGAAATCGTCCTCAAGTTAGTTACGAAAACAAGTTAAAAAGAAAGGACGAAACAAAATGAAAATCTCACATTTATTTTACACAAACTTGGCGTCATATTTCTGGAAAATAATACTCGCATTGTAAATTTAGACGCACCCTGTATTAAATGAAAGGAAAATCTAAATATTCACCGAGACATCACCGAGACGGTTTCGAACACATGCGTGCGTTTCTAAAAACAATTTAGATTCAATGAAATTTTCTCCAAGCTTGCTATTAGAAGAAGAGCGAAGATTCGATATTCTTTCGAGACAATCCGTACGTGTATAAATGTGTTTGAAGAACCGAGGACGAGAGGTATGCGAAAATGTGGTTGTCCCAAAAAACGAGACAGAACGATATTTTCTATTAATCCTCTTATCATTATCTGTATCCTATTACATATTATGTCCCTGTAAGATCTCACTGTTTTTTTTCTTGAGAACGTTCGTAATCAAGAATGAACTTTTTTCATGTCCATTGTCAGAAGAAACGAAAATGGAGAAACGTACAAGTATCGTTGAATATTACAGAGAAATTCCTTCATTTTAAAACGGAACACCAAATTGCAATAAGTATATCTAGTAGTTTAAAGAGGCGAAGAACGCGAGGGAATTAAAAAGAGGTAGAAAGAAAAGAATTAGATGAAGATGAAGAAACTGAAGAAAACGAAATGAGATTAATAAGAAGAAACGAATGAACTACGTACGTGGTCCGATTTATCCATTAATAAAATCTCACGATTTATCGACGATTGAACGTTTGCACTTTACCAGGTAGTCGACATAGGCAGCTTACGCCGAACGTAGGATAAAAGAATTTTTTTGAACAACACACAGCCATCATTTTATCGATAGTATATAGCACCAAGTGTGTCTTTTTTGAATCTAGAACTTTTCACATTTTGCACACGCACTTTCAAACAAATTTATACCGGATTAACATTCATGAATATTTCAAATACCACACCTCGATATCTTCTGCATCAATTTTTTTTTGCAATTATTCGTAGTCCGTAATATATGATAAACAAGAATATTTTTTCTTGTAACCTATTTTAACTTGGTTTAAATCATAGATAGTAGTAGATGATTCGATATTTCATGGACAGATTACTATTTCTCATTAATTTTCTTTTTCAAGCCTTGAAAGTAACTGTAGTTCTCGAACTTCAATGTATGGAATTATTTTCAACAAGTAGGCTTAACAAATAGCTGATTTGCGTATCCGCATATAATTAATCGAGTCACTTAGAATTAACGAAAAGGACTAAAAAAAGGGTAGTTACTTAGATTGACATATTTAGGCAAGATATATGTAAAGTTTTTTCTTGTTTAGTTCTTTAGTTATATATACCTTTCGAAATAGGGGCTCAAATTAAATGAAACTTGTTATAGATTATAGGACAAGAACAGTTTGTTGACCGCCGTGGTCTCTTAAGTTGCACTCTACGCCACTGCTACTCGTTAATCGATAAACAACTTCACCACGGTGTTTTATTAAGTATAGAAGACATGGCATTTGCTAGGCGCGTTTCCATAACAACCATGCATTTAAATAACAATGGATAATAAGTGGTCAGATGGAACCTTGCAAATCAGTTCGAACCTTTCTATCCTACTACTTCTGAAGAATATTATTTTTCTATCGTTTTTTCATTCGAAAAATCGTTTTCTCTTATACCCATATTAATTATCATTTCCATTACAGTTTATAATTTGATTTAGGAATAACAAAGAGATTGAAAGTATTTAAAAATCCGTTGCCCATTGTTCCTAACAAAAATGTTGAAATTTACTGACCGTTGAAATTTAATGACCGGAATAATACTTATGCGTGTTAATCGCGTTCAAACGATTAATGTTAAATGATTTTTACACGTTTTCTAAGAAAAAGCAAGCAAAAAGCACTTTCGATGAAAGAAACAACGAACGTTACAATTAAAGAGAAACAATTTCTCCTACACGTGAAACAACTGCAGGCATTTTTAAGAATTATAAATACATATGACGATGAAGGAAAAACAAATTACTCGTTTCATCAGTGTTAGAAGAAGATCAAAGAAGAGCTCGTTATATTTCTCTTTTAATTAATAGAAATCGATGCAGTTTATTCTTTTTCAAGATTCGTAATGTAGATCGTTACATATCCGTACGCGCTTATCGGTCGTTGAAAATCGAGACGACTAGTGTTGTTACATCCAATATAACATATAGGGATGTAAGGTAGATGTCCCCGTAATTAAGAATATCAATTGCACGATGCAAGGAAAATCGCGACTACGCAGGGTGCTTCAAATGAGCAAACCTTTCAAAAATAATTTACAGATTCACTTCAATTGCATAATTTGATCAACTTAACTTTAGTTTTTCAATTAATTGAATTATCTTTTAATGCATGCTAGAACACCCTGTGGACGTCGAAGTAACATAGTCAATTCATGATCATTAGCGATAATCTAGATCATATGTAATTATAATTATAATCGCGCTCTTTAGAATTTACCTCGAGCTGTAAACTATAGACCACCAGCGTAACGAAATTAACGCAGACCGAATTTTCAACATGTAGAATATTTATTTACTCCGTTGTCCATAAGATTGTTCAAGAAAGGCGTACAATAATTAATTATAGTAATAACGTAGTTATCATAATAAATATCTAGATTTTATTTCCTGAATAATCGAACGATCACAGATTCTCTGTGTAACTTGAATCAAAAGGCATTGTATTTATCGATAATTATCAGTTTATCATCAGTTATAGTTTCTGATAGCTACGGCTACCAATGCGTAGTTTACTTTGGTCTTCATAAGTAATTAATTCATTATGCAACGAAGACAAATTTTGTTGACCAGTATATCTGAATTCACGTTTTAAACAAGTTTTGTAGACTATTAAAATTTAAGGATAATTATGGTAGCGTAAACAAATACGAGTAACGAATCAAAATTTGTTACCATATAGGAACATTTAAATAGTCTGTGCGGAATGTTTATGATCATACGTTTATAGAGCGTACGATTCAATATACATATGTATAGTTGAAAAGCAGTTTTTTATGATGAGACCTTTACGGTTAGAGATTATTCTTAGGCCCTAGACCTTTCTCCATCCTTAGCGTCCATTATTTCAAACTTTCGGGAAAGAAATGTATTTCAATGATGGATTTTCGAAAATTGTATCATTCGAGAGAAATAAAGGGAGATGGTCGTTGCTATTAGTTATTCGTATGATTTCCGTTCCTATCGAATTATTACTTGTAGGAAAATGTAGCCTCAAACATGCCTGAATTGTACTAACTTGGAATAACGACCTCTTGGACTAAAACGCAATTCTTCTTCAAGCCATACCGTATCTTTATGAATTTTTACAGTTAAAAATTCTTAGATGCGATGTGGGCGTCGAATTGACATCAACAGTCTGACAGCCAAATGACAGCCATTTCGACAAGCTTCTAGGACCCGATTCTCGGATGACAAGAGGAAGCATTATCTGCACGGTCTATCCTATACTTTGGTCTCTGGTAAAACACCTCCCTGGTTTACGTACTTAACAAATATTGCATGCGGACAACGCATACGCATGTGTCATTTAAGCATTTTTTCCCCTCATGTACGTAATATCTAATGATTATACGACTGTATTTGACAGATTCCCTAACAAAGCAGACTCCGAACGCGGGCTTATTTGGACGGATTTTACCTACTACAAATTTATTGTTATACTAATTAACGACTTGTAAAACTGATTATACTGCTACAAAATTTCATGATAGGCTAAAAAATGTCCCGATTCGTCCATCACATGTCGGATACATGTAATGCGCAGCCAATCAGCTCAATTAACCCCTATACAATAATTAAGCTAATCTTGTCCACTTTATCAAATAGTATAAAGACTCGAATAGTAATTATACATAGAGCGAATAACTGATTGCCCAGGTCTCACCACGTGGAGGTTGCTGCGATGGAGACCCACCCTACCCACGTTTAAATGACGTCCCACCCTTCGTTTTCAAAAGAACTAAACTCTACTATAATTTACAACAAAGAAACCCTGCTCCTTTTGTTGTAAGTTTCCAGAGCGTTCGTTAATTGAACGCCCTGCAAGCCAGACAGCAAGAGGAGGCCTTAGAAAATTCTCAAATCAAAACAAAATCTAAAGATTGCAAGAGGACGGAGGAATTAAAATCCCTTAACTTAAAAATTAACTTAATTTTACGAAGGACACAATCGCACTACAGTACGCCTGCACCATTCATTATTCTAACAGACAATGGGTGTAGAAAAGGTATTCGTACATTCTTCAAAACGAAATATGTTTTTCTTAATCGATCCAAATGACTTGAGTTTTTATAAGGAAATAGAACGACTACTTTACTATACATATGTATATCTTGTTTTCGTCGTTTTTAAAAAATGGATTTACTTGATTTATTTGAAGGGTGTTCGAATATTTTCTACACCCACTGCATTTGCATAAAAAAAGTGAACACCGATGCCTGGCTGTACTTTAAAGCACGGGGGTCCCGTAGCGTAAATCTACTTAATAGCTAAGCAAACGCACTTAATTACTATACGCTTAACCAATCTTAACGCTAACGTGCCTACTCGGGCACTGCAGTGGCTAACACTGCTGATGTCTTACAGACTAATATCTTAGACTAAAAACGTATGTTCTACTTAATATTAGAACTTAACAGCTACGCATCCTTATCTTAAAGTTAACTTAACAGCTATTAATAACATCCTCCCTAATTAGAACTCTAACTTAATATTAAAAGCGTCCTACCGAAGCTACTCGATTTAAGACTTAGATCTAAATATCCTGCCTATATAAAAATCTAACAGATACTTTCCCATACACATACGTGTATCTGATTACACTTCTGATCGTTCATCGCTGTCTCATCGTTTCTTGAAACAGACTGAAACTCACGCGAAGAAAGAAGTGTTAAACTCTACCTATGTACAATATTTAAAAATGTTCCAAATCCTGCCTAAGTAAAGATCTAATGGTTTCGTTTCGTGTAAAGCCTGCCTATGTAACAATCGATTGTTTTCGTTCAAGTAAATCCTACCTACATAATGAGCTAAGCATTTGTTCGATTTATAGTTGGGCCTACCTAAATGATCTTTTTAATAAAATGAAAAACAGGGGCTGGGACGGAGTGAGAAGGGGGTGTACTCTATGTACGTAATTACCATGAATCCTCTTCTTTGACGACCAAATGATTACCTTAAAGTTTCTGAAACAGATACTAACTCGAAATGGTTAATAACGTTTCATAAAAAGTAAGTTTTCAAACCTTGGACATTGGATTGATGAGGCTCAGATTACGTTTCATAATTTATATCCATCTTTTAGTAATACTCTTTGATTACCATTGGTATATCATACTTTTGAGCCTTTTGCGTACTTATATCTCTTTGAAGTACTTGGTATTTTATTTAGAGTAATTGTAATCACCTGTGGATCTGTAACAATCTCATACACTAGATTAGTAGTCTCCCCAACCCACCCTCAGAAAACAAAAGAAACAAAATTTCATCTGAAAGAAGATCGTATTTAAAACAGAACAATCATTTTATATCGATACTATAATAACTAGACTGCGGACTTTAATGCATTTATAGAAAATTAAAGAGTGCAAAATTCCACAGGATGCACTTAATATGAATAAATATACAAATGATTTAAATGATGTAGCGTTTTATAATACCTGGTAGGTGAAATAATTCCCTACCAAAGCTCTGCTTTTTTTACTGTATTGCCAAAAATTCGAATTTGCACAAAAATGCGTAGTCTATTAATAACAATATGACAAATCAGTAATTGGATTTTGGCCAAGGTGATACTTTCTTAATAAAATGAATGTGGCATCAATCTAAGCATAGCGATACCAAGAATGAAACGAGAAGAAATTTGTTTCTCATAGTTTATTTCTTAGTAATCGGATAACTTTGTACAAGCTATAATAATTTAATGTAAACTCTGTTTAATCAAAAACTCAGAATTGAAAGTAATCACTTTTCACTGCATTTATTCTATTTTGCTTCTATGAAAAAGAAGCAGCAGACGATTACGCGAAAGCAAAATACAATACTCCTACTATCACCATGGCCTGTCCCAACTACAGTCAAGAACATTTTTCTTGCACGGATTCTCATAAACATGGACGGATATCGTAAGTGAATTTTTATTTCTGCACAAGTAGATTCGAAAAATTGTAACAATTTACTCTACTAAAATAAAAAAGTAGAAATAAAAGTGCAACGGTCGAAGCAAAAATCTAAGAACAAAACTCTGTCAACGAACAGTCACTAGTACTGTGTCTATGAATTGAATTTACAAACTTTAATTACAACTCTATCATCTATTCGGGTTTGTAAAATAAACTAAAGAAAAATTCAAAGACCGTAATATAATATTTCACCATTTAAATGAAATATTGGACATGAAACTTGAAGTAATTATACTAGTATGGCTAATCAGATATTTAAGTTTTTATCAGTATTTCCAGTAACAGACGATCGAGACAGAAAAAGATGCTGAAAGAAAAGAAAAATGATTAAGAATAGATAGCCAGAAGGGCTACCTGTAAGTCCACACGTTCAAACCGTGAGTGGAAAATTATCTTTCGCAACACTAATTAAACGCGAGTAGTGCTTTAAATATCAATACCAAAATGCAACTCTAATTCAACAGATTAAACTATAATAAAGAAATGACGAAATATTAGCAAATTCGCGATTCGACGCAACACTAATAAAATACTGACTCTATACTCTATGCACCAATTGTTTAATAGAACGCAACTCTAAGGGGGTGAATGGGAGGGGTTGCAGCCGTAGTTCTGGGCTGCCGATGATGTTCCACCATCCAGGTGACTCAGGAACATGCCACCATGCAGGTGACTCAGGAACACGCTCCTAGATAGGAGCAATTGGGGAACTGGGTTCGCAACTCTGATTACAACAAAAAGGAATAGGTAGCCAGAAGGGCTACCGACAAGTCCACTCGTTCAAACCGTGAGTGGAAAATTATCTTTCGCAACACTAATTAAACGCGAGTGGTGCTTCAAATATCAATACCAAAAGGAAACTCTAGTTCAACAAATTAAACTCTAATTAAAAAGAAACAAGAAATATTAGCAAATTCGCGATTCGACGCAACACTAATAAAATACTGACTCTGTACTCTATGCACCAATTATTTAGTAAAACGCAACTCTAAGGGGGTGAATGGGCAGGGGGTGCAGCCGTGGTCCTTGGCTGCCGACGATGTGCCACTGTCCACGTGGCTCAGGAACGTGCTCCCAAATAGGAGCAATTGGGCATTTGTATTCGCAACTCTAATTACAAACGCGATTTTTGTTAAACGCAACGCTAACTGGAACTCGCGATGCAATTGTCTCGCAACACTAACATGTAAGAGTGGCCCTAACAAAGTAATTCAGTAAAGTTGAACTGAAAATTCTCTGAGAATTTAACTGGAAGCTACTATACTATTATCTGAGAAAATAGATATGATAAACAATAGGCAAATGCAGTTGCCGCAAGAATTAGAAGCTAATACAAAGCTAAAATCTAAGAAGAACAAAGTTGCAAAAACAAACGCGATATTTTATTCGCAACGCTAAATCAAACGCGATCTCCATGTCATCGCAACTCTAAGACAAACCGTGAAGACGTTTATGCGCAACTCTACCTAACAAAAACGCGATATTCATATGTTTCGCAACTCTGCTGTAAACCGAGGAATTGAAGTAATCGCAAGTCTACCTAAAAATCCGCGAACTTGGCCGCAACTCTAAGAATACGCGAAAATCAAATATCTCGCGACTCTAATTAAAAATCCGAGTTTCATGTCTCGCAACTCTAATTCAACCCGTTCTCAAATTTTGCGCGACTCTAATAAAAACGCGATTTTTGCCCAGGGGTCGTTGGGCCGCAACGGGCCAAGCTGAAAATACTACTACATGCAGCTAAATCAAGCACAGTGACAAAGTAGTAACAGAGAATGACTCTCCATTCTCTTTGAGAATGCAGAGCCATTAGTAGTTGCCCTCTTGAGTGGCAGTTTGCCGGGCCTCTTCGGCCTGTGGCCTCTTCTTTTCTTCGGGCGCGATGCCCGCTGAAACTTAGTCTAAGCTCGAGACTCTATTCGGAAACCAAGGAAAAACATACAAAGGTGAAATAAAAATGTGAAAACGCGGATCTAGATGGAACACCCGTGGACGAATCACGACCGAGTATAATCGTAAAAAATGCCATTGCAGAAAATAGCAAAATTAACGATTAAATTCAAGAATCGTTCTTCGTGCACACGAGCAGTCTCGAGCCTGAATGCGAATTCGTTTCGGGGCCTAATACGCGACCGCGACCGCGGGTGGAGTTCGAAAAGTCAATGTGCAAAGCCAGAGGCGAACGCATTCTTCGCTCGCGCCCAGCTAAGACTTGACTTTTCAATCTCAGATTTCCTGAAACAGGTTGAACACGCGAAAAAGTGGGCCTACCCGATCAGAGAATGTGTCAACCTGCCCGGCCCTACCTACTTATATTTAGCACACACACCAGACGGTAAGTTACCTATCCTACCTCACCCTATATTTAAAAATGGCAAAGCACACACACCAAAAAAACATACGCTCCACGGTTCTCACACAAACGCCCGGGTGCAAGGGCCTACACTAGGGAGGACGTCCCGGGACGCCTCCGACACCCGAGCGCGAGCATACATCAAACACACTCTAAGGTACGTACCATTTCACTGAAATCGACTGGCAATGCCTGGGATCTTTGCGTTCTCGCGATAAAAGGCAGATCGACGTTTTAAAAAGTTAATAAAGTACCCGAGGTATCGGCAATATATTTATAATGAGTGGCAATTTATTTCTAAGGAATGGAGAGATATTTGTAAGGAATAGCACAGTTTGTGCAACAAGTGGATGTTCAAAGAATACGAATGCGGTACATTCGTGATTGAATTGAACAGTGAAGCTACTAATTACTATTTCAAACGAAACGACGCAAATCCACAGCCTAACCACACACACAATGCGGAATGTACGTCGTGCACGATACACCAATGCATTGCCAGCCGCCAAAAACACATGATTAGCTTAAAAATTAGGGTCATCATGCCCACCGCCTTTTTCCCAATCAAGTAGCACCTGGGCACGTGAATGGGATCGAGGCAGTGAACACGGAAGGGGTTAAACCTGAAAATCCTCATCTAAAAAAGTGTTTAATACATATACATTTTCTAACGGGCTAAACATATGATCAGTATGACTTTACTTTATTTGAAATGAAAATTTAATGATTCTACTTTATCAGAAAGTTAACTGAATGACTCTAATGTATTGAAAAAGCAAATCAATGACTCTATTGTAAAATGATATTCAAGTAAATCTACGTTAATTTATTATGCAAGAATTCTGAAGAAGAGAAAGACTCGACAAAATTGAACAAGTTAATTAAAACATCCTCGGGCGTTCCCGTCATCAAGGCATTTCTTCTAAAACGCCAGTTTGGTGTTAAGATTGCTGCCTTGACTTCGAAAACTACCCGTCGCGAAATGTCTTCTTGTACATTTTGTTCGATTTATGCGTCGCAAGGAAAAACGAGATACCGATGTCTTTATACGCTAAAGATTCTGGTATGGATATCGAATAAACTCAGTTATTCGATAATTCCGATACGCAGAGAACAAATTGATACGCGGCAAAGATCGCAGACAAGATATACTCATTGTCGCTACCACAGCAATAATAATATGCGTAGATGTTATCATTGTGCAATAGTTAGAATTATGAACGAAGTCGGAGGGTATCCGACTTCAGCACTAAAAACTAACTTCAATATTCATGTAATTTCATTTAATATTCAACGTCACTATGCATTTAACTAATTATTTCATACTTATTCGATCAAATACTCGAATAGTGAAAATATATTTGGTAAAGATATTTTTCAATTGAGAGGGATTCCTGTTAATAATCAGGAATAAATATTCTTTTATACTAAATCCCGAATTGAATATTAGTAAAATATGAAAAATCGCGTAGTACAAGAAGACCTAGCCTCATCTAATATAAAACAATGAAATGTTACTACTCATGAGTATATTTGCATATACCCACGGTCACTGTGCTTGGCAAAAATTCTACGTAATACAACCAATCATCCGTGCCGTTTCGGACCTTTCGTCCTGCGGCATGATTGAGTGACCGGAGGAACTTAAAATGCCCAATCCTGGGGTACTCACTCTACCCATGCGATGATACTGCAGGATGTCATCAGGGATGCTCCGGGAAGCCACCAGGGATGCCGTGGGAAGTCATCGGGGATGATCCGGGAAGCCACCAGGGATGCTGTGGGAAGTCATCAGGGAGGCTGCTGTAACATATTAAAAGGAACCTGATTTGTAACTCGCGATTGCAATTGAAGCCAGATAATAAAAGTTCAAAACCATTAAAAAAAAAAAGTATTAATAATCTATGAAGATACTTACGTTGTAGGATGGTGCCGCATTGCCCGATGATCGTCCTGATCACAGCTTGTAGTCGACGCACTCACTGACTCTAATATCGCGTATCATTACTAAATCTAACACTTGTAATCGATGCACTCACTGACTCTAATATCGCGTACCATTACTAAATCTAACTTCACTCAGAGCGGCTGCGCTCTTAAAGCAACGCAAAAGAACATGAACGGATCAAACACTGACTCTACCGATCGCATTGCGCGCGATCACCAAAAGTTGCCAACCACCAGAACCATGGAGGAACTGGAAGTCACTGCAAAATAAAAAGAGCGAAATTGGTTACTGATTTGTTCGTACAATCAGTTCTGGCTAATGAAAATGCAAGATTATAAAAAAAAAGGTGAAGAAACTATGATGATACTTACGTTGCTGTCTCACGCAGCACGCCCGATGATCGCCCGATCACAGGAGCAGGACACATGACTCTAATACCGAAACGATAAAAAAGTCCTGTCGCGACCGCGTAATATTTACTATCGGCGAACTCACTGACTCGATACAAGAAAAAACTTGAACGGATTAAACACTGACTCTACCGATCGCATCGCGAGCGATCGCCAGAATTGTCCAAATACCGACGAACCGAACCCGCTGAAACATGAAAGGAACGAATTTGGTTACTCATTTGTTTTTACAATTAATTCTAGATGATGAAAACGAAAGATTATTAAAAAAAAGAAAGGATTAATAAACTATAAAGATACTTACATCGTTGACTGATGCAGCATTGCCCGATGATCGTCCTGATCACTGGAGTAGGTGATGCTGGGGGGAGGGGGGGGGGGTCAAATAAATTGAAAGAGATTTGCATCTTATTTCTCCTTCTCGTCGTCTGTTGAGGAAATACTGAAATGCTTTCTATCAATGCAGAAATAATATTATTATTTAGATTCAAATACTTCTGAGTATTCACGAATCTTTTAAAACCCTGTAATTTCATATTCCTATACAAATATTCCTATGTTAAAGACTGTAGGTAATGCGATACATTTCTCAAAACTGTACCGTGAATGTTTGTTGTCAAAGTTTCAAACATATTCGTGTACCTATCAATGAACTATGTCGCGTTAGTACAAGTTCTCGTAATGCTGCTTGTATAGTAATAAAAACTCGGAAACTATCAGGTTTCAAGGGCAGGGTTACAATTACGCGGCACGCGGCGAATCCTGCGGCGAAAATACGACTCGACCGTACTTGCGGCCGGGCATAGGGATAATAACAATACCGAGAAAAACAATAACAAAGCTACGAAGCAAAATCGGCCGAAATACAGTGGTACATGAATATTTCAACTTTCTTTCGTCAAAAACTTTGAGATATTCATTCAACACTCGATTGTATTGTTGAATTTACACATCGTTATTCGTGAAATATATATATCAGTGATGTATCACTCATTACCAAAGTCCAATTAAAAAGAAACAATAAATTTGTAAACAACAAAATTATGCACACAAGTGAATACGTGAACCTTTCTTGTAATACATTGCACGTTACCAATTGTCCACCAGAGTCTTTTCTCTATTATTATAGTGCGCAGTTACATGCCGCTCTATTATCGTAAGTATGTCGCTCGATATCAATCATCCTGTACCAGATCTGTAACAAAAGAAAAACAATTTCAAGGAATGGCGCCATGGTAGTTATGGACGAAGAAACGAAGGAAATGGCGGGTAAATTCTTGCAACAGGCTTGTAACAGAATGCACCTATTCTTTGATTTTTCGACAAAACCGAATGCTGGGCCAAAAAGAATACGATAAAACCCGGAGAATTGTTCAATTATTTCCAAAAAGTTGCAGTGATTTTTTCATTAATCGGAGCTAACGAAAGAAGAGACGCGACTCATCTCGATCGTATATCGGCCAAAGAAGCTCGAAGAACTATATGATCTATTTCCACGATGTCAAAATGATTGCTAATTAATCGTATATTAGTTAATTAAAACAAGTAAACTAGTGTATAGGGTAGTAGAGTGAAGCCCAAGAATAGATAGGTAGCGTCGTTTAGGTAAAATGTATTACGCACCATTTGTTTATAACACGTCCGTACGCTACGACGACCGAAGTGTAAAGGGGGGGCCCCAACCGTTCACCCTGCTCTTACCACTGACTCGGATTTCGGAAACGTTCGTATTGTCGAAGTTGCCCGACAGTTGTCGAGATGAATATTTACAATTCTTTGCTTCGCCTAATAGAAATTGCTCGCACACATTAATGACCACGGTATTCTACTATCCCTGCACAACGTATAACTCGATTTCCAGTTCTCTCAGGAAACGCAGGGCTCAAAAAAAAAACTTGACAACTTTTTCCTCCACCGCTATCGTGTATATTCTAAATGGCCATTGTTAGGCAAATTTCAAATATTATAGGAATATATCATGATTAATTTTAAATAAATTTTTCTGTAATAGCACGATTCTGAATTGTAATTACTGTAGATTCTAATTAACCCTTTGATTCTCAGTATTACACCGATGCAGCATCCATTTTAAAACTACAGTAAATTTTGGTATCTACAGTTTTACTGATAGGAAAGCAAATCTCAACGTTTTAGACTAAGAGATGCTAGTACTTCCTCAAGTATTCCCTCCAAAAATTAATTCTGCATTTCTTCATGTCTTTTTCTTGTGTTTCGCAATAGCTATTTAAGGGTCTGAGCGTTAAAGAGTTGACTAATTTAAATGGAAGGTCATTTGACTCTATTCAATCGGAGTTTTCAACGTTTTTGTTATATTTTATCTAATAAGCGTACATAACTACTGAAAGGAATTTTCAAAGTCCGTTGTTCAATACTTCATAAGACAATCAGTAATTATTTGAAAAAAAGCGTCAATACTTACGAGCAAAATCTGTTTAATCGCAAATCTTGATCTCCAGAGTACCTCGTTGGTGCTGATTGTGAGTTTTTGATCAATTAGCCGTAACCAAACACGAGATAGCGCAACGATCACTCAGGATCCGTGATCAGAACTGATCAGAATGAATAACCTGTTACTTGTTACATGTGTAATTAAGTTCTCATAAAATAATTACTATTTACATTGTTTTATACCATTTTTATCTGCAACATATTCACATCATCTTCATTATTCTTGTCTCTATAACACAAAGTCGGTTTGCTTTATAATTCTATTGTGATATAAATTCGAACACGCTTTGTACAGCAGTGCGCCGCAAGGTGTTAATGAGTTTCTAATTAAACCATAAAATTATGACAAAAATGGATCTATCTTTATTGCGAGGCAAATTTCGTGGTTCCATACTTGGTGCATTAGTCGGTGATTGCGTGGGTAGTCCTTACGAGACTGGGGATCAATTATCAAACGGCACGAAATTAGTTTTACAAAAATCGCTGGATAAATTAGAGGGGCCACCGTTTAAAGGTACGGCAACAATTCTAACTTGTCGCTAATGGAACGAAATAAAAGTAATTATACTTTCTCAATTTCCCCAGTTCGGTATCAGGTACATTCTTTTTTAATTCTATAGCACCTGTCATGCAGTTTACAGATGATTCTGCTATGACTTATTCTTTGGCGAAATCATTGGTTGAACAAAAGGACTTGGACATCGTTGACATAGCAAAAAGATTTGTCAGAAGTTATTATCAGGAACCCAACCGTGGCTATGGGCCTGGAGTTGTTACGGTACAATATAAAAAATAATAGAGGATGAGCAAAATTGATCTCAAACTGAAATGTTCCTTGAAATTTCTTCTTGAATTTCTTTTGAAGGTATTTGAAAAATTGCGGCGTAACAAATTTGCTGACATAAAGAGACCAGCGCAGGAACAGTTTAATGGTCAAGGTTCATGGGGAAATGGAGGAGCGATGAGAATCACGCCTGCTGCATTGTTTGCTTATCAAAACTATGATGAACTTTTGGACATAGTTAGAAAAGTCACTGAGATCACTCATTCGAATAAAGTGGGAATCGATGGGGCAATCTTGCAGGTATTTTCATAGGCAACATGCTAGTCATTTACGGATATAAAACGTCTTTCTTTATTGTATAATAAAATAGTATTTGATTTATGCAGGCAGCAGCAGTTTACCAAAGTCTTCATTTAAACCCCAGTGAGGAGTTAAATGTAGTGAACTTTATTGATGATTTGTTGCAAAAGATGGATTATATAGAAAAGGATGAAGAAGGGTATAGGAAATATTTTGTTTTGAAATATTATTATTTACTTGTGACCAGAATTTTTTTTCGACAGCTTGGGTTTGGTAGAATCTCCACCATACAAAACACAATTAGATATAGTGAAGCAGTTAATAATGGAGGAAGGCGATGGACCACACAATGAAAAAGTGGTACAAAAACTAGGAAATAGCGTTGCAGCTTTGTATTCGGTACCCACTGCAATATTTTGCTTCCTAAGAGCACAAAGACCAATCTCTGGCATACAGACCGAAAACCCTTTCAGGAGAGCAGTCCAATATGCTGTACATATACAACAATCCTCTATTTCTTTTATAACAAATTAAATCATCATTGCTATTAATAATTGTATTACAACTAAAGGTTGCCGATAAAGAAAAGAGAAATATTCTTTTCAGATTAGTCTGGGCGGTGATACAGATACAATTGGTAGCATGACTGGCGCGATTGCTGGCGCATTTTACGGAGAAGAAAAAATTAGTTCCAGTCTTTTACAGCACTGTGAAGCTTTTGAGGAATTCAGAGTGTTAGGAGATCAGTTATTTGACATAGCCGTACGACAATAGAAACAATGATTATTACTGTTACCATACTTTAGAATGTGAATGCTACTTTATTGTTTTAGCTGGGATACCAGATAAATGTACTATGACTAGGGCAATCAGCTGTAGCTCTTCATTTTAATTTTTAAGAAATATTTATATGAGTTATATACAGCATTTTATACATCCAGAGCAGCGATAAATTTCTACATTCATCAAATAAAGAATTTTCAAAATTGCAAACAATTTAAATATCTCTAAAAATTGTAAAACGGCAGTCTTAAGGATTTTACGCAGGCATGCTAATGCAAAAGTTACTTTATTTTTGTCCAAAACAAATTAGATCAATCTGTATATAAAAATAAAATGATTAATATGAATAATTAATAAAATTGATTATTGCGAAAGTGTTTGACATTTCTATCAGCTGATAGAATCTAATATGGCCGCCAATGAAACACGTTGCCTGTCCAGGGTTAAAGGGACGTCTATTTACATATGATTTACATCGCGCGTGAAATAAAAAGAAATTTCGGAAAAAGATAGTGAAAGCTTTCCAAATATTCGATTTTAAAATGGCTGGCAGCGAAGAGGTATTAGAGGGATTCATCTGTCCGATATGTATGACCGATTTCAAAGCACCGAATCAGTTAACTAAACATTTTGAGGATTTTCACAACGATGATCCGGAGATCTTAAAATCCCTTAAAGGTCGGAATTTTCTCTACAATAATCATCAAATTATTTTGTTGGTATAGAATTAATTAAAAATCGCGAATACAATTTCTACGTGTATGTTAAATAGTAGTTCATTGAACTAAGAAACAACATAGATTAACGCGCTCCACTTTCCCAGATCTTTTCGGTAAGGCGAAAAAGAAAATTTTAAAACAAGATGAAATATCTGAAACATTGGGGAACAATGTACCATCAACAACTAGGCGACACAGTCCAGAACTTAACTGGGGCCCTCAAGAAATAGGTATGTACTGGCATTATTTAAAAAAAAAACAGCAGAAGGAAGGAAAGATAAAATTTCATAAAAAGTATTGCAGATATTCAAATCAAAGCGTTTAACAAATTTTCAGGTGCAACGAATTCGCATACAAAGTACTTTAAGGAAATAAGAAACATAAGATTGGAGCGATATTCCACAGAAACAAATAAACTGCTCATAAGACTAGATAAATTGTTGAATAATTTACCAGCAGATCCAGTTGATAGAAAAGGTAGAATTATAATTATTTCTTTCATTTATAAATCAGGTTAAATATTCGATTTTTATTGCACAGCACATGAACGTAATATCGTACCATGGATAGATGAAAAGGATGTGAAGCTGTGTCCCACCTGTGCTAAAAGCTTTCACGTTGCAAGGCGGAAACATCACTGTAGACTTTGCGGGGCTGTTATGTGTCATACTTGTACAATATTCCTCTCTCTACAAGATGCAAGTTGGTTCTTGCCGAGTTATTAAAAAACAAAAAAAAGAGAAACACTATTTGAGAACAAACTAGTATATGTCCTTGAAATTTTCTTTCCAGGGAAAATGACAAGTCCTGTGTCTGTACAAGATGATTCAGCGGTCTCTCCTACATCTGAAAGACCAATTTCTGAACGTCTAGTACGTGCTGGTATTGGTCTGACCAAACTGGCGAGATCTCCGTCTAGTGGAAGTTTAAATAGTGTACTATCCTTGGTTAACGATTCCACTTCTGGCGAACAGCATTTCCGAATTTGTACTCACTGTGCAAGTTTACTGGACGCAAGGGAAAAGCAAAAAGCGAAGCATTTCGATAAACCGATTGTATGCCAGTTTTACGAAAAAATGAGGGCGTACATGGAGGAAGCCTCACAGCATGTGAAAATGTATAATAAAATGTGGGAATCGTTGAGGTATGTCGTCCAATTATTCGAAAATGAATTTACATTTATCCCAGTGCAATATTATCTGTATTAAAGGAATTTATAAGATTTATTGTTCAGCGAGGGAGAGTCTACGTACAACATAGAGGATGCTCAAACCTTAAGGATTAAAATCGCAAAGTTAGGGGAGAACATAGATTTGATTAGCAAACGAATTTCGGTACTTGGAACCAGATGCATAGAGAACCCTCCGCAGGAGGAGGAGCTCCGATTGCATCATATGGTTCGAGTATCAGCGATGATCTTCCTCAAGGAGGAATTGTTAAGCGTGCAAGCTCTTCCTTCAGCGGAAGCGTACGCGGAATTGCAAAAAGAACGTCAGAAACGATTGGAAGCTAGAATCGCTTACGAGAGGCAGCTAGAAGAAGAACAGAGGGAGAAGTCTAGAGAGCTACGTAAAAGGGATACGTGGAATCTCGAAGCACGGCCTTCTATGAAGGAGAGTCAGGTGGTATTTATTAAATTTCGAAGTTGTTACTTTTGAATACTTTTCAATTATTAGCATTGATCTAATACAACCTTTTTTTTTTTAATTCAATAGCCGACTGTGGTATTGAATCAGTCGCAAGGCTGGGGTCCTTCCACAGTTGCCCCAATGATGCCTTCTTCCATGGATCCGATAATCGAACAAATGAGCAACCTTCGAGCATACATCAAGCAAGCGAGAGCCGACTGCAGATATGACGAGGTTGCAACGTTAGAGAGTAATCTGAAAGAGCTTCAAAGCGCATACTTTGCTATGAAACAAAATAATAATAGCGATGGATAGATCGTAGACGTCTCTCGATCTTTCTCCATTTTACCAGGTAATATTGTATTTCATAAGATAATAAAACATAAATAATATTGTATGGATAGTTTCACATATCCACTGCATCCACTTCATGTATTACGCACAATGTGATGTATCTTTGAAAGTTTCTTTTCATTTTAATGAACGTTGATTAGGGACGCCGCCGTGATAAGTCGTACTGCAAGCATCTGTTGCTAAGTTAGTTATTATTGTACATAGTAACGTAAAAAGAAACGTTATATGAATTTTAATACAATATTTATATGGAGATTAAATATACAAAGACGAGGGAATATTTACTTGTACAACCTATGACTGTTTGTAAAATTTCTTATTGATAATTTAGGTCTGTTACGTGTATAAGCACTATACAATATTTACATTTACATTAACAGTACAGTTCATCACTAGATTATAAACAAAGTTGTATATGTATAGCTGAACAACGCCTTTCTATGTAGAAACTAGCTCTCTTGTATCAAAGTAGTAAACATAAAACACGTTCCTTTATTAAAATATATATTGATAAATGTTGCTCCTAAAATAAAAGGAATTGGGAATACTTAATTGATTGGCATAATGCCATGGGCATAAAAGAAACGTTATTTGTTGTACTCTAAGACCGTAATCGGTAACTCTTGCGAAGCTAGTGCATTCTTTGGTATATTACTATTACTCTCGATATCATAATTGGTATCCAAATCAGATGTACCCTTCATCCCAAGTTCAACGATACATTGAGGCAACTCTTTCGAACTCATCTCATTCCCATTAATATTTAAATTAGTCAAATGCGTCGAAATGTTTAATTCATCATTGGATAAAACGTTATTCGACGTAGTGGTGACATTTAAAAATACCGGCAGATCCCTCGACAATGCTTCATGGTTTAATTTGATCTGATCGTTGGATTGCTGAAATTCATTTAGAAATACTGGTAATTCGCGAGACGATAGTTCCTGTTGCTGAAATATTTGTTCCATGCAGCCTCCGATATTTCGTTCGGAATTGAATTTCATTAAATCAGAGACTTGTGCATTTGTAGTCTCCTCAACTTCTTTAAAATATTTCTCGTTATGTTTCCCTTTCGTAGAAATCAATTTTGTCGACTGCATATTTCTATCTAAAGAGCTATTATTTGTCTCGTTATCTATTGCATTAGGTTTAATATTCTCATTATCGTTAATTTGCGAGGGCAATGCAAATATGAGTGATTCATTGAAACCAATGTCTTCGAGTTCACCATTCTCCTCCAATAATTTTCTTACAACTTCGTCAGAAATATCTACGGGGGCTGCTGGTCCACATTTTGGCCTTTTTGGAAGTTCCTCTGTAAAAAAATAAAAAGATTGATTTTACTGGGATTTAAAAAGAGTTAAAAAATGTTATTTGTTGTACCCTTCAATATATCTCCAGCTACATAATCAGCAGCACGAAATAATTCTGCTTTTATCAAAAGATTCAGTAAAATCCGCAATGTTGGCCTACTTTTGCCCATTGTTCCCCATTCTGATAAGAATATTTCTGCTGCGCTTCTTCTTTGTTGTTGTGCAGCTTGTTCGATCATACTATGAAAAAAATTAAATAATACAAAAAATAAGAGAGTCGCATTACACTTGGTCTGAAAAATATATTATTTGTGTTTCTTGCTTTACCTAAAATGTTCAGTATTGAATTTTGGAAGACTCGATGCATCTTCCTTCGGTACAATTGCCATTAATTTTTTCCATGAATCTGATATATTCAATATTTGTCCAAGGGTATACAACTCTGCAGGTCGTAATTTTCGTAATTCTGTATCCAGAACGACTGAACTTGCCGGCATGATTAACTTATTGTTCTCCAAATCTGATAATACACCAAGTAACAATGAGTGAAAGGAAAACCAATGTACATATATTAATTTGGTACTGTCAAAATTCTTTCTAACCTTTGTACAATTGAACTCAATTCTTCTTTAGCACAGAATGTAATCGTCAAACATATTAATTCCTATATTTCATATATACTTCTCTCCATAACTTTTTTCGAACATCAAATATTACTTTTACTTATTGCTCCCAGATGTTTTATAAATAAATCCATCAACGATATCCTTTTTTACATTTGGACTTTAGCTTATAATGAGGTCATGCACATTATCGAATTATTTTGCACAGCAAACTTGAAAGACCGTCGATATAAAAATTAATAAATCACATTTTACTCATTTATGAGCACATACCCTACTTATAAAAAAAAAGAAATAGGAAACAAGAAAATATAAATATAATTATTTCGAAGTTTTATTTTATTTCTGTGTATAGTAGAAAATATCATACACTTTCGTAAAAAATAATATGTTCACAAGATACAAACGCACATTAAATCTAAGCAGAAGTACAAGAACAGCATACAGAAAATATCACAGACTTGCCAAAGTATACCTTAGAGGTGGATTGTGATGAATTTAGAAAAATATAATTACAAGCAGATAAACGAGTAAAATACACATTGTATATATGTTTCATCATAAAAGCTTTGTATAGTTCGTTTATTTGAGGCACTAATTTTGCATTACAAGTTGCCAATCCCTTGCTGCTCAATTCTAAACATTTTCGAGTGTGTCAAGTTATATTAATGTTTCATAAACGATCCGATATATCTTTAGCATTTTCTTTTGCATTAGCGATGCGCGATCCAAATTGGAAGGCTCGTTTCGGGAAATTGGCAGTGGCTTGGAAACCAAGTTTAAATGCAACCAAACGCAAGAGCAGTTTGTCTCCTAAGCCTGATGGCATTTTATCTGTTGGATAACACCTGAAAATAATCAAATAACATTAATTTTTTCCTCATCAATTTCTCTGTATGTTTAAAAATAAAGTTTACCTTTCCCATGGTTTTAATTGTTGAACATATTCCACAACGTTTTCGTCTAAATACGGCAGCCTGGATTGCCTTCCGTGATCAGATACGATACGATCATCACGGCCTAAATTTCTTTCAGAAATTCTAGCTAATTCGATATTTAATTCTTGCGTCAGGGCATCCCAGCCTTTATGCCTCAATATCGTTCTATGCCTCATGTATCCACCGAACAGTTCATCTGCTCCCATCCCCAAAAGGAGAACCCTACACGGTGATTCGTAAGCAGTCGTGTTCGAATTCACTATGCCCTTTGCACGACTTGCAAACCACACGGCACAACCCAAGCTTTCGTCCAGAATCGTACAAAGTGGATACAGTAAATTACAAATTCTTGACGACCGATATTTCTGCAATTCTATTTGACTGATGTTTACCTGAAATAATCGTACTACATTATATTATCAGTAATTAAATTAATTGAGATATTTGAGTTTAACTATATTTTATATACAATTAAATTTATGTACTTGTACGAAATTCCATTTTCTTTTCGGGCAAATATTGGACAATTCCATAAGTGTTTGCTTCCCAGTCTGTCGATCAGGAACATTGTATTGCTCCCCCACAAATTGTTTTCCATTATTTATATCTAATTCCTTAGACGTATTAATTAACTTCTCGAATGCAACATTGATCAAATCGATGGATTCGTTCTGCGGCACATATTTGTCTGCGATTAACGCTAAAATTGCTGAGTCCAGACCTCCGGAGAACAGTATACCTATTTTCGTGTGATCGCAGACAACCTTCTCCCCCTTTAACGTTGATTTAATACACGTTCTACAGAATTTCGCGTGCTTCCTTATTCTAACTTCTACGGCATTGCATAGAAGCTCCATCAAACGGTCTACTCTTTCCTGAATCTCCTCATTCTCCAATAGATATTCCAGTGTTTGAGAAGCATTTTCAAAGTATGGACAGTTTGCCAAATATTCCAAGTCTTTGATATTAGGATGGAAATGCAAACTCGCTGATACGTCCAACTCTAATATGGTCTCTTTAATATCGATATCTATGCCCAGATTTGTTTCCAATGCTTCGATTATGTCCGTGAATCGTAGATCTGGCTCCCTCCAAGGGTAGCACGTTAGATTTACGCTTGGACAAGTTAAATTCATGGAAAATATTCCAATTGCAGGAACCTCTATAATTCCATTTATCTCTTTACTAGCAACGGATGTTAGAGTCAAAGAATTCTTATCGGTATCTGCCTTTAGAAGGAGGCTATGTCTTCCTATGATATCCCTGCCAAAATATAAATGATTGCTAGACTTTTGAAAGTAAATGAAACTGTAAGGGCCTTGGATCTCTTGGAACACTGACATAATGTTGGAGGATGATTGTAAATCATTTAATAGCACTTCGGTGTCACATTTATTGTCTTGCACCTGAAATAAGGAACATAGAATACTACGATAGCAAAACAATATATCAGAGTACTATTTACCAAGCTTTCAGAGAATATATCCCCATTCCAAAGAAGTATGTTCCCAGCAGAATCGATAGCTGGTTGTTCCCTCAAATTGGGACCCTGCATCCATAATACCGAAGCAGCAAAGTGTCCGCACCAACCTTCGGTCAGATTTTCAAATTTTTCTGCGAGCTTATCAGGCCCACGAGCAGCTATTAAGTCCTTACAAGCAATCCACTGGGAAATTGACGATGAATTAAATCATTGATTAACGATAAATTTATATCTCGCACATTTAAAGTAATATTAAATACCTCGTGCGAAATTTCTTTGTCATCATTGTGATTCTGTGAAACGTGACAGAATATTCCGCACATTTTCTAATCGAACAATCATAACCCTGACTTCAAATTTTTTGTCGACTAAAAATTGTGATTTAATTCATACTTGATTTATATTGTGGGGAATCGAAATAATATATATATATATATAAACGAATTTTTACATGATGATTTCTCTTGAATTTGACCTTGTGTTAATTGGTAGTAATCTGAAAAATACATGTATGTTTAACCGGTTAAAAATAAAGATGATAGGAATTACATTTGAAACATGAAACTTGGAAAGAAGTTTGGGTTCATTACTCGATGTCCGATGCGAGTTTTCGCCATGTTGTTATATAGAGGTATATAGTTGTTATAAGATAGTGATATAATTAAAATAATACACGAATTGAACATTGAACTTTGTTGCGTGTTTGTGTCACACCACAGCTGGATCTGTAATTAAAAACTTTGCCAGGGAATTATATATTATTTTTTCTATAATCGTTGTTTAGAGTTAAGAAGCAGTACAACAAGCTCCACGTATAAGCGATCGTTTTGTTTGTAACAGATCTAAATAACGATTTATCTGCAATATGATTAATACGGGGTATGTATTACAAATCTTTATCAAATAAACGTGGAACTGTCAAAATGACTGTGCAAAATTTTAACTGACTAGATGTGCGAATTTGTTAATTTAAAAAATCTACCAAATTTAAGAGAAAACACATATAAACACATGCTGTTAACTTTACTTACCAAATTCAGTCTTTGCGAGAAATAACGATGAATTTCAAAGAATATACTGATACACATAATAATAATAATAATAATTCTATCGGGAAATATTTAATTTTATTCCAATATCCATAAGGAAAAAAGGTAAAATACTGAAACCTACTAACATTTATGAATATTTAATTCTATAATTTTTGGGTATTTAATACAGGAAGCTTGCTGGTCGCACAATTTTTATCACTGGAGCATCAAGAGGAATCGGAAAGAGTATTGCGTTGAAAGCTGCAAAGGATGGAGCAAATGTTGTTATCGCGGCCAAGACTGCAGAACCGCATCCAAAGTTGCCAGGCACAATCTATACCGCAGCTAAAGAAAGTAATACAGTCTAGAATACTACATTTAAATAACGAATGATTCACATGTTTCTTATTTTTAACTAATGCACTGTTTATTCCAGTTGAGCAAGCCGGTGGAAAAGCCTTGCCTTGCATCGTAGATGTCAGAGAAGAGACTCAAGTACTTTCGGCGGTAGAGAGTGCTGTCAAAAAGTTTGGTGGTATTGATATTGTTATTAATAATGCAAGCGCAATTTCTTTAACAGGCACGGAATATACAGATATGAAAAAATATGATCTTATGAATAGTATTAACACCAGAGGAACGTTTTTAGTGTAAGTATGAAAAGTTTCCATCAAACTGTTTGAATTAAAATAGCATAATTGTGATATTCATATTAAGGTCTAAGGTCTGTTTACCTTACTTAAAAAAGAGCTCGAATCCTCACATAGTAAATATAAGTCCCCCATTAAGTATGAATCCTATTTGGTTCAAAAATCATGTTGCATATACGATATCTAAGTTTGGCATGTCTATGTGCGTGCTGGGCATGGCAGAGGAATTCAGGGAGAATGGTATCGCAGTGAACGCTGTTTGGCCGAAAACTGGTAAAGCATTTTTATTATATATTATACATTCTGAACTGCTGCTAAAATATGTCTAAACATATTAAATTTCAATTTCTTTCTGTTTCAGCTATTCACACTGCAGCTATCGAAATGCTATCTGGTCCAGAATCTGGTAATTTCAGTCGCAAACCCGAGATAATGGGGGACGCTGTGTACGCCGTAATTTGTAAAGATAGTAAATCGATTACTGGACAATTTTTGATCGACGAGGAGATATTGAAAAACGAAGGAATAACTGATTTTACTGACTACGCGTGCAATCCGGGTACGAAAACGGGCAATTCTTTCATTAATTTTAGTGGTAAAAATGTGATTTTATTTTTTTTGTTTAGCAAATAATGATAAGTTGATGCTCGATTTCTTCCTGGACGAAAATTTGCCGGGCCTAGCCGAACAGAATTATTCAATAACTCAAAAGGCTACTAAGCCTGTGCAGGACAATGTTGTTCCGAATGACAAAATTGCGGAATTATTTACCGTCATTGAGGCTAATTTAAGCAGCGAACTTGTTAATAAAACGGGAGCGATATTTCAATTTCAAGTTAAAGGTACGATAATATCTATAATTAAATATTGCTCTTGTTTATTTTATTAAAGTCTGTATTTGTTATTATAGGCGACCAGGGTGGAACATGGTTCTTAGATCTCAAGAACGGAAAAGGCGCAGTGGGCAAAGGCGAGCCTGCTCAACCACCGGATAGTACGCTGACAATGGAATCCCAAAACTTCTTCGCAATGTTCTCCGGTAAATAAACGTGCTAATTCGAGAGTCAAATAAATGATCTAAAAAGTATTATTTTTCCTTAGGTAAATTGAAACCCGCGTCGGCGTTCATGACGGGGAAATTGAAGATCAGCGGTGATCTTCAAAAGGCAATGAAATTGGAAAAATTAATGAGTATATTGAAGTCGAAACTTTGATGAAGAAAGGCTATTTTTATTTCTTCCTAATAGAAATGAATACAATCACTAACTAAGGTAAAAGTGTTGTTCAAACTATCGTTGCATTTTTATACAAAGTTTAATGTTAAATATGAAATGTTTATACAGTCTACATAAGCTAGTGTATGATATATATTTTTATATATTCTTGTAATATATTTTATAATGAAAGAGGAACATTTACGCTGATTAAATATTTAAAACAGTGATTCTTTGAATTATAAATCGAAATGTACTTTGACTTTATTTATGCATTTATAGATGTTATTGATATTTCGTAGTTTCCTTCGTGATAAGGGACAGAGATAGGTAATAATCTGTTATTACAGCTTTCGCAGTCTCGTAAGTTCCGAAGAAGATAAAGCCGCCCAATGTTATCCAAGTTACTCTGGGGCCAACACCAGCAAAAAGCCTATAAAATTTTTGTAAAATATTTAATTCGCCCGAAATGTAAAGTCTGAGGATTTAAGAGAAAGTTTGCGTCTTACCCGCGTAAACCTTTATCTTTATACACATCTTTCAACACGTATAATATTTTTAATTTCGACGCGTTCTCGTTTCTATGTGAAAGCATTATTCTCGTTTTTATCACGTCTAATGGTGTGGTAACAGTAGCGGAAATACCACCTAAAAAGAAACGTACGATTCAAATATGCCCATACCAGAGAAAATATTGACTAACACAATACCGAAGATTTAAACCTGCAATTGCTCCACATGTAGCACTCTCAATTGGTAGAATATCTCTACCACAATGCAAGCTCCAGTTTTTTTTAAGGTATTCCCATATCGGAAATTGGATTAGACTAAAGGGCATATCCCTTAGTACGGTACTCCAGTAGCCACAATATAGCATTCGAAGATTAATGTCTTTTCTATCTAATATCAATGCTTGTTTCCTTTGTTTTACTACTTCTACAGGTACTCTTACTAAACAGGCCACCTTTGTGGTAAAAAAATCGCATTTTAATCGAAATCTTTTGTAAGATTTTCTTTTCAGCAGAACCTACCATTTCTGCTAGAGATGCTGAACCCATGTGAAGAAAAGAGTGATACTTTGCAGAGATGCGGCATTGTGCTATATTCTTGATGCCTTCGTATGTTACAAAGAATAGTGATGCTGGAATATTGTAAGCAAAAAAAAATGGTTTAAAAATAATATTCTTTTAATTCGTTCAAAATATTGTTGATATAGTATTTAATTTTTACCGCTCGGTGCAGATCCAATTACTACAGGAAGGATCCCTTTGTAAAGATTGGAGAATCCTCCGGATTTTATAAATCCCTGTTTAGATTGTAAACGCGTTTTTAGTGTGTCCAACGGATACAATATTACATCGACAGATGTTCCGGCAACTCCTCCAGCCTGTTGAAATTCATTCATCAATTGATGTATTTAATAAAGTAAAAGTAAAAAGAGATTAATTACTTACTAATAACGATCTGACGAAAGTAAATCTCGCATCCCCTGTTCTTGTCGATTTATTATGCGTTGTCATTTGATGGATTAATTTATTAACTCCAATAGCTATAGTTCGATAGGTTGATCTGTTTCACGTGTACCTAAACAATATCTAACCATAACCAAAAAATACTAACAACTACAATTCTTCGAATTACAAATTATTGTCGCAACATTTCTGTTATATTATTCTATCCACTGGTAGTAAAATTCAGCAGCAATTACGTAAATCGTGCGAGTATAACAGTATTTTTAACGGTGAATCTGTTTTTTACTTTCTTGTTCATTCACTATGGTTTCAAGAAACTCGCTCCTCAATTAAATATGTATTTGTTATTGCCAAACGCGTTACAAGAATCTTGAACAAAGTAATTATCGTCATTTAGGAAACAAATTTGTTTGCACTTTTGTAATTTAATTGTTAAATATTAATAATTGAATAAATTATTTAATTATTTGTCTGATATTTTTCTTTAAATCGAGTTGAGATTATTATATTTATCCGAGATTAAAGCAGATTAAATGTATTCGTTACTTGGATGTTATTATAAGTCTCTTTAAGGTCCGAAGGTATAAGTAGAATTCTTGTCTAAAGCTTCACGAGAGTTAATTATTCTTGCAGACTGTGGATCAAGAATGCGAAGGCCGCTTAGCATATTCCTTTCTCTTGATAAATTAGTAAATTGCGTATTATTAATTCCGTAAGGGAAATACGCATGTGAGTCCCTCCTTTAACAGAAAATATTTGTAATAAAATATAATATACATTTTAATCAGTTCAACAATGTTCTATACTTATACTTTAATTTGTTTTATCACTGGGTATTGAATTATCAATTCTCAATGTACTTTATACCTTATTCTAGCACTTCTTTGACTATCAGAATTTATTGGCGTAGAGACCTCGCTTACAGAGTGCATCGCTCTACTCTGTATTTTATAAGACATTTGCTTCTTCTTTAATTCTTCGTGTTCTACCTTGGCCTTTACATATTTTTCCTTCATTAGTTTCCCGTTTTGTATAACAGTAAAACAGTGGGACCTCAGAGTATCAAATTTTTTATCCTTGTAAATATTCAAACAAAAAATTCGTATATTAATATTATTACACTAGTATACGTATATGCACATTACATATGTTACTACATATAAATCATTCTTATTGAATACTAATCGTGCAACTCACGATCTCCTGAAAACGATGCTGCATAATTTTCATTTGAGTACTTTGAAATGCGTGAGTTTTGAGCAGCGATTCTAATGACTTGTCGAGGGGTGCGAAGAAATGTTCAACCTTCGCCAATGTTGGTTGTTGCAATTTCACGGAGAACACGTCCTTCTGCCGACATTGTGGACACTGTATTTCCGCTAAATTATGTTAGAGAGAAAATGTTCGCAGAAATGTCATATGACAGTGTGCATAATAATTTTCTTTACTTTATATCATTCATTTTTACCTTGCTGTATGCATCCGCGGCAATATATATGACCACACTGGGTTAAGCTAAACGGTAGTTTTCCCCTGTGGTTTGGGGCGAAACACTTGTTGCAAATAAAAGTATCCATGTCACAATTGCAGATTTCTTTGCAATATTCAACGAAGAATAAATAGAAACAGTTTCTAAGAGAATAATATTAAAAGTTCAGTAGGCAACATTTGTATTCGTGTTTGAATCGAACTCGGAGTCGAAACTTTGAATACCTTAACGCGTCTTTTTTATGGTAAAACAGTTCGTTATCATTTGAGAAATATATTTAATTCTAAATGGGTAGTACCTCGCAGACCAGGTAGGTATATACCCTTGTAGGTAATTAAACGGCTAATAACATTCGAGCGAAGATTATCTAATATTTCATTCTTTTTAAAAATGTTTAAATTCTGTATTGCGAATAGATTTTAAAATTACCGCGGCCGACCAAAGTCCATTAATCAAAATTGCGATCGATACATGATAAATAAGGTATCGATTAATCGATAGCGGCTGCGCATGCGTCACCTACTGCTGCGGTGGTGCGCATGAATCGAGCGCCAAACTATAAATGTTTGAAATTTCAATATGAAATACGAATAACGTGGGCACATATAAGACTTAGATTCGAAGTAAACCAATAACTCTAGAACTTTCATACGTTCTACTATTTTCCAAATTTGTATAAAAAAGACAAGTTTACATCCCGTTACGTACTTGGTTTATTTACGAATTATAATTTGCATGCAAGATAGATACTGAGACATGTTTGCATAAGAATTGCAAGCTTTTATTAGTGAATTATTCAGCTTCGACGATGCCGCAAGCCCAACGATCACCCGCGTTTCCGGTGGTCAACGAGAGCGCGTGGCCTCCTTTCCCTAAATCGTCTTCCGCAGAATGAACGACAAAAGCGCGGCCAATGATGTTATTTTTTCCGCTCAGAGAGATGACATGATCCTCGATCATCACCGTTGCCTCTCCGTTTGCGTCCGCACGGATGTTTCCTAAATCGCCTACGTGTCTAATTGCACTATCCGGCGCGCCGTGTGAAACCTACAAATGGAAGCAAAAAAATATATTTATCTCGCCAATTTTTCCATTACAAATCGAACCGATTTGCTGGATAAAAATGTATTGTTTCTAAACTAGTTCGAAATTGTGAATGCTCTACAGTTTCCTAGATCAAACGAATATTCCCTTCTAATCTCGTCCTTTGTTTATATTTACACCGGCAAATGGCAATTTACATTTTCAGGATTGTAATGTGCTCCCGTGGACATGCAGCCGTCTCGAAAATCTCCTTTCTCGTGTACATGGAAGCCATGTAGCCCTTCCGTGAGGCCGTACACATTACCGGTGATCCGAACAATGTTGCCCTCGCCTTGAACGATGGTCAATTCCCCGGTTACATTCTTCTTCTCGGCGTTATGGGGTACCAGGCGGACACGCGCAGTTTTTTGCTACAAACGTACGTATTAAATTATCGAACAATACGACATACGTCGCCCGATTTCATTGTAAATTATATGCCTAAGTTAATTGTATACGGAACACATTAAACTTACCTCTGCAATTACGGTAATTGCGATTCCAAGAAGCAGAATTATCAAGCGATTCATGATGAATAATCTGAGAATGACAGAGAATTTGAATTAAACACGCGAAATCGGATCAAAGAATCCGCGTTCTTCTTTAATTAAATACTCTAACACAATTTGTCCACTGAAAGATACTATTTTTCTTTTGCACTCTTGCTTCACGAAGTGCGTTGAAGAGTTGCGACGAAGCGTCGATTAACGAGTCGTTGATAAATAAATGCTGCGCATCAAGCCCATTATGTAACTCGACAGCCTTGATATAAAAAAAAAGAACGCAGAAAGTGAAAGGAAACGTACCAGTTTGGAGTCTGCGAAGTTGTGTATCTCGCTTTTTATAGTTAAGAAATCTCCTTCTTGATTATCTCCTTCCTGATGTACACCCAAGGATACTCCCTGCTCACCTTCTCAATCACACACCCGAACACCTTTTGCATTAGGGGTGATAGATTAATCCTACCGATACCAGGTGAATATTTAGAATTCAATGAATCTATGATTTCGTTTCGTAATAGAAATTGTAAGGGTAGATATGTTTTTTGACCACCGAGCTTGATGTATACAACTAATTATAATTTTAGTATATCGACGCTTACCAGTGAAACGGAGTACCGAATCACTTTCTGTTGCCCAGGTATACAATATTCCTTTGATTTAATTTCGAGGATATCGCTAGCTGATGGGCCAACAGAGCTATAAGAGTCCAATTCATAAATCGTTTCTTGTTGCGTTAAAAAGTCGAGTTAAACTTAGTAAAAACACCTTTTGGCAAGATTGGTGCTGACTGCGTCCTCAAAATTTTCGTTCTGCAACATTGTTGAGTCAGAAAATCGGATTAAATTTTTTAAAATCCCGTTTTGCAACTTTGTTGTTAACAAGCGATTCCGCAAAATTATATTTTGAGAAGTTCTTGGAAATGACGTCAAATTCCAGGAATTCGTGAAATTAGAGACCTTGCATATTATGTTCTCCTGATACAAATTGGCGATTTCGCGCTAAAGGGGTTCATAAAATCTGGTGGCGCCATTTCGCGTTTGATGTCGGTACTATCCAACGACGTTCCCAAAATGTCAATTTTCGACGTTTTGGCCGACTCCAAACACGAGATGGCGCCACGTGTACCCTTGCCCGAAATCGCAAGTAGTATAAGTCAATCATAAGTAGTGCAGGTAAATTGTTGGACATTAGAAATACTTACGTCGACTTCTTAATATCATGATTTAGTTAGCAACAATCTTCCCAAAAGGTGTTTTTACATAGTTTAACTCGATTTTTTGATGAACAAAGTTGCAAAAGTATGCTTTTTCACTAATTCCTGGATTTTGCCGTCATTTTCCAACACATATCTCTAACTAAAATGATTAGAGGTGGACAGGTGTTAAAAAAATGTCTAGCGTAGTATATAGAAGTCTGTGGATTTAAATCTCTAAGTTATTAGTGTGCAATAAATAATAAATGCTTGCATAAATGTATTTTCATAACTATCGATAACTATCATTGGTCGATGCTCCAACTAGGGGAAACTGTCGATACTACCGACTATCGACATTTCTTCACCGCTACTGTCGATAGTACCGTCTATCGACATTTCTTCACCACTACTGTCGATAGTATCGAAACACGAATCTCGCTACAACTGTAAAACTTGCCATATACAGTTTTGGAACGTAATAGTAGTCGCTTTGAAGTTTAATTCGTCTCGTACATCAAATCAAAAGGATAGTGAGTTTAATAATTAGATGAACTAAATAAAAAATTCATTCATTCATACCGATGCAAGAGAACTTTGATGAAATTTGAAAAGTATGTGGTATCCCTTCCTCTAGCAGCTTCCAAGAGAGTGCGACAGAGAGAGTCTTATGCGGTACCTTCGGAGACAGGATATGGCTTCTACTGCTGTTTGTGTGCGAGAGTAACATAGCTGATATAACTGGTGGACATTTAGTAACAGTTTCAGCGACGCGTCTTACTTGAGTCTGCTGGGCTGTTCCTGTGTTTTGCTCTGTTTCGCATTTCAAAAGGGCAATGTTACGATGAATACAATAAGGTGTTTTGTGTTCGTATTTGCGATTGCAATTAATTCATTCACCTTCGCATGTAAGTATATATCGTTTTCACGAATTTCGGATACGAGATGACTCAATACAGCCAAGCCCACTTTACAACATGGCGTGGCAGACTTAAACGTATAAGATTTAATGGAAATTTTATAATTTCTAATGCTACCTTCTTGTAATTCTTCCGTAGAACATGTTTCTTAACAATTTCATTGCCTTTTTTATTATTTCAATACATTGCGCTCGATTAATTTCTATTTCATAACTCTCGAATATGTTGTTTGGCGAGCGTGATAGTTTCTTCTGATTATTAAAGTATTAAATTGATAGTTATTTCAATAATCTATGGGTTGTTTCTGCTAATCAATAGATATTTTATGTTATATTAAAGGAAAGCCTGCTATTGATTCCCGAGCTCGAATTATGTCAATAATAACAAATACTCAGCCGCGAATGGTGTTATTAATTGTCCTGTAATTTTTCAATTAGACGATGAATGCAACGAACCACTGTTGGATAAAGCTCAGTTAACAGCCACCTCATCCTTGCCTAACAGGGGCCCAAAGAACGCCAGGCTCAATGGTAATGTTTCACAAATTTCCTTCCCGTTCGATATTGCACTTTTACATAGGTATTTTATATAGTAACCACGACATTCTACATTACTGTCTTCTACAAGTATAGAATTACCACGTTATTCGTAGTTTGTTGCCTGCTATCTGTTTATATTATAATCGAGAGAAGTATGTGATTTGTTATGAAGGTTCTTCTAAGATGTCTCTCTGCCCTTATATTTCATTAAATTTAACAGCTATGCGTGTATTCTTTATTGCTCTTAATTTTTGTAACATTTATTAAGTTGGTAGAGTTTCAGAGTTTTTAAATTTCAAGTAGCCACAAAGTTGAAAGAGGCTCCCTGTTCTCATCAACACCCACATGCCTCAGCCAATTAAAACAACTCGAAGTCTGAATTAGGTGAACTAAACTCACTGACTCATAGCACAGTTATTCTGTACATCTGATTCTTTCTCAAGCAATAAAAATTTATATTTCGGAATTTATCGATTATGAGATATTAATGAAAAGCAATTAATATCGTTTGTTGAGAGTAATAGTAAATAGTAATACTATATGTATGTCTTGTATTTGCTTCAGGTGGATGCTAAAGAGCAGCCCGGTTTTTTTTAGAGACAGGATCTGTTGAAAAGCAGTGCTTTTGACAAAAGGAAAGAGAATAAAAATTCGTGACGCATTAACGTATAATAGAATAATAGGTACATGTTAACATTGAGAGAAATGCATCAAAGTATTCGCTGGGCGTTCAATTGGAAGGAATGGAGTCCGAGTAAGAAGGACTTTGCCTACGCGGTCTCTTGTATACAGTTAGAGGAGAAGGAGAGATTAGGCAGATTTGTGTTCCGTAAAGATGTTAGGGCTTCTCTTGTAGGCAGACTGATGATGAGAAAATTTGTTCACGAATATGGAGATATTTCCTACAATAATATAACATTCACAAGAGACAGAAATAATAAACCTGTTCTCAGTAATTTTTCGTCCAACTTAACGTTTAACGTATCTCATCAAGGCGATTATACAGTCCTAGCTGGTGAAACAAGAAACCTAAAGTTAGGAATAGATGTGATGAAACTCGAGTACACCGGTGGGAAACAATTGTCCGAATTCTTTCGTATAATGAATCGAAATTTTTCAACTTCCGAATGGGAGGAAATACAGAATCCTTCCCTAAACGAGTCCGAACAAGTCACTATGTTTTGTAGGCACTGGGCGTTAAAGGAAAGCTATGTGAAAGCTATCGGTACTGGCATTACCATCGATCTCAAAATAATCGGTTTCAAAACTAATTCAAAGCTCGTTGAAGATTCATTCACTACCGACACAGTTTTATACATAAATGGGGTGAAACAGGATTGGTTGTTTGAAGAAACATTATTAGATTCGAAACATTGCGTCGCTGTAGCGTTGCACGAGAATGGGAAAACGGCAAACTCAGCGAATAATAGCTTCGAAATTATAGATAGTAGTAAACTCTTGGCAAACGCCGTTCCATTGCATCCTCAAGACTCAGAATTTACGGAGAAATATTTTAACAAGGAAGAAAGTCCTTGACCTTCAATTTTTTATACTATTCTATTTCTTTGATTAATAATGCATTTATAAGTATGTAATAAAGATGTACAGCTATAACGTATTTATTTAGTCAGTGGGTGTAATAAACGTAGTTAGAAATACATGTACAAATTTATTTTCCACCTTCTTACGGATCTTCTAATATCGTTAGAATTACATCCGTATAGTTGAACATTCTCTTCAATATTAGGATCGCTTTAAAAGTTTCTAAAGTACGAATGCAACAAAATTTGTGATAGCCCTTATCGTGTTAAGTTTCCATTGCTTCCTTAAGTTCATTTTGAGTTGCATGCATGCATATATATGTTGTGGCGTAGGCGGAAACGCATGGACAGCTAGCAGCTCTGACTTTGATCAGTACCTAATTATTGACCTGGGTCAAGTAATGAACATCACGGCCGTGGCGACACAGGGACGAGCTGTGCAAAATGAGTATATTATGGAATATGGTATCAGTTACGGTACCAACGGCCTGGACTACGTTGATTACAAAGAAGAAGATGGTAACGTTAAGGTAAATCGATCCTATACAACGTTTGAATCGATTTCAGCCTGTGCTAACATGGTCATAATCCTCGAAAGGATATGACGGGAAGGTATATCACATTCAGTAACTAATACATACTAATAATTAATGCAACCAAAGTGATGGCTCGGTTTTGGAAATCTCACTATCTTTAGCATGAGTAACGAATGATCTTTGCTAATCTTTTCCTTTACAAGGATCTATAGGTAGGTATTGCCGCATGTTTTGTACACACATACAACTTTGGTATGCATCTACGTTCTGTAGGAATCAACCCACGTGGCCCGAAATTTCTTATCACATTCGCAAATTATCTTCTTTCATGCTGAACTTTCATTTGTATAAAAACATTGAAAGAAAAATGCAATTATAATAGCATTTATGATACTGCTCCGCATTAAGATTTTATTTCAGGCAATAGAATGTTTATATAATACATTATATATAACTATATGATACAAATAAATGCTATTAGAAATGTATTCAAGATATAAAGTCGCAAATAATCATTGCATTGAAATATTTCATTGAACTCGTAACTTTTCTTCTCCTATCTACTATATCTGCTTCGCTTCTACTCTTTTACTTTTACACATGGACATGGGGCTGGGCTTTGCAGGAGGTTCTACGTGGTCACCAGAGCTAAGCAGTTATGATCAACATCTTACTGTGGAACTGGGGGAGAGATACGAGATACGCAGCATAGCCACACGGGGTCATGCTCATACTAACGAGTATGTGACAGAGTACATTGTCCAATACTCGGACGATGGGCAAGCCTGGGCCAGTTATGAGAGCCAGGATGGTGTAGATGAGGTATTAACTGAGATACTGATTATAAAAGGAACGTAGAACATTTCTGTGAGCAATTGTTATCTGCGAATATCCGGTTCACTCGAATCTTCTTCTCCAAAATCAAATAAATGAGTGCAAGGGTAGCCGTAAACATGTAATATATTCTACGTATTGTACATAATAAGATATCTTTTTATGGTGAGCGGGGTTCTCTATTTTGATCTGGTGGAGGTGCAAAGAAAAATGCTGCCTTACATTTTCCAGAAGCAATAATGAAATTTAGGAAACTTCTGGATAGATTATCGAGCATGTAACTTGAAACAGAAAGTTCTCTGGACTAATTCAAGTACTGTGTATTCAGAATTAATGATTTAACTCCTTCAAATAATATTCTCGGACGAATGTTAAATACTTCCTTCTATGCTTCTGCACTTACAATTAACAATGCTGTACTAACATATCCATACAAGAGCATGCCAGTTGCCTAGGGATTCATGTTTAACAGGCTCGCATTTTTTCCTACGCACAACAATTTCCAGCCATTCTAAAACTAACATTTACTTAAGATAATGGAATTGTACAAAATTCTGCAAAAGAAAGTTCTCTCCGAGTACCTGAACTATTTCCCATAGATGTAAAAGGAAAGATACAGATTTCTAATTTATTTTCTTACAGATGTTTAAGGGTAACGTGGACGGTGATACGATAAAACTGAATAAATTCGAAGTACCAATTATTGCGCAATGGATTAGAATAAATCCTACGCGATGGAGGGACAGAATATCGTTGAGATTAGAATTATATGGATGTAATTACGGTAAGGAACAATATTGGTACATCCAATCATAATTTATAAAGTAAATAAAGTAACAATTTTTATATTTGAAATACTATAAACTCTAATGCATATTGTTTTCTTTACAGTGTCCGACATTCTTTCCTTCAATGGATCATCCCTGTTACGATACGATTTATTAAGAGAACCGATAGAAACAGACAGACATTTTATACGCTTTCGTTTTAAAACAAATAACGCTGATGGCGTTATTATGTACTCTCGCGGAACGCAAGGAGATTACATAGCGTTGCAATTAAGGGACAACAGAATGTTGTTGAATATCGATCTTGGATCTGGTATAATGACCAGCTTATCCGTAGGAAGCCTTCTAGACGACAATATGTGGCACGACGTTTTGATATCGCGTAATAGAAAAAATGTATCGTTCTCCGTAGATAGGGTATTAATTAAGGGCAGGATAAAAGGAGAGTTTCATAGACTGGATTTAAATAGAGCAGTAAGTAACGAAAGAAAGCAGCGCATAGCGTTAATGAAGCATTAATCGCATAATTTTAATTATTAAATGACAAATCCTTAGCTATACATTGGAGGTGTACCCAATAAACAAGAAGGATTGGTGGTGAATCAGAATTTCACGGGATGCATAGAGAACTTCTATCTAAATTCGACGAGCATTATTCACGACTTAAAGGAGACAGAAATTACGGGGGAGAATTTAAGATATTACAAAGTAAACGCGATTTACAGTTGCCCGGAACCACCTATAATTCCTGTTACATTTTTAACTCACGGCTCGTATGCTAGATTAAAGGGATACGAGGGAGTATCTTCTTTGAACGTTTCCCTTACCTTCCGAACTTACGAGGACAAGGGTATCATTTTGTATCATCAATTTACGTCACCGGGTCACGTAAAGGTTTGTAAATTCATTTCTGGGATTGTAAAAATTGCTCGAGTATTTCTTAAATCAAATATCCCTCCGATCTTTACTTGATTCTTCAATTTTTCTTAATTCCTATTAATTTTCTGCCAATTTTACAGCTATTTTTGGAAGATGGTAAGTTGAAGGTGGATATCCAAACGAAGGGAAGCCCGCCAGTAATTCTAGACAATTTCGACGAGAATTTCAATGACGGGAAATGGCATCGGGTTATCCTAACGATTTCAAAGAACAGCCTTATCTTAAACGTCGACGGTACCCCTATGAGGACGAAACGTATGCTGGAAATGAGTACGGGTCCTGTGTACTTAATCGGTGGCGTAACCGGGGTAGAAAGCAACCGCGGTTTCGTCGGTTGCATGCGAATGATCAGCATCGACGGCAATTACAAATTACCAACCGACTGGAAAGAAGAGGAGTACTGTTGCAAGAACGAAATCGTGTTCGACGCTTGCCAGATGATGGATCGCTGCAATCCGAATCCGTGCAAACACTCTGGCGTCTGCCGGCAAAATTCTGACGAATTCTTCTGCGATTGTGCCAATACAGGCTACACTGGGGCTGTCTGCCATACCTCCCTGAATCCACTCTCCTGCGAGGCTTACAAGAATATCAATTCAGTGAGTCAACGAGCAGATATAAAGATAGACGTCGATGGAAGTGGTCCCCTGAAACCGTTCCCGGTAGTATGTGAATTCTTCACTGATGGACGCGTGAGAACAATCGTCAGACACAATAACGAACGCGTAACACCTGTGGACGGATTCCAAGAACCTGGCAGTTTCGTTCAGGATATTATCTATGACGCGGACATAGATCAGATCGAAGCTCTTCTCAATCGATCCACTAACTGCAGGCAGAGGATTAGCTACGAATGCGTTCATTCCAAGCTATTTAATTCCCCAGGTAATTGCTGAGGAAAAATGAAATTGTGTGTTTCTCGATTCGTAGGAATCGAATTAACGAGAACAGTAATAACAATTCTGTTTAATTTCAGTAGCTCAAGGAGATTATTTCAGACCAAACTCCTGGTGGGTGAGCAGGCATAATCAGAAAATGGATTATTGGGGCGGTGCTCTGCCGGGTTCGCGTAAATGCGAATGCGGGATACTCGGAAACTGCGCGGATCCTACTAAGTGGTGCAATTGCGATTCCGATTTGGAGGGTCCGCTCGAAGACAGCGGCGATATCACCGAAAAGGAGTATCTTCCTGTTAAACAATTACGATTTGGCGACACTGGCACACCAGTCGACGACAAGGAGGGTCGATACACCCTTGGGCCACTCATCTGCGAGGGTGACGGTAGGTTTATACTACATTTCTTTTTATTCTATGCACGCATGCGATGTTACTTAATTCCTCTTAAATTGTTTATAAGGTTCAGTAGTACCTTGGTTGACCACCAAGGTCAGGTCAGGTAAGATACGATACCATTTAACGTATGTAGTTGTATTATTATATTTTGGTAAGCACCTTAGCTACCGTAATATAATAGCAATTGGTATATTCTACGATTAATCCCAATTATGAATGTTTATACTCGTTCCCACAGCGATTTGTAGTTTCCATTATTTGTTTCATTTATACCCGATGAAAAGTAGAGTACCTTCTCGCAACGTAATTCAGTATTTATTGCTTTATTTGTAGATTTGTTCAAGAACGTTGTAACATTCCGCGTGGTTGACGCCACCATCAACCTACCGACCTTTGATATCGGTCACAGCGGCGATATCTATTTCGAGTTTAAGACCACCATCGAGAACGCTGTTATATTTCACAGCAAGGGCCCCACGGATTACATAAAGATCTCCATAAACAGTGGAAATCAGATTCAATTCCAGTATCTAGCTGGCGGAGGTCCGTTGACCGTCAGCGTTCAAACATCCTACAGATTGGCGGACAATCGATGGCATTCCGTGTCCGTCGAAAGAAATCGCAAAGAAGCTAGAATCCTAGTGGATGGAGCATTGAAGAACGAAGTTCGAGAACCACCAGGGCCTGTGCGAGCATTGCATCTTACATCGGAGCTCGTGATTGGAGCTACGACCGATTATAGAGATGGTTACGTGGGATGTATCAGAGCCCTACTTCTGAATGGTCAGTTACAGGACCTGAGGAAATACGCACGGCAGGGATTGTACGGAGTTTCCGAAGGTTGCGTGGGAAAATGCGAGAGCAATCCTTGTCTCAATAACGGCACTTGCCATGAAAGATACGACGGATATTCATGTGACTGCCGTTGGACGGCTTTCAAGGGTCCCATTTGTGCCGATGGTATGGTTTCTCTCTGGTTCAACTTGTCACCGGATTACCTAATGCAGTCTTAGCTAATCTACAGATATCCATAAAAACTAATACACATACTTGTACGTTGCAGAAATCGGTGTAAACATGCGACCAAGCTCGATGATCAAGTACGATTTCATGGGAAGCTGGCGATCGACGATCTCCGAGAAAATTCGAGTCGGTTTCACGACAACGAATCCCAAAGGATTTCTACTTGGTCTATTTTCGAACATTTCTGGAGAATACATGACGATCATGGTCTCCAACAGTGGCCATTTGCGCGTTGTCTTCGATTTTGGCTTCGAGAGGCAGGAAGTCATATTCCCTAATAAACATTTCGGGCTGGGACAGTATCACGATGTCAGGATAGGGAGGAAAAATTCTGGCGCCACTTTGATATTGCAAGTGGACAATTATGAACCAAAGGAATTCCACTTTAATATAAAGACCTCCGCCGATGCACAGTTCAATAACATCCAGTACATGTATATCGGTAGAAACGAATCGATGACCGAAGGCTTCGCCGGTTGCATATCCAGGGTGGAGTTCGACGATATCTATCCTTTGAAGTTATTGTTCCAAGAGGACGGCCCGGCGAACGTTCGTACCTTCGGCACTCCTCTTACGGAAGATTTCTGCGGTGTAGAACCGATTACACACCCACCTGATATCGTTGAAACTCGTCCACCGCCGCAGGTGGACGAGGAGAAGGTTCGAGCAGCGTACAACGAAACGGATACCGCTATTCTGGGAAGCGTATTGGCCGTAATTGTTATAGCGTTAGTAATAATGGCAGTACTTATAGGTAGATACATGTCGAGACACAAAGGTGAGTATTTAACTCAGGAGGACAAGGGCGCGGAGATTGCTTTGGATCCGGATTCGGCGGTGGTAAACTCGGCCACTGGCCATCAAGTTCAAAAGAAGAAGGAATGGTTTATTTAAATGACAGCCGTTTTTTTTTCATTACATTATAATACGCTGTATCGAAGTCTGCTAGAGTAATTTTGTATAGGCGAAGAACTCTATGCGAGTAAGTGCACTTTCAAGTGTAGTAACGAAAGATTTTTATAAGAATACGATAAGGAACTCGATTCTATTGTCCTTACATTTCACGACAATTGTATAAAAAAGAACAAAAAAATTGTGGAGACTGCTAAACATAATCGACATATTTGTCGAATTTTTCATGGAAATGAAAAATATCGAACTAGTACGAAGATGGTTCGAGTATTCCTTGGAAAAAGATGATGCATTGAATAATCAAGGATCTTCATTCTCACTTATTTCGATACAATGCATCTCCGTAAAAAAAAAATAATGTAAAAATATAGTATATGGCTATAAATTAAAATTATGATAATTAACATTACTTCTTTTTACTAACATTTTGTTTCGTAAGGTAGAAATTGTCATCAAGTTTTGTATCAATTTGTAATACCGCGGATTACTTTTGAAATTCTTCGATACTTAGCGTGGATTATCGTATTGCTAGTTGTAAGGAGTAGATGAGAGAACATTTGAATTGCAAACTGTAATTATTTTAGATTGCGAGGTGCATAAGTATATTTATTGTGTACTTTTGTAATTTAGATTGAACATCACGGCAGGAGAACGTTGCGTTAATTATTTGTCTATCGTACGTATCATTTTTATTTTAGAAATGAGAACAATTACTTGTACCTTAATTTCATTTTAGTAGTAATTCCCGAAATTACTAACAATTTGGAAAGCGTATTTTCGTTTCTTAACGATCGACAGTAAGAAAATTATTTCAGTGTGTATATATAAAAATTTCCAGATCTTGAACATCATTCTGTTACCTGTAAAATATCTCTTGCTCTTTCTTTCCGCGGATAAAAGTGTGTTCTCAGTATTATTTGTAATGCTTACCGTCCAAAGCGCATTTTACATTTTTTTTTCTATTTATTTTGTTTACATTTGTTTATTATGTATTACAGATGTTTTATTTCTTTTTACCGATTGTAATAATCCAAATTCATTACTGTATAACTTAACAATTAATCAGTAATATAAATATAGTAATACTATACGTAGAACAGTGAGAGTGTACTGTACATATATCATTTTTATACAAAAAAGAAAACGTTTTAATATTATATTCCAGTATATATTTTATATACTGTACACAGCAGAACGCATGTGCTGCTCAATAAAAATATAAAGCCATGACGATGATTTTGTAACAATGAATTCTTAAAATATAATTTTCAATTGACGCACGGATTCGAGACATTGGGAGTTTTTTCAAAATTATCATGAACGTGTGTAGTAAAAGTTAAAAATTAACAAGCAGCCCGAGATTGACACAAAACATGTAGCAAAATTCATAAAAATATATTTTATACAATCCTACAAGCACAATTGTTTTTTTTTTAAATCTGTAATAGCGATCCAAGTTTAATTATGAATTACACAAATACTGTATAAAAATGGAATTTACACTTTTACTGAATTATCAATATTTCCTCAATGAAAATGAATAAATCTTCACAAGGAATGCCTTGGGAATTCAAATATTTTGACTAACATAGAAGGATATTAATAAAAAAAAGGAGTTTTATAAATGTTCTCCTTTAATTATTCCTCTATAATTGTGGCATTTTGACTGTCGAGCCCCAATATTGGGCACAACTGGATAGTTCTATTAGCTCATTGCTAAAGTTCTTTTGGAGATATTCCAAGCTTAATGTCTGTCATTCTATTCACACAGCTTTCTAACGAGACGATACAGTAAGCGAAAGAAACGAAAGAAACATGGAACGATTGTCAGACATATAGTGGAAAGGAATGCTGAGAAAACAACAAACGAGTTCTATATATAAATAACAATGTATTAATGAACTTTTTAAATCTGTAAAACAAATCTATGCTTTTCTTCATGTGTTTATTTACATTAATCTTTTTTTGGCTACTGTGTGATCTGGATGATAACAGTAAAAAAGCGAGTAACAATGATTAAAATGAAAAATCCGATATCGTTGTTAGAGACATATTTCGAAGCAGCGTATCTCGTTAAACAACTTCTCTTTTGGTATGTATAATGTATAATCCTCAATATATAATTTCTCTAAATATTATACATATCTTTCTTTAGTTTAAAAACACAAGTATATGTATATCTTTCTCTAAACCTTCCTAAGAAAAATTCATCGTTTTCTCGTATATACATATCAGTATTTGGCAATTGAAAATATATATTCTGTTATCAACTATTCCGACGTAGTGCTACCGCTCATGCTAGCTTCGCTCATTATTTGCTGTTTTGTCACGGAATCAATCAAACATTCGTTATCTATTAAAAACGATAAATATCAGATCAATTGTCGTACTAAAAGTAATATCACAATCATAAGCAATTGCTTCATTACCTGAATCGTTATCGCTGACTACCTGCGGTGAAAGCCTGCATCCTTTGGCTAAATAATTTTTTAATTTTCCAACGCTGGCCAAAATTAATCCTAAGAATGGCGCCGAAGGTTTTAGAGGTCTGGACAAATATTCCGGATGGAATTGTGTGGCAACATAGTAAGGATGGTCTTCCAATTCCGCTATTTCCATTCGTAGATGTTCTTCATCGTTACCTGACGGAAAATGACACTTTATATAAATAAATATCATGATAATATAAAAGTGTATAAAAAAATATCGATCTTAACTTACCTACGAACTTCAATCCAACCGCTTCCAGATCGCTGATATACTTTGGATTGATCTCGTACCTATGCCTATGTCTTTCCTCTATACTACTCTTATTACCATACAATTGTTCTACAAAGGACAATGAAAAATGTTCAATATATTTTATCGTGAAAATATTCGTAAAACATCGTCTATATTGTTTGTTACCGACTTATCACCGAAGAATCATCCGTGAATCGAGTAACCCTTTTCCCAAGCCTCATAGTTCCACCCATGTGACCAGGATTATATTCAGGCATGTCAATAACTAAGGGGTGTCCGGTATCTGGATCGATTTCAGTGCTATTTGCGTCTTCCATGCCTAAAATATTTCTTGCGATTTCGATCACTGCCACTTGTAATCCAAGACAAATGCCAAGGAACGGTTTGCCGTTCGTTCTACACCATCTACATGCCTCCATCATTCCTTGCATGCCTCTTTTACCGAATCCACCAGGTACGATAACGCCACTGAAACATAATTCGTTTTATACCATAAAAAACCTAAAACTAATAAAAGGCTAATAATTATGATAACTTACTTGCTTTTACATAGCTGTTGCCAAGCTTCATGGTATAAAACAGGATCTGTTAGTTTCATGCTTTGTTCCAAATTATCTGCTTCAATGTACTGAAATTATATTTATCAGACTATATTAACAAAATCGGTAGAGATATTTTTAATAAAGAAATGTGTGCACTCGATACTCTACTGTTAAATTAAGTTTGTAGCCAACTTGAATACAAGCATGCTGCAACGCTTTCGTCACCGATGCATACGAATCTTCAAGCTTCGTGTACTTTCCTACTAACGCAATGTTCACATCTTTTCGTAGGTGATCGATGCGATCAGCCAAGTCTCTCCATTTTCGCATAAAGTATCGTGGACGCGGCATTCCGATGTTCAGCTGCAGTCTGTCGTTTAGAAATTCGATAACGCCTTGAGATTCCATCAACAGGGGAACGCGATATATGGACGACAAATCGTGGATAGTTATGACCTGAACGAAAGAAAAATTTTCCTCCGTTTATTTCGAACAATTGAAAAAAGAGTTTTCATTGAGAAAGCTTAATAAGAGCTTCACCTGTTCTGGTGCAACGTGACAGAAGTTTGATATTTTTTCTTTCACGGAATCGCCCATTGGCTTCTCAGATCTGCATACTATAAGATCGGGACTCAAACCTAAGCCCCGCAATTCTCGTACACTGGATTGGGTCGGTTTCGTTTTTGGTTCACCCGTAGACCTTGGCTGGAAAAAAAATAGATTATAATTAAAATAAATTTTCGTCATCGTCTATGTATAAAATTAATAGCTGCAACGTTTTACGAATGAAAGTTACATAATTCAGCCAGTCAAAAATAAACAGACTTGGCAGGAAATCAATGTCAAGGTCTAGAATGATAAAGGAACGTTACAATAAAAATAGTTTCATACTTGCGGTACTAGAGACACGTGCGCGCAGCAGAAATTCTCTTTCTTCACTCTGAACTGGAATTGCCTAAATGCTTCCACGAAGGGCATTCCTTCGATGTCGCCAATAGTTCCACCCAATTCCACGATACAAACCTATAATAAATCGGACGCGTAACAATTTATATATTCTCATTTATAATTATCGTTTTTGAAAATATTAAATTACATCTGGATTGTCGCCATCCTTTGTGACTGACTGCTTTGAGACTCTTTCAACCCATTCTTGAATAGCATCCGTTATGTGCGGTATCACTATAAAATAATGCATAATCCGTCCTATATTATGAACCGCATTTCAATTTCACCCCGAGATAGTCTTTTTTAAAATATATTGTTGTTGTTACCTTGCACGGTTTTGCCCAAGTAATCTCCGTGCCTCTCTTTTGAAATTACATGCTGGTAAATTTTGCCTGTTGTAATATTATTGTCCTTGTGCAAAGTAATATCGAGGAAACGCTCGTAGTTTCCCAAATCAAGGTCTACCTCGCCACCATCGTCCAATACGTACACTTCTCCTAAAATAAAAAATTATTGTAGAATAGAATTAAAAACAGTAATTCGGGCAAGTTGAATAAAATAGGTTGGTAATATTAAAGGAATTTGCATCTGCAAGGTAATGACAATGTTATTACCTATTTACATATATATATATTTACTTAATATAAATAGCGATCGAACGAATGAATATAATGCGTGAAATTTATAGCTTCATTCAAGGAACCTGTGAGACATCCGCTTGTACATGCTATAAAGATAAATTTAAAAAAAAACGGGGTTTGATAATATTTTGAATTTCCCTGTTTGAATAAAGGGGGTGGGGGATGCAGAAATACGACACGTGATCGTAAAAATTGCGCGGGGGCGGCAGCAGCGTGTAAAATGGCTTCTGAGCAGCACATGGCTATATAAAATTTTGCACGTTTACAGTGATTTTTCGTGGAACGACAGATATCGTTGAAACCTGAGAGAAATATATCTTTTGTTCACGTACCATGCTCGTAAGGAGAAAACGTGCCGGCATCGATATTTATGTAAGGATCTATCTTGATAGACGTCACATGAATACCACAATGTTTAAGTATAGTTCCGAAGGAACTGGCGATTACACCTTTGCCGACGCCACTTATCACGCCACCGGTTACTAAAATATATTTCATAATTTACAAGCGAATTCTCCTATACACGACGTGTACAGCGATCACTTTTTACACGCCTTTTGTACAGAGTCGTTCAATTCTTTATTGAGCGATGTTTCGCATTCGAATCCAATTGAACTGTCCTGAAACCACCTCTCGAACGCGTGAACGTGTACTAAGCGCTCTAGTGGTGTGGAGATCTATCGATGGCACTATCGATGGTTATACCACTCTCGAAAATTGTCGATAGTACCAGCGATAGATCTCCACACCACTAGGTCGCTATCGACAATTATCGATGATTACCATTCTCGAAAATTGTCGATAGCTTATTTTCACTATCGATATTATATTTTTCCTATCGATAGTTCTAGGTATTCAAAGTCACAGGATAGGGATTTTTCGAATAATCTAGAAAAAGGCAATACTTGTGGGCGGGATTTTTAATTATATCTGTATATAGGTTAACTTACAAATTACAAACGCGCAGAGGCTCGTATCTTATCCAGAAGCAGTTTAAATGATTAACAATCGCAATTACGACGTATTCTTTCGTAAGGGATTCGTTCTAACTTTGAATTAATTAAATCACCTTGTAACGCCAAAAATAGTCGATTCATTGAATTTAAAAAATCTAATGTTACATGTTTTTATTGTCAAGGAACAAGAGTGATTTAATTATTTACCAAATTGAATAAAACGAGTGAGTATTGCAACGTTGTTTGCTAAAATAATTGATATTTTGGGTGTAGGAGGAGCTGCATATTCGGTCACCATCTAGTAATATTTAGTCAGTGACAGAATCGATTTCCGTGCGGAAGAAGCAAGGACTATCTCTTGTTGTCGTTTCTCCCAACAGCTGAAAACATGGCCGAGGTACGTTTTACGGATGTAATGAAGATATCTACGAGAATCTCGTACATCCTTTACGAAAAGACATACATGAATGTTTGGCAACAAGTTATACAGTTATCCTTATATTAAAGGATACAATATTGCCGTCCAAAAATGTGTATTTTTTCCCTGTGTACGTAACCTATATCTAACTCGATTATGTATGATTTTCAGGCAGAGGAAACCCAGAAGAAGAAGAGGACTTTCCGAAAGTTCACCTTTCGGGGAGTTGATCTCGATCAACTCCTTGATATGCCAAAGTGCGTATTATTTTATATTACAGAAAACGCAACCTAAAACTTTTGGAGATATGAGTTTTTAGGGTATGCATGTTTCAGTTATTTAAATTATGAGGATTGAGTAACATTTCATTGTTTTCAACTGTTTCAGTGAGCAGCTGATGGTTTTGATGCATGCTCGTGCACGCAGGCGATTTTCTCATGGGTTGAAACGCAAATCCATGGCTCTTGTGAAAAAGCTGCGTAAGGCCAAAAAGGAAACACCCCCAAATGAGAAACCAGAGATTGTTAAGACTCATTTGCGTAACATGATCATTGTACCAGAAATGGTAGGATCTATTGTTGGTGTTTACAATGGAAAAACCTTTAATCAGGTAGAAATTAAGCCTGAAATGATTGGCCATTACTTGGGAGAATTCTCTGTTACTTACAAACCTGTAAAACACGGTAGACCCGGTATTGGTGCTACCCACTCTTCAAGATTTATTCCACTCAAATAATTTGTATTTTTAATGTGAATAAAATGTACAAAAATTAATGCAGTCTTTTCCTTTGTATATCCTTTTAAAACCCTCGTAATAAGTAATAAAAACGATAAAAGTAGCAATAGTTCTAACGTTGAAAAATTGCAAGGAACAGTGCAAGAAAGTTGGGTAAAAAATAATTTAAAGATTATTCAAATATATGTTTATTACATGTTTTACTGAAACATCAATAATTTTTTTATACAGAACTGAATTCATATCGCACGTAAAGTAATAATTCTGTGTCATTTGTGTTTAATTTATCATTCTGCATGATTAGCTTATTGTTATGGCATTCTCGCGTGTTCACCTCACGTGGCAAACAGTTGGACACAGTTGGTTGTCATTGTCACTGCACTGTGTACAGTAAAATCATTTAAAGTATGGCAAAGCAACTTACGGATCAAATATTGGATTACTTAGACGAACACGGAGAAGTAAATTCTCTCCTTTTGGCAGAAGTATTTAAAGAAAACCACCAAAAAATTATTGGAGCAATTAAAAGCCTCGAAACGATCGGTGATGTAAGTTATCGGCAAATTGTTCAGAATTATTCCTATGAATGATTTCACTGAAAAATTATGTATCCTTAACATAAACGTACTTTGAATTTTTAACATATCTGTTATTAACACGCGCGTATATAATAAAATATAAATCTGTATGCCATGATAACCCTAAAAATTTCCGGTACTTTTCATTTCAGAGGTTCATTGAATAATAGCAAAGATAATTGTTTGTTAAATCGTTCCTTGCCACGTGTACCACCGATGGTACACGCTTACATGTTTATTTAATGCGACAAAAGAGTAATATTATTATTTGTATGACAGTTAATCTCGACTAAACAAATTACGGAGAAAAAGTGGGAGTTAACGTCGGAGGGGCAGCACGTTGCGAATTATGGAAGTCACGAAGCAGCAGTTTACAATGCTATACCTGACGATGGAATGCCTCAGCCTGAAATCATGCGATCCGTACCATTTGCAAAGGTTGGATTTTCCAAAGCGTTACAGGCTGGCTGGATAGAGCTTGATAAAAGCAACGGTACACCTATCGTGAAGAAAAAGGTAGCTTCTATCACCGACATTACGCAGAATGATTTAAGGAATCTTACGAATCTAACTGATAAACTCAGGACCGATTATAAGAAAAGAAAACTAATTCAAGAAATGTGAGCTCCTCAACTAATTTATGTTGGAAACAAGAAATGTGTGGATAACGATTATATCAACTTGCAAATGATTCTCATTTACAGAGTTATTAAATACGTGCATTTGGGAAAGGGGCCACGCTTTTCGACAAAAGTTGAGAAATTGGAAACAGAATTGACTGCTGATCTGCTAGTAAATGGGGCATGGAAGGATAAGAAATTTAAGCCTTATAATTTTGAGGCACTTGGTGCTGCTCTTGATGTTGGCCATCTGCATCCGTTGCTGAAAGTTAGAAGCGAATTCAGAAAAATCTTCCTTGAAATGGGGTACACAAAAGTCTCAGGCTTTTTAATGTGTTTGGAAATAATGTTTAATTATAATTTTACCATTGTTTTACTTCTGTTTTTCTGTTTTTAGATTCACTGAAATGCCAACGAACAATTACGTAGAAAGTTCCTTCTGGAATTTCGATGCACTGTTTCAACCTCAACAGCACCCAGCTAGAGATGCGCATGATACTTTCTTTATAGCTGGTATATCTCGCACTCAATTTTGTTATTCGATTAATTGATACCCTTTTGAAGGAGAATGTGTCTTAAGTCGTTGAAAAATTGTAGACCCATGCAAAAGTACAAATTTCCCGATGGATTATTTAGAGAAGGTAAAGAAGGTACATAGCGAGGGTGGCTATGGGTCTCTCGGCTACCGTTACGATTGGAAAATAGAAGAGGCGCAAAAGAATCTTCTTCGCACTCATACGACAGCCGTCAGTGCACGAATGCTTTACAAACTTATGCAACAGGTATCAAATGAAGAACACTGGTTTGCCCTTAACTATGAAATATTAATACAAGTGTATTTCAGGGAAAGTTTAAGCCAGCAAAATATTTCAGTATTGACCGAGTGTTCCGTAATGAAACATTAGACGCTACGCATCTGGCTGAGTTTCACCAGATCGAAGGTGTAGTCGCTGATTATAATCTCACGTTAGGTGATTTAATAGGAATTCTGTATGAATTTTTTAAGAAACTTGGTATTACGCAGCTTCGGTTCAAGCCGGCGTATAATCCGTACACCGAGCCCAGCATGGAAATATTTTGTTTCCACGAGGGTTTGAAAAAGTGGATAGAAATCGGTAACAGCGGGATGTTCCGTCCGGAAATGTTGTTACCAATGGGATTGCCGGAGGACGTGCACGTAATTGCCTGGGGATTATCATTGGAAAGGTATGCAAATCTTATATTTATTCTCTTTTATTTCTCTAAACTTGTATACGTTTTCCTTCCAGGCCAACTATGATTAAGTATGGATTAAATAATATACGAGATTTAGTTGGGCCGAAAGTGGATATGGAAATGGTTCATAATAATCCCATTTGTCGCTTAAACAAGTAAATATATTTCTAAGCATTTTTAAGGCATTTCTGCCATTGATTATAAAATTGAAAGTAAAAGATCTGGACAAATTTTGCTACGTTCGATGAGAGAATAAATATGACAAATGAGATATCCTTCTAACAGGACCAGTCGTGATTCCTCGCAAAAACAGAAGCTTGAGGAGAAAGGGAAAATATCGGCTAGGCGAGAAAATAAGGCTATTGAAATGCACTGTAAGAGGAAATTGGAGAAGCAAAAGTTGGTCATACTTTGCGATCCAAAATATCCCATGAAATTTCTAGAATATTTATTCCGTCACATAAAAACTGACGTTAATATTTGTATGACGTCGCATGTACATTCTACTGTACAGCATTTACCACAGGATTTATTAGACTTTTGCTCGGAATATCGAAACACGAATAAAGATCCTGATATACATTTAACAGTAATTTGGAAAGAAATTGGAAGAGATCCCATAATGCAGTTACCAGGAATATCTCATATAGTGGGCCATGTAAATATAGCGCGATACTTTAATCGTCTGCTTGAAAATTCCTCCCTTAATCTATTGCGCTATGAAAGCAGGGGTGTATTATACGCGAATCAAATAGACAATTATTTGGAACAAATACACAGGTTTTTGCATGGAAAGACGAGCCTAAAAATTCGCAAAGCATCGTGTTACGTGATGGGCGAAGAAATGTCCATCGTGGATATTTTATTAAATTCCGTAAAGCAATGTGAACCGCGCGAACGTGAAGAATATGTAAAATAAAATATATTTACATACTCGTAAATGTGATGTGTATTTTTTAACAATTGTACGCCTGCTGCGCTATTTGTTGAATTAAATGGAAATGTGTATCAATAAATAATTTAATATTTACTCGCGTTTCTTTTTGGTACCTTTAATCAAATTAAGTATTCGTTACGCAAAACGTTTGCGTCCAATTTTGAAGTTCCTTGAGAGATTGAGTGCGCATGTGCAGGTTCGAATACTCGGGCCGCCACAATAGCGCGCGCTAAGTATCGATACCTCGACATGTTCAAAAATGAATATCGTATTTGCAGAGTGCTGAAAGGGGCGCAGTTCTACAGTTTATTTTAAGGTAATTATATTCTAGGCATGTTTCAATACGAGAGGAGATGTTGCAAATGGTTTATTCTTGTTTAAATATTTATTTTCGAACGAGTCCTGCATTGTGAAGTACATTGTACACCTTTTCACGGGGAATTTTATCCGTTTCACGATCTATTACCTAGAACAGAAGGAAACAACGGTCTTAATCGCCCTAGAAATGTATATATTGAGGTATATTGAATTTACTTCGAATGCGCAAAGAAACTGTAGTCAAAAGCGGAGATAGAGTCGATGCAAGGGAGAAACAGCAACGAAGGACATGATTACCATTAACTATGTAATATTTCTTCTCCGATAAAATAATCAAAAAATAATTTATCCTCGATTAATTATTGAAAAGAATCCAACTGCTTATAGAATATTTCACCTGCATCTCTTTGTTGAAGATCCACGATTCCTTCGCGAGACTGGCAGCGATATAAGGATTTTTATAGAAATCGTTCCGCAACTCATTCGGCAGAGTATTTTCCAACGCCGAATTCAACACGTTCGCCGGATGCTGATACACGAATCCCGAGGGAATGTAGTATTGCGGTGCTGTACTGCACAGTCCCACCACAGCCATAAGTACGATTACCACATTCATATTCACGATTCTGTAAAAAAGAACGATATTATAATAATAATAATAATAATAATAATAATTCCGCGTCATCTGAACGAGAAAATAAACCGTAAATTAATGCTAAAACTATTTTATTTTCAAGTCTAACAAAGGGAGAGGTAACTTTTTGTTTAATATCGAGATCACTTTTATCATCTTTTCGCACAGAAAAAGAAGCGGTACATGCATGGAGACTTAGAGATACATGAAAGGTTTCCATCTGGATACTGATGATAATCAATTTAATTAATTGGGGACTCGAGCGAAACTCAGTACACGTCTAATATTTATCACTTGTTATATACGTTTCATATCTTTTATGATGCTTTACTGTGCATTACCGCTGGATCGCCACTGAATATTATTAATCCAGCTTGTGCGATCTCCATATGTGGCAACTTTTTCTACGAAATACTTGTACAACTAGGACTTGCGAAACTCCTTCGATTGCTCTTAAATCATTCTAACAATTACCCACATATCCCTCAGCATGATATGCATAAATCAAATTATGGCAATGAATATTGATCGTCCGTTAGCGCGCGTATATCATACCGCGTGTAATTTCAGGAGAGAAGAGAAGGTCGCTTCCGAATCGTCCGAAAAATGAAAACGCAAACGCACGTAACAGCAGTTCCATGCAGCGGCGAGGCCTCAACGATCTTCATAAGAGTTCAAGCGGTGCCCCTTCAAGTCCGTGTAACTTCGTACTGGCGACTGAATATTATACAATAGCCACACTCAAATCACCGTGATTATACGTCACTTTCCATCGCCGCGACTCGTTTGCATTTACTCTCGCGATTAGTAGCGATTTTCCAGCGTAACGCGAACGGCCGAGCACTCACCTCTCCTAAACACTCTCTTCCCGGCTACCGCAGGATCTAGTTATCGCTCTCGCGCTAGTCTAACTGAATTCAAGATCCGCGAGGAGACTGTTACTTATATAGCTGCCGCTGGTACGCTCGTACGCTGCCTAAAGTCACCGTCCACGTTCACGATTGTCTTGTTCATCGTCTGCCTTTCGGCCCTGTATGCCGGCCTTACGCCGTCTCGCGCGAGGCCACTCGTTTCCTCCTCGAACGGGTCTCAGAGGTGAGGATCCCTTTGAAAACGAGCGCCGACGTTTATCCGCGACCTTCTTGCTTCTCCCCAACTTTATCCGTTCTGCTTCCTTCTTTTTCTGTAGAGGGGGGGACGGTGAAATTAGATCCTGGTCGCGAAACGGGTCTTAAATCGTTTCGGGGCGTCGAAACAGTTTGGATCGTTTCATAGTATTTTTAACGCTCGGGATAATGAATTGATAAGTTGTTTGAACGATCTAGGGAGGATGATCTATGAAGTAGTCCCTGCTCAGATTGCGGAGCGAGTATCGCCGCGAATTGGCAAAACACGAAGACCCGACGCGTCGCGTTTCCGCGAATGTACAATCTTATAAACATTCCAGAACCGTTCGTCGGGTTTTCACTTTGTTCAGGGGAATAATAATTCAGTGAACGTTCGTCCGCTGACGCGCGACGAATCTCTTGAAAATCGTATGGGCCTGCAAGTGAAATCGAATGTGTACCCTGCTATTCGGTAGGCGTTAAGGGTGATACGTGTACGGTAAAACTAATTTGGCCCAATGATCCTGATCCGATCATTGATAGTTGTCGATAGAATACTTTAGAATTTGCCAGTAAACCGTTGCGCGGGTCCGTGGCAGTCGCTCAAGCCCTAACCGCCCACGCAGCTCCTTACGGATTTATTTGGCCTGCATAATTTTCCGGTTCACGCGTTACGTGCGCGCATAGCGTTTCTATCTGCAGCGAGAGTTGTATCCGGGTTAAACCTCGCGGGCTACGTTTTTAAAGAGCCCCTGCGCCATGCGAAATTCCAAGCTTTTCAGCACCGCCCCCTCGCGATGCAACCCGCCGTACGCATGTGCAACTTGCCTTCCTTCGCTCGCGTTGCAGTTTTATCGGAATAAATTCTTCCGGATGGTCCGATCTTTGAATAGAGATATGTTATATATAATATAAGTTAATGTTACGTAAGATAATGTTATATTTCTTCTTCTCGAAATGAATATCGTTCGTTTATGAGTCGTTTTAAAAAGCACAAGATTTAATATTACGCAGTAGCATTGAAACTCAATCAAACAATCGCTAAAAAAGAATCACCGCAAAGAAATTCGTCCCGAGGCCATCCGAATAAGTGAGCCTTTTATTAAATCAAACGTTGCACGGCGCAAGTTCAATGAATCTGCGTATCATACATTTATGGGACGTGACATGAAGTTTTTACGCGCAGACCCTTCGGCACTTGGATAACAAGTTTATGCATTTTCTTGAATGCATCGAAACCGGGCATGGGAACGGATAAATCGTGGAATTCAGGTCAATGTCGCGTTCTTATACAGGTAGACGCCAGAGGCAGCGGTTACCCTTGCTGAAATTGACTCGCCTCTTACAGGAAGTTCCCATTTACCTTTTCTTAACGTCAAGACTAATGCACACACCGATCAAAGGTGAGATATATAAAGATAGAAGTGTAGCAGCGAAAGGTAGGAAGTATGTGAACTAACACGAGACGAATTAACTATTTTTCAATCGATCTTGTTTCATCCCGATGCATAAATATACAATGAATGGTAAAACATTTTCCGCAGAAGCTGAAGGTATTAAATGCATGTTCAACTGGACGGGCGTCTCGTTTCCATCGTTTATTACAAGCATCCCACGAAACACGAAATGCAGAATACAAAAAAAAAAAATGCAAGGCCCAATTTCGATTACAGCACCGCATATCCTTCGAAAGCATCGAGACGCGACCGTTCGCGAATCGTCGGACCGTTTAACCGTAATACCCGTAAGCCGGGGAGGAGATGATCTTCTGATAAACTGGCAGAGCAGCGTGAGCGACGGCTGGCGCGAATGCTTTCCCGACCACTGGAACCGAGCCGTGCACCTGGACGTGATCCAAACGAGCGGTTTTGATGAGGGTCGGCTGCTGCACGGACACCCTTTCGATCTTCGTCGCTGGCTCCACCACGTTCACCTCCTCGAGCGTCTCTATGGGCCTGCTAACAACGACGCGTCTGGTGGAGACACGTTCGTCAGCCGGTTCCGCGTAGTCTGGGGCCGGGGTGGCGGAGATCACTCGGCCTCTGACCTGGCCAGCATCGCCGGGGGCGGATTTGCCGAGTCCCAAGCCACCGAATGCAACCTGCGAACGAGTGGATCGGATTGCTTAATCGTATAAAGATTATTTCCTTAGGTTTTACGGTGGAGATGGGCAATGTTATCCGACCGATTGATAAAAGAGATTCCAATTGGAAAGCGACAGCTGATTACCTCGGCCACATTGCCACGAGCAGTGAGCAATTCGATCAGCCTGTTCTGGTTCAGTTTGTCCTCCTCAGGGCTAGACTTGGGGCTCACAACGACGCTCGGAGACGGATCGTGGGCAACGAAAGGCGTGCTCGACGATGCATTAGCCTAGCATAAAATCGATTATTTAATTACATTGTTTCCATTTTCTTATCAACGCTTTCAATGGTTACAAGTCTATTTATTTGTATCTCCTCCCCTATTTCTTGAGACTCTTCGGGGTAGTTCGCTGAAACATTCCGAGCATACTCTCGCAGATATTACCGTGGTTCGTAGATGAACACTTTATCGTACCTGATCCCGAGGAGAAAGATTACGGAAATCCGGGCTCTCTACCACAACACCATCCTCGTTGTTAGAGCCTGGAGCAGGGGAAACAGTTTGGGACGCGAGCGCCGGGATCCCTTCCAAGTGTTGGTACAGAGGTTGAATCAGAACCGGTCCCTTTTGAGTCTTGGAGGTCGGCTGGTCCAGCTCGACCACTGCCGAGCCCGCCGGTCGGACCACCACGCGCTCCTCGATGTCGTAGAATTGCTTCTGGATCGCTGGCCGACGTACCTGGAACACGCAGCGACGAAGGAAATCATTCTAAACGAATGCAAACATCGTTGAAGAGTAATCTGATTCCAGGTGAAACTGCTTTACCTCGTATTTACGCGTAGAAACAGCCGGCTTCACGACATCCAACTGTTTCTCGAGGAGCGCGGGCTGAGCCTCGATTTTCGTCACGGGAACATGAGAGACCGTTGGCACGTGCTTGACGAACGGGACAGCAGCGGCGTAGCCGATATGCTCGGCTTGGATTTTACCAGGAATGCTGTACGCGATGTGCGCGTCGTGATCGACGTTATTAATATAAGTTACACCGGCCGGGTTTAGATACGGCATCCGGATGGACACGTAGCCGCCGTGGCCATCGTGCACGAGGGCCGCTGCTACCGCGGCGATGAGGAGTCCGACTTGCATTCTGGAGTGATAAGAGCGAATCGAAATGAATGTAGATAGAGAAGAAAAAGAAGTTGCCCGCTCGTATGGTCATTTTCTCGGATGATTTTCCGGAGAAGAAGATTACCTCGATCGTCCAGCGAAACGACGCGCAAATGAACCAGGGGGTGCAAGACTGTCCAGCCAGCGGCAGCGGGTGTTGCTTATATGGTCCACACGATGGCAAAGGGTACCCCTCCTCGCAAAACTGCACGCGTTTCGGATACCCCACCCATGGTTGGACAAAAGGCTCAAACTTGGCCAAAACTGGGTCGATACACTGTTGTTTTTTTTTTTTTTGTTTTCTTTCACATGCTTAATCCTCGGGGAAACCTGCTCTCTCGCGGCGCGCGATAAGCTACGAATTCTCCCTGCCTCTGTTCATTCATCTGCGGTGCTTTCGTAACTTTCATCACTTTGGGCCATTAGGGCTCTCCCAATTGTCTTTGCTGGGAGATCGCGTCGATCACTGAAAGGAATGGAGCGACAGTTATTCAAAGTGGTATATGCTAATGGATGTTCATGTAATAGCTATGATCGATTCGTTTGCTTTCTATTTTAGTTCGAACCTGTTTGGCCCTCGGATGCTCTCTTTCCTTTGGAGAATTTCTCGAGTCGATTGGGCGGCGGTATTATTGCAGGGTAACGTTTGTCACGTTGATCAAGGGATCGACAGACGATTTGGAAAAGAAATTTGCCGATTGCATGATTCCTTGTAAACATCAGCTGACGATGCGAACGAATTTTGTATGCCAAAGGATTGCGGGCATTCGAAAGTGAAAACACGCGGTAGAGTACAACTGGGTCGAGATACGGCTTTTAGAATTCGATTGTTATTCGTCTCGCGCGTGTACGGTGGGCCTGTGCAAAATTCAACACTCTGAAAAAAAAAAAGAGAGAAAAGGGTGTTACCCGAACGAATCGCATCGATTTCTATTATTCCGCGTTCTTCAGATTCGACTGAACGGCGAGGGCATCGGAATTAAATTACGGTATACTAAACAAAATAGTATATTTCGTTTTATTGTTCCTCGCTCCGTTAAATTGAAATGAATGTCATGTTGTTATTAGAAGACTAAATTGCAAATTAACTTCTTACATTTTTGTTTAGTGTGCGTAACTGGTAAAGAGATCATTACGCCGCGGTGATTTAATTTTTCTTTTTGGTAAGTGTATACATACCAAGGTGATCTTGTACTTTTCAACGATGCACTTGTTCCTTTTATTCTCGATTCTAGATCACGTTGCGATCAAAGCCAGATCCGATGGTAGAAAGATTCGAAGCCCTTGTTAATATCGTTTCCATCTATCATTTCGTTCCTTTGACGCCAAGTCTATAAAATAGAATTCCATCGAACAGATATTGATCGGGAATCATTTGCTTCGTAGTCATCCGCGGGTGTCGCGTTGAAAAATCAAGTGCATACGTGTATTTGCGCGATCGCTGAATAACACAAACAGCTACCCTGAACAGGCAAATCCTGGACCTCGAGAGCAGGCTTCTCCCGAGTGGTCATTTTTAATACTTGCCCAACGATCCGAGTATGCGTACCAAGGTCAACGATCGGGGCTATAAATACAAGGGAGTGACCGTCGAATTTAAATTGATGTTCTCTCGGTATCGAGATGAAATTGTGTCGCAACATTGGTAAGCGAATATGCAGGCACGGCAAACCCCGTGCGTACAGTAATTCGAACGCCACTGCGTCCTTTTCGCTCCTTATTATGTGCAGTTTATCAGGTGTTGTAAATCTCCACTTCATTCCTAATAATACAGCGTAGAAGTGTGCTTCCTATGGACGGAAACATCTTTCCAGCAAGGTAAGAAATCAAACGGCCGTTTTTGGAAACGATATTAATTGGAGCGGATTAAAGGAAGGCCGTGATATGCATAAGACAGAGGAAGTCTTAATTATAACGTGTCTGGGAGTTGCATCTGAAGAGATTAAGTGGGATCCAATCTTCGATTATTCCAATTCGTACAGGCCTAAGAGAGAATTGAATGAATAATTGTGTTAATGTAATGGAGCAGCAATTGATTTTGCCATCTTTTTTTCTAATATGTATTTCCGACGAAAAACATTGTTCTGATCGGTTTGCCAAGTAAATTCGAGGCTCGGAAAAAATTTAACGAGATATTTACCGGGCGTATAAAAATGTTATGGCTGAACAGTGCATTGTTCCATATAGAATTTCGCATTCCTTTGGCACCAGACACTCGATTATCATTTTTCTTCGTGTTACAGATCCCCGGTCCGCTTCGCTATCTCTTTCATTCTGTCCCACTGAAGTGTTTCGCATTAGTGAAACCGAAACCGAATGTAGACTGCCTAGCGGACATCGCGCTTCGAAAACTGGTCGTCCTTCTTTCGCAATGCCGAACGGCCTGTAATCTTGAAAATTGTTAAAAGAAAAAATACCTTTTCCCTTTTAAAATTATGAACTGGATTGTGCACGTGCAGAATTCGTGAAATCAGCGATATCTAAGAGACGCACAAGTTGTTTGGCGATTTACAACCAATTTTTCAATCGGAAATACATCGCATTGCAATTTTTGATAGTCGCCAAACTTGAATAAAAGCATTTTACAAAGAACATGTGTTTTGTTACCTTTAAAACATTCATTTTTACTTAATTATCTTGAGATATGTTATAACTGAGTTTATAAGTAATAGCCCCTAAGTTTGAATAACATCATTTTCGTAATTTGTACAGGATTTGAATAAATCAAACGAAATCGTACGCGGATGACGCAGACCCATGCGTCAGTAAACAGTTGCCGAAATCGTGCTCGTGGCGCCATCTTCTATTTGTTTTCGGTACTTACCAGACTACGTTCCCAGGTACGAGATGGCGCCACGTACACGATTTTGACACTTCGAGAACGACGTCCCCAGAATGTTGATTTTCGTCGTTTCGGCCGACTCTAAACACGAGATGGCGCCACGTATATGATTTCGACAAACTTGCGATTGATAGTCAAAACAAACTATCAGTAGTTTTCAATTGCGGTGACCATCGATAATTGTCGGTAGTATCATTAACAGTTTTCATATACCATTCTATGCATCTGGATTAATTGTGGCATTATTTTTCATCCCCTCGCTTTTTACGGGCAAATGCGCAAATCACATAGGAACGCGTGAAGAGAGTGTTTGTTGCGAATCATTTTTCTGTAGTAATCACGTGTCGACTAGCAACATTATTTTGCATCAAGCGATACGATCAGCGGAATCGGGGAAGATTAGTAAAAAATGTTCAATCAAAGCGGCGGACTGAGGACTGGCACGTCGACTACTTCGAATCCAATGCAGGATTTCGAAGTTGTTTCTCCACCGGATGATTCTATTTCCAGTTTAGCCTTTAGCCCGGCTTCTATCCCGCAAAATTTCCTCGTCGCCGGCTCCTGGGATTGCAATGTTCGTTGCTGGGAGGTAGAACAGTCCGGCAAAACGGTTCCCAAGTCCATGCAGTCCATGGCAGCTCCGGTACTCGATGTTTGTTGGAGCAACGTAAGTTTCAAAGGAAAAAGATCGCAGGGCTTTTTAATTGTAATTCCAATTTATTATTAACAATCCCTAACGAATTCCTTGCTGAACAGGACGGGACAAAGGTATTCATGGCTGGTTGCGATAAAACAGCAAAATGTTGGGACCTAGCTTCGAATCAGTGTATTCAAGTCGCTGCGCACGATGCGCCCATCAAAACTTGCCATTGGATCAAAGCAAGCACGTACTCGTGCCTGATGACCGGTTCTTGGGATAAGACGTTGAGAGTAAGTTTCTGATCATGGTACTCAATTCTTAGAATCTAAACATTAATAATCGATCGAACAATTTGCAGTTCTGGGATTTACGAAGTCCAAAGCCAGCGATGACTATAAATTTGATCGAAAGATGTTACTGTGCAGATGTTGTGAGTATATTTACTGTTCCTTGTTTCCTCCTTTACAATCCTAACAGAATTTTAAGTATTGTAAATCAATTGTTATAGGATTATCCGATGGCAGTAGTTGGAACTGCAGCCCGAGGATTAATAGTTTACCAATTAGAAGGTAGCCCGAGGGAATATAAGACAGTAGAATTGAGCCTGAAATATCAGTACAGATGCGTTGCAATCTTTAGAGATAAGAAAAAGGTCCCAACTGGTTTTGCGATCGGCAGTACAGAGGGGCGCGTGGCTATACATCATTTGAATCTAAGTTCCAAAGAGAATTTCACATTCAAGTGCCACAGAACAAATGGAACTCCTAACGGATACCAAGATATTTATGCAGTTAGTACAACATGGGCTCTAGCTTTCTTCTTCTGTTTATTCCTAGATACTTATTATATCCATTTACATGTTAAATACATCTCTGATTGTTAGGTGAACGATATTGCATTTCATCCTGTTCACGGCACCGTTGCAACCGTTGGCGGCGATGGTACGTTTGGATTCTGGGATAAGGACGCGAGAACCAAGCTGAAGTCTTCTGAACCGATGGAACAACCCATCACTCGTTGCTGCTTTAATCACAATGGACAAATATTCGCATATGCTGTATCTTATGATTGGTCCAAGGTAATATTTCCTCTTTTACACATTCAAGTTTTAATTATTCTCTTCTCGAGATCATTTTTTACCGCATCATCGCTTGAAACAAAAACACTTGTTTCGTTTCAGGGTCACGAGTACTATAATCCAGCAAAAAAGAACTCCATATTCCTTCGACCATGCTTCGAGGAATTGAAACCTAAATCTTCGCCGTAAGACCATTTATGCTGGGCGATATCAACTAATCAGGCCAACAATATGTTTCTGAATCCTGTGATGCATTTTTTAAAATGATAGGTTTCACAATTACGATTGCAGAATATATATACTGTTTTACATGAATAAATTATAGCTTTCTCGAACTTTTAGTTACGCGGGAGATGTTCTCTTGTATTACTTCAATTCTAATCAAGTTTGTAAATAGTTTTTGATAAATAATACAGTTGTAGTTTTTACATTTTCATTGTGTATATATATAATATGTATTTGACTGTTTCTCGCACAACCTCCTATCGTACAAAGCGTTCAAAGGGACTTCTCTTCTTGTTTCTATTTTTCTCACGATCGTGTAAAAATATAACAAAGTAATTACGATTCGCAAATTCTTTTACATTGCTCCAAGCATGACACGTAAATCAATAGAAATTTATCTCGACTCTTAAGATGAATATGCAGCATATATTATTATAATTTATACAAAAAAAGAGTAGAATGCTCTAAATGAAATTGGAAATCCACAAAAATAATTTCACTGTATGATGCAACGTGCCAATACAAAAATGTGTGCAGCTTCCACTATTTGAAAACGGGGGAAAAAGTCGGATACAGAATGTTTTAAACTCAATGTTTCGATTACTTTAAATCAATATGAATAACAATACCTCGCACCTTATTCTGCATGCGTGTGCTACGTAATTAAACGTTTATATTTAAAAATGCTGTACACGTTTCATAGAGGTGTAATCGACTGATTGAAAAAAAGGACGACGCCGTCGTTTTATAAGAAATACAACATTTAGTTTATTTTGCGAATTGCCTAAGCGATAACTTCCCTAACAATATCGCGGAGAAATGTATTACGTTCGGTGGATCTCCATTATACCTTTCCAACTTATATTGTCCCATTCGATGTGTTTTACAAAAATTAACGTCCGCTCGTTTCCACGAGTGTTTCCACCGGAGCACTACACGTAGCGTTGCTGATATCGAAATTTGCTGAAGGAAGTTTATCAGGGTCGAGGATATCAAAGGGGGCGAATTATGGACGTAATTTTGCGTTATACATAGGAGAAAGAAAAGTAAAGGAAAAAACGTTACACGACTTCCTTGTTTAACATCACATTTCTCAAATGATTAATATTAAAACGATATTAATTAATGATTATTACTATCGATTAAGAATTAGATAATATAATTATTAATACTAATAGTGTACAATCATACGGTTTTTCCTGCGGGCGTTTAAGGATACAACATCGTGAAATGTTTTTCTTGTATTTTTTTTTTTTAGGCTCGTGTCTAATCGGTATTTTCTTGAATAATTATTTTCATACGCGCTCTTTCGATTCGCACACGTTCGCTCCATATTACATACACACACAATCGCGCTTCCATGCCACACGTTTCTTTATCCTTTTCTTTTTTTTTTCGTTCTTATCTCGCGTGTACAGGACCCACGTATCCTCTTTTCTTTAGGTTTCTGGCAGCTTTCTTTCACACGCATAACGTAAGGAAATAAACACATACTCGGAATACAGGCACACTAGATCTCCGCATCGCCACCTTTTTGCCTTTCTCCCTTCGTCACGGCAACAGTTTGATACTTATTTTTTGTTTCATGTCCTCCGTTTGAATATCGGTTCAAGAGGAGAGCGGTTTCGAGTCGCAATTTTATATATATATATATATTACATTTCATTTTAGCCCGCTGCATTCTCTCGTTATTCTTGCCTTTTTAACGATGAATTACATTGAATTCTTATCTGTTATCTCCTAGCCGTTAATAAGATCCTTAACTAAAGTATCCGATTTTTTCAATTTTTTTTTTAAGTCTTCCATCGGGAATTATCGTTAAGCTCCCCCCTCTCTCTCTCTCTTTGCGTCTCCCGTATTTTTTCTATTTTATCATTTTTTAAAGATTCATTCAACAAAATAAACTCTAGCGACGAATCACATCGGTGATTGCATCGTTAATAATTTTACGTATATACATACGCCATGTTCCAGTTGTTCAATATTTATGTGTGATAGCGGAGTGAAAAATTTCTATGCTAGACACCTTTTGAGCGAAGATCGATCGGCTAACTTTTCCATTCGTTTTCTTTCATCAGTAATTTCAATCTTAATCCCATTCGCTTCTCGTTTATCGTTATTTCTCTGTCTTCACCCCATAATTAATCATGCGAAACCGCGCAAAGATTTTATGCGAGAACTTTGCAATGATATACCTTTAAGCGAAACCGAATCCTTCGCTGCATTCGTGGATCGCTTTCAATAGATTCGTGCGAAGCTTGTCGTACGTCTCGTAAACGGGTAGATCCAGTTGATTGAAGCTGCGGAGAATGTTGAGAAACATCTTTGAATTTCGTATTCGATGTATAAATATTAAAGTAAATAAACAAGAAAGATACACTACTTACCATGTGTGTGCTGACGGAAGCCTATCTGTTGATCTATCCTCGCGATGAATTTGAAACTTTTGTATACCATTCATACCTTCTAAAGCGGCGAAACCTTGCAACGGCACCTTCGAAGTCCCGGTGACGAATTGCAAGAATTTAGCCCTGTCTGCCTGATCGAAACCTCGTAGTGCTCGCCAGAACCATTGAATCTGAAATTGTAGATAAAGGCAGTGTTATTGAATAATATTAAAATTGATTTGAGATAAATTAGTATAATGCGGTGTGCTTACTTGTAAGGAATTCGCGTTATATTTATGATATTCGGTGTTAGCTTTAAGATCTTCGATATCTACATTAGGTAAACCACTAATTAGTAACTCAAGCTCCTGTTCATTGAATATAGAGATCAGTCGTTTCGGAATAATATCGTAGAAACCTTCTAGGAACGCATTCAACCTGTAGACAAATAAATATAATTTTTCAAATACATTACAATTATTTAGATTAGGTTAAAAAATGCTAATCCATAGAGATTAAAGTTTATCAGTTCACATACTGTTTACGAATTGCTCCAGTCATCTTCATCTGACACACGAGCCGAATATATTCTAATTTCGTTTCCTCAGTGACGACGATGTTACGGCCATTCGGTATTAAATCGCGTACATCGTTCACGCCGAATTCGTTCACCTAAAAAATTGAAAACAAAAATAGTTGCGTACACTGTTTATGAAAAATATGAAATAAATAAAAAAGCTCGCATATACCTCTGTTGAGAAAGTTAATTCGTAGCCAAGATCAGCGATATTATGCTCTGTGAGATACACGAGCCCCTTGTAAAAGCTGTAGTCCTCGCTCTCCATGTCTGTGTGCTTCACCTGTATTCCCAGAATGTGTTTGTAGAAACTACGAGTGAAGTAGCACTCGAGTAGTTTGTTATCGTAAATCGCTTTGGCTGCAACGACAAATGTCTTTATTAAGCATTTCTCCATTCTACTGCGTATCGTCATCATATAAAAGGGAAACTCACCGATGACTCGGCCGACAAATTTGTAGTAACACAAATGATTCGGGTTGCAGTGCGACGAGGAGTTTATCATGTACGTGACTCGATCACCGGGACTCACGGTGAACAGAGCGTACATGGGATTGAAAATCTCTCTGGAAATTATCACGTACCACTCCCTGAGCAATCCTCCAGCATCCTGACCTTCCTCGCCTGAAATCGAAATTTGATTCTTACGACATTTCCTTGTATTATATTAAATAAATCAAAGTATCCCCTTATTATAGTTTTCTATAAATTTACATGACATCCGTAAAAAAATGATTTACCTTCAAAGACGATGTAAAACCGGTTCTTCCATTCATCGGCATTTCGCCTGTGGAGTTCCCTGAACGAGTCCTCGAAGACGTTATTCCTACGAACATGTACAGCCAACTCTTCCCTTCGAATACCTTCGTCCATTCGTTCCAATTCCGTTCGGAAGTATCGCCTCTTTACGTCGAAATCGAGAATCCTCGTATGATCGACCAGCACAGAGAACGGCCCATCCGCTAAGTGCGTAGTCGTTTGTCGAAGAATTTGGTTTAGAACAGTTCGGTGTGTTTCTACAATAGAGGCAAATTTCTTTAAACATTCATCCCTGGCAGATCATTAAGAATATTTCAGAAAATTCTAGTAAAATAAAAAGTACTGGGGTAATCATTTATGAAATTATTTGATTCCAACGATATCGTACCAGCAAATTTGAGGAACTTGAGTTGGTCCGGTGGTAGAATCTTTTGCGATTGAGACGGCATATCAAAAGGAGCGATAATGGTGCTGTCCGATTGAGATGTTCCTTCGTTGTCTGAATAGATCGGCGAGACCGGTGTCAAATCGGGAACAACCTCCCGATTCTCTGCGTTTGTATTCTGATGGCGATCGCGGGAGGTGCTCGACGACGAGTGCACCAGGAAGAATGCTTCCACCGCGGGCTGTGAAGTAAATCGTTTGTTAAAAATTAAGTTCCACATTTTTTAAAATGATGATACAAACGTGTCGCAAATCCTCATAAATTACCTGCAACACCAAAACCGCATGCTGATCGGGAGTATATTCCAATTCCAATAGACAAGCGCTTAGCGTCTCCCACAGATGATCCAATACTAAGCTCTCGCTTAACAAAGGTAGCTTGTCCTCGCCTATAAAATGATCTAGCGTAAATAATTTCGCGCGAACACGAATTGTCAGTTAACTAACTGTAAACACCAATCTACGCTTTTATACAGATACACAGAACAGGAAATTACCCGATTCTGAAGCTTGATTAGTATTTCCAGTATCTACAGAACTTTCGGAACTTTGAGAGGCTGTAAAAAAATATTGGAAATCAATTCGACACTTTTCACTTTCTCCCATATTTTTTTTTACAAAGCTCCGGAACGCGCTGATATAGCTGTTAGAAAAGAATTATACTTATAGTTAGAGTACGTACATATTTTCTTATTGTTCGCTAAACGTACTGCTTCTCGTATTTGTACAATCACTTTAAGTATTCTTAAGAAGAACGCCTGACTAGAAGTTTTGCTGACAAGGGCAGCCATCGATGGTAACTGAAGATCGCTTCCGGCTTTCACTTTGCTCGGTGCAGTAACCACCACGCTTTCGTTGGTAAACCTGTACAAAGATTAATATAAAATGTTTACGAAAGACATTGGGAGAAATTTTATTTAAAAAAACAGATGTATTTCTATCATTTGAAATGTATATTCCATATACATATACTGTGCATACCTATCGAGAAGAATTCCACGAGAACCCCCGCTACTAGTCGACGGCTGCTCCTCCACGGAATTTCGTCTCAATTCTCGATTCAACACTTTTAATTCCATCAATAAATCTTTGATGTGTTCGCAAACAATATTGGCCAGCTCCATGGCACCTTCCAGGAGTAACTTTAGTATCTGCGAGAAATATTTATTAGTAGTTTTGTGATTCTTAATGATATCGTACAGTCTCATAGATAGTCAATCATATTTTTTATTTTTCTTGGATTTCATTTAGATTCGAACCGTCACTGATATTTCTAACTTTTTAATTGTTCGATCATTTAATTTGTATAGTAAATAGAAATGAATGAAGGCTTTACCAATTGCCTAGTAGGGTCAGGGCAATGAGACAGATTAAGCAGCAAAGCAGTCGCATCTTCGAGCCCTTCTTCCGAGCAGCTCTTACTGGTCAACACTTGCACAGCCAGTTTAAGATGTTCTTCCGGTGCAGCGACGCTTTGTTCCTTGTTCAAATCTGGCCTCCTGTTCTTATTGCCTTCCTGTCTACGATACGGATTCACTTCAGTCAACCCGATGGAGATGAGCGACAGTAATCGCAACAGCTTATCCGTCAGCTGGCTGCTGCGTTTGATCACCGACCAGTTCAGCATCGAGATTAATTGACCGAACGCGGAGGACTCGAACGTAGTCGTACTATGCTCGGAGTCGTTTCCTAGGTTCGAATTCGAGTGCGATCTGGCGACCGATTTTCCCTTCTTCGAGGCGCACGAATCGAGTTTCAGTAACATATCCCAGAAATCTGGTTGATCGCTTTTTCCCGGCTTCGATGCAGATTTCCCTTTCGAGCCGGTCTCCTCTTTCATACTGGAGTCTTTCTCTTTCCCTCCTTCCTTTTCCTCCGTTTCTTTGGACTTGAGCGGCACGAAGTAGCCGGGGAATCCTTTGGCCAGGGATATTAGCAACTCTAACGTGTGTCTGCAAAATTATATCGTTATACATTTTAAGATACGTCGTAAGATTCTTTTACCCGAAATTATAGGAGTTTATGATGTAAAAATTAGAAAACGGGGATCGACGTGCCTGCATACTGTAGGAGCTGCCTGCGGATGAATGGCGATGCTGCTGCCTTGCCTTTCCGACTTTTTGCCACCATGTCTGACAATGTGAAAAACGTTCGCCCTGCAACCGAGCGCAGCATCGATACTGATGTTCAGCCATGATTGCGCATTGCTTCTTTGGTCAAAAACTTTTGGGGCGCTGGAATTCGCAAATGTAAGCGACGATTCAAATTGCCAATTATTTAAATATGTAACAAGTGACTAGTTATTAGAATAAAAAATAATTAATTACTGGACATTTACCAGTAATCATGATGCATCATCGGCACCAAGCTTTTCCTTCTTAACTTTCCGCCGAAATCCATGGCTATCTCTTTGTTTTCATCGTTACTTCTTTCCATGATACTTAGTAAGGCTCTAACTACCCATTCCCTTGTGCTACCGTGATAGCAAAGATTCCTGATAACTCTATGAAGCCTTAACGTATTAATTTTTGGTTCATCAACAAACAGTAATACCAATACGCATGCCATCGACTCATGGTCCAGCAATTGCCTGCCTCTGAGTCGTAAACCGGCTCCGTGATGCGTTATATTTGGATCACCGCGCGTGCTCCATGGCTGCCAGCCTCTTTGCGGTACAGCGCGGATCGCAAAACGCGTACCTCTACCTATTATTATTATTATTTAGTTTAGTTTTCTGTTTCATCATCTTTGTCATTTATTTATTTGTGAACTTTTTACCTCTACCAGAGTTCCTTAATATACTGGACAAAGTGGTATTTCCCTGGCTGACGTGATTGAGGAATCGGTCTTGCATTATGTGCCGATTTCGAGCCTCCCATTCCCGCCTAAGATTCTGCGCCTCTTGAGCCAGATCCGGCGGCAGAACGGATATTTGTGATTCCTCCATATCAGTTAAGATCTATATACAAATCGGAAAGAAATAAGAAACAGCTGTCGATTAAAAAAACGTTGTTATTGGGGTCCGATGTACCCGGGGAAATATTCTAGTAATGCATCGTATAATTTAAAACGGGATCGGATTAAAGATTATTACTAATAAAGATTAGATTGTAACAAAACTATTCTCTTATTGACTAACCGCTTGTCGAAGAGCTGGTTGCAAGTTCTGGAAGAACGCAGCCGCGTCGACCGGATCCTCAGGATTGGCACTTGCTGCTGCGTGTCGTTGTTGCTCTAAACGCTGCTGCGCGAGAACCTCTTCTTGGATCGCTGGGGGCAGCGCGGCTAAGAACTCAGGATTCACTTCGACGGGGCCTGTTAGCTCCTCGACCACAGTTGCCTGTGCTCGTTGTCGAATTCGTTGAAGTCTGCAATATACAAATAAATTTGTATTCATAATCTAATGAAAAAGCAAATTAATATAATGCTTTATTGTACCTAAGTTGCTCGGCTATAACTTCATCTCGCATATCCTCAGGCAACGCAGCCAAGAAGGACGGATCTACACCGTCTGGTAATTGTTGTTCCTGAGGCTGCTGATTTTGTTGCGCTTGATTCTGCGATGGCTGCGGTTGTTCCGGTTGTTGTACAGACGGCGGTTGTTGTTGTTGTTCCTGCTGCTGTTCCGGTGTTTCTGCGTTCACACTTTCGGATGCGGATGTGGTAGGTCCTTGATTGAGAATATTCGCGCTGTATAATAAAAATGTTTGTTAAATTCTTCTGTTAATACCTTTTTACAACGTAAAAGTGGGGAACGATAGTTACTTTCGTTCAACGTTTGATAAATTGTCGTCGGTAAAGATTCGTATCCATTCCGATGAATCGCTTTCTCTTCGCAAATCTTCGTTAGGCTCTGGACTGAAGTCTACAACGATAGATGTGTTGGAACGGCTAAATGTGTCGCTCGTATTCGATCCTTCAACCGTACGTTCGGATTGCCCTAAAATAAATAGTTTATACTGTTAAGAAAACTTGAGGATTTGACAAAAATATAATTTCGAAATCCATTAAAAAAGAAATTTCACAACAAAAATTTGACTCTTCTCAAAAAATTAAATATATTAAAATTGAAAGCGACCTTCAATATATATATTTTTAGAGGAAACGGAAAATTAAACTGAACAGAATGGGAAGGTATAATTACTTAATCTGCTTGCTTCAGAAGCGCAGGGTCCTAGCACCGAATCAACTATGCTTTCAGCGAGTTCCAAAGTTGGATTTCGATTATTTATTCGTGGATCCCTGAGCTCGGACTGCTGTTCCTCAGGTGGTGGAGGTGGTGGTCGCTCTTCATCATCTTGGGCCGTTGTATCCATTTCACCGGTAACGTCTATATGAAAAATATTAATATTCAAAAAACAATCTCAGTTTCCAAATTTATACAAGCGAATGAATTTGACGTGATTGGAAATAAAATGATAAACCATACCGATTATATCTTCGTCAGGCGTACGTTCTAGTGGAGTCATATCCGCACGAGGTATTCTAGGAACGAGAATATACGCGTCCTCCCTTTGCGATGTCGATGCAGTCGATCTTTGTCCTCCCATGGATATTACAGGAGAAGAGTCAACTAAAAAAGATAGATGAATTTATGTCTTCTGCAAAGTAAAAGTATAATTAATTAAATATAAACATACATTCTGTATTATTTAAGTGGTCCTTTCCATCCTTGTTATCTTTCTCGTTTTTCTTCTCGGAAGCATGCTGTTTCTTACGTCTCTCTCGTCTTTCTTCCAATTCGGCGTTCCTACGTTTCTCCAGGCCGGGAATCAATTTATGTACAACACCTTTGACGTACAAATAAAAAGAATTAATCTTTGGCTTTCCTAATTTACACACGAATTTTTAATACTTGCACCTACCAACACAGCAGTCTGTCTGAGAATCGCCGTCTAATAATTTACTCTCTTCGATCCACCAATGTAATGCAATCGGATTATTCACCGTAGTAGCGACACTAGATCCGAAGAGATAGCCAGACTGATCCTGAAGCATAAGTTTTATGAATAAAAGAAAAATATATCAAATGCGATTCAGTATTTATGATGTTACGAACCACAAAGTCAATCTGTTCTTCTTCCTGGTTTGTCAATATCCCAACACCATTATCCATTACAACGACCCTGGTGTCTCGGAAACTCGATGCCAAAACTTGACTGGCAGACAATGGAATTGCTTGCGCGGCAGGCCCTAAAAGTCTGTAATCACGAAAGCAGTAGTGCTTTACAGGTTCCTTGCAAGTTTGATCACGAAGTTGATACATTTAAATGTACTTGTATTCGCAAAAAAAGGTTCATAAACATATTTTACTCCAGGAATGGTATTTGAAGTTTCTTATTTTCTTCATGAATTTGTTTTCTTTTCGATTTAGTCAGATACGTTTAGTACGGGTTAATTCACCTTTGCAGTATCACTGGTGGATTCGGGTTTCTTGGATTCGGTAATTGAAGATACTGGTACCTTCTTGGTCGCACGGGTCGCTGACCCCTCGAATTGGGAGTACTCATCACGCTGCCCGAAGGTATCAGCAACGAATGAGAATTAATACCTGCAGAGAAAGAAAACAAAGTTTTCAAAGCAGAAAATATTTCTGGTTTCGTCTATTCTAAATGTTCATTCTTTCTTCTAATCTTTCTGTCATCTAAATTTGTTCTCGTCTGTGGGTCGCTGCTATCGAACGTGGCTCTCTACTCTACGGCGATGGCGATTTTATGCTCACCACTACTTTCAGAAATTGAAGGTGGATCTTCGAACAAACCCAAAGATAAAGGAAACGTGCTCCATGGAAGACTAGATCTCGACGTGACCGTTCCTGAGGAGTTGACATTGTCCTGGCTATCGATGTTGGCTGTGTACCGGCGAACCATTACGTAGCCGCTGCGATCTCGATCGGTCGATGGAATCATGCCGAACACATCGGTCTCGCCCAGGTCTTCGTAAAATGCTATTCCCTGCTCCTCGTAGTTCGATGACCCCTCCTCTTCTTCCTCCTCCTCCTCCTCGTTTTCCTCTCCTAATAAGTATTTGAATACTTTTATTATACTCGAACAAAGTACAATGAAACTGAATTGAAGGAAAAAGGTAATTTAATTACCGTCATCCTCTTCCTCTTCCTCTTCATCCTCGTCATCCTGTACTTCATCCTCATTGTCATCGGAGGGATTACTGTCGGAGTCCGAATCGGAGCTCATCAAATCCTCCTATAATGGATACAATACTTCCATCAGAGAAAAATGTAAAATATTCAAAAACACCTTTTGCTTCTCGGTAAATTAATTTTACTAACACCGGTACGTTCACCATGCTTAATTCTACAGCAATTTATCTTTCTAGATGCATCATCGTTAATAGTTGGAAAAGAAAAGTGACATTACTCTTATCGTGGAGTCTCGTGTCGGGTCAAAGTCTGCCTCCTCCCCATCACGAATCGCAAGACTCTCTTCATCGATATCCATCGGTCTATGAGGGCGCGATGACTGGTCTTCCGTCACTCCGGGACCGTCCCTGGAAAATAATACACTACTTGATTATAAGTACAGTAGCTTACATCGACCTAAGGAAGAAAATAGTATGTTTTAGAAATTTTGCAAGCGTTGTATGCATCGCATGTATGAATACCTTTCGAGCAGCTGGTCCATGATGTCCTCCAGAGCAGCCTCGTCCCCTTCCTCGTGAAGAACTTGGCTCTCCGAAGTGGGCTCCAAGCTCTCCGCAGTGACGGATATATCGTGCTCCGTGTTCTCCGCGTCCTCGTTCGTCTCCTCGCCAACCGCGTGTGTAGCTTCGGAGGTGGTGGTACCAGTTTGTTCTCCAATAGGCTCTTCTTGAACCGTTCTAGTTTTTGGTTTGGAAAATTTATTATTAACAGCACCCGGCATCGGTTGATTTATAATCCTGGACAATGTTTCCAGTGGTTTGAGTGCCGCATTGATGGTACCGGCCATATTTGGACTGGACAGGTCGAGACTATGCGGAATCTTTGCCAGATCAGTGATTATTCCCTTCCTCAGCATAATTCTCACGATATAATTGACGTTGTTGTACTGGTGCAGCTTCAACGAGGTTCTTAATTGATTATGCGAAGTGGGCGGACAGCTGTCGATCATCGTAGAGATCAGACCGACCAATAATTGAAGCTGCGCATGTTTCTCTGAGCTTTCAGGAAGAGCCAGGGTTCTCGTCAAAGCTGCCTTCACCTCTGTTACCAATGTCGTTTGGACGTCCGGAGAGTGATTGCAGGAGGCAATCGCAGCGATCAGCATCCTAGCCATGCTGCTGCACTGTCTGTCGCTCGAGTTTTCCGGCAGCATTGGTAAAAGCTTATCCAGCAGGAAAGCAAGCGCTGTGGTGTTCTCCGTCACCATTTCGCTTTGTCCTGCCCGATAGACGTGCTCCGTGATTAAACTCGCGACTGCACTGTACGAGCGAACAGTCTCTGCGAGTATTTTCAATATGGCAGACTTCGCTAGTAAAGGTTTCTTCGACTCTTCGGGTTCCACTTTGCTGTTGCTACTGCTGTCCGGATAGATCTTCATGGGTATTATCTGGGACACTTGTTCCTCGTCATCGAGGGTATCATTCGTTGTCGTTGCATTACCTCTCAGCGGATCCCTTCGGGAAGACGATCCACTTACGTTGGAACTGGAATACGATGCCTTCTTCTCTGGGCTTCTAGTGGGTGTGGAGGATTTCTCATCGGGGATATTCGGCGTGGGCTTTATCAAAGCGTTCAGGAGATCCTTTACGACGGATATGGACGCTTCCTCCACCATAGGCATGACGGAGGAGTGATTCGAAGGGAGCGCCTTCACGATCAGCCTATTATCAACGTCCTCTTTTCCCAGGAGACTGATATCGACTCTCAGAATATTCTCACAGACTTCCCTGTAAACTTCGGGATTGCGGCACACGGCGCTGGTGATCTGGCGAGTCATAAACAGAATTTCCTTGCACGCGGGAGGAATATTACCTAGCGTACGATTGCGAATCACTTTTTCCATGGCCAATCGAAGTGTATATGGCTCCTCCAGGGTGTGTCTTATCAAAAGAGTGCTCAGGCTTATGCAACCCATGAAGCTGCTCGTCTGAGTCATGTCCAGAAGCAGTTTCACGCCGCCCTTGCGAACGAACACTTGGGCGTTTTCGTAATCCCTTGTTAGTCGAAGGCAGAGCTTCATGACGGCGTGCAGAGCGTCGCGATCCACCGGGATGGCCATTAACTTCACGCAGACGTCTATAATCCCCGGTGCCATGCCGGGACTCAATCCTTGAAGAACGGTGTTTCGTTTTTCCTCCATTCGACTTTCATCCGTATCCATGTTCGAATCGGAGCCGCCGTCCTCGGTTCCGGTGTGCAACTTAAAGCCCATGGTAATAGGTCTTCTATTCCCGCTTTCCTCATTCACTTGCATCATGGAGGAGAAGTTGATGACGTATCGTCGCCTGTTACACGACACCCTGCAACTGGATTCCCCGGCCCAGTAGGCGTCGTTGATTATTCGATTGTTCACCGGGGAATATAGGTTCCATTTCCCGCTGCTCAGATCGAACCACTTCCACATTCTGGTGGTTACCTTATACATCTGCTCTTTCCTCTTCGTTAATATGGCTACCTTCTCCAAACGTTCGATGAGTATCACCAACGGTGCGAGCCATTTGGGAGTCTTTGGCGCGTCCTTGCTACCTTCTTTTAAGATCTGATCTTTATTCGCAGTCAGTGGTCGCTCGCACACATTCAACAGATGTACGAGCTTCTTTAAGATGGCGAATTCCTCCACCACTTGCGCGCAGGGCACTCGCATTTCCTGTAGTGTGCCCTCGAAGAATATCGTGTACAGATAGATACGTCCTGTAACCTTATTCGCCTCTTTGCATTCGATTAATCGTGCCCCAGCGTTTGGATCGTCGCTCTCAGACACTTGGATCAAATAGTCCACCAGATCCCCAATTTCCTTCATGAGCTGCCGCAGCATATTGTCGCGCCATTCGTCTCCGTTTCTTTTAGCAATGGCCACGAGTAGATCGCAAATTCTGTAGACTGTATCGGGCATCATGTCCAGGAGATTCAAACACTGACTCAGTGCATTCTGCGTAAATTCGTCTATGCTTTCTGTTATGGTAGTCTCACGGCCGACTTCCTCCGCGCCGAAAACTTTCCGGGTTTCCGTCTCGCCAAGGGACATCGCTATCGCGTGCATTATTTGATCATCATCCACTAATTCCAAGTCCATTATAAGCTCCTGCCCGGTCGCGTCGCCCGCTGGAACATCCGATCTACGAAGCGTAGCTGGGTTGGCTAATAGATAATCCGTAGCTTGTTCGACCGTTAACGTGTGAATCAAAGCTTCTATGCAGTGAGCCCTGCTGAAGCCCATGTCCATCAATTGTCTAAGATGCTCCGGATTCACGTCTGCCTCCGGTTCTTCTCTGCGATCGGAGATTGCTCCGCTTCTTCCCAATCCACTTGTACCACTGGTAGTGCCGCTTATTCCTCCCGCTTCGCTGTTTTCTTCTTTGTCCGCGTGTTCCTGTTATCAAACAATTCGGATTAATTTGCAGGCGCTTTAAATTAAGAACATACTTCTTTTTTATGTACATAGATGGTTTCGAACCTTGATTATTTGCTCGCTGCGTAAAATGTGTCGCAAAATGGATAAAATTAATTCTGTCATGTGAACGCCATAATTCTTTAACGGTTTCTTTCCCCACATTAGCATGACAGCCTCGAATGCTTGCTGCAATCGATAAGATATATGTTATTGAAGAATGTTAAAATAATATTAGTAAATATTACTAGGCCAGTATATACGTGTGTGTATCCTTTTAGACGAACCTTATGAATTTCCGTAAGGTATTTTATGGGATCAAATGTTTCGTACACTTTGTACATTCCAGTACACTTAGAAGAGACCACGTATGGAGAATCCAGCAGGGTTTTAGGATTCACCATTTTTTCCAAGATCATCAGCCAACCGTCCAAAAATTCTCCAGTGCAATCTGGCAAATTCGGGTGTTCCAATCCTTCGGATAATGAAAACTGTCCTCCTCCGGATAATACCCAGTGAAAAGCACTAAAGATATATTTCAAAACATTGTAGAATTTGAAAATCCTCGTGGAGCTTTTACTGCATACTTACGCGAAAAATGCGTTTTGTCCACCAAGTTTGATGAACTTTTGCAGCATCAGATGAAACGGATATCCCTTCTCATCGAAGAGTGCAGGGGATACGAAACTCAGAGTGCACATTAAAAAGGTCACTTGCAGTTTCGGCACCGTGGACGGCGGCAATTTATCCCATGATAGACCACGAATCAATACGCAATTTAAAGCAGTTGCTACGCTTCTGGATGCTTGCGAAGGAAGGGCTGGCATCGGTTGCATCTGTTGACCCCTGCGTTGTCTTAATGGTGTTCCCATGCAAAGCTGAAGAGATATTACCAATTATTAAGGACTACCCTCCTTTTTTCGACACTAAAGTAGTCCTTCCTTCAACGTTACACAGGAAGAAGGAAAGATGAATATTTAATATTTAAAAAAGATACCTTTACAAGTATGGCGAACAACTCTGCCAAAGCTCGACCCATTTTTGACGTAAGACCCAGCAGGTGTTTAGGATACGAAATTCGATGAGAGTTGGGAGATACCCTACCAGCACTGACGCTTGGCTTTTCGTCCACCTCCATGGGTACCGGCGGTGGATCAGTGCTCAAAGCCTCCATAGCCGTGGTCATTCCGTTACTACCCATATCAGACGACGCGGCAGCGTTCCAACCAGAACTCTCTCCCTCGTTCTTCAATTCTGGACGTATTAATTTGTCCATATCCTCCTTACCAAAGTCACAATCCGCGGGAATAAAATTCTCTGTCGTTAATGCCAGTAATGCTGTGCTTTCCCAGATCAGAGCTGTGTACAATTCTGACAGCCCCTTCAGTACGGTGAGACCAAGCTCCGATCCCCAATGATTCATCGCCAGATTTCTGATTTCGCTCTGGCTGGTGCGACAGACTTGGGCGAACATTATTATATATCCGTATGCAGCGTTCATGGCGTGCAACAGTGGTGTCGCTGTATCGCTGGTGAAGGCTGTTTCCAAATTGGGAGCAGAGACGAGTTCGTGCAATAAGACGGAACCACCGGGGGCTTCCATGTAACTGTACAAGGGTTTCAATAAATTCAAAACTTCGTTCAGTTGAGACAGACCAGTTTTGAGGACCAGTGGCTCGTGGGCGAGGTTCAGGATGCTCTTGCATACTGTGGCCACTGCCTGGGCAGTTTGCGCCACGGAATGATCTACCGGAAGATTTGGCAGACCCAGAATCGAGAGCAAAGGCACGAGACCCTTTTGCGCAACGAACTCCCTGCAATGATCGTCCGTAGAATTGTTACTGAGAATCGCGTCGACGAATTTCGTTACATTTTGTATATATTCCATCAGAGCTATGGGGGTTTTTTCCCTCGGCTGAGGCGGAGGGACGGGTTGGGCTGCAGTGGAGGAACACTGTTCCTCACGCTGAGGATGAGAACTCGTACTGGCTTCTTCCTCGTCCTCTTCTTCTTCATCGCTGCTACTCCCGCTTCCGCCGCCTCCTCCGCCACCCGAATCTCCAACTCCAACTCCAACCGATTGTCCTGACGACTGACGAGTTCCCGGGTTCGTGTTCGACTGTGTACTATCGAATTTATCCTCCGCCTGCAAGCAGATGTAGCGGGGATCGCATCCCAGAACGCACAGTTCCTCCAATAGTTTTATGACCGCAGCTATGGCGTCCACTTTTAAGCTGGGCTGATGCCTCATCAATTCATCCATCGCGTTGCCCAAATTCGACGCCGTGTCGCCCAGGGGATCTGTGCTTCGACGCCGATGCATGGCGGGAAGATATACCGGCGACAATAATACTTTAAATAATCGCTCAAAAGGGCGTCGCTTAATAAAAGATTCCAATCCACGCTGATTCAGGCACAGAGCGCTGAACACGTGCGGCAACGATCCCAGAACTTCTCTGCTAGCTGGAATCTGTTTAATAAGTAAAGCGTGCAGCACGAGATCGGTCAATCCATTATCTTGCAGCGATGACAACAAGGATGGCTCTTGGAAAACGTATACAGTGACAACATCCGTCGCAATCAGAAACAGCGAAGGGCCATAATATTCCGGATTGCTGATAATATGCCTCAAAGCCGAAGGCAGCGGGCCTTCCATAACGTGTCTGATACTGTCGGAAAACGTCGGATCCTGAATAAGTTTCTTGATGAAATTGGACAGCGCTTTCAACAGCGTGACGCGCTGGGGCAGGCAGGTCTTCCCGTTCTTTCCTCCGGAATAGTCCAACATTTGTTCGTTCTTGTCGTCCGCTTTGGAGCTCATGTTTTCGTCTTCGGAAAGTTCCATTGGATTCGACGATTCCTCGCGTTCGTCGAACGCACGTGAGGAAGTGGAATTCTCGTCTCGGTCCACGGATCTTTCGCGTGAGGATGTGTCTTGATAGTGTATCGGTTCTATCTCGTACGGTTGCTCCTTTCGGCAAACGTTTACTTCCATCTCGAGGCGGTTGATGAAACTCGCTAGGCCACCGTGCGCTTGGAATCCTTGCATGTCTATGTTCGTTATCACGTCTATCACGCGAACTGCCCTGGTAACGAACTGAGAAGAGACAACAACAATCAATTATCATTCATTGAAAAACAAAATCTATTCGAATGTTCCATGTTTCATTTAAGAAAATATCCGTTTCTATGGAATTTGTAATGAATAGAAATGTGACACTTGAAAACTTTTTTCAAAGCTGACTAAACTAAATTTATATCTTAAACTCTGCACAAATGAAAAAAGTTCTACAACTCTTTCGATTCCTAGTTACAAGGACAAAACAATCTTACTGTTAAGTGTTCGAACTCGCTGCCAGGCCAGTTTATAATCTTCAACAGGCTTTCCATCATGCCACAACAGACCAGGGCCTCGCAACCTGCTTCGTAGCTCGAAAGGTGGTAAAGAAAACTGAACAACGCTGTTGCGAGCGACAGAGGGAACGGTTGCCCATCGGGTTGTGGGGAAATCAACGTTGAAATGCAAGTGCGAATTAATACGGGAAAAAATCCGTGATACGAGTTCGCTCCAGTTACGTCGATTATCATGTTTAACCTCGAGTTAGGTTTTCTATAAAAAAAAAGTCGTTGAAATGGATCATCAAATAAAAAAGATGATCGTTATTATTTGTCGTGTTTCTTAATTAGTCTGCTTACTTTGGGAAATGTGGATTGCGATCCAAATGAATGATACTAGTCAGGGTTCGTAGTGCAGCTGCACGTATTTCGACGAGATGTGCGTGTGGAAGTTCCAATAATTCGACTAATTCTTCTAAAAGTCCAGGATGCAGTAAACTACGTACATTCTCCTCCAGTTCGCTATTATATACAAGTATCGACAATGCCTGCAGACGGGCATGCACGCACTGCAATCGTCTTCGGTAATCGGAGAAACTGTGTGCCAGTCTTATGTGTGTGAATAATGCAATCTGAAATGAAAAGTAATTCACCTAAATATTTTATTCTACTCTTATTTGATTGCGATTGTACTTTAATAAAACGTTTGCGCTACCTGTCGATCTTGAGGTACATTATAGACTTTCAATAAGTCGTTCATAATCTGCGCCGGTGTTTTGCCCAACTTATCCACATTTTCTATGTGTATACACGTTACAAAATTCGTTTGCCCTGATTTCTTTGTGCCTGCATTAGCAGCACTGCTTGCGTCAGCTGTAGGATTCTCCGCATAGAATTCGAAATGTAACGTCGTGGCGCTCGCTGGAAGTGGCTGGAAGCATTAAATGTACATCTATTATAGTATTCTGTACAGAATGAATTATTTCTCATTCTATTTAATGAGAATTATTTTGAGTGTTTGTATTACCTTATCAGGGTACTCTTTACAACATTCTGCCAAACCAAATCCATTTTCTTTACCACCCCAACTCTGAAATGTAAAAATACAATCGTTAATAAAATTCTGTTTTATATTGGTGATTATAATGATTATTAGTTAATGTATTTCTCACCTCTGCTAAAAGTGGAAGCCTACTTAATAATGGTTGCCTCTTGTCACTGCTCAAACGTGCGATGAAATTGCTACGTTTGCTGAACATATAGAGAATATTTAATACGCCAAGAACAACATGCATGTCGCAGCTTGATAACAGGGTCACCAAGTGTTCCATGCTGCTGTACAAATGGCGAGAGTATGAATGTTCGATTAACAATGTAGTAAGGTGAAGAACCCATAGTAAAAGTTCTTTTGCCTATAAAAAAAAAATGGAATACATGTACACTAACAGCTTTGATCTATTATCTTATTTTTATTCCCAATAAATTAATTAATAAAGTATCAACGTTGTAATAAAAACTAATTTAAGCCGTAAAATTATATAATATTTGTACCTCTCTATTTTGGGGGAGATCACAGGCTAATTCCCATGGATTGTCTGGGCTTTTAGCTGCAGCTTCTTCCAAAATGCTATCGCTAAGATCCAATACATCGACCCAATGGTACAACTCACATTTACCAAATGTCCACGCGTCTATTTGCTTCAGCTCCTCCAGCAATTCTGCATGGGAGCATGAGCGTAGTTTGTTTATGAGCGCCTGACATTTCGCCGGCTAAAAAATTGGTTTGTCTATAGTATTCATGATGTTCTTCAATAGTTTTTACTCATTAGCTAATACATACCGCTTCCGATGTGTACTTTCTCAATTTGTTTCGATCAATTTTCATATTGGCAGTTAATGGTCTCCTTTATGAATTTAAGATCTGAAATGTTATTTCGAAATGCATTGACGAATAATTAGAAATATCTTCATTATCAGGAATATCATGCAATTCTTGAATGCATGACAAAATGCTGGTTTCTAAACCTTAGATGTAACGTTAAAATCACTATTAATAAAATGAAATAAACTTGTTGTTAGACTATACAATCTGTATCTAACAGACTTTGGCTCAGCCTCGTGACTCCAATAATAAAAGAATGTAGGTTTCTATCTTATAGGAATAATGAAATTATTAATCAGTAAGCAGAGCCACATTAGTTTCAATTAATTTAAACACGAACGAATTAGATATTTCTCTAGAATTTTCTCGAGCATTTCACGAATTTCTACAATTGCACGAAATTTCCTGTTATTGCGACATTTTTTACGAGCTTGAATTTACATATAATTCGTTAGGTGAACGAATAAAAAAATATCGGCAAAGTAACACGAAATTTCGAAGTAAAAAATATTTAATCCGTTTCACGTGACTGAACAAAGAGAAATATTCCATGTTTTTCGAGAGTAATACATGCTCCAAAAATAGAATCGTTATTATTAACATATAAATATCGGAGTTCATATTTTTTGCATTTTGAACCATCATCCAGCGAAGGAAAAATTTTACCAATAAAACATTACGCATAATGTTTCTTATCGATTAAGAAAAAAATCAAAATGCAATCGCTGGTGACACGGTAATATTCGTAAAAGGAGTAACAATGACGTTATGAACTTACGCGGCGACGAAGCCTTGAAAACGTGACAAATCGTGGGTAAAATGTGCACGTCCACGACGTAAATAGCTATTTAAAAGGATCTATATAAGGGAGAATTACACCGGCATATAGTCACGAATAGACGAGAGACCATTTCGCGACAACGCGATAAGGTCGGGGATCGAACTGCCTCGAAATGTTCCACAAGTTCGGACCGTTAGAAGATGATAGGATGCAGGGAAAACAACCTGGGATTCTCATTAAGATGCAGAGTCATCGGGGTTTCTAGGGCCTAACCTAACACAACGGCTTGATTGAACTGGCAGAGAATAATAACAAAGGGATGTTGTAATTTGTGAAAGAAAATTCAGACTCATAGATATAGCCCTAAGGTGGCGATTAGGAGGCAGCGCGTAGCGGGATGAAAAGCAACCCGTTGGGGAGAAAACTCGAGCTCAACGCGGAGAATAAGAGCGGTGAAAGCGTAGTAGGGATGCACTCGTGGCACATCAGAACACTTACCTATAGATAAGCCGACAAGGATTTGATATAGAGTTGTCCTTGTCGTTCGGCCTTTCGATAAATTCCAGGCCGGAACGATGCGGCATCACGGCCCTTGAAAACCCGTTCCGTCGGTGGTTTCTTCCACCACCCGTTGATATCCTTCTCCTGACTGACGGATTATTATATATTCTGGGACGCCGTTTTAATCTCGGCAATATATCCAAGAAAAACAGGGAGAAAGCGTTAAACGAAACCGAACGATTTGAAGTAATATTAGAATTGACCGGGTTCTGCTGATAACAGGCTATCGAACTAGATCAAAACAAAACTTGGCGAGCGTGAGAGAGCGCGATCCTCTTCTATCGCTTAGCGCCAATCGGAGTACCGATCACCGCCATTTTACCGAGGCTTTTCGCGGAGGATCGTCCACCTTTCCTTTTAACCTTTCCTTCTCGTAACGTGCTTTTCGGATGCGCAGGCTTCTCGAATAATCTGACGAAAAATGTTCACACGTCTTTCGGTACGACACACTACTGCACATGCACTACCGCACACTTTCGGAGATCTGGTACCTCCTCGCGACTCGGCCGACAAATTTTATTGCACCGAATGCACCGCACTCGCTGCTCGTGTACGCGCACTAATACGTATATCACCATAGGACAGAGGATTAAATGGGAGGCAAAACTTGACTGCACTTAACCACTGCTAGCTGGTTAGCATCTTTTATCCGGAAATCCCTTAGGTCCGTACGCTTGCATTCTATCACTGCGCAATACGGAGGATTATATTATGGCGAACGTGTCCTACTCTCTGCACGGATTTTTCTGATTCGTTCTCTTCCGTGAAACTCTCTGTATGATAGGACGCCTCCTAACTGTTCTCCGTTATGTGTCGTCGGCAAACGTGCCTTTGAAAACTCTCCAGAAAGCTCGATTCTAATAAGAAGGTCGCCCGCTGTAAACTGGACTTAAGGTACCCACTATGGCAGCGCTCCGTTTTGACCAATCCCAATGAAACTTTCCGTTATACGGCGATCCTGCTGAACAAACGCACAAAGGCTTTTATCTTTCCTAGTCGCGGACTGCTCCGTTTAATTGTTCTTCTGAAACTGCGTAGCACAAAGGCAAAAATATCACAATGAAACTTCCGCCGCCTTTGTTAAACGGAACAACTACCATTCCTTCGTCATCGATATATAATTGGTAATTTTTATCAAGTTTTCATAAAACAGTTGTTCGGACATTTAATTACAGTTTAATGTTTTTAAACTGTAGTGTTTGAATTATTAATTGCACTGTTTATGAAAAGGCTAATTTTATTCGTTTAGATCTATGGCAAAATGTAATATTCGAATTCAATTTTCATATAATTTTTAAGCTCTATTGGAAGTTTAAAAAAAAATGCACTATTTAGTAACTTAATAGGAGATCCTAGTTACATACCAACAATTGGCACTAGTTTGACGTATCGATGAGTATGATCCTTTAATTGACAAGTGGCTCCTTCATACGATTCAAAAGCTGTTCGAATTTGTTAACCGACGCGGCCTCCAATTTTTATGCGTACACCGATGTGAAGCATTAGCATTAAAGTTTCAACCATCAGTTGCACGAAGCGCTTAGCTAGGAGAGCTTTGATGATTCAAAGAAGGTACGATGTATTCATTTTCATTTTAAACAAAAACCGTGCATGTCGCGAAACTTATGGTAATTTATGCGCAGCGCTACTTTCTGCGGAAGCGGTCTTCTAAATCGTTATTGATTTTTTTATTCTTCTTAATGAATTTGTAACAATGTTGCCACCGCTGTTTCCACGAAAAACTTTTCCAACGCTATTCTCTATTGACAATGTCCCGTTGTACGGCGAATATAATTTGCAATCGTTTCGTGACGGTACTTTAAGTAAGGCAGGTTCGTCCATTTATAAGCATGCGCGCCACCGCATCTACGGTAGAAGGAAGTCAGAATGCGGGTAAGTACCAAAGTCTGAATCTGGTTGCACTATTCGTTTAATAAAAATAGAATATGATACCAAAAGAAAATAACGTACCAAACAAATACAAACTTAACAAATCTTCGATTAATCATCAAATAATAGTAATAATAAAGATATTTAGCGTTCCACGCTACACTTCTAGGTAAAATTAATAAGGAAAATAATAGAGTTTCAGGGGACGCAATATATTCGCCATTCTCTGTCTCCTCGTCGTTCACATTTGCACAACTACAGCTTATGAAAGAGCCCGCGGACAATATTGCAGATATTGGTGTAGGACGATCGATCATCGGTATTATTGCTGTCCCAGCGGAAAAGCTGAGAGATGGCCGACATATGTTTGGCGCGCCTTCCTGCACCCGCTACTGCGGATGAACATTGATGAATCTCAGTCACTCGACTCGCTACTATGGCCGGAAATATTTGCCGGCGAAAAGGAAACCACGAAGCATTGCCCGCCGCTGAGGACCCATTGTCCGCGAACTTTCGATTGGTACTCCGTGCCGATTTCTTGCGATATCGATGAAGATTGCGACGTGCTGGAGAAATGCTGCTACGACGGTTGCCTTGAGCACAAAACGTGCAAATACGCCGAATAGATAATAGTATAATAGTATCGTACAATTGCATAAGATTGTATATTATAATTATTTATTTTAGTTTTTCTACGATCGTTATTAGCCATTAATTTTAACAATTTCTATTTGTAGTAAAGAATGGTGAATTTTAATTTTTCGTAATCAGAACTCGTGCGACGTATAAATAATGATCACGGGCAAGATGAATTGCATCAGGCACAGTATGTAATGCTGCCGAACATTTTCGAGTTAATTATCGTGAGAGCACGGCTAATTAAAATGCCTCGGCCGCGGCCAAGGTTACTTTATGCTGGCGTTAACAATTTCGACAGTAACTTGTCAATTAATTCGGACGCTGGGTCCTCAATAAACAGTTACGTTACAGTGCATTCTTCACCGCGACTCGGTCCCATTAAATTGTAATTGTAGCATATCATGTTTCGTATTCAGCTAAATTAGCCGTCACTATTTTGTACGAATATTCTGGAAGAATCTTGCGACCTTAGTCATAAAGTATCAAATGACCATGGGAGATTTGGGAAAATTAGAGGATAGATTATATGAAACGGCATCATTGAGAGTTGTGCGAAATCTGTAATTTGTAGCATAAATTATAAAACTGCAATATATTTGAGATACTTGTAATGAAAACCGAATGGCTGAAGGCCTTCCTACATTTTAAAATTCATTGCTGCAGTCGCCGCACTGAAAACAGATAAAGTTGTTAGATTGAGTTAATTCGTCGGTGAATACTAACGATGCACAACGGTCACTTTCCAGGGAAATTGGATGGGGCAGAGCGGAAAAGATAGTGATCTTTCGAAACTGGATTTTTGAAAAGCTGAATAGTATCTGGACAATCTACTGACTGGAGAAACTACCGGCTTATTGGAACAACACTTGACAATTTTTCGCTGAATCTTTAAATACATTCTAGCGTAACAAAATAAATGTAATCTACACTCAGGTAAAGTGCTAATCTCTGTTTATCTCTTACGTTTTATTTTCTTTCAAATATTTACAAGCGTTTAATATAAATAATCAGACAAACGAAACGACTTAATGTTTGCAACATTTTTTAAGCAATAAATTCTCAGTTCACGAAAAGGGAACGTTCTTCTGATTATTTAGGATCGACGAGCAAACTACGTTGTGGGAAAAGTAACAGCATCCAGTCTTATCAGGAGGAAAATCCAGGTTTCTCGCGAGACGAAATTATCAAGGTGGCCAATCCTAATTTAGTCCTGGACAAGAGGAGTGATCTTTCGGCCTGTGTGGGTGTGCGCAAATATTTTATAATGGTGAGAGAAACTCGAATTCTTTTCTCCCCCAACATAGTCTCTGTGTTGGACCTTGACAAGAGTACCCCAGTCGGGCTTTTTATGAATCCTACAGCCAAGTGGTGGCAAAAGGATAACGGATAAAGCAATAAGAATAGCGGTGGAGAGATGGGAATGGTATCTGGCCGGTAACGCGCGTGCGTCAGCCCCGTTCATTCACTCCGCCGAATCATTCATAAATCGCTGAGTCCTACGCTTGTTCCTCGCCGTTAATGACAAAACGCCGCGTCGCGGCACAGTGTGCGCACAATGTAACGAAAGAAATTATTACGCAATTCTTTCGTTTAATGGATAAGCTTTGTTAGGGCAGATTTAGGTCGCCGCTTTGGAATCAGCAGTTCTTTGTTTCTCCGGAACTGAAAATGTAGCGAGTATTGCATACTTTAGGGTTAATCAGGGCAAGCGGGAAATATTGAATGCAGCGAAAAATCTTGGTAAGTAGAGCCCAACGCACCTCTTCTTAATTCCGAAGAATCGATCGCCAAAGAGGATGAAGTTTCATCCCAAGCGCGATTATAAATTTAAGTGGCTTGAAATTAGATCGGACCCATTGCTAATCGAATGCTGCATCACACCGGTGGTGTATTTTTAGTAGGGGGAGGATGGTGCGCGCAACCGAGAAGCAGCCGTTTTATTGGTGGGGGCAACTGAAATCACCTGGAGGGGAGAATTCGGAAGAGCGGCAACTTCACCGGCAGTACTGGCATTCGTGTGCGAACCGCGGCAGGGCAGAGTTTGCGGTGTTTTCGTACTGGTTCTTGGTCCACGATACACCGATTTCAACCCCCTCAACGGTATCTTAATAACCAACGGAACACCGATACTGTGTCATAACGCACAATCGATTACAAAGAAGGAATATAATAGATTAACAAATTGGCTCGATATTTTTTCACAGCCGATCATCAATCGAGTTCGTTAAGATCGAATGCATACATACATTATAGAGGAAGTAAATGAGCTTCTGAGAGGAAGTGATAGTACCAATTTATTACGTTCCTCCTTGGCAAAGTCCGTGGAAAGTGCTGTTCGCTCCGGTTCACGGTGCACTATTCAGAGGGACGGAACAAGAGAGAGAAAGAGGGAAAGAGAGAGAGAGGAGGGAGGATAGGAGTCTCGCGTTTGCCGAAGAAAGGCGTGCTCACGACCGAGCTTTTACAGTCTCTTTTCTTCCTCGACGCACTCTGATTCCTTCCGACGGATATATTTTTTTTATCTTAAAGGAGAAGATACATATATATATTTTTTTAATAATTGATGCGGAGACTGGTTGTACATATGAACCCCGATAAGTTGATAATCATTGCGTGGACCGGGTTATGTTTGATCGCTCGTCGATGAGTCGCGATTGAGATTATTGGTCTCGTGGGTCGAAAGTGAGTGAGTTCAAGTGGTGCCGGAATAGACTGAAGGTTAAAGGGAAACGGAAGCGGCCAGAACATGAGGCTCGGAGGAACACTGGCGCTGGCGATCATTGCCAATGTGGTTTGCAGCCACGGTGAGTAATTGTTAATTATTTTAATTCTTGTTGAGTTGAAATATTATTCGCTATTTCGTAGAATGTGCAAAAGAAATCTTCAAATTTTTTCAATTCTTAAGGTATAAGTTTTTGAAATCGGTAGGATGGAATGTTGCTTCGACGAGACTTTTGCAAAAGCAGAATGTACCGTTTAAGATCCAATTCGTACTGGCCTATTCTTTCCCTCCAATCACGACGGTACACTTGCGCTTCTCTTCATTGATCAAACAGCCTTTTTTATGCATAGCTCAGTGTCATTGAACTCCCAATTTCTCTCTGATGATTTTTCATTCAGGTGTATATTTTATTTCGAATGTTCTGGGAATACCAATGTAAGGTATTTTATGTTCACAATTTATGGCTCACGAAAACGCGATTTAGATATTTTTCGTTTCCGTTCTGTGGGCCCCAAGTTCGGTCAAAGTGTCGTTTTCTTGTGAATTACATTTTACGCAGTCGTATCGCGCATCTCAATGGAATTCGAGCTTCATGTCCCTCAGGTATACTGACCTGAGTCACGGTCACTTTTTCCTCAGCCATTCACAAATCCGGTCTCGGCTTATTAGTTCTTTTTATTAAAAATTGCAATCACTTACAATTTTTTAATTATCTTCCTTATTTCTATCTTTATTACTGTTTTTGCCTTTCCTGTGATCGAATATAGAAGCGCATTTTCTGCCATTTTTTATAATTTGTAATATTTCACGAGCAAAGGAGATTAATTAGGTTCACCTTCAAAACAAATAAATGTTCAAAAACGAATAATCGCAGTTAGTTTTCTATTATTGTTTTATTATTGTAAAATTACTATCTCCCAGCAAATAGCAAAGAAAGATCGTTGTTGGAGATAGTAACGACAACGAACCGAGTAATTTTAAACTGCTTGAAATATTTCCCTTTTTTTCTCATTCGCCTAAGGATACACCTTTCAGGTGAACCCCGAGAATGTACAGTATAGTTTGGAGAAACTCTGCTTTTACCTGCAGCAACCCCTTCAGAGATGAGGAAAAACGCGTGTTTTCGCCTCAGTGTCGAAAGATGATCCACTTTAAGCCTTGAGATCTCTCCTTTTAAGTAAGACCCGTTTTGAATTCCATCTCACGGTTCAAATTGTATCAGCAGGAACGACCTTTTTGTATGGGTACAATAGTCCCAGCTTGCAAATTGGCTAGTGGACATTATTGTAGCACTATTTTGCGGGATCATCCCTTAAGAAGTGAACTCTCACTTCGAATAGCTTTTGTGAGAATATTTGGAATGCTTGGGGAAATATTTTAGGGCATAGAAGATCCACTATTCGTAGTTTAACAAATTTCAGTCGAACTGCTATATTCGATTCTGTACAAGTCTTTTCTTGTTATTCCCATAATTAATACTACCTTCTACGAAATTAAAAAATTTAGTCGAGCTGTCATATTCGATTCTGTACAAGTCTTTTCTTTTTATTCCCATAATTAATACCACCTTCTCCGAAATCGGATTTTTTCCTTGATCCTCCCGTTTTCTTGGTTGGCTCATACAATACCAGCGTTGCCACAAAAAAAAAAGGAAACGCGGTGCGCTTCTAAATTAGAGGAGACCGAAACGAGCTGCATTATGGTTGCTCTTGGAGTAAGAAACATTTTTTCTCTGTCTCGCTTGATAGTCTTGGTTGGCCTATTTGTATATCCTGTCCACATAAGGTGTGAATCGAGTGATGTACAAAAATCCACCCTCTTGTTTCTTTGATGAATTGGGCCTAGAATGAGGGTATAATCCTGATCCAATAGTGTAGGACGATAAAGCAGTAGGATTTTCGTAAAAAATTTATGGAATAAGCGGCAATCGATTAAATTATCACAGTCAACAGTTAATGTTTTAATCAAATTCGAATCTGCAACATTTGTAGTTGGTCATTTTTAACAGAATTATTTGAATTCTGTGAACTGTGTAATAGATATAAAAGTTGATAATATCATCGTTTCCACTGCATTCTATCGATTTGGAGGAGGATGTTACCATTATGCGGACGATATTAAATGTCCGAAATGAAAGGGATGGGGTTTCTTCGAATGCCAAGGAATCACGATCGTTTCCGGAAATGTTACCTCCGCCTCGGTACACACGATTATCCCTTGCCTATCTACGTTTACCTGGATCGTGGCGAAAGTGGCATCACCGATAACGATCTTACCTGGTTTGTTTCGAAGGTAGAGTGCACGGGAAGGCAGATGCGCCATGATCTTCAACTTCAATCACGCACGAGAACGTGATTGTGATCGGTTCGTATGCATTAGCAGTCAAACAAATCTGGAGAAAATTCGAAATTATTACATGTGAAAAATGACAATAAGGATTTCATTTCCTGATCGATAAAAAAATATTATTGGCAGATACGTATAAAGTCGCTGGGCTGTGCAAGAATTCTTCTAGGTAAAACTGTTAGTAAATATATGAGGCATTAATATATACATATAATTGTATAAAAACGACAGGGGTTGAAATATCTTTGAATCGACGTCGCGATGAATTTTTGTTAATGAGTAATAATACAATTATCTGTTACGAATTCTACAGGATTGAAAATCTGAAACTTTTCTACCATACTGTGCTAATCAATTCATCATCGCCGATTATGCTCGTGGGCACAGGGGTCGCGATTTATGAAACACTACAGTGTAGGGTGCGAAAATTGTGCACGGGGCCTCCCTCGTAATTCATACGAAACGTTAAATTTAGGAACATCGTGGGAGGCCAGATTACGAGGATCCCCCGTATCCTAAGAGTGTTCTTCTACGGAGGGCTTGTATAAGATCGTATCACGAATCTTTCTTCTGCACGGATGACCCTTGAAATCCTGAAGGGTACATCACGTCCTTGTTCTCTATAGTGATTCATACCTAACATTTTAGTAATGATATTAGAATTACGGTATCGCAAAATTGCCGCGCAATTAATTCAGAGATTTGTTATTTTTGTAAAATTATTACAAGCAAGGCTAGGAACGTTGATGGAAACTCGATGGAATAATCGTTATATCGCGTCTTACAATAGCGAAACACTGTAGGTGGTTGGACTGAGGGATATACCTATTATTCGTGGCGAGATTGTCCGCGAGCTATCGAAGTATAATATTGCACGGTGTGTAGGCAGAAAATAATTGATATGCAAATGTGTCGTTCATGCTGGATACCATCGGTGATGTAGCGTTACTGGCTAATATTGTCAGCCAAGAGTTTGGTACGTCTGCAAGTACCTATCCGCTACTTTAATTATTCTTCCATTGTTCCACGAATAATTTCCGCGGTGTAAAGTTTTCCCTCCTTCGCAAAAGAGTAATTTCATTCAACTCTTTCTACATTGGAATATAATGACAAAATTTTGGGTTATTATACAATTATTAATGGGACAATATGTATTGATTCGTCGTTGACTGTGAGCTATCTCAGGCAATATTTGATCCACTTGTACCTTGTATCTTACACGATCGAATCCTGTCGACAAAAAGCGTGTTGGAGCACGATATACCGGTTCACGGAGCCGCGGATTCGAAGCCGCCTCTCTCGATGATTCCCCAAAGATCGGCTCATTGTTGGCGGGCGGCGGGGCCGGTTCAGTGGTGGTGTGCGGCTCGGTTTCTTTGTCTCTCAGGCGGCGATTCAATGGCTTCGTCATTTCGCGTCCGATAGGAAGCCCCCGGCGTGTTTCCCACAGTCGGTTCTCCGTGGCAGTCCGCCGTTCCGTTTTGCCGCGCAAATGTTCGATCGTTCGGAAAATAACGAGAACGACAAGGAGGAAATAACTCTCGACGAGACCGGGAGTAAGGTGCAGGACATTCTTTGAAAAACCGCAACGATTCTTGTGTCGGACGAGTTTTTTTTTGCTCCCCTCGCCTGCTGTGAAATCGATTTGACCGTATAGGACAGGGGGATGCACCCCTGGGGTGGACTGATTGCTTCTTCTTACCGTTTCCTGTTCCGCTGGAAATCTTCGATGATCATTCGGTATGCGTTTGGGAGTGGGGGTAGTAATTCGTATTCTTCTCTCGTCACCTGGTGCATTTTTTTGCTAAATCGTGTCAGAGATGTGTCTGCTGTTTGAGAGATAAAAATGGGGGCGAGAGGACTTGTCTATTTAAGCGAATTTGGCATGATACTTTCATGAGCTATTCAATCGATTCTTTCGCCCCTTACCTTCGTGATAATTTGATCATAGCCCCATGGAAGATATTCAAGACCACTCGAATAATTCATCGACCAAGGGGCATTGAAGTACGCATCTATCTTCCAGGGATCAGCTAATGCCTTCGATTCGCATGTCAATCCCCACGGAGTCCTGTAAATTACCTCTCGTACAGGCGAGAACCACCCCTCGACCAATCGATAGAAACCTTTGCCTAAAACGGAACTGTGTGCTGCTATTGTAAAGAGCATTTGAGGGTTGCAACCACCGCCTGTTCACCTCCCTCTGGGGAGGGTTCGAGTACCACTTTGTAATTGAAAACCGTAAATTCCTCTCTGCAGATTACAGAATGATTTCTAACAGATTAATGGTTTTTCTAAAGTATATAAATACAATATCAAATCAAGACTGAAATTATCTTGAAATTGACCATTCAGATTTTACTTTGCAATTCTTAAACAATGCATATGCTAAAACATCGCACGATAATTATCATTTTAATTAGTACTTTTTTGCCCGTACTATTATACTCGAGCAGATTATTCATATTCGAAGTACAGTGTACGGTTATATAAAGTGGACGATTCAATGAAAAAAGAAAACAAATTCTTCAGCAATGTGTGTATAGCTGTCCAGCGTTCTTCCATGGTCACCGAGCACGGGTAAAATGTCCCTTCCGATTAAGGGTAGATGCCTTTTTTTCTTGGTTCGCGTGTCACGCGCCATCGTTACTCCTTTCTTCTTTCGACCATAGGAAGGATTGAATATCGCCCAGCAATACATGTCTCGTGCAAGGGGTGCGGAAGTATGATATGGTACACACGTGAGTCGGAAGTAGGTGGCAAGAGTTCGCGACAGATGTTTTTCGTTCCATCGGGAGTATGGCAGAATTCTTTCGGCCTTTTTTTCCTTCATATATCGCACACGCGCCCTTATATTGTTAGACGAGAGGCCAGACTTCAAGAGTTCGTTCTCCCTTTCATTTTTCTTCCGATTGTTCCTGTTCCGACAACAGTGGAAGCTGCGTTGGGCAGCTTGCAATTTCTATTGTGCGACTGCTTATGATCCCGCGAGATACGCGAGGTGTAAATGGCTTTATTGAAATTGTTCCGCTATTAGCTGTGTGCGGCTGAAAAAAGCTTCTTTTATGTTCGTCTCGATTTTTCCACGGCCTTGCAGACATTTCGTTTAAATAGGGTACGTTTAATCGGTCGAAATTCAAAAATGATTTGAATCCCGAATCATTTGCAATATTTCTGTCGACCTCTTACCCTCCCCTTTTTCATTCATTTTGCAATCAAGTTGAATCACAAAAGAGGACGGGGTGTCATCTCGTCAGTCCGCGAACTCAAGCAAACACACTCGTGGAAACAGTTTGCATTATGTTACGCACGTATCTCTTTATTCCCTATTTAATGACGCGGGTACACGCAACGCAAATGCTGGAAGTTCGGCACGAGCTACGGTGAGAGACTGGTTTTCATGCCTCACGATTCTGGACAATGAACAAACGTATGTGCATGCGAACTTACGCACGGGATGTATTATAAATACATATTTACTTGCAATCCTCCTTTGGACAATCCCTGTGCATACGCAAACTGCGTACGCCTTTTATACTTTTATTAGATTCCTCCAAACTCGTGTACGTACGTACGGTCGTACGAAAAGAATAGTCGAATCATTCAATTTCTCGAACCATGTAGATTTTTTAATTTTTCAATAGATAATATGAAATAGTTTATTCCTTCGCCTGTAAATATATCTTTATCGTTGCTTGGATTATGCGGTAGAAATGTTTTTATTTACTTCCAGATCTTATATTTTTCATTACGCTATAATAGAAATTATATAGTTTCTACGAATGTTATATATTTTTGTATGCCGTTGAAACATGCAAGAAACTCGCTGTCACGGTAAGGTGATTCCACGTGAAACCTTAATAGCCACCTGAGACCCCCAGCGGACCAAAAGCATCATCTGTAACCGGATAGATATTATAATAAATGGTACACTAAGTAAAGTTTGAGAACGCTAAAGGTCTTCTCCTTTCACGTATGTACGCGCGTGTGTACGTGTCGCAGGCGTGGCTTGCAAAATAACACGGAGTGATTAGATTAGACTTGGTTTACCAGAAAAGGGTAAGCCGCTGTTCCTCCATGTATAGGATAGCCCAGGGGGAGAAGCTTCTTTTGTTAGTCAGTTTTTATTTATCATTTAGAAATTCCCTTTTCGAGCAGCAACACGACCATTCCGAATGTATTCTTTCAAATTCTGCAACTTTGGTTAGCTCGAACATCTGCCCAGCCTTGCAAACGATCACGAAGTAGAAAAAATCGTGTGCAAGATCTACAGATCTCGTCCTTGTTTAAAGATTCCTTTGAACCTAATCATCGGTCTGAGCGGAAGATCCAAAGCAAATTTGTCATTCCAGAGCATGATTCGAATAACACGAAAGAAGGGCCATTCGCGTGACCAGAATGGTCCGTCATTCTTTCGTGCTCGCATTTTTCTAGGCGTCAATCTTCTTCTTTTCGCTTCAGCCGACAGTGGTCTATCATCAGGGGCAATTTTCGGTCGCTTTCAACTCAGGATAATAGGGATTTAGGTCCACGCTGAGGACACCCGCAAAACATCGCGTTCTCCTATATTATTATCCCCTTAAATATGAATAATTTCGAGGTTGAATACAGAGTAATTAATATAAAGATTCTTTCTGCGTTTTATCATTATTACTACTCCTATTTTAACCGGCTGATTTTTGTTAAGTTTGTTATATTCTAGTCTTTTATTAGATATTCGACATAAATGGAACAACGTTAAAAGTGCATAACTCCGTTATGCACGCTGGCTGCGCGACAATTAAAAAAGATTCCATGAAACGTCGTGTACTAAAAGAAAAAGAGAAATACGCTCGTCTAGCCTAGACAAGACAACTACGGATTACAAGAGACTTCCGGTCTCCTCCTTATACTGGTCATTGTTGCAATAGCAACGAGTGTGACGACCCGACAACCTCGATCCGTTCTTTTTCTTCCAGACGCCTTCCTCTCCACGAATTACATTTCTAAAACGTAATTTCCGACGTCGAGCGAGGCCGCGTTCGATTGTGTGTACTTCTTCTATTTTTTCTTCTTTCCTCCAAAGTTGTGAGTAATCGACTGGGAAGGCGACCTGAGATCGGTCGAACAGGGCGCGGCACCTGCTCCCGCCTCTCTTGATCCTTCACCTCGTGTATCTTTCGCGGACAGTATTCCTTTTTATTTAAACACGAAGCAGATGTATTTAATCAATATCCGTGTAACATATATTAATAGCGTTTAATCCAGATACACTATACGATAATCGCTCGTTTATTTTCCCAACAAACCACTTTCGTTCGCACTCGTTCTCGATTTCATTCTCGTCGCTCTCACGAGCGATCGGTAATTTTCAGGTCAACGCGTTCGATTCCTCCACGGAGTCGTGATCTCGTTAGCTCGTGTGATCCCTATGATATTTCCTCCACCCATCAGAGGTATTCGCTCGAGGAATGTTTGCTGGTAACGAGTCAGGTAGAATTTACATGGATAATTTTTCTTTCAACGACTATCTTCTCAGAGATTAGAACTTCCTTTTATAAAAACGGGGGGAGGGAAAGAAAATTTGTTTTAGACCGCGTTTTATCGAATGCTTCGTAATAATTCCTGTCAATTCAAGATCGGCGACAATCGATGCCATTCTCCATCTGACACGCGGGACACTTGCTAGGTAAATACATTGTTGTACGTGTTTCAACCAGCAGGAGCTATTCCGGGCTCGAAATAGGTACGAAGCATATGTCGCTCGCCAAAACCGCCGGATACTCCTTTTGCAACAGTCCTCCCGCATTTTCGATGCTTCTTTCCTTTTTACAAAAATACGCGGGCTTCTGCCCGCGATCGCCACCAGCATTCTGTCGATGGTGCTTCGGGACGATCGTATGGCGCAGTTGACACCGCCTCTTCTTCGTGGACAAGCAGGTGCTACCACGCGTGTCACGTCATTTTGGCAGGGGCCTTGCCAGATGGACTTGCTTGCTCGTCTGCTGCTTCCTGCATCACTTTCTCGTTCTCCGCACCCCGGGTGCCGGGGATGGTATCCGAAGATGCGCATACGCGTGTGCTCAAACAGGAGAGGAATTAAATTCAAAGATTGCTTTCTTCTCCGTTTTTCTTTCGTTCGGCAATGTCAGTTGTTAATTACAGAGAAAAAACTACTTTTGCATTTATTAAGGAGCTCCAAGAAGGTCTTTACTCTGCAATAATATTTGTTGAAAGTTCTTAGGATGGTCGCCCGTTCGTCAGTAATGAAAGATCGTTGCACCGCGCAAAAACACTGTTTTCTACAGTTGTGCACGTAGACACTGGAGAAGTATTTATAGTTTTCAACTTCTTGCCTCGTTACTGAACGGCCGGAAGTTGGTCGATTATATTTAGAAAAAGACTCGACTGAACGTGGAATAACAATTCTGCTCAATACATCCCTCTCTTTAAGACGCCACATCTTCAACAACGATTCTCCTTGTGCTTGTTAAAAAATCATCAATTATACAAATAAATCGCTACCAGCTCACAGATCTTGGGACGTTTCCTAATTGCATCGAATCTCTTGTTCGGATTACTTCATTCAATTTTACATTAACCATCACTGTGGAACAGACTTGAAACGAAAAAACACATTTCTTTCTCCAAAAAGTGTACACGTTTAACACTGGGTTTACGGACCATTTTGAGTACCTCTTCATGGCAGTATTTAAAAAAGGCAGTTATATCATTTGCGAGTGTTTTTCAATTACAAAGTCCTCGGGAGAAATAAACTAGGATGCGTGTAGATATTATTCCATCAATTAATATAAGCCGCTTGAAAATAATGTTTACGACTTCGGCGACTTTAAACACGAAATCCAAAACCCGTCAAATTGACGGGCGCTTAAACCTAGAGTTAAACCGATCCGACATTCCATTATGAAAGGGACTGCAGGAGCCGTACATAGTGTAATGCAGAATTAGGTACCGCCCAACAAGATAGTGGTTTCGCGTTAAAAATGTTGAGGCGATCATAGCTATCCGTCGGTCGGGCCAGATGGTGTACAAAGCTTGTACGATCCTGCCTCACGCAGGAGAACAGATCTCGTAAGGACCGACCAAGGTCACTTTTTGCAAGCGTATTGACCTCGAAAAAGCTTGGGAAGAGAGGCGGGAGCCTGGCGGATGGACCACCGGATGCGGACCATCGTCGATTTTTCTTGGTACACCGGCGTTCGGACGTTTATTTTGCGATTAAAATCTTTTAACGATTGCCGAACGGTCTTGTGAGAGATCCAGTTCTCACAGAGACATTCAGCTTCCTCGGGGATCTGTGTTGCACCGTTCCTGCAGAATCGACAGAAAGAAATTTTATTTCATCCGGAAAGGTGTTTCCGCGATTGTTTCGCAAAAGTTTTTTTACCGTACACGCGCGCCTACGTAAATGTTACGATGATTTGGCGAGGTGTATCCGAAAGGAAACGAAAGGCCTCGTTTTTCCTCGCGATTTTCACCTCGTGGATCGTCTTCAGAAAGCGTGAAGCACCGCGACTACGCCTCGTTGCAATCAATCGTCTAGTTATTCAATAGGTGAAGAAGAATTGCGTGTCGTATTTCTTTTTTTGTCGCAGGAAATCTTTATCGTTATAATTGTACTCAGAAAATCGCGGGCAAGGAAAGCTTGCTAGTTTAACTATGAATAATTCTCTTAATAAGACATTATCTCGTATACCTCTATGGTTATTCCATTCTAAATAACAGTACATTCTCTAATTAATCCGTTGTTCTTGCACTATTGCTTACGACGAACGTTAGTTCATGTAAAAATGAACACGCATATGCATAACGTTCCATTTATAATTATTGCTGCTTCCCGTTGCTAATTAATTACGAACGTATAATAAACATATAGAAACGATAGAGTTAATCTGGTCGGTGAAGATTCGCGGATACGCAAAAGCGCAACGGGTACACGAAAGAATGAGAAAAAGGGAGCGAGTTATACTTTGGCGAGCCAACGTGTAATTAAGCAACCCGTTTCGGGGGATTCCGTCACGTTATCGTGCTATGTATTCCCGCTCTCTAGATCACTTCGTTTAAAGGCATTCGCGTAAGGTAAAACAAAGAGGAAAAATATGAAAGGGTGATGAACGTAAAAAGCATCGAGGCAATTATAAAAGAACACGTGATCACGGTAAAACAGAGTCCCGGCTAATAGCGTGTTTCCGGTTTCATGAAGAGGTAAGCTACGTGGTAACGACGCGACGCGACGTAACGGAGGTATGTACCCACGTGAAAGGTAAAAACGTGACCCAATCGAGATCAAAGTCAGGTAATCTGTTTCGCGTCCATTTCCGTCCCCGCCCCCGTTTCAACCCTCCTCAAGCGACTACAGAATAAAAAGGGCCATCGTAGCGTTTTCCGTTGAAAAATGTTCACCATAGACACGAGTTACGTCGCCACAAGTTACCATTCGGTTTCGAAAACGAAAGAGTCCCTTCGAAAGACAAATGAGGAAGGATCACGACCATCCCTGTCCCTTTGGCCAACGCACGGCTGATCCAAGCTGTAAGACAAATAGGAAAGGTGACTGGCGATATAGAATAGAGTCGAATCCTTTGGATGAAAGGGGGAAAAAAGGGCAATGTGCATATACATATGTATGCGTACATAGAACCTACATACGATTGTGCACAGGGTGTGCAGGGACGAAGGAAGTTGGCTACAGCAGCCTGTTCTTGGCATTCCTTCTCGCGGTGCTTGTCGCGTTTCTCCTCACGTGCATTATATTATACGACTAAACTCCGATGGTCTCAGGTTCCTGAGAACCAAGCCCAACAACACCGAGGAGGACTCATAACGCCGCGTGCACCAGCACGGCGCACCTTCTTCTCTACGAGACGCTCTCTCAAATAGAGTCGAACGTGATCGTCGGCATTCAACGATTTTCTTTTATTATATTCGCCAGAATAATCGCTAAGCCGTTCTGACGTTTGTTGCGTCACGTTGTTGGGTTCCAGTGGATTTGCCCTTTTTTCCCCCTTTCACCATCCCTCTGGATTTTTTGGTGATAATGTTGCGAGTAGAGAACACAGGATACCGAACAATGTTTACTTGCGTCTAATTGAAATATCGTCGAGTACGTAGTTGAGTTTTCAACGGGTGAAGCAGATCAATTTTTTAACATTTCATTTCATTTTATACGTATAAGTATAGAGAAGTATCTACTCGAGTTTCTGAACAAGAATTGTCATCGATTAACGTAATTTTTCATGAAGTAATAGTAATCATTATTATCCATTATAATCGATAGAGTATGAATCGAAAGTAAATTGAATCTTTTAAATAAGGATTCTGCGATAGGTGAAGGGATAGTCTGATGGGATAGAAGGAAAGAAGCAACAGTGTTACGTTGCAAAGTTTCCCCTGGTGGTCCACCTGTCTGCGCAGCACCTGCCCTGGTAACCACTTAATGCTATCATTAATGACCATTCATGGATCGTTGACTGCGCGACATGTGGGCCGCGAGGTGGAATGCAATTTATTTAGCCGTGTTAATAACCGACAACCTCGAGGCTCCGCCCTCCATCATTTTCTTTTTAATGGTAATAATTCAGAGGGAATCGACCGAATGGTTTGCAACCGATTGAGCAATTATTTGGCGAATCTTTCTATTAAGTACGCATCAAACTGATCCTCAGGAATAAAATCTTATTTTATATTTTCAGAGCAAAAGTAATTGTGCAGGACTTAATTAAGTTGCATAATCAGCAGTGGGAAATAATTGTTGATTACAGACCGGTGATTACTTCGTTCCTTTAGCTCGGGGGCCATTGGCAGTGCAATAATTAATCGAGGATTCCATCGTGCACTCGCAATGTTGCTTCTTTAAGATCGTTCACATGAACCTGGCTCAAGCCATGGGAATCTATTTTACCATTTTCCTCGGTGTGTATCGATTTGCTTCGCGTAAACAATGGGTCCTGTGAAAGCAAAAAGTTCAATTAAAAAAGAAAAGAAGACCTATCATTAATTTGATTTATTCAATTCAATCCAATTAATGAATCCTTTGTAGTAATTATTTTGTAAATTATATATGCCCTTGCCACTGACATTGAAATTGATGATTTCCTTTGCAGATGCGACTGTGATCACCAGCGACGGCCTCCAAGGATACGACCCCCAGTTCATGGTCGGCTGTTATTTTCCCGCGGAATTTCAGGGCGAGTTCGTGACACAGGTGAGCGGAAAGGAAGCCAGCGGTACGAGCAACGAGCCTATTCAATATTCCGCCATCAACATCACGTTCAACGCGATCCCGGTGTGGGGATACTGTCGCAAAAGGGTCGGCGATAACGTGCTGCTAATGGACAGGTGGGCTGACATTCCTAAATCACAGAATAATCCATTTCACCTACAACTCTATGATTTACCCGTGATTTCCACTCGTTCCTTATTTATCCTTCATCCGCCTCCGTTTCCGCCTGACCCTTTCACAAAAATAATTGTTTACGTCTATATGAGTCCAGTTTATGCACAATCATCGCATGAGAATGTAAACTGAAAGTTCGGAAAAGATGAATGCATGAAATTCATGTATATTACAATTTAATTAAAAGCTAAAGTAAAATGGTAATTCAGTTTATAATTTACAGTTTCATTTCGCTCATATCATGAGGAGCTGCGATTTAATTACTAAGTAATTATAGTTATATAAAAACCGAATGTATTGAAATGCGTAATAGAGTTGTTCGTGCATATTTACATACTCAATGCTGCATCCTTTAGGGATGCTCCGACGTCTGCAGTGTGTCTGGGATGGAAATAGACCAGACACCAGACAGTGTCCGCTGCATTTTTTCTTTCCCTACTAACGGTATATAATTGCACCTGAGACAAGAACAAGGATTGCAAAATGATCTGTATAGTCAAATCGACCTTACTAAATCGAACATACTTATTCCCCTCTCCTTTTTTTCTCCTAGTACAATTAATTGGAAGTTTCCAATGAAAATGATATTTTATTAATTCCAGGTACAGCGACGGTGATTGCATTCGATGTTTTCGATTGCTGAGGAGATCGCGAAACGTTATAGAGGTGTCTTCAGAGGAATTGAACAGATGTTACATATCTGAGGCCGCTGCCCTGGCGTCATGTGATAAATTAAATTCCACGTCCATGCTGTATCGTAAGTAGAATGATTTACTTACCCTTTCCTCCCAGCAATTTGGCAAAAAGATTTGTATACATTTTAAATTAAGCTTTATTGTATTATTTATTGCCTGCGTTTATTACTTATTTATTTTCTGAATTTTTTCATACCATCATAATATTCTTGTCTCACTAATGAATATTATTTTATTAATGAGCTTTCGTATTATCTGCACAGGTACTAAAGAAATTGGTAACGTTCCTGTTAGAAATGAATACTGCCCGATAACTGGTCGATATCATTTCAAGTACAGTTTAAATAATGGATCTGACCAAGCTATCGAATGCAACAGCTACTCGTCTTCTTTCAACAACTGTCCCGATGGCTCCGTTCTAAGATTGCATTTCAATCGTTGCAACTTTGAATCTTACAGTAACTGTCCTCCCTCGTTGTACATATTATGAATTTCTTTTTAAGGGGTAAAAGAATGGAAATTTTATTTGCACGAATTCTTTTTTTAGCAAATTTAACGTTTAATTGTTTGGGTAACTGGCCTGGGCCAAATGGGTCCACTTACTTCGCCCTGTTGGAGACTAGCACGGGATACGAGGACAGACCACGGTACAGATGTGGCGTAAGCAGAGAAGACACTTAAAAATCCGAAAAATAATGTTCGATGAATGATTAGATAATGAATGAAGCATTGTTTTCAGTTGTTCCACGTTGATAATATTAAAGGCAAAACGTACATGGCGCTGAGCAGTGATTCTGGCTGCACGCAAGATTTAGAAAATTCGACCAGTGGATACGAGATGCTTGTCCTTAGTAAAGTTCCGAATCAAAAGAAAGTGCCGAATTACGTAAAGACTCATGTGGCAACGTTAGTATTTTGATTAATTTTAACGTTGCATTTTTTGATTAATTTTCTTTAATATTTATAGACAATTGCATTGTGTGATCTTGTAATAATTTTATTATACATTTACCAATTAGTTTTTCATCTTTGACAATTTCAGATTTCCAAAATGGGCGCAAGGTGTCTGGGAAGAGTCTCTAATTGTTAATGGAACTATGACCTTTACCGATCTAAATGGCTACAATAGTTACACCTTCATTACTGTGGATTCGAACGAGGAGACTGGACGATACATCGTTTATTCCAAAGACCAATGGTAAAATGCGATTTAATTTTATAATATATTAAATACAATTTCACCTACGTACAAATCGAAATATTTCTACCATTTTTTTTTTAGCGAACAAGCAGCCTACGTATGCCTAATGATGAGGCAAAGAAGTGAAAATGTACTGGAATTTGCAATAGGTATTTGCCCTTTCAATAATAAAACTGTAAATATTCACATTTATTAATTGTATCATTAATTTTACGATAAATTTATTGCTATTACACAGGAATGGTGTTAAGTCCTGTCTATCAGCCCTATTTATGCGACGATCCCAATTTAGATAAGCCTGTTTGGATGACACAAGCACGTAAGAGATCAATTTCCAAAAAATGCGTAAATTGTAGTAAAAAAATACAAAACAGGAGTTTTTTATTACATAATTTTGTATTTAAAACTAGGAATGGAACGTGCAGTGGAGTCGCCTTGTCCGATTACCGGTCAGTACATGGGAATGATAACCGACTTATCAGGAATGTGCGCTGAATTGAGTAGCAATTGTAACACTCGCGAAATAATGTATTTTAAAGTTACTGACTGCGAGTCCGGTGAACTGTACGAAGGTAAAAACAAAAATTACGTATTTGTTCTAATTTAAAATACAATATAAAAATGTCGAGATGATTTCGCTAATATTAACACGCGTATTGGTGAATCCAAAATTGAACATTTTTAGAACGAACGTATTTGTGTTTGGGGCAATGGGAAGAAAAGGGTGTTATGTACACGTATACAATGAGGAACGATACCGGTACCAATGAATGTTTCGTTGGTTTAATCGTAAACGACGAAGAAATTTATATAAAAGAAGCAGGGGACCATTGCATTAGGAATATCGATCCAAAAAAAGAAGGGATGCGTCTTTATAAAAAAGGTGAGTGCGTACCTCGATTTCTTCTGAAAATTTAGATGCAAACTTTAATGTGCAATAATGAATGTTAATGTTTAGTGTACAGAAATGTTTAACATATGACAAAAGGAATAATGATTTATGTATAATGGTACAAATAAATATTTAGGTCAATGCTACGGAAATTCTCCAAGTCCAGCGCCAACGCCAGTGAAGCCGATTCCTCACAATCCAATAATGAGGATCGCGACAACTCCTCGATCAAGGGTGTCAGGTAAACGTCGAAAATCATTGAATACAATTATTCGCGATTACCATAAATTTCATAATATTCTTTCATGTTGCATTCGTCGCAGGAGATACCACCAATGTATCAGGGAACAATATTCCGTCCCTTGCTCCAAGTAAAACAACCATTACTCCCGAATTCGTAATATTTCTAGTGGCAATTACAGTCTCTAGAAACATTTACCAATGACGAGCGAAGAGTTAGTGAAAGAATTCTACTAAAGGAGCGTAAAACAGGTAAATGTCCTTTTCAATCCCGCCAATGTTTCTGTAGATACATAGATGCGATTCATTTTTACCTTTGCATCATACTTTCACCAAACCCCTGCCTTGTAAGATATACAAGCAATAGTAAACTACACACTGTACGTCGTTCATTCCAAAGAAATTCACGTATCTGTACAATGAGCTCTGATTTTTAGGCATTTTTTTTCTATTCGTACAGCATGGCGTTAAATCGATCAAGTACATACAATTATTACTGTTAACTGGACAAATGAGACTGACTAAAAATAACAACAGGACTATAGCAAAATATATGTATACATAGTACTTTCCATTTGTACTTAACAGAAGAGACTAACAAAATGCATATACATATATTTTTTTTCTAATCAATACATGCACAGTCAATTATGTAAGTTGATAAAAATCGCAGACTAAAAGCGTAAATGTTCGGAGGGGTATAATTTATTTCTCGTGTATACATAAGAAGAAAATCGAGGAACAAGCAGTAATAACTTTTAATATTTTTTATTATCGAATTATCGTTCACGATCGTTACATTATTCAATCGAGCCTCGATTGTTATAATTGTACGAACACGTGTCATGTGTATACTTACGCATACTATTGTACGCTACAGCTTTTACGAGCAAGTACTATGCGAAGTTATTTCTACACGTTTATAACTGTTTGTTTTATATTTATATGTATCTGTATATACATAACATGTATTTATAATTTCTTATACTATATACATGTATAAAAAAATCAACGTTACAGCAACGTTTTATAATGTAGATAGTATTTACTTTTTCGCTTGTGCTGTCTATACAAGCTACTGTAAGTCCAAGGAATACGCCAAACTATAAAATATAATCTTCATTCTTTTCGGCAGTCCCTTTTCTATCGTGAGTTTATTTACGTTTAAGCTCACGAGGTCACATAGAAAATCTTTACGATTATTTGATAACCAACATATTATTAAGTATTATAAATGTAAATAAAATAAATTTATACGAAATGAACGAAGAGCCGCCGAAAATGTGCGAAGTGAAAAAAAAAATGATCCTTTCTAAAAGCAAGGAATATAGTAATTAAACAATAATACTTAATGTAATGAACTTAAGTATCGACGAATTTACGTTCGTACATCAAGATATTCTCTTTACGATCCGTGCCCCATTTATACTTGTTACTGCCGGACTTCCCCATGACGCGGTGACACGGCACCAGATACGCAATATTATTTTTCATCACGGCATTCCCAACGGCACGGCTAGCATTTGGTTTCCCTATTCGCGACGCGATATCCGCGTAAGTCGTGGTTACGCCCTGTGAGATAAATCGCAGGGCTTCCCAAACTTTCAATTGGAAATCCGTACCCTTCATAAGAACACGGATGGAATCGTCCGTGGATACATCTTTGGAAAAGATTTTTTGCATAATGTCATAGGTCTTTTTCGTTGTGTCCTCAATTATCTCGGAAAGTGGCCAATTATTTTTTAATTCAATCAAAGCTGCTTCGTTGTTTGTGTCGACAAACGACAAGTGCACCACAGCTTTGTCGGTGCTCGTGATGGCCAGCAAACATTTCCCGAATGGCGTGGGGTAAAATGCGTAAATTATTTTGAATTTATTAGCCTCCGATTTGTATTGCTCTGGCGTCATTGTTTGAAAACGAACCATCGTGGCAAAAATAGTATACGAGGTTTTTCCTTTTATGAGTACTGCGAAAGCAGAAGAAAAAGAATATTAGGAAAGTAAATTATGTTTGAATGGTATTCGGTGGCTTACTGTCTTCACAGAGACTTCCGGCACCCAATACATACCACTGTAGCGTCCGATCACCTCCTCTTCGTATTAGGCTACGATTTTATGCCTCAGATATGCTTCTTCTTGCCGGAAGGTAAATACGTAGTAGGGAACGTTGGGGGTTTAATTTAAATGCTATAGATGTGAATATGTGTGCACATCATAGGACACATACATATACATATTTACCATTAGGGTTTATACTCAATTCGAAATTCAATTATACTTTTCAAACGTGACTTTTAGTTGTATGCAAAATTCTGAATAATTTACAGAACAATATTTAATATAACAAAACAATAAAAAGAAATAATTAGAGAAACGTCGTAATATTGTAGAAAAAAGTGCGCTAGAGTAAATGCATTTGTATATACGTAGATTTACTCTGTTCTTAAAACGAATATTTCAATCCTAAACAAGTGATTAGAATAAATAAAGTATACGATTCTTTAAGGAATTGTATCAAATACCATTTTATTGGTTTTCTGACAAAATTACGATCAACGTAATGCCATATTTTAGTTATCGATTAATTACGAAATAATAATGTACAAAAGGATCGAGCTCTGGAGACAAGGCCCAACGATCTACCGAAGCTATCTTTCTGTTTAAACAGAAACCTTTGTTTGGACGATTAGTTTTGCATTGTTTTTTTTCTGTTCAAAGAGTTATTAGCATTTTAAGGCATTTATTATTATTTAAATGCAATATCGTAGAAAAGAGGGGAAAAATGTACAATAAATAGTTGTTGGCGCGCGGAGAATAGATTGAGCGATTGGATTTACAAGTTTTATGTACACATATGACATTAACAATAAAATTGTTCGTCGCGTTGGCAATCATTTCATCGCCATACGCTTGATAACGTATGACTTCACATCCCTCGGGTTTGCATTCGCATTCACGTTAAAATATACTCCCCTCGCTTTTGCATCCGATAACATTGACTTCCACATTTGATCCCTCTGTAATAATTAAACAGGAATTATGCTCCACATCGGTACAGATTCTCAATTAATATTTCTCAATTATTTGTCTTTCATCGACATCGTTCAATTCCAACGACATTGTACTAGATTATCTTACCATGAAGATGTTGAAGTTACCACATATTATCAAACTGTGTTTCGCCCTGGTGAGGGCGACGCAGAGTCTTTGTCTGTCCGACATGAACCCGATCCTCTGACTTCGTACACATGACATGATTATTACATCCCGTTCCTGCCCCTGAAAACCGTCCACCGTGTTCACTTCGATTTTCATTTTATTCTTAATATTTTCCGGCAACGAGGACGTTCTAAAAATGATAAAAATCAACGTCAGTGACGAGCAATATAATTTAAATAATATATGTATATATAAATTTGTTGGTGAACTCGTAGAAAATCAAGGAAGGAGTAGCTTTTCTACAAGCTTACCAATTTATTTTCTTTCTCATAAACTCTCCTCGTGCTAGGTAAAACTTACTTTTCATTAAGTTTTGTTAATATTAAAGATTTCTGATTATTATATGGGGTGAGAACGCCGTAGGAGATACACGAGTCCCAGCCGTCCAAATTGGAGAACGTTAGCATACTGTAAATAATGTTAGCCACAAAATCTGCCTCATCGTTATTTACAAGATTCTCATCGTTATTCTCATTCGTATTTAAATTCAACAGTCGATAGGAATGAAACGGGAACCTATCGTCCCGCTCCACCGCGTTCTTCAGCAATCCGCCGTAGAAGAATTTGTTCGCCCAATAAGAGATGTCCGGCTGCATTCGATATTGCGTATCCAACATGATTATAGGATTATTCGCTTGCAAATCAAACGCATTTTGAATTCGGGAAAATATCGATTGATCCAGGCCTAATTTCTTCGCCGGTGGACTCAATATGGTGGCCGGTAGTTGATTCGGATCGCCGACTAAGACTAATGTACTAACTCCCAACATTAATGGTATCAGGGTCTCCGCTTCGCAACTCTGAGTCGCTTCATCCACGATACATACAGATATTCGTTTTTTATTCGCGCCGAAAATTGATTCCATCTGATTGGTATAGCAAGAAGAAAGGGTACAGGATATTATGTCCGCGTGTTCGAGAATTTTACTTTCAGCTCCGCGCTGTAGCTTCATGCGTTCCCTTTCGTTCATCTCGCTCAACGGCGTTCGATTCTTTAACAATTCCTTCTTCGCGGCTGTTTCAGCTAATCTCATCTTGAGATGCTGCTTATAAGTCTCGTCTACGTATCGAGAATTAGCCAGTTCGCATCTCAGCCCGTTAATCTTGGAGTCCAAAAGCAATATCTCGTTTTCCACGCTGTCCGCTGAAATGCCACTCGTTGTGGTTGTAGTCTTTTTGATATCTCTTTTAGCTAGCTCTGCGACGGAGATATTCCTCACCGTTGGATGCATCGTCTCCGGCCGGCCGATCCGCACCATTCTAAAAGGCTTATTCTTCGCCTCTTGCTTTATCGTCTGCCTAATGTCCAACAATCTTAGAACGATCTCATCGATAGCTGCATTGGACGGTGCACAGACTAATATCTTAATGGGACTTCCATTGATCGTATATCTGTTGTTCCCGTACAGTATCTGAGAAACGATATTTACAATTACCTTCGACTTCCCTGTACCGGGTGGACCCTGAATAAAGCACAGTTTAGCTTCCTTTTGGACCACTGCTTTGGTCACCTTGCAGACAGCCTCCATCTGCCTCTGATTCAATTTATCCCCGGTTACCATTGTCTCCGCCCCAGACACGGCTGGCAATTGGTACATTTCAATCTTAGGATTTACGATTAAATTGACCAGGGGCGAGTTGGGCAGATACTGCAACGCTTGCACCATTCTTAAACTGGGTCGCAGGTAAGCCACGGCCCTCAGCCGTTGAACGCGATTCACCGAAATATTTCCATCCAGTTCCCTTGTTAATACGGTGTACGTTAACAGTGTACGAGGATTGGTTACGTAGTTTCGTAGATCCTTGTTGTAGCGCGTTAGGGGTGTTAACATTGTCGTGTACACGTTGGTCACGTATGCGAACACTTTGTAGAAGGACTGCTTCTTCTCGTGATTCGTCGCGTATTCGAAAAATATCAGATCTCCATAAACAGGATGTGTCTGCTTGTGGATGACCTCTGTCGTGACCAGTACCTCCAGCATCAGAGTAGAGAAACGCACGTTCGTCGTTGACAAACTCGTCTGAATGGAATTCTCTACTATGGAGCACATGAACGTGGGTCGCCTATAACTCTGATCGATATTCCGAAATTCATCCGTTATCCCGTACCAAATCTCCAGCAACAATAACGGAGCTATCACTTTGTAATACTCCTCGTAGGATCCGTAACGTGTTAACATTACGTTAAGTTCACCAGTCCTTACCACGGGGGCAATGGTGTTCAAATATTGCTGCTCCTCCAACCACACGGGATTCCAGCAGAGTATGCGCCACAGAAACTCATGAAATTTCGCGTTTGCTTCCGATATACTTCTTGGTTTATTTATCGCCACCTTTTCAGCGGGAATAGGCGCGTCTTTTCCTTTCAATTTCCTCAGGGCGTTCGTTTCGTCAATTTCGTAGACGCGTACAGTGTGGATCGTCGTAGAAAAAGATACTCGTTTCTGACGTTTCGCCGCCGATGTTAATTTAATATTAGACTTCTGGATTGCAGGATCTTCCTTCTCACCGGAGCTAGTAGATAACTCTGTGCTGGGCCTAGCTTTTAATTCATTATCCGGTCCAATTTTCTTCGTTTTCTTGTCCAAAGATACATTTTTTAGGGCTTCCTCCGCTACAGCGGTGTCTTCCATCACCTTAGTCCTGTTACTCTTCTTAGGTATTCTGCCTAAATTGGAAATATCGTTGAGCGTTAATTTGTTCTGCAGGCGAGTCGTAATTTCCTTGGAAGCATCCTCATTCCTTGCAGCCTTCGTTACCGTTGTTTTCGGGGAGGTGTTAACGTTGGACGATCGACTGGACGTGGGCATCGATTTTTCCGGCGCGCGTTCCGCTTTCGACGCGGAAATCGTTTCCTCCATAAGAAAATCGTTTCTCGTTTTTGTGGTCACCTTCGCCTTCGGCTTGGAAACGATCCGCGCCTTTTCGTTACTATTCTCCAAGGAGGATCTCCTCTTTCCCATAGCGATTTTCTTTAATTTCACCTTTCTACTGTCCGCCAATACCTTCTTCTCCTCCTTGGTGAGATTACTCGTCTTCGATTTACCCGGGGGAAGACAGTCGGCCCATTTGTGGAGCACTTTGCGATTCTTCTGTTCCCTCGCATGCAAATATTTCTCCAATTTCAATTTCTGCTGCTGCTCCTTCTTCTCCTTTGCGCTCAACCTTTGCCCCGTAGGCTTGTTAGGCTTATCGGCCGTCCTTTTCCTGCTAGCACTACTGTTACGTTTTCTGGTGGGCATATGGGGTGGCTCGATCTGAGGCACTTTCCTCTCAAGCAACCCTTTCCTTTGCCCAGATTGTGGAGCCTCCATTGTATAGTTGCTCGAAGTAACAATCTCGTTCTTGCACGAAGGAAAATCGTAAATCTTTTCCTTATTGCTTATGGTAGCGCTAACTCCTTCTCTGTACTCTCCACCGAGATTCCCAGAATCCGTTTCCATTCTCCCCGCGGAAATGTGCAGGGGATCCAGTTTGTTCTGCAAACTGTCCCCCTCGACATTCTTTTCTCCTTCTAAATTCGTCTGGATAGTTTGAAGCGTTTGCTCAAGATCTACGAATTCAATGTCCACACCTTCTTCCTTCACAACGGCGTCCTCTTTTTTAATACTAATCTCGTTTTCATTGAGTATCTGACTTCTCGATAATCGGTGCAACCAGTTGTTGTCCTCGTCCTCGCTGTCGGTCAGGGAAATAACTAAATCGGCATCGTCCATTATGCTGAATCTCTCGTTCGCTGTTTCTACGGGCTCGTCCTTTATCTCGTCCGCGACGGACTGGTTCGCCCCGAAGCCGATATCGAACAATTGCGAACAGGGGAATATATCGTCCTCGCTATCGCTCATGTTAACGACATCGTCCTCGGAGAATTTCGTCTTGGGCTCCTGCTGCACCTTCCTTAATTTTATCGGCGATGCCATTGGCATAGAGCTTATGCTCAATGAATTTATCATTGCCTCCTCGTCCGTGTCGGTTAGTTGCAATTCATCCTCGTACTTGACTGCAGTGCTTTGTACATTTGCATCCTCTTTTGTACTACCTGCCGTGGCAGTTTGATCCGTAGTCAAGATTTCGCTACACTTTTCCATCACACTGAGATTCTTACCATTATTCGTTTCATCAATAATATTTCCCAATTGACTTTTTATATCTGTATCATTACACTCCGTAATTCTACCGTCCGTGACTCTCGCATGAATAGCTTCTCCATGATTTTTCGATACAAGATTATAGTTAGTACGATTACTCGTTGAGTTGTGCTCTAAAGTACGTTCAGTTTGCACTTGATCCTTTTCAACCATGTTCGCAATCGATGCATCTTTACTCTTACCAACGATAGAGTTTCTTCTTTCCTTGGCTTTCTTTTTCTTTTTGCCTCTCGATACAAGTGAATCCGTATTGCTCTCCGTCGAAGATACAACCTTTATGTCCATCGCGATGTCATTCGATTCAACCATTTTAGCATCCATATGTTTATCTGCGTTTGATTCATCATGCGATCGCCTATGTTTTGTAAAGTTATCACAACTATTATCTAGTTGATAGGGCGCGATATTCTTCAGCGAAACGTGAACTATTTCAAGGTCTTTCCCATCCTTTTCATTAGAATTATCTAGAATTGTGATTAGTAATGTGAACTGTGAATTAAATAATCACAATATACAATATCAATCAATTTTACCTTTCAAAGAATTTTCCGTCAAAATATAATTCTCCCCGTCCAACTTTGGAATCTTATTTGGCACAACCTTTGCGTCAGGATCCCCCTGTTCCCTTTTACGCTTAATTACGGCATCAGACTTATCGTCGTCAACGTTTTTAATGTTCGATACAGTTTCTGCAAGGGCGCTGATATTGTGGTCCTTTATCATAATATACGGCTGCTACAATCATCACAGTTTATAAAACTTCACCCTCTGTGTAAATTTTCGGAAAGGCGGTTCATCACATCTTACCGTAACTATGTGGAATTTATAAATGAACATAGTATTGTCTTTAATGTCAATGGTTGGACATCCAATGCCAATGATATCATTTGGCTGTAATCTGATCGTTCGAAATGGCTCCTGGGCAATTCCATTTATGAATAAGCCATTGGAACTCTAAAAAATAATAAACTGTTGTTGCAACAACGTTTCTAGGATATCGTTGCATATTACCCTTGCCTTGTTTTCTATACCTCTAAGTCTGTAACGTATAATTCATCTTTTCCATGGAAAAATATACAGTGACGTCTGGATACTGTCAAACTTAAACATATTATCTGATTGTCCTTGGACCTGCCACAGGTATACTAAAAAAGCAGATATAAGAATTTCAGTGTTTTCTCTATGCTTCACGCAATCATTTTCATGAATCAGATACAATATGATTATTTCTCTCTATATCTGATCAGAATGTTATTTATGTAACGGAATGTTATACGCTTACTGTGTGCCCTGGTTTATCGAATACAATCGTACCCGGTAGATGGATACGTTTCAATACAAACTGGCAATTGCCTTTCGAACCCATTTTAGTTTACTTTTGTTCAAATTGAACTCTTTGTTCATGGGTTCGCCACGGTCACTATCGTTAACCTGCTCCCTATTATTTCGATAGCATTTCAGGGAAATCTCCTACGGCAGTTTCTGAATAGAAGTTAATTAATATATGTATACAGTTTAATAGTATAATCAATCGGAAACATTATTTCACGTTTGATTAAATAAGTATACGTTTTTTTCATATTCAACTGTACACACGCGTTGACATTTACCGCCTTTCCCAATTAAAATTGCGTACATACATGCATGCATACAATGCATATATACGAGCCGAATTTGTGAAATCAGCGACATCTGAGAAACGAACGAGTTCTTTGGCTTTCGATTTTTACATTTCTACAATGCTATCTACTCATGCTATTATTGGAATTTTTAAGAATCATGAAACTTGAATAGAAGCATATTTCAAACAATATGTTTTGCGAATTGCATTTTACATTTCTCCAAACCATTCATCAATTAGTTATCTTTTACTTTAATCAGGAAAAAAGCAAAAACAGTCTTTTACTTATTAAAAAGGTTCTGCTTAGGAAACGAGAAAAATGTATTGAAAGATTGGAGTGCATACGTTAGGATTCAACCCCTTTTAATACAGCCCTTACTTTTTCCACACGCGACGCTATAACCACGTAGCTGTTAAACTTTAAACTAGTGGTGGAGAAATATCGATAGTTTGCACTGTCGATAGCTCATGATAGTTGCAACATCAGCCATCGATAGTTATTGACAGCGAAAAGAATGCATTTATAAAAGTGTAGAAAATACCATGTATAATTTGTTGTTTGTATGTTCGTATAATAAATAATAAGTGCTTGCATAAATGTATGTTTGTCGCTATCGATAACTATCGATAGCCGATGCTTCAAGTAGCTTATAATTGTTCATCTACTTCGGAAATAGAACCGGGCTTATTGGCTGTCATATTAGGTGTAAATCCAATACTTATTGTATTTATCATATTATTTCTATGGAAATAATAAACAGTGAAGTGCATAATACATATTAGGGTTAAAATTTACCATTTATTCATACATATTTACGTACATTATATGTAAATACAGTATAAGATGGCGTGACATTTATAGCTTGTTTGTACGAATATTCTTTCGAGGTTAGAAATTCGCAAGATTGCACGAATCCTCATAAGTAGATATTTAAACGAAAGAACATAACAATTGCAAGTATCGTTTGTCTCTAGTATTGTATATTAAGTATGTAATACTTATAAAACTATCTTAATACTACACAATCATCACAGTTAAGGTAACTTTAACGTCAGATAATACTTCACGTTTTCTTTATAGACGAATAATTCTTTCTAATTGCAAGCGAAAATTGTAAAGAGTATTCTGATGCAAACGATTGATAACACTTTACATAATCCCGTGAACAATGGAATGCATATAAATTCGTCATATACAAAAATTCATAACCCCAATATCCTTTTTTGTAACGCAATCCAATCTGCGAGCTTCTGTTGGATCCCTCTTTTTTGTAATAAAACTTCAGCAGCCTTCTGAAACTTTTCTTCGTTCCTGCGTATATACATCTTTGCATCTTGCTCTAGTTGATTGATCTTTTCTGGACGTATTTCTGCCATTGACAACATCTCGGTCAAGTATGGGTTGAAACGATAGTAAACATGTTCGGGTAAAAGATCGTTCAACGTTATGTGTACAGCTATTGAGTAAATAATTAATATTATAAGTAAATTAAAAAGGGAGTCGAGAAATAACTGTTTGAAGAAATCTTTCGTAAGTCGATACCTTCTGTATCTGTTGCACTGTCTAGGATTTTATAAAACTTTTCTTTCCAACTAGAAATCGCTACTTCAGCCGATTTGTTACTGTTATCATAAATCCGGTTCGGTGTACGGCCAGTTCCAAAAGATATTACACATTGAATCGGATTATTTGGCCACAATTGTTTGGCTTCGTGTAATGCAACTGCACAAGGATTATTCACAAGAATACCTGCAAAAAGTGTTTATATTCAAATGTTTCGATTACAATCATTCAGGCCATGTTGAAACACAGATCGATTAGTAAATGTGTTTGCATTTATGATATATACCTCCGTCCTGATGAAGATATTCGCCACATTTAAACTCTTCGAAGTAACTAGGCGCTGCTGCGGATGCCCTAACCGCTATCCACAATTTGTGTTTGTGAGATCCTATATACTGACTTTCAACCCTATGGGGTAAGGTGTAATTTCTAAATACATAAGCCATTACGCGTTCATGATTGACTATAGTAGATATAGCTGAAAACTAAATTGTAGTTGGTGGGTTATGCTAGAGCGTTTGTATATTTCAAGTACATATAGCAATCAACTGCAAAATTTTATTGAAAAACATAATATAATGCATACTTTTGGAGTAGATGGGTCCCGAACTGTTTTTATAAGAGCTTTGTCACCCAGATGCTCCTGTAACAATTTTTCCCAGAGTGCTGTATCATAATAACCATGACTCCATACTAAGCTGCTGGTGCCTTTTATAGCATTTTGGGTAAATACTCTAGTACTTAACTCTTTGTACAATTCAGATATCTCGTGCAACGATTTCCGTTTATGTCCACCTACGGTAATAGTATTTATTTATTCATCTCATTTGATCTGTGCATTTATGCTCAACCGTAAGGTGAATGGCCTGTATCATTGTATACAGATGAGGAGAATTACCTCCACCAGCTTACTTTGCAACTACTGTATGCAACAGTTATTTAAACACATAGTTTAGCTTCTTAAAACTATAAATGAAAGAAAAAGGCGAATCTTGCCGAGGGGAAATGTATTATGCATGTACAGAGAGTACGCGTGTATTATACATACCTAAGGCAGCAGCAAGAATAGCGCCTGTACTCACTCCGCATATGTAATCAAATATTTCATGAGTTTTCTTTCCCGTCAGTTCCTCAAGCTTTTTCAACATTTCTATAACTAATACTCCACGCATGCCTCCCCCGTCGATAGAAAGAATTCTAATACCTTTACCAGGCAGTGGATCGGTATAGCCCAATATTGCGAGCGCTTCCTTAATAGATGCTGTAAATGCCATGTTTTCAAATTCAAGGATAGTCATTCGTTTGGGCAAGAGAGTGCTTAAAAAGCATTGCCTACCTTTTATCTGTTCATCCTTAATCCCCTGCCGCGTTTTGAGCAGCATTCTGATCGCTCCCTCCTTAATCGCATAATGCCTTGCTTCTGGATATTGATCAATGTGTAACAATAAATCTTCGATTCTCCTCCAACGAGAAGCATTCGATTCGGCAGTTGCAATACTGTTTAACACATGACGTGTTCTAGATGTGATATTATGTGTCGGTATACTTTTATGGATATTTACTTTCCACTTTGGTGGGACAACCAAATTAGCTGTACGGCTTTGAATATTCAACTTGAATATCAGTGCTTCGAGAAGTTCGGAAAGAGCACCATTCCTTCCTTTGCTATGAAATTGCTGCTCATTCACGGGTTCCTGCTCGTAAACTTGCTGAAAGTTGATTAATGTTAAAAGAATAATCGTTAGATGCAAACATAAAGTGGATGCCCTACCTTTTTACATTTTACAGAATCGGCTATTACGTTTTCCTCATCTTGTGAGCCCGATATTATTTTATTATTATCATTATTTTTCTTGATACTGTTGCTGCCATCATCACAGGAATCTATTGTTTTACCAGTTACCGTACGCCTTGAGAAATCGATCGACGATAACTTCTTTAAAGTATTTATCTGGGAATACGTTATTTTTTGTAGGAACTCCATCCAGTCCTTTGATAATGTAATTTGTAAATTCTTGTCATAGATTGATCTGTTTAAGTAAACTTTCAATTGTGCTAGAAATTTCGATGGATTCTGCATCGACATTTTCGCCTTCCACAAAGCACTTGCGCCGCTAACTAATTTATTTCGATCGACACTTCTCCCACAACGATTACACGTATCTCTCAATTGTCTGTAATTATAAAGCATTTGCACCAATTTAACTTATGCCTTCGTCGTAATGGCGTATATATATTTATTATAAATATGAAATCACTGGCACGACATTTCTGTCTGCGTTGTACGGGTTTGTAGGTAAAATTACGAACAGTGTCATTGAAGGGTAGGTTAGGCGCAAACAACTCTCACAATGTGCATGCAAAATGTAAATAGCATGGCGACGATCGATCTGTCAAAATCAGCTGACATGCAAAACCGTTGAACAATATTTTTCTCACCACATAATTTAGCGATGACTTTTGCAAAGCATAGGAAATGTACTTATTATTAACTTGGTTGCAAGCCAAATGCACTCACTGTGCGTGCACTTAACGTACATTCTGACATATGTGCATACATACGTACTATATATATGGTCACAAACACAATCATGCGCAATACGGCCTCGTATGTATTTTTATAGTACGTACGAATTAGTAAAGAACTAAATCTTGGGCAGCCATTGTAAGGGTTGCTTTTAAATATACGGAAGTGTGGAAGGTCATTTGAACGCAAGCTTGGAAGCACAGCACACGTAGATTTTAAAATTGCATACTTTACAAACGAGATAATTGCATATTGTGTGGCGTACCTTGATGAAACGGACACCTTTCAATATATTACGCTGAAGTTTCGTGGAATTTTAGTGCTCCTGGTTCGACCACGAAGGTGAGACCTTATAAATGCGGCTTTATAAGATTAAATAAATAATTGGTGAGGGAATTGAAATAACGATGCACGTATAAAACACGCTTGCGTTAGTCCGCTTCCTCTGCAAAGCGAATAAATTACAGTAAAACTTTTTATTTAAACCCGAAGAAAGCGAAAGAATGAGAGTAGGCTTCCTATAAAATCTTATTCTCTGCTTAATGCTTTCGAACTACTAAGCATCCAACGTATCATTCTTAATATATATAAGATCCGCGACGCAGTTGATTGGATCTTGTTTGTCAATAAAATCATGTGTTATTATTCTACCAACAAAACTTTTTGGCAACAACATACGAATTTTCGGAATTGTATCCGCACGACTGCGCATCTTACGGAACTGCGTTTCACCTGTCCTGAAATACCGACCTCGTCTCTGATGTAGCTCCCTGCTGTACCGCACTATGGTATCACCCTCGTCGATAGTTCATACTATCGACTCATTTATTAGCGTCTGCGGCAATAGTTTCAAGCAAAGCATTACAGATGTCAGTGCAGGTCACTCTCACTTCCTCGTTCTTTAAAAAATAATTAAACATTCCTTACGTTTATTGATTGGAGAAGTATTTAAAACGATTATTATAATGAATTGTTGTCTAGCTTGTTAAAATTCTATCAGCGAGTAATACCAAGACATATGGTAAAGTGCAATTCATACAAAAATATACTAAAATATTAAACAATAAAGGACATTGTGAATATAATTCTAAATGCATGAAAAAGTTCGAGTTTTAAATGCCTGGTATTCGATGCTGATGAATCGAAGTCGTTTCGAACGACGCTGAAGCGCTTTCCACATTTCATACTATAAACAAAATTATTACCTATACGTAGACTGCTCGGAATATTGTTACTTTATTACTGACAGTATGTTTAATAACGATAGATCCCACGGTGTTTTGTTTAAATCGCGTTATTCGCTATAAAGAATTGATATCTCGCCGGGGCAAGAGGTAAAGCTGGCAAAATCTTAGATAAAGTATTTATTTTATTTAAATCTCCGGTAAACATCGTTTAAGCCTTCTTTTTCTGAACACGATTTAGATCCTAATCGGATCACGTAAAAATTGTATCTGCGTCAAAGAATTCGCTAAACGATGTTCGCAAACAAAAAAAAAAAGAAAAAAAAAAAGAAACAAGAGATATTTCCTTCGGGTCACTTTCTGAAATGAACCGTGTTCCAGCGGGAACACCGTTCGAATACAAATTCGTCGCCTAGAGTCTAGACGTTTCGCGATCGCGGCGGGACGACTTCGCCGCCAAACCGGACGTGTATCAAATACAAGAGACACGGGAGTCTCGAATTAATTTGGAAAAAATTCGGTGCGTCCCTCGTGATACCGACGAGATACTCTGTCCAATTTCCATCGATCGATTGCCCCGAATGGATGCGAAACCGTGGATCGATCGATCTACAAGGAGGATAAGCGAAATTGAAACGATTTTTTTTTTCTTTTCGCCGGATGCTGGATGCTCGTAATTCGTGAAGCGCGGCCGAAGGAAAAGAGCGGAGAAATTTATGGGTCGCAACGTGTCGACGGAAACCTTAAATTCTAACGTTCCCTCGTCGCGCACTCGGCCGGGTTCAGCCCTGCCCCGTTAAGGACCCTGCGAAAGGGGATTACGGCTCGGCTACGAGGCGAGCCTGGAATCACCGAGGGGTGGTCTCTGGCTCTGTCTTTCCCGCCGGGGGAGAGCTGAAAGTATGGTGGTGGTCGTGGCGGGGTTTGGCGTGGATCGTAGACGGTGCCGCAGGAAAAGGTGTGCATATAAACGCGGCGAACAACATCCGAATAAAATAATAATAAACCGCGGATACGTGTCAGCGGCCGCGTCGCTTCTTCCTTCCTGACGCTACGCTCGCCCGCCCCTTTCCGCCGTGTCTCTTTTTAATCCTTCCTGTTCGAGTCGTCGTCCGAAATGAACGAGCCCGAACGTTTCGATCGTCTCGAACGTATTTACATCTCTAATTCTTCATCACAGTAAAGTTGGATAATTATCTTCTTCCAAGATGGCGGCGGTCGTACGAAATCTTTGCCGAGTCTACTTCGCGATTCTGTCACCTGCAAGCTCGTTCGTTAGACACAGAAAATGGTCGCTTGGATAATCGATAGAGAAAAATGAATAATTCATCCGGCTCGGTGTTGTTTTGTAAATGCAAGAGCACCGTGGCTAGGCCCAGCTAGACCGACGATACACGCGACATTCGAAGGCTCGCGTGACACGGATCGATAGAATTTTCTGTGGGTTACATCGGTGCAAGGGAACGTGGTTCCCGGGTACTCGGGGGAGAAAGGTTAACGACACCGCCCGGTAATTCACCGCGACGCTCGCCGTTCAGCAATTTCGCGGATCGAAACGGGAAAGGAACGGGGGGGCGGACGAATTCCACATTGCGCGTATGATGGACATATAAAAAACGCTTGACGAAATTTCAGGAGGAAACGAGGGATGGAATGGAACGAGGCATCGTCGAGCTTTCGGGGACCGATCGAGAGGTGGATTATGCGGCGCGATCACGGCCGGCAGCTCCGCAGATCGTATAATCGTCGCGGCGGACGAAAAACCGACGGGCCCGGATGCTCTTCTCAGGTACGAATCGAGGGGGGCGGGTCTCTTGGTCGAAAGAGGCGACGGCGGTGGTCGTTTAACGCGAAGGAAGAGAAGGACTCGCCGGGTTCAGCTATCCCGACGTCGTCGTCGGCGACGCGGCCACGGCGCGGCGGCATCCCACCGCGATAACGCCATTATGCGGATTCGCGATTTGCATATTTCAGAAAGCGCTCCGCACAGGAAAGCATAAACAACTCGGTGGCCGTTCTGCGCGACGAGAGAGCCGCGGCTTCCTCGTCAGAAGAGTTACACGCATGGAAGATTTACGGAGAGTCCCCGCGCCCGTTGCTCCCTTTTCCCTTCCTCCTTCTTTTTTCCACTCTTTCCTTCGCGTATCCATTTTCTGCCTTCGCCCCCCCGTCTCTCTACCTCCTAGGGTGCTGCTCCTTCTAGCGCTTTGTATTCCAGCCGTGCAAACGCACGGCGAAGCGAAGCTGGGAATCGGCTGGGAATACGTACGACGCCGATCGTCGTCGTCTCGTCATCATCATCGAGACGGTCCGCCGTGGTTTTCGCTAGATCCCGGAGCTCGCGGTTTCTCGGGAATTCGCGTGGCCCGCGAACTGCCAGCTAATATCCTTAGACGACCGCCTCTCCGTCGTGGTAAGCGCGCCGCCGTTACGCCGCTCGAATTACAGAGATGATCCCCCGTGCATGATTTTGTTATTCAGCAAAGGGCCCCCCCCCGAGGTGGTGCCTCGGCTGCATCGCCCGGCGGTGCACGCGAAGAATACAGAGCGACCGACTGTGTTCCTACATTTCATATATATATATATTTAAATTCTCAGTTTGGGAATACAATGGTCCAAACTAATCATTAAGTTATCCAACGTGAAACAACCGGGAGCTCTTGAATATTCATTTCTATCGTTTCGTCGTCCGTTCTAATTGAACGCCGTCGATCACAACAGCACTCGAGCCTCGCTTCCATGGCGAAGCGACTATTTGAAACGATGCTTAATCGAACGACGAGTAAAACGATCAGCCGTTTCGCACGTGTCAACTTGACGCGCGATCGGGCGAAGCGTAAGGCCTTCTCCTTCGCGCGTTCCCTTATCGGCGCCGACGCGAAACGTTTCAGCGCGAGTTCCGCCACGATAAGCGAGACCCCCGCGCGCGCTTATGTAAGTAATATAATTGATTCGTTACAAGCGCGCCTACACGACAGATAAGTTTATCTGCGACGGGCATCGGCGAAACCGGTTAGATAAACGAGTGCCGGCCGCATCATATAATAAGCTTTAATTATTCGGTTAATGAGTACCACGCCGTCCTCTTCTAACGGACGAGAACAACGCGGCGCGCCGCGCGACCCCCCGCCTACCCTCGTCGCTGCCGCGTCACCTTTTCCGGACGGACGCTCCGTTTCCGGTAGCGGCCCTCGTCATTCGTCGTGCCACGAAAATGTCCGCTCGTCGTTATTTAAACGGGCGCGGAACCGATCGGGACGGACGATCGCGTGCCCCCGCGACGTTTACCTGTTAACCCGATGGCCGAGCCGCCTGTCGAACATCGAGTTTCACAGCGTCGAGCGTATCGCGGCCGTCATCGGGAGCCGGTGGAGATCCGGTGACCGGTTAACACACGCAAGTAGACGGACGAAGGTGGCTGGGACAAGGTGGCGGCTGATGGGTGTAAATTCGAGATACGATCTACCCGCGTGTCCCTTTCTGGCGGTGGACTCACCGTACCGCCGCGACCGCGCTTCGCCCGCCGCTCCCGCCCCGCCGCGGCCTCACTTGCTTTTTAATTATCCCCGAGGGAACCCGGCGGGACAAAGGCGGCGGCAGGTAAACCGTTTCTCCGTCCTGCCTACCGTCTCGTTGCCGCAGCGGCCCGACGAATCTTCCGTGGGCCAGCTCCGTAACGCGTCGCCGCTGGGAGGCCGAAGAATCCCGGGGACGAGTCGATCGAATATGCGAACGGCTTTCCGAATTGTTTCCGGAGGCGAGACGCGGCCGCGGCGTCGAACGCGTGTAGGTGGACAGAAATTGGGAAGACCTTGCACGATTCGAAGATGAGGAACATTTGGTAGGCGAGTTTGCAGAGAAATCTGTACGAGCTGGAAGCCATTCGGAAAGGCAACGGGCTAAATTTACGTTTTGGTACACTTTGGACCAGTTTCGGCGAAACCGCCCGCCATGAGGTCCGAATAGAGAGAGTTTCGCTAGGACACCGATAAAAGATGTCCCCGGCTGTTCGGATTATCATTTTAATTGCTTCGTTCTCTGTCGAACCTTTTCTCTCTTTTTTTTTTTCGCCGCAGATCCTTATCTCGGCGGCCGGACAAATTAGCACCCCAACTGTGTGCGTTCGGTCGGAACCTGTTCGTTGGAATCCGCAAATTACCTATTCCACCGCCTCGGTGTAAAGGACGACGCTGGACATTCGCGGGTGCCCGTACCTACGCGTGACGGTCCAAGTGTCGCAAGTACGGACGAAGGAATGTTAGTCTAAGTAGCGGCGCGTCGAAACGAATCACCGCCCCTTTCAGAAGCTTTTCGACCGAAGAACTCCGCATCGTTTTGTCCTCCTCGAGTCGCGCGGGAGATTTGCGGACTCTTTCGCTGCGCTTACGATCGAGAGGAAGCGGAAGCGATGAATTGGAGAGAGGGCAGGTCTTTCGGCGAGCGGCGATCTTTACCGGACGAAAGAGAGGTACGCGAAAGACGCAGAGAGCGCACCGCTATCCGTGCCATCAGTGTCCGATACCGGGCACCGGTGACACGCTTCCCAAGAGAGGTATGTGTGTATAATACCTTGTTGTATAGGTATGATGGGCAGTACCTTTATTAAAGCGAAGACAAGAGCCCCCCGAGGGCCCGGGACAAGAGTCGCCGATGACAGAAAATATTTACAACGTCATCTTACCTAGACTGGGCGTTTTCCTGGCCATCTCCGGCGGCGCCAGCCTCTCCTTCTCACGATCATCACCGGCCCCGGAGCCTTGGTCTCTTCCCTCGATTAATTATAACTTCGGTCGGAAATATTTATCGCATCACCGAAATACTTAACGTGCTATCGTGCTCAACATTCACTTCAAGAAAATGTTAGCCCCCGAAGAAATATCGTCTTCAGGTTCTACGATTACGGATTCACCGGGCATCGTTTTGTCATATACGGAGCGTACGGTAAACTGGAAACACTTAACGTGCTATTGCCCAACATTCACTGCAACAAAATGTTAGACCCCGAAGAAATATCGTCTTCAAGCTCTACGACTACGAATTCACAGGGCATCGTTTTGTCATATACGGAGCATACAGCAAACTTGAAATACTTAACGTTCTATCTCGTTCAACATTCACTTCGTTCAAGAAAATGTTAGTCCCCGAAGAAATATCGTCTTCAAGCTCTACGACTACGAATTCACCGGGCATCGTTTTGTCATATACGGAGAATACAGTAAACTTAAAATACTTAACGTACTATCGCTCAACATTCACTTGAACAAAATGTTAGCACCCGAAGAAGTATCGTCTTCAATCTCTACGACTACGAATTCACGGGGCATCGTTTTGTCCTATACGAAGAATACATCAAACTTGAAATACTTAACGTGCTATCTCGTTCAACATTCACTTCATTCAAGAAAATGTTAGTTCCCGAAGAAATATCGTCCTCAATCTCTACGACTACGAATTCACCGAGCATCGTTTTGTCATATACGGAGCATATGGTAAACTGGAAATACTTAACGTGCCATCGCTCAACATTCACTTCATTCAAGAAAATGTTAGTCCCCGAAGAAATATCGTTTTCAAGCTCTACGACTACGAATTCACGGGGCATCGTTTTGTTCTATACGAAGAATACATCAAACTTGAAATACTTAACGTGCTATCTCGTTCAACATTCACTTCATTCAAGAAAATGTTAGTTCCCGAAAAAATATCGTCTTCAAGCTCTACGACTACGAATTCACCGAGCATCGTTTTGTCATATACGGAGCATACAGCAAACTTGAAATACTTAACATTCTATCTCGTTCAACGTTCACTTCAGTCAAGAAAATGTTAGTTCCCGAAGAAATATCGTCTTCAAGCTCTACGACTACGACTTCACCGGTCATCGTTTTGTCATATACGGAGCATACGGTAAACTTGAGATACTTAACATTCTATCTCGTTCAACATTCACTTCGTTCAAGAACATGTTAGTCCCCGAGGAAATATCGTCTTCAAACTTTACGACTACGAATTCACGGGGCATCGTTTTGTCATAGACTGAGAATACAGTAAACTTAAAATACTTAACGTACTATCACTCAACAGTGACTTGAACAAAACGTTAGCACCCGAAGAAATATCGTTTTCAAGCTCTACGACTACAAACTCGCCGAGCATCGTGTTCCACGGTGAAGGGTATGATTTAACTTTTACAGAAGGGCGCTCGATACAAAGGATGTACGAATGACAGTTGGAACAACAGCTCTATTACAACTGTACGCGATTAACCGGATCCGGGAGGCTTGCTTAGCATTAATTCATCAGGAGTTCGACGGGATTACACCGGCGACGGATACCCTCGATGCAAAACACGGACGGACACCATTCATCGGTGGCCAGGGAAATCCTTTGAGGCCCGGGGCTAAGCCTATCGCGACAACTTCCTCCGCGGACAGTAGTCGGTCGAGCAAGGTAAGTTTGAAAAGATTATCTAGCAATTATCGGTCCTTGTAAATCCTGTTTCTCGCGCGGCCAAGTCCCGCGCTGATTCGTTTATCCCGATAAAAGATAATCTCCCCGAGGAGGGGCGCACAAACGGGCCGCAAAGATCTAAGAATTCTTTCGGACCCGCTGTTGTCCAGTCCGGCGCGTTCCGAGAACTTCCGACAACGTGCTCACCGATTCCCTGACGCGCTGGTTAATTACGACGTTCGCTCGTTAATTCGCTGGTGCCGATTCGCGATACAACGACGAAGGAAAGGGAAGTGAAGGGGTAGGGACGGCAAACGACTCCTACGAGGAATAACTTCTCATTTCCTACTTACTGTCAATTATTCGGTTAGAGAGCCAATTAACTCGGCTCCTCGCGAACGACGACGACGACGACGAATGCTCGATCAACGAATCGGAGTACGACTTAATTAATGCGTTCCACGTCCTTTCATTGTTCACGATATTTCCATGCTACCCCTGGCCCCGTGGCTAAATTATCCGCCCCACAACCATGCCGATGCGCACCGTATGTGCGATGTTCCATTCTTCAATTCGCAGCACTTTCTTTTCTTACCTACACCTAAGCGATCGATATCCGATTAGCCTTTCTTTAAATTAATTTGAAGAGCGTCCCCGTTGCTCGCTGGACGAGAGAATTCGCGCAGTCGATGAGGATTTGAACGGTCTCCGGAACACGGGCGCGTCCGGGTTTGATCGATACCGAGGATCGTCCGGGTACGACGAGACGCGCGTGCACGATAACGAGCACGCGGATCCGTGAAGACCGGTGGAATCGAGTCGATCCCGTCCCCCGTGGGTCCCGTTGTCAATCGTCGAAACGAATTTTCGATGGCGGACGCACAGGGGATCGGTGCCGCTGGCCTCCCCCCCCCCCGCTGGGGTATCGGTTACGCTTAAACCGCGTTTTAGGGGGCCTCGAGTGCCGGCTTTCCAGGGCCCCGACAGCAGCAACCCCGCCTCGACAGCGACGGACTCGAGGGGCCTTGAATCACCTGGCACAATCGTTGGGACCTTTTGTTTCGGCCCGTTTGTTGGCCGAATGCGAGCATTCGACAGCTCGTGAACGACTGTTAATTATGTCGTAAGTGAAATATCTAGGTTCGTTACGAAGAAAACAAAAAGAAAAAAAACGTTTGGCCCGATTAGGGTCCATTCGTACATCGCCGTGTCCGGGTTATCGGAGAGCGACGTACTGTTACAACGAAAGATAGAAACAAATCTAAAACATTTGTACAGCATATTTAAATCTATACTATTATTATTATTGTACCTTTCATTATTATCTAATTATGAGAAGTATAGTAAATTAATTTATAAGAGTAATCTGTAAGTAATGGTCTTTAGCTTCTAAAACATTTGTGTGGCATATGTAAATCTATGTATATTATTATTGCAATTTTCATTAATATTTAATTATAAGATGTATTGCAAAGTAATTTATTAGAATAATCTATAAGAAGTAGGAATCCAAGCTTAAATATTATCGTTTTTGTAATTTGTACATCACTGTAATCTTTCAGTTCTCTTTCACAAAAGGAATGCAACTACTTTCACTTTTTGTTAACACCAGTCCACTCCTAATAATTTAAGTTAGAAATAAGTGCCGGAAAACGATGTCAAGTTTCAGGAGTTCCCGATAATATTGAAATTCCCGGAATTTCCTGGAAAATTACGTCAAATTCCAGGAGTTAGTAAGGAAGCATATATTCGCAATTTTGTTGCGTCAAAAACTCGAGTTAAACTTTGTAAAAACACCTTTTCGCAACATTGTTGCTAACTGTGTTCCCAAAATGTTTGTTTTGCGACTCTATTGGGTCAAAAAATCGACACAAGTTTTGTAGAGACGCCTTTTGAAATCCTGGACGATTGCTGGAATGTGACGTCATTTCCAAGAATTTCCCAGAACATGATTTTGCGGGAAAGCAAAATTTTTGGGAGTGCAGTTAGCAACAATGTTGCCGCGAGCAGTGTAAGTCAATCATAAGTAGTACAAGTAAATTGTCGGACATCAGACATAAGTAAAGTACGTCATTCTCCAGCACTTATCTCTAACTTAAATTATTAGAAGCGGACAGGTGTTGAAAAAATGAAATGAGTTACATTCCTTTTGTGAGGATTTCTTGAAAAATCGTAATAATGTACAAAGTACAAAAATGATAATATTTAAGCTTAGACTACTACTTCTTATAAATTATTCCAATGAATTACTTTACAATACATCTTATAATTAAATATTAATGAAAATTACAATATTAATAATAGCACAGATGTGCATATGCTGCACAAACGTTTTAGGAACGAAAGACTGTTACTTACGGATTACTCTTATAAATTAATTTACAATACTTCTTATAATTAGATGAGTATGAAAATTACGATAATAATAACAGTACAGATTTGCATACGCTACAAAAATATTTTAGGTTTATCTTTGGTTTGTTATAATTTCGCTCTCCGAAACTCCGGACACGGCACGGTGATGTATAAATGGACCCCCAAGCTTTGCAGAACACCCACTTTTATCGCTGGATAGTTCGTGCAGCTTTTTCAATTGATCCTTCTAATCGTTACTATCCAGCAGGCGGCGGCTGTGCAATTAAACATTAAACCGTTGCAGAGGTACCGAGGGAGAAAAATAGAGGAGGATCCGAGGGGCCATCGCTACTTGCGTGGGGCGAAGGGCCCGGGAGACGGTGGCGCCAAGGAGATCCGTATCTTGGCGTGGGGCACCGAGCAAGGGCCCCGGCCTCCACCCCTCCCTCCCTTCCCTCCCTCCCCCCCACGCACCCCACCAGCGGCAGCCCTCGTCAAAGATAACATCTGATTCCGAATCGTCCGCTCGCTCGTGTAGGCTTCCATGTAGCCCGACTCGTTTTCTCGGGCGCCGGTGCCCGGTACGAATGTCATCGTGTTCGCTTCTTACAAGCGGAACGGGGCCCGAAAGCGGTCCCTCCGACTGCCCCCCCCCCCTCCTTCGGCAATCGGCTACGGGCCCCTTCGTCGGTGCCGAATTAACGACCGCGCGCTCCGGCTCACGGCAGCATGTTAACGGAGAGAACGAGATCGAGATTAATTGCTAGCCATGAATCGAAAGAAAAGCCCGATCGACTGGTCCCCGGTATTCAATGCCCGGCCGTACCTGGGAGCCTTTGTTAATTTATTGGTTAATTTGGAAATGCTCGATACATCTTGCGGACGGTGGTCGTTGAAATACGACACGACAGCGCGTACTGTCTTTTTTCCCCGTTCCCCCTCGGATCGCAAGAGTATCGCGCGCGGCTTCGCGTTGAATTAAGCGGTCTATTTGCATTTATATGAAATATTCGTTTTTTTCGGGGCCGTACGCCGCGCAGCCATTTTTATGGGCCCTCCCCGATTCCTCGAGGATACGCATCAAAGTCGTCGAATATGATTGACCATGAATTCGCGAGGGCATTCAACGATCATTATCATTATTATTGTTCCGTTTTTTTCTGCTTTTTTTTTGGCACGATTGTCCGTGTAATTTGTCGAAGATGAAACGTGTTCGGAAGGGGGGGATGGCCGAACGAAGCGTCGCGTCGTAGGCGCGGCCGACAGAAAGCGAGCGCCGCCCGAAAAAATCATGCATTTGTATTCCGCGGAGATTTTTCAACGGCGGTCGGGCAGTTTTCTCATTTCGTTTACGGCCGGCCGTAACATAACTCCGGGACCCACTACCGCCGCCCCCAACCACCGGCCGCGCCGAACCGCGGGGATCAGACGCGAGGCTGCGTGGGCGGAATGGAGTAGCGTCCGCTTTGCTAACCGACAGAGACGTCCGTTCACCGGTTCGGGTAATTGTCGAATCCGACTCGCGATCGCGTTAAGATAAGCCCCCGGCGATCTCACCGAGCCGTGCCCGAGTTTTCGGGCCGACGGAAGAGAACGCGATTCGGGGTCGAAACGGACTCGATCAATCTTTTCGGTAATTCTGGGACGACGAGTCGCGCGATTTACCTCGAAACATTTGGCGAGCTGTTCCGAAAACGCTGCCTCTACGTATCATGTTTTTTGCACGGACATTTCGATCGATTCATTTCCCGAACAGCCGGAGAGTGTTCAACGTTATGTTGCCTGGTCTCCAGCGTTCATTATCTACCGATTTCGCAACGTCTCGCGCCCATCAATTCTTTCGAGCTCGCCCGACCGATACCGCGTTTACCGTTTCCCCATGGCGAAAACTGTCCGTCAGCGGTGGCGCGTTCTGTTTTCGAAAAAAGAAAAAAAAAGGAAAGAGAGACGGCCCAGGCTCGAGGCGAGCGGCTCGCACCGGAGACAGGTTCACGCTAAATGGCGGTCAGACGAGGCATGTCGCGCGCCACGGGGTACCCGGTCAAAGGCGCCGGCGATCCTGCTAACCCCTTCCATCTAGCTCTCTCAGGCCCTGTCACCCCTTTTCCATGGACCCGTTCGTAGCGTTCGTTTTCGGGCCTCGGCGTATAAGCCGGGATATTCTAATGGCGTCAGCGGTTGCGTTACGCGGGCTTCTCGTCGCGGAACGACGAGATAACTTGATCTTTATCTGCCCGCCCCGTGCAGGCATTCGCAGAACGCCGTCGGGTTTCTCGTCCCCGTCGGAAGGTTCGTACGCAAGAACGAAAACGCCTGTCGCGATTACGGCGAGGTGTCGCGGCGAAGTGATAATTGTACGATGAAGCAGGGCTGGCGTAGTAGCGGAAGATTCTTTTTCTATGAAAAACTAAGGGAGATAATAACGTATACAGGGTGAAAAGGGTTCATTCCGATGCGCGCATTTACGAAGAACGGGTAGCTATAGAAGCGACGTGGCTGAGTAATCGATCGGTTGCGATATCTGGAAAAAGAAAGAATGAGAAGATTCACGAAGGAGCAGCTTCTCCACCGCTTCATCCCCAATCTCCATTCACTATAATTATCAATGGCCCGGGTGGATCCCAGCGTCAGCTTCCACGGCGATCCTCACAGTTACAGGTGAAAGAAGGGAATTCTTCGCGGGTATATACATGAGGAACAGAGGACCCCTCGGTTTAACGAGGAGCTAGACGCCGGGCGCAAAATCGGAATCGGCCCGATGGTTTATCCGAGGCAATTTACAAATTGGCTTCCGTTCCAGCGTTTCCGGGGCGACCAGAGATCATTAGAACTCGTTGGTCGATGAACGGTTGATACTAGTATCCCTCTGCCCCTTTCGCCCCTTCGCTTCTATATTGGTCAGCTGAAATCTCCGGAACCTCTATTAACATATACTGTCGATACGCACCTGCTCCGCGAAAAAACGCGGGTCCAACGATAATTATCGTTCCGATCCAGCGATGCGTTTTTCGAGCGCCGTAGTTGGAGTATCCTTTTCCTCCAACATCTCCAAGGTGTACTTGAATTAATTAAACACCTTTCCATTACTTGAACAATTCTTTCGAACGCGACATGACTCGTGTCTTTTTCAAGAAACGCTGTTTCCGAGTTGCCATCGTTTTGAATACGCGTTTGCGTACGGGGGACAGGGGATGAAATGACATGCCCTTCCCAAAGAATCGACGGAGGACCGCGACTAAACGAAAACCGCTGGTTTCCATCCCCCTGTTCGCGAGTTCGGAGGGCAAGATACATTTAGGAGTAAGGAGACAAGCGCGTTCAATAATCGTAAACGGTATCCCCCAGGTTTGGTCGTTTAACAACCTTTGATCCCTATTTCCAAAGGTGAAGCCCCGATTCTATCCGAAATCGATGCTTTCGTCGCGCCGCTTTTTGCCGCGGCGGGACACCCGCACATAAATACCGCGGGATTAATACGCGGCCCGCATGTCCCGCGGACGGTTTCTCGGCTTACAGCTTATCGTCCGATACGTGCGCCGTTCCGCGTTAATAAAACCACCGCGACCCGGCGCTATCTCGAAGGCTGACCGGATCGAATGCGTGACAGACTGCCGCCGATATTGCCGCATTCCTGCCCGTCTACGAATTCGCCTAGGAACCGTACCGCAACTCGTAACCCCGTCCCCTTCCCTCGTCTATCCGTCAGGGAAGCGTCCGTTAAGGGTGACGCTTCCGATCGAACCGAGGCTTATCGTCGCACCGTGACGAACAGTCGACCGGTTTTATTTATGTTCGCTCGCTGGACGCTTGTTAGAGTTACCGCCCTTGCGGTTATTGGCATCAGGCTGCTGCCGGCTGGGTGATTAATCTTTTTCGCATCGCGTGGTCGGGAATCATGGGGGTGGGGGGTGGGGGTTAGCGAGATCTTCGAAATCGTGGCCAAGGGTGTTTTCTATAAATCACCCAACGGTACACGTTGCGTTCGTAAAGTTTTCTGCTCGGTCGATGAGATTTCGTCTTCGCCGAATCTCCAGACGCCGCTCGTTTCCCGAGGCTGTCGCGAGCATTTTGCGTACGAGCTGATTTACCGTCCACCTTTGCTTACCCACGTCGCGTCCGTTCTAATTGCAGGTTCGCGGTGAAGAATATTTCCCGGTGCGCGCAACCCCTTCGGTCGTACCACCTGTGATCGGCCCACGCGACGCTTCTGCGTTGATACCGAGAGCACATGCTGCATCGCGGCCACCCGGATCTCCGGCCTCGTTCGAATCGAAGGCGTCAGGATCACTTCCGGATAGATCATATCTGTACCCGACGATGCGTCGCTGCAGCACCGACACGACTTCCCCCAATGTATTTCGCGAAGTCAATGCTTGACTCGGTGTGCTCCTTTTCCTGGGAAGAATGACGAAAATCGTCATTCCTTCAAAAGTACAAAACCGAGATACCGGATAGAACGAATTCCAATTTCTACCACTGTTCTCAAGCGAAAATTTTCTACGATTTTATGTCTCGACGCATCGTTGCTCGAGAAAAGAAACGTATTCGCCGTGCTCGGTTCCGCGATCGGCATATCGCGAACACGCCTTTCACGATTTCCCGGACACCGGTAGCCTGGTCCGGTTGCCGTTCGAGTCCGCCTCGAAAGCACGCGGAGGAGCGCGGATAGACAAGGGTACGCGCGACGGACAGATGAATCGACCGGCAGGGATCACGACGTCCCGAGGAAATGACTGGAAGAACGGCCTAATGAACCGGGCAGCGGTCAATTAGCCATCTTGGCCGTATCAGCGGTTATTAATAGCCGATCGTGATCCGACGCCACGAGGCGGCCTCGTGAAACGTTCGAGCCGGTGACGTGTCGATAGATAATACGTGGATACAGAAAGGATGTCGATGCTAATATCGTATTTCCGACGAAGAAGCTGCGTGGCTAAAAGTTAATTAACGTGGCCACGGGCGACAATCTTCCGAGCTTCTGAAAAGCGATGGCTTCTCGGCCAAGGATCGAGAGGCTTTGTCACCGTGGGGCGAAGAAACGGTGTCGACGCGGTAATTGTCCGGTCAGCAACGGATTCGCCCTGGACAGCGACAAACAAACGGGGGAGAAGCTTCTCTGGCGGCCAGCGGTGAGATGAAACTGTGTCTCAGTCTTCCCTTTCATGTTTCCTCCTTTGCACGGAGACGCGCGAAATTTTGTGTCCGTCGGAGTGTTTAAATAGTTTCAAGCCTTACAGGATGACGGTATCTGTAGTATTTTTTTTATTTTAACGGCGAGAGACGTTTTCTTTAACGCGTCAGTATTTAACTACATCTATGAACGGGAATGAAAAGTGTTATTCACGAATCGGAATCATCGAAAGGTTCAAAGTATGATAATGCGGCTTCGATGAATCTTCTCCGGCTAATTAGTCCTAAACGAAGTCGATCTTCTCTTCGCTTCGAACTTGCCAACGGTCTTCTCAGCGTCCAAGCTTTCCCTTCTTTCTCCATTCCATTCGGGGGCTCGAGCTCGCCTAATGATAATCGCGACGATGCAATTACGGTGACTAATTGAAGATCCACGAAACTTTCCCACTGTTATACGAATTACACATACTTCTCGGATCGCCTTCGGTAGAAACCTTTCCCTAATCCCGTTGTTTATGACAAGTACACGCGGTATTCTACTCCGTAGCGAAAGAGAGCGCAGAGGGCTAATTGATTTACTTCACGCATAGGACTTCGTCTGCTAAACGACATTCCTCGGGTTTCTACAGTATTCTACAGTTTCTTCAGCGTCCGCGCCGTTCACGCTAACAGGCCGCGTAATCGTTGCCCGACGAGCTTCGCGCATCGTCATACCTTCCCGGGCCAGACTCCGTCGATGTGTCGGACCTCGCATCGCTCGCCTGCACCATTGCCGGGTAACCGTAACGTCTGGCTCTCATGAATATTTCGTGGTCGGAAGTGTGTTATAACTTGAGAGGAGGCCCGTTCGCACGTCGGAGAGCGTGGATGTTGATTTAATAGCGGGCACGTCCGAACCGTCGCTTCAGAACCGATGATGTAAGCCCAACTTCGCGGAAACGTTCGTCATTAAAAGGAAGGAAAAAAAACAAGGCTGAACGTTTCTGGCGGAGTAACTGATTTTTCGCCTCAGCACCATAAACTTTTCGGGCAGATACAAATGTTCAGATCGTCTAAATCCTCGGAGCTCTCTGTACCTGTGCGGAACGCGTCTCCCGATAGGGTACAGACCACCCAGCACGACGTTTCATGCTAGCGCGGTATCGCACGGATGATTGGCCGTCAGCGAGAGTACGTGGGTACGTTGCGGCTACGCGAGCGTTCGCAATTAATAATAGACAATTTGTTTGATACACGCTGAGCGGGATACCGCGAAACGTTCGACGGAGAGTAGCTTCCTTCTCGTTACGCGACTGCGACCATTGAGAGAGTCATCATTCGCGCGTGTTCGTCCAATTCGATTCGTGTGTATTGTATATTTTATAATACGCATGGGATGGTCGTCCCCGAGTAGAATGAAATAATGTTCGACGATCCATCGCGATTGCACTTTCCTCCTAATTTAACGAAGAGAATCTCCTTTCCGCTCCGTTCACACTTCCCACGATCTTTTACCAATATTACTAAGGATCCCTCGCTTGCTTAGCCATAAATAAGGCTATAAAATATCCGATTCCAGAAACTGTACTCTACCAATAGTTCCTCGACACCGATTCCCCCGCCGTGCGGCATTCCCGGCATCTCTCATGTTCCTCGATTCCTGTCACGCTCGATTTTATCCCTCGCTTTCCACCAGCGGCGAATTTCACGAACGGACCGTTCTCCGGGTGGTTCGGTCCGTCGAGGGGTCCTGAACGAACGAGGGGGTAAGACCTCGCGGGGAGTGGAGGGCGCCGCGTTAATTTCACTTGGAAAAGGATCGCGAAACGCAAATGAACGATCGCCGGGGCCCGAGCTCGGGGCCCGCGGTTGGCAAATTGCGAGAGAAGGCAGCGCGCGCGCGCCGTGGCGCCCAAGGTGGTCGCGTAATTTTGCCTCTCTCCTTCCCTTCGCTTACGTGAACGCGAAGCGAACGGGAGAGAGAGAGAGAGAGAGCGCCGAAGGAAGATAGGTCGAGAAACGAGGAGATGATCGGGAGGATGGAGAGCGTGTGCTATTGCCATTCAGTAAAAAGGAGTTTGGCCGCGGGACGTAAAAATGTGTTGATTATATGTTGCCGCGGTTCCTCGAGCCCGTGGTGTCGTTAAGGAAACACACGACCCGCTACGATCCTACGCGAGTCGTTAAACGGTGAGATGTTCGAGGCTCTGCCATTAGCCGGATGACGCCGGCCATCGGCCACCATCACGTTAACGACCGCGCCGATGACGTTCGTCCTTCCTTTTTTTTTCTTTTTTTTCTCTTCGCGTCGAGGCTTTTCGGCAGCGTCGTAGGCGGCACACGGACCAGGGATCCCTTTCTTTTTTTTTCTCCAATTGCGATGCTCCCGCTGCGGGTCCGTCGTTCCTTCGCGAAACAGTCTGAACGCGCGTCGAGGCCCACCCCTTCACCGTTAAATCTTCACCAATAAGCGATCGGGCCGAACTAGCGCGGCGCGTATCAGCTGTCCGTTCGAATTAATAAACAGTTTGCTGTCCGCAAATCGAGCAGAGTCGCGAGGATCGTTCGTTAATAGGGGTCTGGTTCGAGCTAATGAATCGCGAGGGATGCGTCCGCGGTGGCCCTCGGGGCCCGGATGTTGGACCCCCTCTCTCCACCGCCGCCGTGGCACGTCCGTTCCAGACCTGTATCTGTGCGCCAGGTGATTTCAAATAAATAAAAGGCAATAAGTGCGGGGGCCCGCGCGCGAAACCCGTCATTACGCGAGGCGGGCCAAGCTTGTTAGCTCGCCGTTCACCGTGCCCGGCCGCTCATTCAGGGCCCCTTTCTCGTAGGAGCGCTGGCGCCTGCGCCGTTAAAATTGCTCAAACTTCGGCGAATTCCTGCCTCCGAATCCAGCGACTCGTTTTCCTTTTTTTTTTTTTCATATCCATCCCTCCACGCGCGAGGATTTTTCTTCCTCGGGGAATTGCGTTTTAGGTTGCGCCCCCCCGATGCTCATTGATAATTTGCTGGACGAACCCGGCACCGTTTCTCCTCTTCTTCTTTTTGTTTTTTAAAGGTTGTTCTTCTTGCTCTGGGTCTCTATTGCCGACGGCTCGTTCAGGGAAGTTTGTGAATGGAACGGAGTGACGGGATTCTTTTTTTGGGTGGGAGATAGCGACGGGGATAATTCGGCAGGGAAAGAAAATTGAATTCGTTTTCTGTATGCAGATGGGTGACGAGGACGGTCGTACCATCTCGCGCCCCCCGATCGTGGGCGATACTAAAGCGGCCGTTAGAATGGGCTGACTGCAGTTTCATGCTCTATCATTTACCAGAAACAGACGCAAATTCGCAGTGTTACAATTTATATGAAACAATCGATGTTCCCAATTATTCTCCCACGCCAAAGGTACACACCAGTCGGGGAATCCTCGATCAGCCGCTAAGCGTACACTCGCAGACCTGAACTATCTACAAAAAAGAATTCCTTATCATCGTGGATCGAGGTCTAAATACTGCAAGACAATTTCCTAACCCTTTTCCCTCGGCGACGCTGCACCCGCTCGACACTATCGTCAAAGGGACCACTGTCCGTATCGTCCAAAGGGACCGGGGCGCGGCGAGATCCCCTGGTCCACTCTGAACGGCAAACGCTGATAGATCTTGCGCTTGGCAACGAAGGGGAGCGCGATCTCTAAGGATCTCTAGATTCCAGATGATCCGCGGCACGAGGAGGCGACGGGCACGTCAACTCCTCGAATAGACACCGCTCGGTCAGCTCTATTTCTGGCGGTGCAGCTTCCGCTCGCGTGACGCGCGCAGAAGGCGTACGCGCCTACGGGCGCGCAGTATCGGCAGATGCAAATAACGAGGATGACGAGGATTAGCGTCCGGCGACCCGGCGACCCCTCGGCCGGTGGTCCAATTTGCGGTCGCTTTGTCCGATTAATGGTCGTTAACCATTAGCATCGGCCGGCGCAAACAGCTCCTACGTCTAGCTTCCTACAAACGTAGCTAGGAAACGCGTCTCGGCGGACGAGGAGAATCGCTCGAAATCCGCTGGAACGTGGGACGACGTTGGCGCGGACGGAAGCGCGTGCAGGAAGAATTCAGCTGTGCGCCATTTACCCGGATCAGAAACGAAAGAAAAGATCATCGTCTCATTATGGTAAAGAGGGCAAGATGTACGCATTCGTCTGTTTCTTCCTTGCGATTTGAAGAATATCATCCTGACAAAGGATTAAGGAACATTGCGCGCTGCTGGTGAACGAGCCAAGTAGCCGTCGCTGTTTCCAACTTCACCAGCCGTTCAGCTTGGCCTGGCACTTTGAGCTCGCCCCGGTAGCCGCTCTCGATCCGATAAGGTACACCGTCGCCACCCTTTCCTCGTGTTCCACCGAAACCCGTCGCGTTACGACGCGCGTCACGACGCGGCGTCGTTGAGCGATCGCCACGAAAGATACGATGATCTATGTCGCGCGGCTTGCTGGACGCTTTTGCCAAGGAAACGACCGATTCGCGGAGGCTGTAGCTGCACGGGTTTTCGATTACTCCTGTATAGGTGATTCTCTGGCGAAGATTCTTGATCCCGTGCGTGGGGCTCGATCGTGATCGAATACTCTTTGGACGGCGGAGCAAAGAGTACAGTAAATGAGAATGTACGTAACAGAAGCTATGCACGAACGTAGAGAAATGGTAATTGTTTTATTGGGACGGTTTAACGAAGTGTCGCGCTGCGCTCTTACAAATGGTCTCGTTAAAAAGCGTGACCGACAGTTTGAGAGATCTTTAACTACGCGTATGATAAATTCCTTCCCCGCCGAGGTAGCAGGCTGGAACACAGGTCCTCGCGTTCCGATTGATCGTTGTCCCCTGTAAGAGCTTCCTTATACCCGCCGGTAGCCAGTCCCATCCTAACAGAAGGTGTCGTGGCTGCACGAACCTTCGTAGGATCGATGGCAGAATAGATTAGTGCGGTTGTGTAACCCGGCTTGGGTCTCGCGATGCAGCAACCCGAGTCGAGAGGTATTGGGTCAAGTAAGTAATCTCTTAGCGGTCAGGACAGCGTTGCGGGACCCCCTACGGGTGGACGTATATCCTGATTGGTTTCCGTCCCTTCGCTCCACGGGCCATTTTCGATATTAACGCCAATCGTCCCTACCCCGACGTCCGCCGTTGCATTCTTCACGCGGCGGATCCGTTGGCACGGTAGCCGGGAACTCGCTTCGACGGTTTCTACGTGCAGGGAGCAACGGGCTTCGATCGTCGAAGCGCAGAACGCGTGGATGTCTCGTGGCTTCGCGAACTTTTGCGGCGCGTTGAAACCTTTAATTAAGCTCGGTATAGTTGTTATCAAGACCGATGCGTTTTCGCGGGATCTCTCTTTGGAACGAACGCGATCTAATACCCACGAAATATTCGAATACCTATCCTATCTGTCGTTTACCCACACAGAGAGAGATATTATCGGGCAAAGCTTCACTCTTCAAATCCCGGAGTGTTTCGCCTTCGTCCTTAGGAGTCGCCCAATCCCCCCACAAAATCTGTAATGCAATCGGCTCGATGCCCATCACGAATCAAGTGTGTCGCGCTTGCCGAAGGATGCGGCGTGCGTAGGAGCGACGTGATCCTTTGATCCTTCGCCGGCTAGCTTACGTGCCCGTCCACGTTGCGCTATTAAGCCGTGCTCGCTTTCGTCCTCGCGCGGCGAAATTCGGTGAAAGGTCGTCCACGGCGAAGCCGTCGCCATACGAATACATTCACAGCGTTCCTCTTTTCCGTGGCGAACGATCGACCAGGTGGCGAGGTACCAGCGCGACGCTGGTCGGTCGCGCGATCGTGACCGTAATTTTAACGCGCCCGCCGCGGCGTTGACGACACGCTGACACCGCGTCCACCTATTTAGATACACCGCGTCGTCCGCCTCTGACGCGATCGTTCACGTCGATACCGATACAGCGAACGATCTCGTGGCACGTTCGTTGAATACCATCGTCGTCCGGTTGGAAAATCGTGCTGCCCTGTGCCCGGGCTCGTAGCGCTTGCCCCCGGGACTCGTGTCGAAGCTGGCCGTCGCTACCGCTCTCGACGACGGAGAACTCGTGTCCGCATCAAACGGACGGGCTGATACTTTTCGGCGAGGCTCGTCGACGATTTTTACGAGCCCCGGGGCAGAACGTTCTTGTCCCGCACTTGTAGTTTCTCACGGGACTCGCACGTATCTACGAGCATACGTGCATCACGGAGACACGAGAGACTGATTTATAGGACGACGGATGAGGAACGGGTCGGTGGAGAAAAACCGACGGCCAGCGCAACGGGGATCGCTGGTTTCTTTGCGGTGCGCCGCGTGCACCTGTGAAACCTCTGGAATTTTGCACGATATTGGAAATCGCCTCGGGACGGTCGGTTCCCCGTCGCGACGCGTGAGAAATCGCCGCTCGGCGCAAGCCGTGCCTCTAATTTACATCCTCGGCGTATTCTAAGCAAGGAGGCTTCTCAGATTCAAGCCGAATCGGCTCGCGTAAATCACCGTGTCGCGAAGAATCGCGCGAACCCACCTGTTCCTAGGGTAGCTACACGTGCAGGATATACCGCTGTCCCCGTCTCGTTCGTAATCGGAACTCATTCGACGGCGGACGACACCGGGCCGGCCGTGAAATAAGAACAATGTCCGAGAGCGTGGCTGGTCCGGGCGGGCCCGACCAGATTGCCGGGGCCAGCAAAAAGCCCCGCTCGAGTCTTGCGGTGGACGCAAAAGCGAAACGCTACCGAACCCGTCCACCGACTAATTACAACAGCCGTACTCGGCAATCAACGGCTTCGCCGTCATGTGTGGTCCTCGCTGCGCCGATGTTATCGCCGATGTCGTACCAGCGACAAACAGACGGTATCATAAGTATTCATGAAGCTCCGCCGTCGATCGGCCGGGCCTTCGAATCGTCTAGCATCGATCAAGTATTAATCACGCTCGTATCGAGCGCACCGTGTACCGTAGGAGGGATCGTCGAGGAAAGGGCGAACGAAGGTGGGAGGCTGCCTCTCGGATCGGTGCTCGCAGAAAGACGATCTCGCGTTTGTACTCTGCGCCGCGCGTCCGGTGTGAATGGCGCGGCGGTTGGACGAATTCCTGCGGATCCGTCAGGACAATGCGGCACTCCTTTTTGCTTCCCTTGGTTCACGTCCACCTTCGCTCCTCTTCGGCGTTTCCTCCTCAGCCCGCCTCCCGGCCGTTCTTCGTTCCGTTCGCGTACCGGGTCGCGGCAGGCGGGTCCCGCGAACGACCGGCGAAAGTACCGAGAGGACGCGAGCAACGGAAGCCCCGCCGGGGGACAGACAGAAGTATGATCCAACATGAAAGGGAAACGCCGACAGACCGACAGGACCCCCTCCCTCCCTCTCGGCGTACTCGAATTTGGATTTATGCAGGACCAGCCACCGTGCTCGTTTGCCACGCATGCAAATCGCCCCGGCGTACATCGGTGCTAGAGAGATATCGAGAAATCGGTGTCGCGCAACCTCTTGCCATTTCGATACCGCCGATCACTTTGATTTCTATATATTCATTCGCGTGCCAGCGTTGTACATGTTTTTCTTTTTACGCAAGATAGATTTATCGGTGGGAGTTAAGTGATATAATATATAATTTTCGTATCCCGAATCCGAAGAAGATGGAATCCAGGGGACTCGAGCTTTCCTCGTTCTTAATCGCTCCAAGCGGATCATCCCTTCGACAAGTCTCGGCTAGCGCAAACACCACCGACCGCGTCTACCCCGTCCGTATCACCCTCTAGAAACCCTGGCCAACGTGATAGCAGCCACGGAAAACGGCCGCCACGCGCATCCTGCTACTCGTTCACGTTTCCCTCGACGCTCCAGTATACATATTTGTTCGAATCAACGGAATCGCGGCCAGTTTACCGGTCACCGGGGGCATATTCTTCGGCGCTGCACGCGTCCACGTGATCGCGGTACCGATTCCAGCCCGACCCCTGGTTCCCGCGGGAACGCACGGGTTAAGCGATGCCCGGGATTGAGGTACACTGTCCTCGAAAAGTCTGCGACGCTCTATAAAGCGAGCAACGTAAAGGGTTTCCCGGGATTCGATTATTCGATTAAATATAATATTACGGAACGGGGAAGGAAGAGAATCGTGTCGACGGTGACTCTGATCTGGCGATGAGTCGGCAGACGATTCCGTATATTGTCGTAAGCAACGGGGCGATCCGAAACTTTTGGAGGGCAGTGTAGGTGAGCGATGCCAGCCATTGGCCAGTTCCGCCGCGCAAAATTAGCTTCGTTAGCTGATCGAGTTAGTCCCGGCTCTCGCGGTCACCGCTGATTAGAACAAACTCGACCAGCCTACGCGGCTTGATTGCGAAACGCGGGGACAGGAATCGCCGAAGGATCGCCGATGAACGTTAGGGATAAATAGCGAGGTCGCTCCATGACCGGTGCGCCCCGATGTTTGCACGCGCGTTGGACGTCTTCTTTGAGTGCACACGCGGATTTTTCCGCGGCTTCGTACGAGGGACGAAGAGCAACTCCTCCCATCTTTGGCCGCCGTGCGATCGAAAGGACATTTCGTGCATTTATCGCGTAACTCTCGACAAGTCGAACATTCGACGGGATTGCAATTCTTCGTCCCTTCGATCGTCCCCCGTTAACGCAAAATCGAGATTTTCATCGAATCTTGTTTCGCGTTAGGGACCTCTCGTGACAGTATCCCGTGAATGGTACCGGATCTATTCGTGGCGTCCGTCCAGTAAAGAGCATCTTCGCAGAAGCGACTCCGATCGGTTCGACTTGACTAATTGGCGATACTTGACCGTCGTGCGCTCCCATAAACGAGCGCACCGATCGATCGGCCACGGGGAATTAAGCGTAAAGACGCGAGCAACCCTTCTGCTCTCGACCACCTTGCGCGCGTACGCGCATCTGGTCGCATTCACCGGATTTCGGACGATGCACTGATCCATTCGACCGTCCAGATCTCGTGGCTGGGATCTGGTTAAAGTTCGCCGGAAACTTGAATTCCCGTCCAGAGAATTGTTCGGGTGTAGCTGTTACATTACTTGCAATCGTTCGCGAATCAAATTATTATATTTGCATAAGGGAAATTCTTAACGGACCCGATAGGGTATCCGATTCGCGAAGCCGGTACCATTCACGCTAACGGCAGCATCCGCGGGAGGGTAATTGCTAATACCTGCCCCCTGTGTGACCGTAATAGACGATCCACGTTTTTCCGGAAAGGTAACCGAAGTGAAGCGCGAACGACAGCTCCGGCGGCTGCTGCGAAGACGAGCATTCGTTGCACGTTCCCGCGGCTTGATACGCAGGAGGTCTCGATGGAAGTAACTATTATGAATCATCGGGGACGAGCAGAAGTATGTTATTCGATGGATTTATAGCCGAGACTTATTAGGAGAATGCGACGGGTCTCGGTGAGGAATTCCTTCGATCAGCATCAGCGGATACAATGGTCGATTACTTCGTCAATGGTCAGAGTAAATTCTTCCTCGATTTTTCGAGTGCCTGCAAGCTATTTCTTTTGGAAAGGGACTATAATGAATCGACGGTATCGAAGCGGTTGAAGTTGAAACGATCCATTCGGCATTGATTTTTCTTCAACGATGTCACAGAACTGCTTAACGCGCGGTTTGATTAACTTTTGTAACCGCGTGCATACGTGCACGCAAACTTGTCCAAACCGTTCCCCCAACCAGACGCAACTGGTCCCCATGATTGTGCAATGCGAAACGCCTTCTATCTCATTGACAACTCGGCTTGTCATCAAGCGTCGCCGCGGGAATTGTCGATCTGCAATTAAAATCTCGAAAGGAAGAAGCGGCGCCGGAGCAGGCGGATCGTACAGCGAGCGTATATCAAAGCGGGCGAAAGGGATTTCCTCGACGGACATCCGATCGCGACCTGGTAGGCGGGATGAGTCGATAATGAATTCGATGGCCGATCCTTTCGGCTGACTCCTCGTTGCCGTGGTCGGCCATGTTTTTTCATCGCTCGATTTAGGGGATGCAGGCCTCGAGTGCATCACTTCTTTGGCGAACCTCTCAGGACTCGCCTCGTCTCCTAACGAAGGGGGTTGTTCTCCCCCTCCTGCACAGAGTCCTCGTCTCTCTCGCCCCACTCATCCCCCGTTTTTCATAGAACCCTCCCGAAGAGTGTAATCCTTCTTCGACCTTTCTCTCTCTCTCTCCCTCTCTCTCTCTCCCTCTTTCGCTATCGCAACCCCCTTTTTTTTTCTTTGTGATTTTGACATGGCCAAGCGAAGCTCTCGCCACCGCCGCGAGATAGTTCCTCCTTTTTTGTTCAGTCTCCTTTAATTAGCACGCGATCGGCACCCCTTTCATCTCACGGATGTTCGAGACAGGTACCAGAGGGCTGGTTCTCCTTCTTCCTTTTTTTTTTTTTTTTGACGCGTGCTGTTTTCGAAGGGTGGCGAACGAACTCTTCTGCGCGGAGACCGTTGGAGTCGATTCGCGGAAGTTTCCGTAACTCTTATACACATTTCAGCATTCCATTCTACTTCTTCGCACGATGCTCCGTCATGCTCAAGAAAAATGTCGAACGTGTCCCGAACAGCATTTGACGAAGGTTTACAGACAAATTCTGGTAGATCTTTCTTTCTGGCAGGTCTCTCCTTTCTTTTTTTCCGCTTGACCGCTACGTGTAAAGCAGGAATCTTGCGATTCCCGCTCGTCTTCCTTCGGGAAAGGACCAGCGATCGTACGTGTCCGGCGATACGAGAACGGTTTTTGCAGCTACAGAAAGATCCGGCGCGCGTTTCGCGAACGCAAAGGCCCACGGTCTATTTGAATTCAGCACACAGCACGGTGAAATACGCTAGGAAAAAGAAGGATTCCCACACTTTTGAGGCCGACGTGCTCCATTCAGCGCTCTCGCGTGTCCCCTGACTCATCGCTCCATCCTTTTTCTCTCTCCCCCCCACGTCCCCCTTTTCCCTTTACGATCAAAACTTGAAGAATTGCGAATCTCGACGAACAACAGGCTTATCTTATTTCTGTCTTGTCCAAGTCCATTCTGCGTTTAAGCAGTTACAAAGCGTGACTCGAAAAACATTCATGATCATCCCCTAATGAGACTGTAATAGATATAGAATTGGAATAACGGAATGCAGACCGTTATCACCTTTGAACCGATCGTTGCTTCGTAAATAATCAAACTACCCCTCCGAAATCACTGTCTACTACAGACGATTCGGATCGAAGATGAAAACACGACTCCCGATCGGTCTCTCGCTCTCTTGCGCAACCCGAGGGCTCGCGGCAGTGGTCACGTCTGAACTGGAAGTCTCGGAGAACGCGTCGAATGGAAAACAGGGTGGCGCGTTTTTCATGAAACGATTCTGCCTGGCGGCACGTATCCAGATACGCATCTCATGGGAAAGGTTTCGTCAGAGTCGCGGCTGAACCGGGGAAAAAGACTGCGGAGCAAGGTGGCTAGGGGGGGGGGGGCACACGCGAGAAGGAACAAGGACGTGCCGGTCGTGAAACTCACGGACCCCTGAAGACGAGAGTCGAGGGGGGGAGCGCGTATTACGAGCGGGCACGGCACGGCCGACGTAATATTCATCCCGAGTTCTGGCCGAGGTCAGCGGGGCCATCAGCGGACTGGAGATGAATGAAAACTAGGCCCCCCGAGAGAGAGAGAGAGAGAGGGAATAGCGGCGGATGAGAGTTGAATGGAGCCCTGTGGAGGTGGGTGACGCGGGGACCGCTTAACTCCTGCGGCCAAGCTTTCCAAGGGAGGCGAGAACGATGCGGCTAATTCCACCGCGGACGGAACGGAGCTGCTTCCCTCGGCACGCTCTCGCTCCTATATAGACGACGAATGACGTTTTCGCCGCGGCTATTCCCGACCCCGCGCGACTCCCTCGCGAAATTCCCCGAATAGAATTCTATTCCACGGATCCGTGGCACACACCTGCCGTACGTGAGCCGCCTGTCTAACGCCGCTTGAGATCCTCGAGAAGAAGCTGCCGACTACCGAGAACCGTGCCGGATCGCGGGAGGGGAAGAAAAAACTACGTGCGTTATCGGGAAGGTATTATCATGACGTGTTTATTGAGTCATACATACATGCATAGGTACATGCACGGTGATCGTCCGACAAAAGTGCAACTATCCTTTTCGCTGCGGCACATGTGCCTGGGAGGAAAAGGAACGGGTACTCTTTACCTTTATAAACATGTAGGGTAACATCATAGTTGGCGCATCAGAAGTTACACCGGCCTGGCTGGAAAAGTCTTTAAACGCTGAGCTGGCTAAAAGGAAGAAAAAAGAAGGAAGACAGCAGACAACAACGAAGTCGGGCAAAGCGGAGGAAAAGGAGAGAGGCGGTAAGGCGAAAAGGAGTCGAAGGAGGGCCCATGGGGCGGGGGGAGGTGAGTGTATAAACAAGAGACGGTCCCCGGCCACCCAGCTAGCTGGCTCCTCTCGCCCTTCGCCATTCTTCTGGCCCGTCTCTCGACGGTTTCGTTCTCCCTCGCTTTGTCCCTCCGCTGGTCCTCGCGGGCCCGTGCCCCGCACCTTCTCTCTGCTCGATATTCAAACTAATAAATTAGGAGGCCCTCCGGGGTCGGGGCCCCGCGTATGAATCATCTAAAACAATGGAATGCAGACTAAAATGGCGCCTCTGTCTCTCCCCTGGTCACCACCACACGAATGCAGTGGCCCCCCCCCCCTTTTCTCCTCCTTCAGCCTCTATCCTCTTCCCTCGGGATCGTGCGAGCAGAGTGGACGGGCCGACGACAGACAGTCCGTCCGTACTTGGTATCGGGAGGTCCTTTTGTCTCGGCTACGTCAGCTACCCCAAACCACTCCGCTCTTCTATTCCCGGCGATCGTAAATCATAGCAGAGAAGAGGCTCGTGTTGCCCCCGTCTTTTTCTAGGTTTTTAGCTAGCCTCGACTTCTGTTCAAGCTCTAGTTTACTTCCAATACCTTCGCGCGTGTACCGTTCATACGCAGTACCGAGACAATCTAAATCCCCCGCCCCGTGCTAGACGAAAAGGTCGAAACTACCCCCCGAAGTGTCCACGTTGCGACTGTCAATAGTTGAAGCGTCACCGCGTGCCAGGCCAAATGCTCGCAGCGTCCAGACGGGACGCGTCGTTTCTCGAACAATGGATCGACGAGCGACGTGTCACCGTCTCGCGTGACGCCAAACTCACCCCGGAAAATCTTGTCCGGGTGGACGACGATGCACGGGGGTGGTTTAAAATGAAAAGCCAATGACTTGTGACCGGAGATCATTTCGAGTGGACGCGTATCGGCCGGACAATGGTCATTGTTGGCCGACACGCTCGCCGGGGGATGATACCGGGCGGCACGATTTATTTCTCCCCGCACGAGTCGCGCCGCACACTCGACCACCCCCGCCGCGCCCGGACAACAATGAAGGCGTAGCTCTGTTTTCACGTTCGGCCTGTTTCGCTGTCAAAACAGAGCCGTTATCGTTCGTCCGTGCATGGGAATCCGTTCTGCGAGCGTTAAAGACTTTTGTTCGGGTCGCTCTGCTTCCTTTCACGGTTCTTCGAGGCGTTTCTTTAGAACGGCGTTAAACATTATAATTTCTCTCGATAACCGCGATAGACTGTGTGCGTTCAATGCTTTCTTCTCGTCACCCGGGAACGGTGTGCAATAATTTCGTCGACCCAGTTTCTCACGTCGGTTGCTAATGTGTATAATTACCGCCACTCTGAAGTGTGTAGAAGGCCGGGGATTATTTTCAGCTTCGGTGTCTTCGAACAGGACACGCGCGATCCCGTAATTAGATGTCTATCCTGTACCCTTCGTGCGTGACCGTGTCTCTTTGCAGAATTACTTCGGTCTATTAAAATGCTGCGGACGAAAGTTCTCAAGATACTCTCTTTCGTCTAATGTATTTAATAAAATCGATAACGAATTCGTAATACCGCAGAGTGTTTTCGCGATTCGTGGCGAAGAACGCGCGACAAACAATTCTCGAGGGGAACACCGACGTTCCCGAGGCGATTAACCGGTGTTCCAGGCAAACGGTTGTTCGTAGAACGCCGTTGGAAACGTTGCACGCGTCGGTGTGTCGGGAGGGTGGGCCAGGGGTGGAAACGGCGATGGTCGAAAAATTTGACCCGGAACGGGCCGGGAAAGTATCTCGCCCCGGTTGCCTTTCACCCTCGATGAATCGTCTGTCCGAAACGTTCTCGGCAAAACTTACGCTTCGGTCGGTCGTGCTGCAACATTCTCTTATCGAAAACCTTCTCCTTTATTTCTTCCTCTGTTTTCTAGCTGCAGCCGAACGGAATGACGAATTTTCTCGAGGCACGGGGGAGGTAAGAGCGAAGCGAAACAGGAAGCGAAGCGCCCCAATGGAAATTACGCGCGGGGCTGGCTTGACCGTAATTGCGGCCGATCCAACGGCCTTCGCCGCTGCCCAGCACGCTGGCCAATTTTCATTCGAAACTACTCTATCATCGGCCGTCCGGCGGACCGTGTCGAATAGTCGCTTCTTTTGCCGCGGATGTCGTGAAAATAAGTACGCTTGGGACGGGCGGAGGCTCGTTGCCGGCTAGCTACCGTGAAATTCTCACCGTACGATTCCCAACGAACCGCTCGCCCCATTTCTTCTTTCGTGCCGTCTCGTTCCTCCTATTCGTCATCCGCCTACCGATCGTTAACGGGCGAACGGTCGGTGTCCAGGCGTTTCGCGTCACCCGAAACCGGGACGTTCGTTCGCGACGCTTGGACCATCGACGAGCCGTCGATTGCCCTTTCGCGAATCGAGCGTAATCGGACGGGAAACGGTTCCCTCGCGGACGGCGTCGAATCGTGTCCGACGCGACGACGCTTACCGTCAGGCGGGAACGACGGCCGGACGGCGTTGTCGCCCCTGCCCGAGAAAGGGAAACGAGAACCGCCGGGAGAGTCGTTTCGAAAATTCGGGGGGACCCGCGTAAACCGCAGAGATGCCGTGACCGCGCGCTCCTTTGTCCATGGCACGTATGTCGTTCGCTCGGCGAAACTAGGATCATTATTATTACGTCCGGCGAGCTTACGTGTGTTGCGGTGGCCAGCGAGGAAGCGCAGATGGCACCGAGCTGCCCGCGTATCCGTCCGACCTCTCCGTCTTTGCCTCGTGCCTTTTAGCGAAATTACTCGACGATCCTTAAGAAGAATGATCGAAGTTGCGCTTTCGAAAACACCCTTTACAAACGGTCACACGCTATAATGAATAGATTGCGCGTATTCGGATGCTGAACCAGCGCCCGTCAGATCCGATCCCGCGCCACGGAACCGTCCGTAACTTCCGGCCTCCGACGCGTTCCCCGCTGCTCTACGATGAAAGAGCCAACCAGCCAGCCGGAAGAGGATACCGCGGTATTTTCTTGCTCGCGCAGGACCTACCTTACGCTTCTGTACACGCACGCTTCTGCAAACGCGGACGGATTTCCGGCCGGGTACCGCGCGCGCAGTCCCCCGGGAAACGTCTCTACGGCCGCGGTCTACGGCCGAGGAAGTAGCAGCAGGCGAGCGTCAAAGGAACCGACTCAGCTCTGCGGTTTCCCAAATCGAACGTTTCGCCACGAATTGGCGGAGGCGCGAACGAGCGTTTCCGATCGCTACGGGAACGCCGAGTCCATCCAAGTCTCAGCGATTATCGGCAGAGCGACAACGAATGGACGCTTTTGTGTGTACCGTTCAATCGACACCCACTTTCCCCGGCGAGGCTGGGAAATTAAGCTGAAATATTTACGAGAACCTCATGGAAAAGATCCACTGTCTCAGACGGGAACTCGTCACAGTGAAACATCCAAGGAGTACGCAATGAGACATTCGGAAGGTGTCTCTTTTCGGAGGAAGTTTAACAGCTATGAGGAAACAGCTTCGTCGAGGGAAAGAAATTACGAAACACGCCGCGTCTTAAGAACTATGCGACCGAAGCCTCGAAGAAGTGTGTGAACAACTGGTGGCCGTTAATGTATTAGCAGGCATCTTAACCGAGACGAATTAACCGCGATTCGTCCAACTACATCGCCCTGGATCTGTCCAATTAATTCTTGCGGGACACCTTGTAGTAGGCTGACAGGATCGACTACTGTTTTCCTTGAATCATTTTAATTAATGCCCGCTTCGGGTGGTTTCGCCGATGGTCGAAGTCAGTAGACATCAGGTCGGGCAGCTGCAAACGGAAGACACAAGGAAATGATGGTCCACCGATCTTTTGCGAACAACAGGACCATGGCTGTAGTCACCCTATTGCGCGGATTGTCACGGGGGCGGATTATTACGGTTGTGGCGCGGGCACAGGGATATTCGTCATTTCTGTTTCCCCATCGCGGCCGTTGCGGTCGGCGAAGCTTCGATTCTGACGGATCTCGTCGAGTCGCTGCCGACGAAAGCATTCCGTGGCTCGACGATACTTCGGTATCAGGATAATTCGTTTGACTAAGTCTTGCCCTGTCTCGCGGCAAACGTTTCGAAACGTCCCCCGCCTTATCTCCCCGCGGCACGAAATCCTCCGTCGCGGCCGACGCAAGTCGCGGTCATTGGAATAACGAAGCGATTCTCGCACGCTGCCGGTGCATGATACTTTCCCCGGTGCATGTGTCGGGCGTTTCGCTGACGGGGGACTCGTCGCAAAAACGTAGGCGCCGGCGCTACGCGGGGGCCGACACCGCCAAAGGATCGTTCTCGGTATTATCTTCGGCCGTGAGAGAATAGGCTCCCCCTCGTCCTCTGCTGCTCCCCTTAAATACGGCGAAATCCAAAACGACGAGATTTATCGGCGACAGATGGGGGGGGGGGGAGAGGACGACGGCGACGACGACGGTGTATAGAAGGACCAGCGACTACGCGTCGGCGAGGAGAGTTCAGTCCGCAGCCGGCCAAGTGTTGAATCTTTTTGATTGCTTCCGACAGAGTCGGCCGGGCCGTCGTTGCCTTTGAAGGCTCGTCGATGAAGGATTATTCATCCGCGATGGATAATTTCACCAGGGGGGGGGGGGGGGGGAGAACCGCGTCCCGGCGCCGTTTCTTTGTGCGTCCAGAATGGCATGACGGTTCTGCGGAACGCGGTTCCGACGAATGTCAACCCTCTGAGATTTGTTGTAGCTCCCCTTCTTTATTTCTCTCGGTCGCACGACGCGGTGTCGTGGGCCCTCATTCGCGGGAGGGTGTTTCGGTTACTTAATCAATGCATATACATACTCGTCTGGTGATTGTAAGTTTATAACAGAATTATTTAATAGAAAGGATTCCTACGTAGCAATAGGACGAATAACAATTTATTCCAGAGTCCTCGTGCTATGATATTGCGTCGCTTGTTCGTATTGCGTATCATTGCGATAATCTCAGCCGCTTCAACAATATTCAGCGTTACTTTCGGACGAGGTGCGCTCGGGGTGATAGTGTATCGGCTAGGCTCTTGCTCGGCGTTGAATCCATGAGAATAAGAGAAAGGCAGACCATCGGGCGCAGTACACGTATCGTGGTCGTGCGCGTTTTCCGTGCTAGACGAATGCAAATACGTATATCATGGGGGTTTGTGTTCGAGTTCCTTCCCGTGACGTCGTCGTCCGCTCGCTTCACTTTACTCGTCTCGCCCGTGGCCGCGGTGCACACGGGCTGCTGCGAATGAAAATTCAACGAAGAGCGGGGGTGTTCCGGTGGTTGGCTCGGCTGGAAGGGAACGACGGGGGTTGAAGGAGCTGGCGATAAATGAAAGCGGTTGCACGTACGCGCACGGCGGATCCGTTTCATTTTCATTCCGTGGCCGATGGAGATGCGACGAAGTCTCCACGACTGAAAGATCGATATTTATTAGGGGCGAGGAACTGTTAAGGGATACCAATGAATTTGTCCGATTACTGCTAGGATCGTCGAAATAATTATTCCATTCGATAGGATAAATGGTCCGCGTTATCCGCGGAACTGTTGAAATGCATTTCGCGCAACGTCTTAATTGGTGCCCCGCGGGAAAGGTGATCAACGATCCGCCGATAGGCAATTAACGCCGCGGTGGACGGGTCAAGATGAAAACATAAAGGGGCCTCCCCGTTAACCGGGCCATTAATTGTCGCTGGTCATCGCGGCGGATACACCGCGGAGCCGATCGGTTCGCTTTTTATCGATTTCTCGTGCCGGGAATTTTTAATAGCGACACCGCGCCACACGTGGGTAAGGTACCTATGAGACCCGGCCGCGTCGGTCCGATCGTAATTAAGCAGCATGACGCGATTCACCGAATCGTTTCGATTGATCGCCTCCACCCTGATCCCCCCCCCACCCGTCGATATCGATGCCCGAAGAATTCGAATCTTACCATGACGCTTCTTCCCCCTATTTCAACAAGCTACGCGAACCGAATGTTCGGAAAATTAGCAAAAATCAATCGCCCGATTAATTGCCGCAGAATTGTAAAAATCTCGAGGTCCTCGTTTCCCCGAAACTTTACAGCGAGTAAACACGATTCACACCCCTATTATCTCAATTGAAGGAAGTTGTCATTGATTTGAATTTGATCCCGATCATCCCGAGCAGCCCGAAAGGAAAAGGCCGCGGGAGCCGATGGCGGGATGAAAGCATAAAACGATTTTCCCCCGGCAAATCGTTTAATTTGTCGTCCAGCCCTGTGAAACACTTGGCGGGGCTCGATTGGCCTCGGTTTTTTTGCCGTTTTCGCAGGTTCGCCCCGTCTTCGCCGCCGGGGGACGGCCATCTTTGCGTGCCCCGCCGACTTCATGGAACACAATGGACGATCGGAGGAGCCCGGTGCCGACCGTTGCATACAAGCATATACCCACGCGGAGACTCTGCATCTCGGAGATACGTGCACGCCCGCGAACGCATACTTACACCCTTCCTCCGATCCCGTCTAATTGATGCCGGGCGAACGGCCCACACGCACCGACCGATTCTTCGTTCCGCCGTCTCCCTCGCTTCGCCGTTTCCCCGATGCGACGGCGCTTCCTTGTTCTAACTTAGCGAAACGACAGTTTCCCGACAAAAACTTTGCATGCAGCGACGGTCGCGAGACTCAATCTGAAGTGATTAAGTTGATATTGGTAAGGGAGAATTGATGGTACAGCCTTCTCGCGAGTTTCTGAACGATTTCGAGAAACGAGTTACTGCTCTAACTAAATATAATGAATAATATAAATGCTGTTCCGATTGCGAGCTTCCAAGCTGCCCCCTTCAACATAGATCTTCTTCTTCTTCGTCCAAGCGCCTATTTCTCCTTCGCCCTCGCCGCACGTTCGCCATATAATATCTCTCCGTTCCCTGCACGTCGCGGTATCATCGTTATTAATTGCCCGCGGATCGGGATATCGTTCCCCGATCGAACGCATCACCTTTCCAGGAGACGAAATCCCCCCCGTGCCGTCCCCTCGATCCCGGATAAAAACGACAGCCGAACCTCGTGCGCTCGCAATGTATTAGGCGATCTCGGGGTCGGGCCGCGAAACGTCCAACTGTAAACGGGAACCGGGAGAACGTCCGATTTTTATTCTTCCTCGCGGCGAGCCCGACGAATCGTCGGGGTTGGGGTTGATCGTAAATTCGCTCGATCAATTCGTTCCGCGAACGGCCGATCGGAAACGGGGACGCGAGTGTAGGAATCAATTTCTTGTTTCCTCTTTGCCCAGCGATTCGTCTCTCTCGCTTTAGAATCAGCTGTTGTACGATCGAGCCGGCAGCAGCATGAGAAACGTACTCTCGCTATGGACGCTTCTTTCTCCCCGGTCGCGAGATTTATCTCGTGTTGCACGTGTTTCCCTTCGCGAGGGCCGTTTCGTATCGTCGCTGGATGGATTTGATGTTATCGTCGAATTTCTCCACTCCAATCCTTTCTATCGCAACGGATGTATTATGTTTTCGTTAGTACAGTAATTATCGTTCTTATTACTGGTGCCTCGATCAACCAGCTCCGAAGGATCGCCACTTTTCTTCCCCGCGCTGTTAACGTGGCTGAAACGAACTGCCTGTCCGGCGCAGAAAATTGCACACCCACCGGTAACCGAGCGAAAATGCAAAGCGGTTCGGATCGGGCCGTCCGTGTTCCGTAAATCCGTCGCGGTCGCCGGAAGTCGGAAACGCGTAAATCGCCGAAAAGCCGCGACGACGTTGCGGATATTTTCGACGAGCGTCGTAAAGCCGTCGTTGCCGCGGCTGCGGAGAGAAGCGAGGGTCTCCCTCCTCGGTTGGTTCCGCAACGGCGAGCCGTGCCGGTAATATTCACAGGCCATTTGCGGGCACAATACCGTCACGTTAACGACGACAATCGAAGCAATAATGAGGCGGCTCTCGGGCCAAGAAAACCTCCACCTACCTGTGTCCCCGTTAGCTCTCTACGGGATTACGGAAATCGGGCATCGACTGGTGCACGAGGGCAAAGAGGAAACACCGCGATACACCGTCGGCGAGTTTCCGTTCCAACCGCTTTCGAACCGTCGCCATTTCTCTCATCCACGATTAGGAAGAAGACATCGGGCTGTTCGATTTCTGAAAAGTATCACTAGTCACGAATGTTCTGGCTCGCCACGGACGCGCTGCCTCCGGTCCGATACCGAACCGCGTGGGTTCATCGAACCCTTGGCTACGCTGGAAGCGCGAACGAGGAAAAGCGCGCGGGAACCGGGCGTGGACGAGAGCCGCCGCGGCGGCGGAAAGAGTCGCGCGCAGGGGGGGGGCGGTGGATGTTACGGGGACAAGGTAGGAACGGCATGAAACGGCGAAGCACGCGGCGCGCGACGAGAAAACAAAAGAAACCGATAATTTCGGGCAATTTGGGGGCAGCCGCGCAGAGAACTCGCGTGACCGCTTGTCACGGCTGTGCGCGACCCGCTTCGCGACCGTGCGACTGTCCGGCACGTTCCCCGCCTCTGATTTTCCCCCGCAGTCCACGCGAAACACCGGCGGAAACCTTTCGCGACTCGACGGGGGAGACTTTTGTCGCGAAGTTGCAGGTGTCACAGTTAATCGGAGCGCCAGGGGTATTGGAGTATTGGGGACACGTTGACAGAGTTCCCTCGGCGGTTTGACTAATTACCTAATCCGTACCATCCCGCTAGGCGCGAGAAATGAATCGATGCGAAGAAGCATCGTATGCCTGCGCGTGTTATTACCTCGGCGGCGGATAGGAGATTAATCGAACGGCTAAAAGCCGCGACTACGCGAACGGCTGCGCGGACCGGTATTAGCATAATGAGCGGAATTAACATATTTCTACGTCCGAGCGTCGGTATTTATTCGCGCGCCGACTAGAGATCCCACGAAATTCCCCAGATACTTGAAACCGTGTCTCTGTCTAAACCTTGGTGTTCGCCAGTTACGTACCCGACGTACCTCGGCGTCTATGCGATGTGCCTTTGGTCGCCGCGAACGTTTCAATTAACGCGCGACGATTGCGATACGTTCGCGTCCATTCTCGACTCGCCAAGCCTCGGTCGGACTTTCGTCCCCGTTAACCGGACGAAGATCAGAACACTCTGCTGTACGCGAAGATTCATTTCAATTACGTGTGAGAATGATCCATCGATCGGCAGACGAACGGGAGAAAGGGGGTACGGAATTGCTGCATCCGGGTGCCGTCGACACTTTCTAGAAGCACGGGGAAAGCAAGTGTCGTTCAGGTGAAAAAATCTGCGAAACTATCTCGGTACGGTGATGACGGTAGCACACCCACGTAGCGGAGAGTCTAACAATGAGCGAGATTACAGTGAGCCCACGGAAATGTACGGTTCAGCCGAGTCCGTCGAAGCAGGTAATCACCTCTCCGGCGGATTATTATTTCCACGCGAATCCTTTCGCCGCGCTCCTCGACGAAATTTTGTTCCGTCCCCCGACCGCGATTGCCTTCGCTTTTGTATCTTACAGCTCGATGCCCGGTTCCCTCGATAATTGTTTTATTTCGCCATAAAAACGTCGTCTACGATAAAGGATCGATTTCTAATTGTTTAATTGAATGATCTACAGCTCTAAATTAAATCCTCGTTCCTATTACCAATGCGTCAATCAAGCCAACCCCTGACTCGACGAAACGCTGAGATAATCCTTCGCGACCTCTTCAGTTTCGTCGATCACTAAATCGCGCGCGTGTCCCCGCGATTCAACTGCGACCGAACGGAACGGTGTTTCCGCGAAGACGACATTACACGTTCGGACGCGCGAACAAGCCGATCCTCTTAATTGTAAAATTGCCAGCGGCACGGACAGAACTCGTTTCGACAGTTTTACAACGTCGCCGGGCACTCGGTTATTTGCTGTCGGCACCGTTGGCTAATAAATAACCATCCTTCCGTAGAGAGAGAGAGGGAAGGGGGACACGGCACATCCTGACGATGCGGGGACGAGTATAATATAAGCGTGGCAACGCTTCCGCTCTTAACCGGTCATTAAACGCGCTCGGCGATTCTCGCGATGATCTTCGCGGTATCATTCGACGCGCGGTCGCGTTGCGTGCCTTGGCCGGCAGATGCGAATCGAGGAAAGCGACACCTCGAAAATGCAAGCGAAAAGGTATCCATCAAGCAGTTCCGACGGAATTAATTCCGCGATGCATCGAAGACGCGGCGACTGCAATTCGCACTTGGGACGTCGTTCCGCGGATTCGCGCCGCAAGCTTCGTCAGAACAATCCCAACCGTCCCCAATACGTTTCGTTCATCAGTGAAATCACATGTCTGCGCGAAACCATCCCTTCGTCGATTCTCATGGATGGTTCCGACTCCATCCGACGCGATACGTTCTCAGTGGGGAAATAGCATACGTCGCGCGAAACCGCACTAACTGTGTGTACGAACGCGAGAGAGGTATATATCCCCGTCGCGTAGAAACCGCGCGAGACCCGTCGTTCCGCTGGAGGATCCCCCCGATGCGTCGAGGGCACGGCATGATAATAAGGACGATCAGGGTGGCGAGCGTAGCACCGCGGTTAGGAAGGACGAACGGCCGTCGAGGGGGCACGGTCCGGCGTGCCCCGTTCTCGTGGGTGGTCACTATGATTTCTTCGGGGCTATCTGGCGATCTCAATAGCCGAGTAATTCTCTACCCGCGGCCGTGGGGACCGGGGCCGAGGCGCATTCTGACACCTACGGCTGGCCATGAAAGACACGACGTACGGCAAAAAGCCGACGGAAAAGAAGGGAAGCACGGGGGTCCGGTTCTCCGCGCGGGTCAGGCCTCCCGTCGGTCCTGGAGCCAACCAGAGACCAGAAGAACCACTCTGGAACACTCGGCTAGCCACACCTCTTGCGTTCCTCTTTTCTCCCTCTCGCGTTCCTGCCATCCGTCGTCGCCTGCTCCATCCAGGTACCCTCCCGGCGGGGCCCCCTCCACCCCCCTTTCTCGCGTCTCTTCTCTCGTGCCCCCCGACGACGCGAACGAGAGCTGGAGCCCTCTGCAGGCGCGACCGGCTCGCTCGATCGTGGAAGCCCCGGTTTTAACGAGCGGGGGTTGCTTGGTAAGAATCGTGAAATCCCGGAGCGGCGGATAGGAGCTTGCGATGCCCGAGAGACTGTTTGCTGAACTTCGGCGGATCATCCCTGATTCTTGTGGTTATTGTTGTATAGGAAATCTTCAGTTTCATTGTAGGTATTCAGATATTTATTCATCGTCCTTGGGGGGGGGGGGGGCGAGGATTCTGGAAAGAAAACGCATCTCGGGGTCGTCCGTGCAAATTCCACGATACCTCGCACAACGTTCTCCGATCTGGAAGAACCTATTTCCCTTAGAAATCGGAGGCATCGATTCTTCAAAGCCGAGATTTCTCTGTGAACGCTGCCGAATCGTACACACGCTCGGGCCTCGCGGCACGACGTTTTCCAGCGAGGCCGACGATTAAGGGAGCCGGTTTCCTCGCGGCGGAACGAGCGTTCCTCGTTCAAAGGCTGCGCGCAGGTGGTCGCGTAATATTCTAATTAGCGAACGTCCCAATTATCCGGCTCGCGTTTCGCGCCGATAATTGTCAGCCGCTCCGCGATTTTGCGCGTCCCGCACGAAACGCTCGATGACATTTCTCACCCCCCCCCCCCCCCCAGCTGCTACAATGAGGGGAAACTAATAAGTGGCTGGGCTATTTAGCGTCCTCGGCCTTTGTTATCATCCCGCTCGTTAGCGGAACTGTCTCTTTGGTTCTCCACGCGGAATTAGCAAACGCGATCCTTCGTTCTCCACCTTCGGCTACACGTTCCGAATGTCTGAAACGAACGTCAAAGTCCGAGCGTAGGAGAAGGACGATGATACGTCCGAGGACAGAGGTTTTTAATGCTTTCTTTGCGGGATGAACGGTGCGGATTTTCAATGATTCGCGTCGATTCCGATTCTTGCGCCCGACGAGCCGAAGCTTCAGCTCGAGGACTCAACGATACGACTTGTGAACAATGTTCGTGACGAGCTTGAGAACTTGCTAAAAACTGGTCCCCGCGTCGGCCGTCATCTTGCAATTTTTCCGTCCCGCATTAATTAGCAATCATAGGGCGACTTCATTAGTCCCAGCTTTCGCGACTTAATTAGAGACGGGCTTTTCCGTTCGCCGCCGCTCCGGCAACGCGTGGTCTCGGCCCGATCGGTACAACGCCCGGCGTGATTCCATGGATTTGCAACGCTGCTAAACGGTAGAGTCTATGCAGAAACGAATCCACCCCCTTAGCCCTTGGAATAGAACGAAATAGAATGATTCGTTTGCAGTACGATCATCCCCTCAGCATCAATGACTTTCCGCATGCTACCCTGACACGTTGCTTAGCCCGCGAGCGAGGTCCTTCGGCGATTCTTGTCCCAGCACCACTTTCCGGAAATTCCAAATGTGGAACGATCGAATGATTCCAAATGAAAGAAGAAAATGTTCCCCGCGAGTCTCAGAGAAGTTCCTCCGAAACGAGACCGTTCTCTTCTTTCCCTCCCGCGTCGTCTTTGGATATACTTCTCGCCGGTGGAGGCTGCGGTGCCAATGAAGATAAACGATAGAGACGAGGCTACGGAGGGTGGCGGAGGCTACGGGAAAGAAGGAGAGGAATTAATTAGCTCTTTTGCGTTCGCCCCCCCCCCCCCAAAAAAAAGAAGGAACTGAAAGCGAGAAAGAGAGTTGAGAGTCCGACTTCTCTGACTTCGTCGACGGTGTGTGTGTGTGTGTGTGCGCGCAATTCTCTTCCACCCCCTTTTCGCACACCACCCCCTCGGTTGCTCGATCTATACGCGCGACCGGTTGAGAGAACCCGGTCGAGATCCTTGGCCCACGATCGCGAGAAGAACGCCGGCGTTTCCCTTTGCGAAGCCGCGAGTTCAACCCTTTCGACGCGATCTCAGAACTCTCACCCCTCCCCCCCCCCCTGTTTCGTAGCGCGTCTCGGTCATTGTTCCAAGGGCAGGGGGGGGGGTCGCTTGTACGACGGTGAAAGTATCTCAAGCCCCGTTTCCACCCTCGCCACGTCGAGAACGATCCTTTTTCCTTTGCTTTTTGCCAGTTTCCCGGAGGAGAGACACCGGGAATGTTTCTTTAAGATCCTCGTGGTACTTACGGAAGGTTTTCCTTTCGACGGGATTCGTTTTAGCAGATCGAACGACTCTCGCTTCTAACGACATATTCGGGGAATATCTGCTCGCTTCGGTGGTAAATGAAATAAATAAACACCATTGATCTATGCATTCTCTTGGAGGAGCCGCTGAAAAAAAAGGGAGAAACAAGAAAGGAGCGCCTGATAAGAAGGCGAGTATATTCACCCCCGCCGATGCGACAGCACAGAGGGGCGCCCGGTCGAAAGAGGGGGTGAACAAATTGAAATCTGTATCTCTAATCCGATCCACTTTGTCTCCAAATAAGAGCAGAGCCAACCCCCTCGCTTAAACCCGCGACGACCGCCGCCCCCCTCCGGAGGCTTTACCTATGTTCGCGTTTACGGTCGCCACCACCCTCGCAACCCTTGGACGCGTCCGTGTGAAGCGGCCGACTACTCGCCCGGCGACGGTGTGCGCGGCTGTACTTGCACAAAAAGGGGTGGGCGGCCGGGTGGGGTTAAGGCAACGGGAGGCAAAGGCAAAGCTCGGGCGGCGAGGCCGGAGTCGGGCTGAACACGCGGAGCCAGTTTCATCCCCTTTCGCGTTCCACGATGTCATCGTCAGAGGGCACTGCGGTTGACACGGAATGACACCCAACCAAGCCCCCCTCTTGGAATAACCCCGCCAGCGAAATACTCGTCACTGGCAGGAGCGAACACGGACGGGAAATCGTTGCTGAATCAAAACCTCCGCCGACCTAAGGGGTTGATCGCCCCTGGATGGTAATGAAAACTCCACTGACACGTTTCTCCGTCAAGGGGGATCTTCTTCTAACCAGAGACGGATTCTTCGGTTTCACGTTCCAGTCGACGAAGGCTGCTCTTACAATTATAAATTATCGTTTGATTAATTATCCGGGTATCGCGCAGCACCTTGAAGCGAGCAGTATTCCGGCGGGGGGGGAGTCGAAGAGGAACGGCTCGTTGACTAATCCACTCGTGCCCCGACCTCGGCGTTACATCGAGAAGGTTTGAATGCGGTGTTGGTCGAACAAATAAAACAGTGTTCTCAATCAGCCACCCTCTCTCGTTTCGAGTTAACCACCACCCATCCCCGAGTTTGGCCTCTGGCTTGACCCGTTAAATCTCGACTCCAATTCAGGGGTGGAAAGGCAGAGAGAGAGAGATGGAGAGGACAGGAGTAAGGGAGAGAAAGAAGAAGAAGAAGGCCAGTAAATTTCGTCCGCCACACACTCGCGCAGCAAACCGAAGCCAAGACGGATTTGAAATTTAAATTTTATTTGATTATATTTGAATTTAATTTCGTTACTTGTCCCCGAAAGGGTGGTTCCGCGATCCCACGATTTTACGTGCGCCCGCGAGTGTCGCTATTCCTCCCGTCTCTGTGTCAGCTGGATTTAACGGGGTGCGGAGTCCGGGGTATTAGAGTCGGTTCGATAGAAACGATAGGGATAATTCTAGCAAGGGGTATTTTATTAGCAGCGAACCAAAACAGAGGGGTTCTTCGATCCCTTTGCAACCGATGCTGAATGCTCTGTCAACGATGCATCGCCAGTTGCCGAAACTTATGAAAGGAAGAAGCAGAAAAGTACAGAAATCCAACACCCTTCTAACATTTTCTCCGAATTTCAATGTATCTACAGATTCATCGTCCCTTTCGGTGGTTGATCCTTGTTTCTCTTGAAACGATTCTCTGTAAACTGGTCGCGCGTACCCCGAAGAGGCGCAGGAATCCCGACGCAACGACAAGCGTGCCGGAAGGTAAAAAAAGGAAAAGGGTAAAACGGAGGCGGTTCGGGTGAGCGATGCCGCAATTAGCCTGGATGTCTCCGCGGATGCGGCGGTAACGGCGGCCTGGGAGCATCGCGTCGGCGTAAACACCTGGCCACTACGGCGCAACGGTTATCGCCGCAGAAAATTTATGGAAAACGGCTGTGGCGGCCGTTGAGTAATTGCGCGCGTATCACGCGCGAACCCCGCGCTGCCACCGGCGTCGGGCCCGGCTTTAATCGCCGCCAGGATTATTCCCGTCGCGCTTTCCGCTGCCTTCCTTGCTGATATCTAGCCCGGAGATCATCGAGCTCGTGTCCGAGGGGCGCCACGAAATCGGGCAACTGGCGAACACCACGCTTGGCCGTGATTTCTCGGATTCGCCTCGGCCGACGCGGACTGGATAGAACGTCGCTATCCCTCGGCAGAATCCTCGATTTCGATGCTAGAATCGAATGTGCCGTCGTTCGTCCCGTAAAGCTGCAGAAGCTGCCGTCCCGATTTTTATCCAAACCGCCCCAGCGCCGACCCCCTCGCCCTCGATCCGATTGGCCCCGTTTCTCGTCGGGTCCGTAAAACGTCCGACAGATTGTCGGCGATATGCGCGACTTTAATCTATGCCGATAAGTCGAGCTTGCGGGGTCCGCGATACTGATGACGACGACGGTGGCTTCCCAGTCGGGACATGGAAATCCCGTGGCTGGTTCCGGGATCACCGATAACGCAGCGTCATGCCGCGGTCCTGGCGCTGGTTTAAACCTCGTCCTTAGACGGAACGGATCTCCATAGGGGTAGAACGCCGCGGGAAAGTTTGGCAAGCTGAAAAAAGCTTGCAGCTTGAACATCGTTTAGATGTACGATGATTATTTGAGAAGAATGAAGGGTTGATTATGTCGAAAAGCGAAAAAGTCCATTTGATAGATGAATGTAGCAGGCGGCTTCAGGTAATGTCCCGGGAACTTTCAGCGGTCGTTCTTCGTGCAACCGACCCTCTTCGCTTCCGCTTGGCGCATCGTTCCGCGACGAAACTCCCCTGGCGGACGCTGCTAAATAATCACGCGTGTGCACAGCGTGAAATTTCACCCGCTTACCGCCACCGCTGAGAGCCACTTCTTGCATTGCGAATCGCGATACGCGTCGACGTCTTTACTCTTGCAAGACAGACTCGAAACTTGAATTACGTATCCCTCTAACGTAGAATTGTTTAGCCCTCCACCGATTTCATTGAAGCGGTGACCGTCATTGAGATGTCCTCCGGTGCTCTTTACGAACTCTTCGGAATTTTCCGTTCGCGGTTCGATCGGAAAGGAAATCGAGCAGATCCGAAGCGGGGCCCGGTCCATGACGAGGCTTGGTCGCCCGCTGGCGCGGCGCGCGGGCCCCGTACGCAAAAAAAAAAAAAGGAACCCGCGGCAACGGGCGCAGAAGCGGGAAGGAGGGACGGGTCCGATCGAACGGATCGCCCTTGGCGGCGCGGCTGGAATTCTCGCGATCGACGCGGCACCGCTTTCTTACACGTCTTCGCTCCGCTCGTGTGCCCCGTCCCGCCAAATAATTCAGTCTTAATTAGGATTTACGCGGCGGCGGAGAACAATTAAAACATAAGACACGACCGTACTCCGGCAGGGGGGGGGGGGCGGGGAGGCGAACCAGTACGGTTGTGTCGCGAAAGAACCACACCGAGGCCGGAATTTAATTTCGATTCGCATGCCCCCCTCCTTGCCATTGGATGGGGTTCAGCGCGTCGATCCGCGGGGCCGTCTAATAAATACATCGTCGGCACCGCGCCAACCGACATTAATTCCGCGACGTGACAATTGCGTCTTTTAATTACCAAGCGAGGGGCACGCTGTGCCGCGCCGACACGTCCCACCACGGGGGGGGGGGGTTGTTCGGTGGGGGGTGGTAAACATCGTTGTCGCCGGTCGCCGTTACCAGGCTCCAGTTCGAATTTACTTCGAGCTCGAAACGATGACTGATACGCAAGGGACTCATTCGGAGCCGGTCCGACGAGTTCCAGCGATTAGAATGCTGATTAACGATTAGACGGCGAGTAAACGTCGCGCGCCGGTCGAATCCGTTGATGCACCTGCCCGGGCAGGTGCAGCAATCGCGATTCGCTCTATCAAACCAGTTTCTTCCACGGCAGAATCTCCGTCGACGTCGCGGATCGGATTCGCGGCTCGCAACACTGTCTTCTGGCTGCTCTGTCCTCCCCTTCCCTAATCACCGATTCTCAAAAGTTTCACGAGTTTAGTCCTTTAATTATTTCTTTAAGGGACGCGTTCCAATGAGTGCTGTTCCCCGGCTTCGATCCCACGGGCAGAGGGCGACCCTCCCGAATTTTTCACACTGCCGTGTACTCGTTTCTCGACATTCGGTCGAGGTGATGATCTACAGCCCTTCGACAGGGCGGATATCAGAGCCGGCCTTCGCAGCGGAGCCGAACGATCGCGGCGCGGCGAGCGAGTATCGACATTTCCCCGCGATGAATTCCAGCTGGTTAGGCGGGCCGAGCAACAGAATCGGCGGCCAAAAACGCGCAACGGTAGGCGCTGCAGGGAATTACGTGTTCGCGGTTATTGGCAGGCCGGCTGTAAAAGCGGGAGGAAACTCGCTCTCGTTGTTACTCTCCCTGGTGCCGAGCAGACGGCCGGTACCGTGGAAGCAAAGAAACGAAAATGAAAGCGATCCACGGAGAGAACGGAGTAGGGAAGATCGTGCGAAGAAAGGAAGGTGAGCCTGAAGGAGGAACGAGGAGGAGCCGGCCGAGTCCAGAAAGTGGTGTACTCCCTTTCTTTCACGGTGGTCCCCGGCTCCGAATGGCTCTCTCCTCCGTCCTTATCCCGTGGGCTTCTCGGCGAGAGAGGGAGAGAGAGATAGAGAGAGAGAGAGAGAGAGAGAGAGAGGGGTTAATATCCGACGCAAGCCTGACCGTTTCGGGGCCCACGTCCGCGCCGCTCTTCCCGGGGCATAATAATATAGACGTCTCATTAGCCGTCGCGTACCGCGGATAGAATTAGTTTTAACATTCTGCATGGGTAATGAGCCGGGGGCGTCCGCGTCTCTGCTTGCGCGATAGAGGATGAACGCTCCCCTTTCTCCTCCTCCTCTTCCTCCTCTGGCTTTCGTTAATTGATCCTTGGATATCGTTAGGGATACAGCGGAAATTGACGATTGCTGTCAGGTGATCCTTGGTCCCGTTCATGAAACACACGAGGCAATAATGTGCTTTTCTAACGAGAACGAATCATCGGGGAAGATTTAGGTACTTGTTACACCCGGCAGCATCTGGCCAATAGGGAGTGAAAAAATTACTCCTATTAAAGCAGCCCCCTGGACACGCATCCCCCGAGATGCTTCTGGAAACAGGCGAGTCTCAGGTATCTCTATTACAGGTTCAAGAATAATCCTCATAACCCGATTTCGATCGTCCACCCTTCCCGAAGCCGTCGAGAAATCATCCGACGCTTAACAATGTAACGCGAGACCCGTTGAAACATTGTGAAACATTTATCATGACGAACAGCTGGACCAATATCGAAAGACGTGTATCCTCCTCGTCATTGGAGCTGTCGTGATGGAACAGTCACTCGTTGTGGTATAGGCGGAATAGTAGGAGGAACCGTGGCTGGGAAGTGACGGCGGCGGGGGGGTGATGAGCGAGAACAAGAGCAAGAACAAGGGAAGCAGGTAGGTCGTAACCGTGGTGCACGGAGCGTCTGAAGCCCACGCTCCGCCGCGCCGAGGTGGTCCCGAGAGGCCCTTCGAGTCCGCGAACGTGGAGGGCCCCTCGTGAATGCCCTCGATTTATGAACCACGAATTAAATACTACGGATCCTAGTTCGCCGTGCTCCACGGCCGTCGTCCTGCGCAACATCGTGGACGTTGAATTTCTATCGGGATGCGCGGCTACCGGGGAACGCGAGGCGTTGTTTAAACACCTATTAACCCCTCGACGTACAAATAACGTGGAATTTGACGCGTCCGAAGAATACTGTTTAAGTGGCTCGACTGGACAGTTATATGCACGCTCAGAAACGGAACAGTTTATTTCGAAGTTTATATTGCTGTGTAACATTTAATCATGTTGATATATAATGCTAATGGACTGTAATTAACATTATGAAATAAGTCTACAATGGGCACATGAAATGGATTACGCCTACCAGACGTCATTATACGCCAAGGGGGTTAATGATACACGAGGGTAAATATTTGATATCGTTGCTCGGATACTTGTCGAAATTCGACTTTGCACGAGAGAACGTTCCGCGTTGTTCTCACGAGTGGGACCCCGTTGACCCCGACCACCGAGCAGGAGTCAATCACCGCGAGGTGCACAAAGCCCTCCCCGTCTTCCGAATCGCGGAGTCTTCTTGATCTCTGCTAAGAAACCCCTACCGGTCAGGGTTCTCCTCAGTCGTTTGCCCGATTAATCGGGACCGGTCGTCTTCGCGATTTTCAATTGACAAACGGAAATAATAGGTCCCGTTCGAACATTGATTCGGCGTTCGATGAAATAACTGTGGGGATCGGTAAATGTTGCGCCTAAATGTACGTGGATAGGCAAGCTCGCTCGACTACGATTTATTTGCACAACCGAAGCCCCTGTTCTATCGATTTCCTCGTTCCCACAGCGCAACGATGAATATCTGCGTCGTCGTCGTCGTCGTCGCGACCCCCTGGGTCGCCACCTTCCCCCCCAGCTCGGACGACTCGGTTTTAGTGGTTACAGTGGCTACACACCCCCGCGATAAACTCGAAGATTCGCCACGCTGGTGTACACGGGACCGGTCGGATCGACGAGCAAAGCAGAACGGTCGCGGTATTAACATAAGAACACCCATGACCGATCGCTTCGACGCACCACTCTTCCCCCCCTGATCTCTCTATTACACTGATTTCTCTCCACCCCTACTGACTAGACGAATCGTTCTCCTTTTCTTTTTTTTTCCCTTCTCTCGGGGGGATGGACTACGTGCTCGAAATGAGAACGGCCTTAGGAAATTTCTGATTCCTACGGGCTCGCTTGATTAAAGATATTGCCCGTCTTTTTGGTGGAATACTAACGCCGGGGGGGGGGGAGATGTGGAGTCGATGTTGCGTTAACAACCCTTCCGCCTTCGTCGATCCTTAAGCAGTTCTATAGATTCTGGTTGGAAGAGGGTGGAAGAGAATTGTTGTGATAGTCGCACGTCAGTATATTCAATTTATATTAAAAGCCCTGCGAACAAGTTTTTCTTCTTTTAATCTTATCAATTAAGTGGAATGAAACAGTTTTCCTTCAAGCAAAAAACATTTTATACAGGAATTCGTAGGTGTATATGTGCCAATAGAGAACAGAAAGCTGCCTGAAAATTGCCATAGATCTATCCTCAGAGATTGCTATAAGTCGACGGAAACTGAACGCTGCTGCTGGACCCTCCCCAAAATAAATTTTCCTTAATAATCGAACAAATCGTGTCCGACCCCGACAGGCTTTCCCAACGACTTCCAATACCGTTACTTCTCCCCTCGAGCGCACCCCCTGCCTAGCGTCTATTCGAAAAATTTGCCGATATCAGCGTGCAACCGCTCTAAGAAGCGGGCGCACTCCGCCCCCGGCTTTTCCATCGTCGAGTGTTGTGACAATCGTCGCTGGCCAGCGGAAGAGAGGCGACCGCGCGCGTGGACCTGACACGCGATCGTCCCGTCACCGGTTGCGCCCGTGGAAAAGGGCCACGCGCAGGGGGGAGGAAACGTCAGCACAGCGGAACCCAAACTACGGCCGGAAGTCGACGGCCACGTGGCCAGGCTGACGCGCGACATTGTATCCGGCATAATAAAGCGTCGCCTCTGTTCTCGTGGAAACGTAGCAGCTCTCTCTCTCTCTCCCTCTCTCTCCCCCTTTGAGGCTGATTTATGGTAGGATCCATGGCGATCGCGACGGGACATACCCCTATTTGTTCGTTTTTCGGGTCACGTTAAAAGGTTGGGGACGTTTTCGGATCGCACGAGCCATTGGCTTTCGCGCTGATCCCGTGAGTGCTTTTGGATATTATATACGTATAATTGAGGGATCCTTAGTTAAGCCGATTGAGCCGTTTTCGGTGTTATCCGTTCCACAATTATTTCTCTATAGAATAATCACTTTTATGATATTCTTTACCTTACAGTGTGCGTTAAAAGTCCGGCAATAGTATACATGTAGTTATTAGCTTCAAGCTTCTCCTAATTTTGTATGAACCCTTAACCGTTGGAACACGTCTTCTCCCTTTTCGTATCCGAAGGGTCGGTGTCCCAATTCCTCCGGGTCTCGCCCCAGCGTTGTTAAATATAAACGGAGAACGCCAGGGCGAAACGGTCGCAGCCGGTCCCGCGCGAGCGCGACCGCAAACCGGACGTTCTCCCCGGTACAAATTGCCAGCTCGCGGGCGGTCGCGCGTGCACATTGTTCTGTCAGCGTGCGAAACGGCCGCGATATCGACAGTTACGCGTTACTCCGTTCCCCGTGGCATGCGTGCGCGAACGGACGCGGAAACGCCGCGCACATTTGCATACGCGATCGCACGAGAATCGCGGCCGACTGCGCTCGCGGTACGTGTGCGTGTCCTTTCGTGAAAGACCGTACCGCGTGCACGGCCCCCGCGGCCTCGTTCCTTTTCGCACGGCGCACCGCTTCTCCACCGGCGATGGGAAACACCTCGGCGGACGCCGCAAGCTCTCTCGACCGCGGACCGTTCGTCCCTCGCGGATCTTCATCGCGTTAATCGGATCCCGTTACGGATCCGTTCGCGTGGCGGATAAAAACCCGTGACCAGGTAGTAGCCACCCTCTTGTCCGGCTCCATTAAAGTGTCGCGGACTCCCCGCGGGTGGTTCCCTCGCCACGGATTACGACGAACGCCTCCGTCCGAATGACACGAATCACATTCCGCGAGGATGAAATTATCCGATCGTTGATACAGATGTGCCTGCGTTTTCTAAGTGGCTGGCACAGATCGACGATCGTACAACGTTTCGTAAAGGGTGTCCCACGGGCCATTATACGCGAAAGGATGCACACCGACTCGTTTTTCGTGCGTCGGGGACGCAGGAAGACTCGACACCCGGGGTATAAAGTATCGTTGTCTCCTCTCCCCTCCCCCCTCTTCGCCCCGGTGGCTGCATTATTTGTTAGCAATTTTCCGAGCCGTCGACCGTCCCCTTCCTCCCTTCCGATCCGGTTCGATCGTTATTGCGGTCATTGTCATTGTAATCCGGCACCCGGGTGTACTGCATAATGCGAGAGCGTGTGTCCGCGTGTGCGGCGCGACGCATCCGCCAGTAACGCCGATGCAACATTGCGCACGCGAATCGATCGCGGCGCGGATCTCTGCCGTCTCGCGATCAATCATTTCGCCAGAGCGTAGAGAGAGAACAGCGCGCTACCGTGTATCCTTTAATTTCTCGGACGCTCGATCGCGATGCATTGCCAGACGGTTCCGTGACAAAAGTATAAGTTTCCTGGTTACCGGTGCATTTGAATCTGTCCTCTTTTTTAATTATACCAGCCTCTCAGCCGGGGGACAGCGTTGATCGAAACGTAGCGGGTAGCGCTCAAAGCCTGTGTAGTAATTCATTCGTTAGTGAAGTTGATTCGAACCATTCCGTTTCCGGAGCGCGGATCCCGAATTCTATTCAGCGCAAGCGAGCAGCGCGCGCGAAACGATCCGGACCGCGACGCTGGCGCGTAACGAGAGCCCGCAAGAAAATTCCATTAGCCACTTTTTGCTAGTCGGGATCCCCGCACCCCCTCCGCCCCTTTCTAAAACAGACACGGCTCAATCCGAGACGGGACGCGCGACCCCTCCGAGGTATAGTACACGCCAGACCAGTCGAAGAGTCACCCTCGATTACGTATACGGTTACAGGGTCCCCGTTTCGTCGGTAGCGGGCAGAAGGAAAGACTGTAAAATTCAGGAAGGAACATTAGGGACCGAAGGGGGTGGCGTCGGTTCGTTGATCACCCCCCGGTTGCCGGTTCGAATTAGGGTGAGCCGTGTTTATTGATACAGGAAGCGATTGCTGCGCCTACGGTGGTGTAGCCGAGAGGACGGAATCCACGGAAGAAACACCGGGACGATGACTGGGTGGGGTTGAGGGAAGAGGGGCTGGATGATAGCCGGTCCCGTCCCTTCGGTTGACGTATTTGCAGCGTAATCCCATGATAAATCGCCAGGGATAAGCTCTATTAATTTTGCGTTATAAAGTCGGGAAGTGAAGAGAGTCTTCGAGCGCGCGTCACGGAGACGTAAAAGGTTTCTCGACGAGGGGTCCCAAAGGGGTGGCCGCCGCTCGTTCACGCGGGGGCAGTTAAAATTTAACCTCCCCATAATTCGATTGTTGCACTCGTTTCTTCGCTGCGATGTTCAAGGTTTATGGCCTTCGGTTACGGTGCCGCATATTTTATAGATTTCGGGAGGATTATTGTTTTCCCTTAGCGGCAGAGAATCCGCGGGAGTAATTGTTTTCTTTCACAATATTGTATACTGTTCGGAAGTAGCGGAATAACGCGAATCTTTCCCCCCCCCCTTTCCTTAATCGCGTATACAACCGTTAAGATCGCTCCAACAATGTTTCGTTCGTCTCTCTTTCTACAAGAATTCCCCGTCAGAAAAGAAGCGCATAATTTTTCAAAGTCTCTGGACGCTGGTTAAAAATATTTCCCACGCGTTCCCGGACCCGCTACACCGCTATTATATAGATAGCAACGCGTTATTGATGATCGCGCGACGAGCGAGATGATCTATCGCGCAACAGCTCCGGGGCCTGAAACATCTTGGGCCCGACTCGATTTCGATCGACCGCACAGCGCTGTTGGTGTTACGTCCTCTAATGCCGATTAATTTATCAAGAACCGCGATACCAGCCGGATAAATCCCGGCCCCGTTTCGTTGTTCCTCGCGCGACGATCTAATTTCGGATAGGATGAAACGAGGGCGCGCGTGAATTATGTAGAACGATCGGGGCCACTCGTCGGAGAGAGAGACGTCTGGACGACGACCCTGGCTAAGGATATTTGTCATTTGCGCACCGGTCCCGATCGCCGATAGCACCCGCTCCCAACGATCGGGCCGTCGTGTTCCAGGTTCGTCGTTTCCAAACGTGTTCCGAAGCGATTCCGATTGTGATCAGCTTGTTCCTCTTTTGTCTCGGGGACCACTGATCGAAGATCGTAATACTTTCTGCTCGTAGTTGTCTAAATTCGTTTACACCAGCGGACCAGCGCTACCGAAGGATCGTTATTATTAGGCGACCGTTCGACTAATGGAACAGCTGATCAAACGGCACATTTAGAAGTGCATTACTTTAGCGTACATTATTACAGAGACCTTTATTCGGCGATTTTCCTCTCGCACTCGACCCCTCGATCGTGTTATCGTAAACGAACACGATCACAGAGAGAAATGAAAACGAACTAGCGAATTCGCGCGGACGAGTCGCGCTCTGTTTTATTCATTAAAAACGAAAAAAAAAAGAAAATAGGGGAGAGACTTGTTCGACTGCCAAGATCTATATCCCTCGAAGGTAAGCGGGACGGGGTCGAGGGTGCAAAGTGGGAGCGCAAGGATTATCGAAGATCAAGCCCGGAACCGAGTCCTTTGAAGCGGACGGAATAAATTTGCATGGATCGCGATAAAGTTGCGCGAAAGTGCATCGCTTTATTGCGCCGCTGTGCAAGAATAAAATGCAACGGGAACGAGATCTCTCCTCGGGACGATGTTCGACGCGTTCGATATACGAAAGAAGAAACCACCCCCGAATGGCCCAACTGTTCTACAATTCGTCGCGGAAAATATTACTGCAAACTAGGGAGGGAAGAAAACCACGTGCAGCACGTACAAGTACGTCGCTAAACTATACAATAGTATAAGTGTGTCCTGACGAGTCGCAGGACACGACGATTATATCCTGCGGCAGATAATATCCCTGTCGGGCGTGCTGTACGATGTAGTATCGGGGTCGAGGGGGGGCGGAGGGGACGGAATGCAGCGCAGGGCCCGAGGACTTACATCTTTTTCCGCGGTTCGCCGCATAAATAAACGTTGTCGGACAGTTTCGTGGGTCCCGTCCTCCCGTCCGCCTCCCCCCCGTCTAGGCGCCGCTCTTTTGTCTTAGCTAATAGAACACGCGTTCCTGCGCGTCCCTTTCGTAAAAATGCCCGAAATGTCCAGTCGTATAATTCTCGCTCGATCGCCTGTCCCTTTCTTCTTCCTCTTCTTCTTCTGCTTCTTTAGTCGCGGCGCGACCGCCGCTTTCGCTCAGAGCCCTGTTCAGGCCGCTCCTTTTTCGGCCTCCTTCCGCGGCGAGCGAGGCGCGCCTCCTTCCTCTCTATTCCCCGTCCTCGTTTCGGTCCGGCTGTCCCCCGGGATCGTTAGCGATTATTACCATAACTGTTAATTGCTTCGCGGCGCTCCACGGACCGCGGCCACGGGAATCGTCGCCTAACGCAAACGTATAAGCAATCGAAAATTGTGCCATCGATTCGACGGTCGCGATGGCCCGTGTATGGCGAACTACGGATAGCGAGGACTGATACTTCTCTCCGGTACTAATTAGCAGCAGCCACGGGTGAGATCGGTCGCAATTACGGCAATGCCTTGCGAGCTACTGGCTGGCGTGCAGAAGTGCTACTAACAAGTTCTATAGAACTCCACCGGAGGCTACAGCGGTCAATTGCAGGCAACAGCTGTCGCGAAGTGAAACCCGGGGCATGTTTAGAGTCGAACGTTTTGCTCGAAGCTTGCGTAGCCTGACTTGCTCCCTTTTTTTATTTCTCACGAAGGTGTAGAAACGTTCGGGGTGGGGGCGAGGGTGTACGCTGAACGTAGGCGCGCGACAGAGCTATTGGTTCGCTCGGTGCAGGCCGAGGGATTCTACGCGCGTAGGCAAACCTCGAAACGTCTCGCGGGGATGTAAAAGTTCACCGTCGCGGTGCGTTTAATCGAGCGATTCCGCCGGGATGCCTGAACAGGGCCGATCCGTCGTCCGGACATTACTATGCATGAGCCGTTGGGGTTCGATAGGAAACGGCCAAGGCGTCAAGGAGCCGAATCGGTATTCCGTTGATCCTCTGTAAGAAGAAAGAGGAACAAGCTTCTTCTCGCGCCGTCGCGAGTCTCCTTTAATTAGTCAGCCTCGAAGGGAAGACGGCCACCCGACTGTCGTCTCTGTGCGTAAGAGTCGCGCGGATTCCCTCGCTTCACTTAACGAGACGAGGAATGTTACTCTCGCCTCCGACACAGAGGGGGAGGGTAGGGGGGGGGCGGCGGGGATGGAAAGGGATTATTAATTTCCGTAGCCCCGCGCGGATCCGAGGGAATCGGATCGACGGCGTTCCGTGGAAGGGCGACGAGGACAGCGGCGCGCCCTCGGCGGAAGGATAATGGCTCGGATCCCGCGACCAACGCCGGCCCGAGGGAAGCGCGAAGGACGAGGAAAGACTTCTGGCGCCACTCCGGGCATACCACTCGCTTTCGTCAATCCATGGCCCCTCCGTGGAATCCTTCTCTCTCCTTCACCGGCCCCACGCCGCCGCCCGGGCCGAGGATTCGACTCCGCTTCTCGCGTGCACGCGCGTCGCCCGCCGTTGTGCTCCAGCCTCGATCCCCACAAGGATATCAACGGGGACCGGGGCCTTAACTTATTGTCTTATTATTGGACCACCTAGAGACCCGGCCTGCTTTTCCATTCTCTTCGCCGAACGCCGGGCGGGCGAAGGGAGAAGCAGATTCGGCGACGATCGTCCTTGCGGGCGCCACCTTGGATCGTTTTTGCTCGATCGAGCCGGAGGCGCTCGAAGTTATCGTGCTGCGACCTCGCGAAAGGGTGCGAAGCTTTCAAAGGATCGAGATTAAATTTAAACAATACAAGAACTTATCACTGATTCCGCGTGGCGTAAATTTCAACTAGACAAGTCTGCACTCTAAAGAACAGTTTCTAAATGAAGAACGAAGCCTCTTTCGCGACGGACAGGATAAACCAGTCTATAATTCCATCGTATCGAATTCTTTGATTTCGATAGACGTTTCCTCCGGGTCGCGCGAGCCGGGTGCCCCGTTTCCTCGTTACCCGAATAGACAGAGCGGGATCCTGTCGGGGTCTCATCAGCGTAACTTCCACTGTCAGCCGGGACATCGAGGCGGGCTTGAAGTGTTTATCGACGCTGGCCGAACACGCCGACGTTACAAGCGCCGCTTCGTGTCCGGCGTGTCGCGGCGGCAAATCACCGAATCCATCGCCGCGCCGGGATGCCGTGGAATTCGCAGCGTTCGCCGTTTCGGCCTCCGGCACGCTGGCATCGGCCGGCGAAAAGGGGCCGGAATCGCCGTCGCGCCGTTGCGCTCCCGAACGTTGCGCGTCTCCTCCTCTTTGCCGTTTCGACGGTAGACCCGGCGTCGCGACGAATTCCGCCGGTAAATAGCTTTCGGTATACCGAACAATAGCCGCCTCCGCTGGCGAAACATTCATTCGGCTGCTTGCCGGGGATTTCTTTCTTTTTTCTTTTTGGAAACACGTGACGGGTAAAATTGAGATTGGCCGAATAAACGAAAATGAAATTCGATTATCGCGGACGTTGAAACGGGTTCGCCGAACGTTTCTTAGCCGTTGGTCCCTGTTTGAAATACGACTCGTACATTCCGCAAGTGTCCCCCGTATAACTGCATTTGCATATCTATACCTATTGTCTTACGGATAAGAAAGTAGGCTGGATTAGGGACAGGATCGGTGAAGGGTTGAAACTGTTCGGGCTGATTGATTTATTGCAGCGCCCGGGCTCGTGCAACGCCTATCTAAATTCAGCGTATCTTTATTTATTTAAAGGGGATCATAAATCCTGCGTTAGTTTGATTTCCGATAGTTTCGATAAGAAATTAGCCGACGCGGCCAATAAACTTCTCCCTTTTCTCTAATCGAGTTCTCCCGGCTTTCGTTTCAATTACAAGACACCGGTTATCGAGGTGGTTCCAATCATTTTGACGCTACCGAGCGCCGGTTTTAATCAGCCGGGGAACACAACTGTTACACCTTTCACCACTTTTACTCCGCCCCGTCGGGCGATCGATACTGTTTGCCACGCAAACAGTCGACTAACGCCCTGCACGTATTTCTTCCTTTTCTTTTTTTTTCTATCGGGCAACGTTGTTAGTTTGTTAGTAGTTCCCCGCGTTGCGTATCGTGTTTTTCAGCCGTCGCACGCAGCGATTAACACGTGGTCGGAAACGTTACGAGCGGTCCATCCACGCGCATCGTCGACATTTAATCCTACCGAAAAATCTGCGCGATCGCTTGTTCAACGGAGAATGCGGATAGAGGGAAATAGGTGAAGAATTGACATATAGAGCTAACGGGAAAGGAAAATAGTGGCAGTAAAATTTGGGGACAGTAAGAGGATGCAAAAAGCCACCTGCGTTTCCAAAAGCATGTTGCTAATTATTAGTCGGCTACCGCCAAAGGGAACCGGTGTCGCTGGAGATCTACAAGCCGGATAAATTTCCTGAGATACTGTGGGAAACTTGTCCCCGCGTCAACGCAACAATCGTATCGTTTAAAGACTTGTAGATCGCCAGTTTCGTGCAATAAGATCTGCCTTGTTCCTTTGTCCACCCGAGGGAGGGCTCCCCGCTGTGCAACTGGGAACACGAAGTTTTCTCGAAACGACGTTTAACCGAGGACCACTCGTTTAGGGAAGGTAAATCTACCGTGGCAGCAGCGAAGAGAAACGTAACGAGGGAAGGACTGTTTGTAAAGCTGTGCGTTGCTTGATTGCAGCTAAAAAAAATGAGTCGCAAGGGAGCGCAATTAAATGAAAGAAATCAACTCGGATAAGACGAGCGTACATATTTATTGAAATTCCTTGGGCGATCGATGAGATAAAGTGAATTGAACGTTCCACCAGGAGGCTGTCGAATAAAATTTCTTCCCGAAGGATCGTAGCCGGGACGCGAGCCAGCTCCAGCACCGACGGTTCGGATGCTCCGGCAGGGCGCAGCCGTGGCGCACGGCCCTCGAGCAGGTCGTTGACGGGGCCAGGGCGCTCCCCGAGGTAGAACGGCGACGAGGGTTTGGCAACACGTTAATGAGGCTGAAACAAAAGAATCTGTCGACCCGGGGCGGAACCCCCCGCGGTGCCACGGAACGCCGGGGGGTTGGTGGCGCCATGAGCTGTCATCACGTGTCGAACGCTCGTCTATGATACGTCTCCAGGTAGCGGAGAGAGAGAGAGCGAGAGCCACCCCCTTCTGCTGCGAAGGTCCGGGACACTGGGTTAGGTCTTCCGCCCTTCTCGCCAGAGATCTGCCGATCGGATAACCCTTAATGTTCGCGTCCCGTTAATGCCCCGGGGTTTTCACCCCAGCGGTCCGACTGTCTCCTTCCTCGGGAACGTTAATTATTTCGGTAAACGGGGGTGGAGGGCTGCCTTTGTTAGGGCCCGCTGTCGATCTGACGCGCGCGCGCGCTACGGACACGCTACAACTGCCGATTATTCTCTGGCCTCCTCGCTACGTACGACGCGCCTCTCCGAATTCCTTTATCGGTGCTAACTTTATCAAATTCGTGGCAGACGGTCATTTGTCTATTCCGCGGTGGGAAAGCTCGACGCGGTTCCGCGCCACATCTCGTGGCCAATCTGCTTAAGACATCTCTGAGGCGCGGGTGCCGGAGGGGGCAGCGGGGTTCGGCTCGCAACTGTCCGCGCGGATACGCGCCGTTAGTGTATCGGAGGATAGTCGGCCGTGCCGCGTTGGCTGGTATGCGGCGGACCACACACGCCGGCGCCGTACCCGCACACACACGCACATACACACATGCCGTGAGGAAAGGGTGAACATACGAGCGGTGTAAACGTATTTCAAACACCAGCCTACGTGGAAACGATAAATAAACTATAACTAACCGCCCTCGGAGCCGGTGACAGGTGAATGGTGAATCCCTCTTGTTAGGACGGGGACGGCCGGCCGAAGGGGGCGGCGAACAGAGGAGAGACGGTGCGGCCGGAGTTGGGACAGAGAGATGGAAATAAGGAAGGAGGAGTGTAAGCGCCGGTTTCACCGAGTCCCGGGCCCAGCAGGAACCGTCGCTGCTTCGCCTTTATGCGTGCGAGATCCTCCTGCGCCGTCGAGATATTGCCGCCACGAGAAACACGCGGGGGCGCGGGCGAGGCCACCGCGTCGGGGCCGAGGAGCTGGATTATCGATGTAAGTCACCGGGAACAAAGAGCAGTCTGCTGATCGCTTTGACGGAATAAGGGTCCATTTATACGACACCGTGCCCGTGTCCGGGTTTCCGGGGAGCGACGTGCTATCATAATATATAACAGAGAACCATGCGTATCGCGTTCGATGGCATTTTAATTGCAAAAGTCTCCGGAGTTCATCTAAAATCAATTTCATAAAGATTAAACGAAAACTAAGAGGATTGTATGCCTTGTGTACAGAACACACCCTTTGTAGCCCCTTGAGGGCGACCTTTTCAAGAGGCTGTCCGTGCCCAGTCCGGGCCACAGCCAGATATCGGAGGCTAGAAACTTGATTGTTAAGTATCACAAACTGCCACGGACTTTGAACCGCCGTAACTCCGAAGATATGAATTATCTTTTGTCCCGTCGTGTCTCAATAGAAGCGCGCATTCTTCCCCTTTGAAACGGTCTCTCGTTGAACTCGATACGATTTCCGGTTCCCGAGATATCGCCGCGCAAAGAAACGAGTCATTTCTAATGCTTTCGTATCGCTGTCCTTCTCGCGCGCGCCGCGTAACTGACCCACTGACCGAGTGTCCCTCGCAGGTGTCAAAACAATAACAGTCGCCGAGTCAGCGAATTCTTCCCGATTCTAGGACAGACAAAAAAACGTAAACACGATAACAGGCGCCGGGTCTGCGAATTCTTTCCAGTTCCGGGGAAAAAAAAAAAAGAAATGTAGGTCACGTCGCGACATTTAAATGCCTTAACTTTAAACGCTTGTATCTCGGAAACTAATTGAGATATCGGAATGGGTCAAACGGCAAATCGAAGGGCATACTCCTCGCTACCCCGTGACGTATCCTTTTGAATGAATTTCACATTACTTTTCCCGGTGTTTTTCTTCAAAGTTAGTAATTAAAGGAGAAAGAAGAACTACCTAATAATGGGCTGATACTATCTACTTAAGAAAGCCATTTAAAGCTGTGCCTTTACCAATTTAAGTAGCATATGTCAATCATAAGTGGTGCAAGTAAATCGTCGGACATCGGGGATAATTAAAGTAGTATGAGCCAAGCTATGGCTTAACATGGCTCGCTTAATTAGGCTAATTGGTCAGCGCTGTTTGTTAATAATTCAGAAACGAGGCCTTAACTAACATTTCGGCAAAGGAAAAAGTTGCTCATTCCTGAAAGTTTCTCCTACCTGTTGTCGAACACCCTGCATATGGGCCCCGGTCGTCTTTCGTTCAACGAGCTTTTTCTGTTGCTGCTGCTGGTCTGTCGCGCTTCGGGTATGTACGGTTACATGGGGTTAGTCGAATTCGTTGCAAACGGAGATGTTCGATACTTTGACCGACGAACATTGGGGATTATTTAATTGATAGCGTTCTGAACGTTTCGTAGATCAAGTTGCATTATTGCAGCAAGCAAAGTCTTGCTTCTTCAAACCCTAAACCAAATCCCTGAAACCCTTTTCACCCAAAATCAATCCGACCCTCCGATTCCGCATCCAGCCCATCCGGCAAGAATAACAAACAATCGGACAAAGGGAGCAACAGGAGAGGAGGCAAGTAGCAATGTAGCATCGCGTCCACTTTGCCAAATTCGATCAACGTTTCGTAATCCTCCGTCGGACTTTTCCGCTGGTACAAAAGGAGCCCTCAAGTGTTCTCGGTTACCGCGACAATGGCGGTCATCTCCGGATCCTAGGAGGCCTAATTTTAAGCAAATTTGGCTCCCATTCTCCCGTGCGGAATTGGTTAAGCGTGTCGGCTGTCTACCTGGCCCGGCCCCTGCCTGGCCCCCGTCACGCTTATCCAATATTTCTCGACATTGTCACGCTCTCCGCCTCAGGTACGGTGCCCCGTCATTGTCGACCGGGTCCCGGCCTCTCCCCCCCCCCCCTCACTACCTCCTCGAGTAGCCCCCGTGGCAATTGGATTAAACGTATCCATTACCATTGTCGTGGTCCCGAAACGGACGGCCCCTGTCTCGTTATACGAATTTCGCAAATCCGCCCCAACATATCTCTCCGCGCGCCAGAACGGATCAGCCCGTGTAACTTTCCCGGACAGGGGAATTAGAGGGAGCCCCCCCCCCCCTCCGCGGAAGAATGGGCCTTGCTTTCTTTCATCAGCCTGTGTTTTCCTCGTTTCCGGTTCGACGGAGTGTAGCATCCGAGAATGTTCTCTGAACGGAGAATTCTTTCGTACGGTGTTCCCTTGTGTTTTCGGGGATCCCCGAAAACGGTGGAGCTTCGACGCGCGGAACATTGTGCCGGGGGTTTCAGCGCTTTCGGGCAGACATGGAACGAAGGGCTGAACGTTTGATCGCAGTCCAGCGAACTTATGCGAAATCGAATCGGTATTAAACATTGCAATTCCTTCTTTGGATCTGTCGGATGTTTGCGCTTGTAGGAGCTACAGTCACCTGGGCTGTACTTCTCCTCGATGGTGGGCCCTGAGAGTCTCCTCCGCCGAGCAATCCGCGAAGCGTTCGCGCAATATACGTCCGTCGCCGGGCCAATCGGCCATAAAGAAGTTGACCACGGCCATGGCTGCTACTCGCAATCATCATAATCATCCGGACCACGCGCGGTACTCTGAAAGAAAGAGAAAAGAACTGCGCACACGGAGCATTGGAGACAGGCGTATATCTCGAGACTAAGAAGAGGAACAAGAAGACGCGGGATCCTGCAAGAAATCCCTGACGACCGAGGAGCGGAGGAAGGACTCGTCACATCAAAGTGGAGAGGCCGATCGGATAGGCCAAGCGGCGAAGAAACAGGAAGAGCTGGTCTCGGCCTAGAGAAGAAAAAGCGTCGCCGGGGCACGAAACAGAGGCCCCCCCCGTTCTTGCGCCTTTGTCGAGGGGAAATTAGGCCTGAAATGCAGGGAAAACGATCGACGCGATGCGGGCGCTCCGTTTCTTTTTTCAGCCGGATCATCCCGTTAAACAGATCCCGAAGGATCCCGCTCGAGCCTCCACTTCTGTCCCGCGTTCCATTCTTTCCCGTTTCCTCCCCCCCGCTTCTCGCTCATTGTGCCGTCATCAGCCAGCCGCGAAATGGTTTCTACGACTGTCTGTCTCCGGCTGGGCGCATCTTCCCTCTGTTCCCGTAGGATCTCCGCTCTCGAGCCTCTATTGTAATAGCGGCGCGGCGGTCCGCGAGTCAGCCAGCCGTGCGCCGAACCTCTGACCCGGCCGCGAACGGAACCGCTCCGTGGAAAGGATTCGCCGCTGTTATCCGTTAATTCGTGTCCCGGGCAAGGGAGAGGGAAAAAGAAGAAATCCGAGCGGGAACGCCGGCCAGGCTTTCATGGGGGCCCCGTTGCGCGCGAGGGGATTCAACGAATTTATGTCACCGTTCATTTTTGCGGACACCGAGCTTAAGGAGAGGAGGGCCCGCCTTCTTGTTGCCCGCGAGATCGTAGGATTCGGCATTTTTTACCGCGCTACCGACGTGCCGCATCTCGGGGGTTCGTGCTCGCCTTTGCCGCGTTCACGGCTGCTCGATTGAGATGTTCCCTGTGGTCCGGGGGTAAGGTGAATGCTGGACGCGTATTGTTGGAACCGGGTAAATACAACTGATTCCCTTTCGCGCGGATGCGCACGATTGTTGCATCGTTTGCTCCGGCCGGGGATCGAGATTCTGCTGGTCCGATTCCTCTGTGATGGATCATCAGAGATAACTGTGCGATTTATCTATCAAGCTTCCTTTCCAATTCATATTTATATTCCATTCCAAAATTGCCCCTCTAACTTTCTTGTGTATTCTTCCTTCCCGAGCTTTATTTCATTTCGTTTGTCCAAACAGTTCGACATCCTGCAAGAAGCAACAATCCCGGGCTGCAGTTGCTCCGGTAGCTTCCGCCGCAACAGATTTGTTAAAAATGCCTACCGCATTCGGGGGTGGAGCAGCACAAAGAGGGACAAGAGCGAACAAGAAGCGGGTATACGTGTCCCGGTGCTTTTTTGGTGCGACTCGGCTCCGCGACGTCTTCTCGAGGGTCCGAAACGAATGGGCCAAGGGACGCGAAACGAGCCACATGCGGGGAGAGAGTTAACGCGGCGAGGAAAGGGAGCCGATGGTGTCCGGCCGTAGGTACGTCTCGGAGATCGTGAGATCGAGTTAAGATAATTGCTCGTTTGTTTAAACATTCGACCGACCACACTTTTTGCCCGCTTTCGCCTTGCTCGTCGATTACTCGTCGATCCCTTCCACCGTTAGATGTTTCTTCTTTCCTCGGCTAATTCTGTTCCCCTCGAGGCAGAACAGTTTCCGGCGACCCATGGCGATTTTTTTTTAAAAGAGCAATCTTCTATGCAGATGCTCGGATCGTTGATGCTGTATTTAGTAGAACTTTTACAGTTTTATTCTTCGAGGCTAGAAGTTCGGCGGGGAACGGTTTCGTCTAGTCCGACGAAGAGGGCGATCGTTTGAATTAGTTTGCACCGCCGTGGGAGCAGTGTCATCAACATGCGACTTTGTTCGTAGAACCCACGGAAACAGCCCCCGTCGAGTGTTCCTGTCAGCCGCAGTAGTGCTTTTGCTCCGGTGCACGTCGGCCGAAACTCGGGAACGCCACAGTTGAGATTTTCGTTTCAACGAAGAGAATCGTCCGCGTTTCTTTGTCCTTAATATTCGGATCAATTCGGGAAAGGTATAGAAGTATCCCTGATCCTAGCGAAGGCTGTAAACCTTGGTAACAGTTACTAACACTAAAAACAGCATCGAGTTTACAACCCCTTTTTGTCCCACAAGAAAAGCCACCTTCCTCCCTTGACGTCATTACGAAACTCACGCGATAAATCACTCGGCGAGCACGTGTACGTAAACGAAAGAAAAATCGAATTAGCCACATCATGTGTACAATTTCCGAATCGATAAAGCACCGCTACTCCTGCTACCTCGAACTGCCCCTAAGAAAATCAGCATAATCGAAGTTTCAACAGCGCGTGAAGAAACGAGAGATAGAGAGAGAGAGAGAGAGAGGCAGCCAGATTCCACGGCTGATTTTCACGGTCCAGCAAGAGAACAGTCTCTCAGCTCGCAGCTTCTTCGGTCTATCCACGCTCTGATAACCGCCACCCCGTCAGCTTGACTTACGACCCCGTGACTCGAGGATATCCTCCCGCCACCGTCGCGTCGTCCCTCTTCTTGGCCGCGACGCTAAAGGGGGTTGATGGATGACGGGAAAGGCGCCTCGAAGGGACGCCTAGCATCTTCCATTCCTTTGGCGAGGAGAACGGAACGCGCTGTTGGCCCATCCCCCGCGCGCGCCACGCCGGACGCGTTTTCGCGGCGATGCAAGGGGACGCGGACGCGCGCGTGTTCTCGCGCACACACCCTCTCGCGTATTTCATCGGCGACGGCCACTCTTAGCTGCGAGAGGGACGATCGGATACGTCGCGGGATCCGTCGACGCGCTCCGTCCTCGTACTTTGTACCTCCTCTCTTTTCTAAGCGCTCGTGCGACTCGGCTTTTCCTTTTCACACCCTCTCGCGCGTTCCATCGGCGATGGTCACTCTTAGCTGCGAGAGGGACGATCGGATACGTCGCGGGATCCGTCGACGCGTCCCGTCATTCCTACCTTGTACCTCCTCTCTTTTCTAAGCGATCGCGCGACTCGGCTCTTCTTTTTTTTTCTCGCCGATCGTCAACGACGAGAGCGCTTTTTATCTACGAATCGACGCGTCTCGCGTTTGCCGGGGCTCCGGAACGAGGCTCGGGTTAACTCGATTGGGAACAAGGTCTACGCGAGCCGCGGGACAACGGTGCGCCGGGGTAATGACAAGCCGGCCCGAATTTCCTCTGGCTGTGCACCACCGCGGTGCCCGAACTAACTTCGTACGCGCGGCAGCCTGGTTTATTTTATACTCCGGCTGCACTTTGTGCCCGCGCGGGCACAGCCGTGCCACGCAAATTGGATGATAGCCTGTCGATCGATTGCTTTTAACCGAATTCGATAATGGCTTCGCTCGACCACCTTCGAAACGTCCTGTTCCGAGCCACTTTTGCCTAAACTCCACCTCTATTTATTTTTCCGTCGTCCGCCGATGAAAACAAATTTAACTGTTCAACGTTATACGAGCCAGAGGGGGGGGGGGGGGTCACGTTCGATGTTCGCGGAATAACAGGGGATCGAAGGTGGCAGCGTCGCGACGCGACGACGCGAATCCGGAGCCACCATTGAGTCGCACCCCCGACGAGAATGCAGGCGTCCGGGCTTCGTCCTTAATCCAACTGGACTCTAATGTCCGGCGCGGAAATAAACGGCACTCGCAGGCGTAAAATTCCAATGGCTCGTTTAATTAATCGCGAAACGATACCAGGCCGCGAATCGTGTCACCGTTTCACGACGAGCCCCTTTTCTAGCGTACGCGTGTGCGATCCAGAGATCACCGTCGCGTTTGGGAATATTCTAAATAGCTGACGATAGCGTATCCGACGAAACGCGTTCCGGCGCCATCGAATCGAGCGAACGATCGGATAGTTCGGTCCGATAAAGCGATAAATCAACGCGGCTGCGCGCGGCTGTCGGAGCGACGTGCAACGACAGGAATTCCGGTGACTTTCTGTTTTAAATATTATCGAGCCTGCGGCCGCGACACGCGAATCACGAGCACACGGAACAGTTCATTATAGGCACGGCTGTACGGTAGCCAGCAACGGAGGCGATCTATTTGCCCACGAACACCGGCTCCCCCCCGGCGCTATCTTACAACCGGCGTAATCGTTCCGGATCGGAATCGCGTCCGTACAGATTAACGGACTGTTCCTCTCCTCTGTCCGTTGTTTCTTGTTATTGTTCCAATAGCCATGGACGGTCCCGCCCGACGGTTATTATCACGCGAAATCACCGCGCTTTCTGCTTGTTAGGGAACAGGAACGGGGAACAGCCTGTTGGTTACCTAATCTAAGTCTTTGGTTTTTCTCGGGTGAAGGAAGTCGTGTCTAAGTTTGCTCGGGATTATTGTACATTGATAACTTGGACAACGGGGCGGTAGAGTGTACTCAGAAGCTGCCTTATCTTTTAATTCTCTTTGTAAGAGCCTCCTCGTTAATCATTTCAAGTCCTTCAGAATGTAGAAAACGGTTTGCATGGAGATCCAAAGTCCCGTCCCCTTCCCTTCGATTCTTCCTAACAAATACCCCATCGAAACACCCCCCAAGTTTGCCGTTCCCGCGCAACAAAAATTTCTCCCTCGCAGCCCCGCCGGAGCGCGGAATTTCATATTTTCTCCGGTGTTCGTCTTCTAGATCGCCTCCGCTCAATACCCGGTGTCCAATAAAGCAGCCCTGTCGCTCGCGCACACGCGTTCAGTCCTGCGAGATTCGGGGAAGAGAAGGCCACACGTGGTCCAAGTATCCCTCGTCAGCCCAGAGGGATGACCAGCTTCCGAGCCGTTTTCGCCGTCTTTTAGCTGGCGGGGTCGTCGCGTACACGCACGCACACACACTCACCCCAAGAGATGGTTAGGGGCTGCTGCTGGTGTGTCCAGTCCACTCCAGTGGAGCCCAGGGCAGTTCGATCAATAGAGGCTAGAGGCTACAACACGTTTCTAGGAGGTGGACACCCTCTGCTGCCGCCCCCCCCCCTGTCTCTGTCTTGCACCCGTGGGCCACCCCTTGGCCGTCTCGGAGAGAGCCACCTTCTGTTCGATCCCCGGACCAACGGCTCCTTTTTTTCCCGAGGACTAATCGCGCGAGAGACCGCGATTCGAGGCAACGGCTGACACAGGGATTACGTGTTAATTTTCGAAGGGGTTGAGACGACTTGTTCGGAGGCCGAAATTTGGGATTTGAACAAAAGTTTTCATGGTTCGCAGGATAAAGGCTATTTTACTCGGGCGGGCGGGGATTAATAATATGCGATTAGGGTAATCGAATGTTGCTTTCTGTTTTCATTACTCTATTAATCGTTCCGAATCTTTGAGACCATACCAAAGTGTCAATTGCAGCAGAAAACGGAAACTCTCGCGGCGATTCCAGCGGTTCGAAGGGGAAAACCGAGCGTTCTCGAGGATCGAACGAGAAATTCGAGGACGCTGATGTCTCGCGATTTCTCCCCCGCGGCCACCCCTTCTCGTCCCTCTTTCTCGCCGGTTCCCAGATCCAATTATCTCGGTGTCCCTCTGTCGGGATCGGTGTGCTACGCCATTGGCTTGCGGGGTCCAGCGCGGCGGGCCGTTTGTTTTGTAAGTCTAATCGCGAAACGGCTCTCCGGTGGTCCTCTCTCTCTCTCTCTCCCTCCCTCCCTCCTCTGCCTCTCTCCGCCACCTCCCCGTCCCCTCTGCCGTTCTTCACCCTTTTCTTCGTCCCCTGCGACGTCGCTCCGCGGCGGTCGCCATTTTATTTTTAAAAAACGACCAGCAAAAGCGCGCGTTTTCGCTTCGTCCTCGACGCAACGCCGCGCCGCGTCTCTTCTCTTTTTTCTCCCCTATTCCCCTTCGTGCGAGCGTTGCCTGCGCCGCGTATGGTGGCGCCATGGCCAACAGCGGCCTCCTCCTGACAAGCCACGGCGGAGAGGCCGGCGGCGGAGAAAGAACGAGCCCCGATAGAAAGAGGAGCGCGCGGCTATCTGGTCCGCTCGGGAAACATTGGATCCTCCGCGTTCGCCCAGGTAGCTCGGTTAATCGGATTCTTGTTAGCCGGAGGTTCGCCGGATTCGAGGAAGAGACGGGGAGGGAGAGGAAAGGTTGAATTTGTTTAACACGAGTACTCTCCCCCGCCTGCGACGGGGGAGAGAATATCGATCTTTGCCCTCGAGTGGATAACGCGAGCACTGGCGTGGACGCCTGCTGGAAGTTTCGGAAGAGTTGCCGGCTGAAGTTTGTTTTGTCCCCCGTTCCATGGGGGGGGGTGGGGTGCGAATTTGAAATTGTACGTCGGTGACGGGCCAGGATACGGATTAGACTAATTCTGCTTAACGCGGCACACAGGGGATGACTACTTCGCGCGAAGTTAAATTTAAAGTCTGCTGTGTAAATATTTGAATCTTCCATGCTTTTTTATTTTCGAACAGACTAAATTGTAGTCCAGTCGGTGACGCCCCCCCGCCTGCAAAGCACTATCGGGTCGTTCAGAGCAGCGGGAACAGCGCGAATATTATCGTGACTCACTGTACACCCCGGCCGAAGATAAAAGCCGACCCCTGCGGAGGTTGGCCACTTCGGAAACGGACAACGGGCCGAAGAACTCTTCTCGTTCCTCTATTTCCCCGCGAGAGAGAATTGAGTGAGATCGACGGCCACTCTCTCCGTGACCGATAAGCTCTAATAACCGGTAGATAACACCGCGCCGAACTTCTTGTCCTCCTTTTCGTACCGATCGTCGAGCTCGATTGATCACCCCGATCCGCTTAGCGGAGCGAGCTTCGAGGGGTGGCGAGTCGAAACGAATTTCCCCGCCGCCCCAACGAGTTCTTCAAGTATAAAGGCTCGCGTGGACGAGGTAAACGCCGTCGACCCAGCGACCCGAGGATAGCCGCGTAAAAGATACGGGGCCACGGGCGAAGAGCAGCGTCGAAACATTTTTACCCGGGGGTTGCGAGCAGAAAATTTCGTGCACAAGGGAGAGACAGAGACCGGAATCATCTCGCGCGGGGCTGGCAAAGAAAGATCGACGCGCGATCGCGACTTGTGGTAGGAAGAAACACGTCTCCCACTCGATGGAACCGTAACGATATATCTCCCTCCCTCCCCCCCCCCCCCCTCCCCTGGATACCTAATCACTGTTACAACAGGAATTAATCAGCTCTCCGTGGTCGTCGCGTTTTTCGCAGCGTCACGCAACCGCGGGAGCATCATTGAGACATCCCGCCGGCCCCGGCTTTCGCAGCTTCGAAGTCACTCTCGGGGAGAGGACGATCGAGTGGTGAGAGCCGGAACAGGGACAAGCGAGAGCGAGACGCGCATTATCCAGAAAGTTATAAGTACAGCCGCCCCTCGATGTATGGAACGAGCGCGAAAGCCTGTCCAAGGGTTTTGTTCTACCTCTCGAACACGGCGTGGCCGCGTAGCTTTCTCGAGAAAAGCGTTTGCTTCCCTTGCCCAAGCAACGCCGGGAAAACCGAAACTCGTGCACACCTGCCATTGGAGCACCGCCGCTTGGGCAAAGGTTAAATATAAAGCTTCTCTCCCCAGCGAGCGGTTTGTCAGTCGGACTTTCATCGCGGAGAGTAATCAACGCACAAGCTCACTTTTCGCAGGGAAGAAGAAAACCGCGCCTGTAGCTAGGGTGGATCTTGGGGGTTGGGGGGGGGGGGGGTGGTTGGTTTTTACGCACGAGCTACGCTCCCCGATGAAGGAGGCAGCATCGATCCCCCGTGGGTGAACCGCGCTCACCGACGCTCACACGCGCGCACCGGCCGAACCGCTCGCCGCTGGAACGCGCTTTTCGGGGGCGAGAACGTTCCGTCTGTAGGGGGATGAAATCTTATGGGGTTGCGTCTTTATGCGAAAGCATTCCGCGGGGTTCTCTCATGTCGGTTTACGAATTCCGCCTCGCGTCCCGTCCCCCCGCCCCCCCCAACCCTCCTCGCGGCTCCTTCCGTCCCTTCGGTCGCCTTGGACCGGCACGAAAGGGAGAATAACTGAAATAAGGGGGATCCGTCCTCTCTTCGTGCCGCCGGCGTCAACCGTCGGTGTACCGATAGTGGAGAAAAAGAAAAAAGAATAGAATCACAAGAACCGGGTCGTTCTTGAAACGGCCGAAGGGATGTGCGACACTTGTACGACGTTCTCTAGTCATAGGTGTGCGCGCGAGCTGCTATCCCGCGTAGAAGAAGAACGGACAGAAGCGAACCCCTTTCCGCGCGAGCGGGAACGAAAGATCGAGCAAGTCAGCTGAGCAAAGTGATTTCTTCTTAGAGTCGAGCCTCGACCGGTGGACGGGACATGGGTAGTCGCGCGAAGGGGTTGAAAATAAACGTCCCGCGAGATTCCGGCCGGGAAGCAATTCGTATCGATTTAGGAGGGGGGACGGAGGAGGGGTGGCGGTGGTTAGCGTCAACGCTGTGGCCAGTTGTCGGGGTGAGTCTCGGGCCGGTTCGAGCTTCCGCTGGCGAGCCTCGGGCATACCTTAACAAAAGTTTTACAGTCGACGAGCCGGCGACAATGGCCGAAAGAGCAGGGGGCGGAGGGGAGGGGACGGGGAACGATTTAGCGCTGAATGCGGATGTCGCTAATTTTCTGCCTTGTCCACGCAAGCTTCGGCTTAAAATCCTCCCCCTTGCCCGTTTCCGCTCTGCGCCAGCCGGAAAGCGCGAACCGATGGTCCCTTTGCTGGCGTCACGTTTCGCGGCGTCGCGAGATTCGAGACCGGCGCGGGGCCTCATTGTTCGGCGAGCCTCCGCTGCTCACTGCTTTTCGCGTAACTGTGTGCCATTGTCGGAATCGTAGTTGGTCTTTGGATCGTTCGGCCGACGTTCGCTACGTTCGATTCTCGGCGGAGGGATATCCTCGGTCGCAGCAGGGTTGCGAATTAGTCGCGGACGCGAGAGTTTAACGCGGCCCTCTAGAACTCTCGTCGGGCCCCAGTCAATAATTAATTGTACACCATTTCCTTTTTACCGGCTGAAGGATTAATATTTCGATGCATCTTCTTCCTGCGCATTCTTTGGTTTATTATTGACGCTTGCCAGGAGAAATTCCTCGGCACGCTGATTATAGTCCCGCACGCTGCCAAGCTTTCGCCCGGTTTCCCGGCACCGCTTCCCGGTTTCCGCTGGCCAAGCAGACTCCCAGAGACTGCGATTCGTTGCTCGAGTCGCGCGAAAGCGAATCCTCTAAGGTCGTCCCCGGGCTGATATCACCGACCCTCTTATCTTTCACCGTTTCATCGCCTCGTCACGCGATCCTCCTCCGTCCGTCCGGTGTCTACTTCTTTTCTCGCGCGTCCCGAGCGTTCGTAACGGAAGAGGCACCGTCGCCGGGGCCAAAGCGGCGGGGCGTTTAATGACAAACGTCGAACGGGCGGCCGTGGAAACGCGCGACGAGCCGCGGTTTCACAATAGCTTGCAGCGCGTCTCGCGCAATCCGCTGGGAGTGCCTCGGCTAATAAGGGGTTATTTCCCGGCGAGGGGGGCACGGGGTGACATGTCACCGCGTTACACGAGCCGTACCACGCGAAACCGCGTACCTAGAAACGCTCCATTGTTCCGGCAGCCTCTTCCATGTTTCCGGAACCAATCCCCGGCCAGCCGCGTGGAATCTCTCGCGATGTTATCATTTAGCCGGTGTCGTGAGATCGTCAAATGAAGAGTTCGTCGAGTTGTCAAGTTTATCAAGAAGGGAGGGCTGGACAAAGGGAAATTGTCTCTATATCATAGTTTATCGAAGCGTCTGAGAGGTAACTGAAGCCTGTAAGCAACGGACGTCAGGGAAGGATTCGATAATTAAGCGTCTCCCGTGTACAACGTGCGATATGCGATCAAAGCGAAACGGTAGCGAAAGGGTGGTGGACGCGGAACGGCATGAAGACATTAATCGCGATGAGACAGCGACGTGGAAAATAAGAAAGATCGCAACGGTCCGACCATGTCGGTCGCGGCTTAACGATCGCCAGCAGCTGGCCGGCGGAATTCATCATTATCCGATCATAACTCGTTCACCGCCGCTTTCTTTATCGCGTCGTCGGATCCGGCTCGTCGCAATCCGCCCCCGCGGGATTTGCATGATTCCTTGCCCCGAGCGTAACGCCGCGTCGATACGAGCAACGACTTATCTCTGATCCTTACTTGCCTGTTGCTCCTGCTCCTCTTCTTCCTTATCCGGGGCGGGATTAATAAACGAACGAGCGGGAGAGAGTGGAGCCCGTGAAAGAGTTGATGCGGCTCGTAAGAACCGCTTCGATATTGTTCGCGAATCGACGACTATTACTTAGTTAACCAACCGCTCCGACCGAAAGAAGCTCGCGCACCAACCCCAAGGAAATCCGTGGAATTCGAACGAGTATTTCCAGCTCCGGCACCGAGCGGGGATTCGTCATGGCGGAACAGGGTGTTCCACGGGGTAGGTCGATTTTCTATTGGCGCTCGCCCCGGTTTCAACCGAACCGCATCGGAGGAAAGATCGCCGTGCACACAACGGAGTCCTTCTCGCTGTACACGCAACCCTCCGGTGGAAGGATCTCGCTTCCTCTTTCTTTGAGGGGGGTTACTGGCAGCGGATGTGCGAGGTTTTTTATTCGTGGAATTGTTGTGTCTTGAAATCTGCCGCGTTAACGAGCCCCGTTACGATGGGTGGTTTGAACTAAACTCGCCTCGTTAGGTGTACAATAATCTCGAAGGAGAATCGATTGCAACTTTTCGAAATTCGACATTTCATCCCGCGTCGCAAATTACCCTCCCCTTTATTACCCCGTATAGCTTCCAGGCCGCGAATGACACCATTTTGTTCGCCGCGCGGTTAGAAACTGCGGTTGTCCGCCGCCCCCCCGAGCGATTCGGGGGCAACGCAGCCGCACAGAAGACGCCGGGGTGAGAAGCGGACGATGTCGCGAGCCCGAGCGCTTCACGTGTCCACCTAGATACGCTCGAACCGTTCTGGACGCGTGATTGGTGTCCAGTCGAAACCCTTCCTACCCGCGGCGACTCGCCGTATGGTCGACTTCACGAGGCCAGCATTCCGCGCCTCTGAATTAATCAGAGGGTGTCCCCGCGTTTTGCTCGAATCGAAACACTTACGTGCGCCAAAGGTGGACACGGCGTTGAAGCCAGCGTGGTCGAACCAACTAGATCTCGCCCGAAACGTTTCAGCGAACGATAAAGTATCGAGTCCGATGGTTATCCGAGTGAAATGAATTTCATAAATCTTTGCTTAAATAGAAGATCAAGTTCAAGGAAATACTCCTACGAAATTGACCCAGTGGAGTTTCTTTCATTTTCTCGGGCTAGTGTGACGCCGTGACGACAGAAAGCTTTTCTTTCGAACGAACAGAAACTCCTGTCTAGCAGCTTATACGCGGAATCACAGCGACGGAGATGAAGGGGAAAGCTACCTGCCGGATAAAGTCGAACATCCGCGGATTCGCCGTGGACGATCGATCGTTCGGAAATGAATACGTAGAAGGCCGCGCGTCGCCGTATAGATCGCGGGGGGGTGGTGGTCGGCTGAGAGGAAAGAGGGTTGGAGGGCGAGTCCGAAACTTTTCATCGATCCGATCCAGCGCCGAGTTTTCAAGCAGTTCAAGCGAACGGAGCCGAAGTTCTGGGTGTCTTCGTCCCATCCTCGTAGGGAAATCCCGCCACGCGAATCGGAGCGCGTCTATAGATAGACCGTCCTCGAACGGTGGCAATGGGGCAGGTCTTTTTCCAGGCCGAACTTTCATGTTTCGATGACTCTTTTGGAACGCCCCAATACAGATTCTTGCAAAGTACTCCGACGATTTCTTGATGGAAGATTGAGAAAGTAAAACGAGGAAGGCGATTTCGCGAAACAACGGTCTCTCGGACGGAAGAGTTTGACTCTCGCAATTATCCTTTGCCTGCTTCCGGAAGGCTTCCGGTCGCCGAAGGCGAGAGAGAGAGGACGACGTCGTCCCGCCGCTGACCGGGAGAGCACGCGGTTTCGGGGGAACGTATCAGCGGGAAAGTCTTGCATGGACAATGAAAGTTTCACAAAGAATTGAGACGCGTTATTACGGTATCGTGACATGCCACGACAAAACGGCGGGCCGTCACGCGTGCGATACTGAATTATCGATGACCGCCGCTCGCTTGGATATTCATGCCCTGCTACCGTCGACGAATCGTACATCCGGGGAACGTTATATTTCTCGCCGCGGGCGCAAGATTTCTCTGGGACCAGTATCGTCCCTGTGGACCTAGCGCTCTATTCGCGCTCAGGGCTGCCGCGTTTAAAGACGTATCAAACCTGTCGGCATTCTAATAAATTGTCGAGGCAGCTGCGCCGTAAATGTTTCTCATACGTCGCTGAAACGCTGCGCACAGAGCTTATAGCCAGATGCTACGATTTACCTCGAGCCTCGATGGAAATGCCACCGAGACGTCCGCGAAACTTTCTAGCGACACGAAAAAAACCACCCTTTAATACGGCACTACGACAGCGTATGCATGCAATCGTCCATAAAATCTTGTCCATCTGTCTACCGACCATAATTCGTAACGCGCTATGCATATTTTACGATTCCTTGAAACGCGAGCATCGCTGTGTCTACAACACGCGTACCAGAAATCTGATTAGAACATACCGCTTAATATCCTGCATAGAACTGTCCGCCCGGGATCCTTAATTTTCGTGCCGACAGAAGCTTTTCGTGGACAAAGAAGCACAAAAAAAAAAACACCAAACGGATCTGCCCACTCCCTGTACGCAGTCTATAGCGAACTTAATCTAGCCGTGGCCCACGAGAAGCTAAACGGGATTCGAAAATTCGGATCGTTGTACAAGGGTTCCCGCGGTCGCGTAATCCGATCCGAGACGTCTACGTCGATAGGGCAATAATTAGGCTGCTTAAAGAGCTAGAAAGGGTGGAGAGCTGCGCCGCGGCGCGGGGGGGGGGGCAGGGCATGGGATAGAATGGGGAGCGCGAGCAACGGCACCGGTCGTTTCTGTCGCCTCGAAGAGGGTCCGGGGACGACGGACCCCGTCAGTAGTCGTGTCGGTTCCCCGCGGCCTTTCATCCCTTTCGCTGTCGCGGCGCGCCGTGCCGCCGTGAATAGGAGAAACCCAGAGGTACCGGGAGGGCACCGGTCGCTCCTCCGCGGTCCCGCGCACGTTTCCCAGCGAGGGGGTAGAAAGAGAGGCGGTCGACTTGTCCCGCCAGCCTCTGTCGCGTCCCTTGTGAACCGCGTTCGCATGCCCTAGGCGATGGCCTCGAGCCGGTGACTCAAACTTCGCCCCGATGCCGCCGGAAGCACTCGATGCACAGATTAAACAGGTTCAAGCGCTTTAAAGCGTAGGCGTGACTCGGGGATGGTTCGGGCGCGTATAGAATATTCGGACTTACAACCGTTCGGCGATACCTGTTTATTAACAGAGCTGATTGATATCGAGAGACGCTGAAGATTGGCGTGATTCCTCCGAAGAATAACGCCGTGTATTCCATCGAGGAGGAAATGATCAGAAATTGAAGAAAAAAGCAGAAACACCCCACCGGCCCGCTCGGTAAATAAATCGCCGGAAAGCTTGCGCGGGCACGGGGAAAAGAGGAGCGAGTGAATTGAATGCCCATCGCTAAATAGGGTAGAACCATGAAGGAGGGAGGGGGGAGGAGGAGGGGAGTCGGGGCCCGGAGGAGCACGGTGCGGACCGGTATAATGGCGGCTTCGGCACAGGGACCCAAAAGAAACCCATAGATATCGCGTTGCGCGGTCTGGACTGACGGGACAAAACAGCCCGACAATAGGAGGGGGATTTTCGGGTCCTCCGCGACATTCGTGGCCAGCTGTGGAGGGGCAGAGGAAACGGGACGGGCCCCCCCCCCCACCGCCCCCGTGCGACGAACGAGGAAGGGCAGAGAGGCGCGTTTCCACGTCACGAGCGGGGCCCCGAGACGCGGCAGTCTGCCCTTCCTCGCGTGCCGGTCCATTAATTAACCATCGCCATTTCTAACCCTCCACGGGGAGGTCGGTGCTCGGTTTTCCCGGATGTTACCCGCCTCGCGACCCGCCAGAATACACGCACGCTGGATTACGAACCGTTAACGAGGCACGGAGAAAAGGAACGATGCGATATTGGTACGCGCGGCGGTAAACCGTCAAGTGTAATCAGCTGGCGAGAGTTACGAGGTCCCCGATTATTATTCGGTGGGCCGGTGGTAACATCGCGATACGGGGGTCGCGAAGACAAGGATCGCGCGAACGTTTCCCTCTCCCCGTGAAACACGCGAGCAGCGTTCGCACCGTTATTATTCGTTCCCCGTATTATCGTATATTGTTTTGAATTATTAATCGTCACCTCGCCGCCACTTTTGCTCCCCCGTAGGAAAATTAGTTCGCCACCCACGCGGCACGTTTTTCGATTCTCCTTTCGCTTCGACCCTCCGGGGCCGATGGTCGATTGTAAAACAAGCGACGCGACGGCGACAACCAGCTCGAAGGGGACAACTTTTCCCTGGCTGAACTGCAGTTTACCTTGCTTGGGTCTCGCATCGGCGATCGGCTTTCGCGTGAACGACGTCGCGACGCGAATCTCTTTTCTGTGGATGATTCCCTCTCTCCCTATCCGGAAACTTAATCAGTTGAATGAAGTTCCTTGAGAGAATACATTTTCTTTCTCTTCATATGGAAGGGAGCAAAATTCTAAACTGATTTTATGATTCTGTTTCGCCCCTTCATCCATTCTCCGTTAATCAATTATTTCTCCGCGCTCTTTTCTGTATAGAAATTTTCTTGATCAATTGTTCAGGATTAATCAAAGTAGCTATGATGTTTTTATGTCGATAGAGGGAAATACCGTTGACGCGAATAGTGAGGCCACCACAGGCTCTTGCGTTACGTTAATGCTTACGATCAATTTCACTTCGCAGCCCGCAACGCTCCCTCCCCGAAGAACGTTGCTGCTTAATCGATACGCCGCTTTTAGACTCCGCTGGCAGTCTAAGCCTACCACTATTTCAAGACTGCCTAAGAATAGAGAACCCTCTACTCCGATTCCGTACGAGCCACCCCCCTGAGAGCCCCGAGATGATAAAATGATGTGAAAGGCACACGCGTGTATGACGAATTGTTTAAAACAGTTCGAGACAAATTCGCACCGAACGCATCCCTTTGTCCAATGGTATACGGTAATGTTGTCATTATATTCAGACACAAGGTAAGAATGAAATTGCAGTGAATTTAATATTTTCCATTTCGCCAATATCCAAATAAAAAGGGACCCCCCGGAATGAATCGAAAAGATCATTCGATTGTAAGAAGAAATCATTCGTTTGAAGGAAACCGCTTCGGTCCGCAATATAATGTTTACCTCCACTTCTTTATATTGGTAATTCAACTGCTAAAAATTTGTTTCCTCTTGTATACACCTCTTCGGGGGCTCTCGCTCGCCAACAAACGACTCGCAGCGCGGCGCGCGAAGGAGGACGGTCAACATCCTCTCTGGCTCGATTCCACTTGCCAGGCTTGTCCTTCGTCGGCCTCCGTTGCGGAACTTCCGTGGCAAATGCAATTCGCGGCCACCGTGCCTCGCCGCGCTTTTCTTCTCGTCGCAGCGTAAGCGCAACAATGTGATTCACGACTGACGACGGACGGATATATGTAAGTACGTGGCTTCTCTTGACCCGCGCCCAACCCTCCCTGCATTTGCGTTTATAATCGAGAGACGGACGTCATATGACTGCGGGGAAGATATACGGCCATACACCCCCCCGGAAGTTCTACGATCAGTTTTCTACGTTCTTCTGCGATGTTTCTTAATTATTTTCAGACCTTCATATATTGGGGCCGCGTTAAGGCTCGCAGGCGCAGGTGCTAGGCGGCTTTTCAGTTCTTCTTATTCAAGAGTTCTCCGGCCTGTCTTTTTACGGAGCTTCCAAGTTCCTGAAGCAGCTACTCGTTACGAAACATTGCAGTGAGTTCAAAGAAGCGGCAGCACGGTAAATGTATCGTGTACACGTGTCTGGCAAAGAATTTTGTAGCTCCATTCACTCCAGATACGATTATCTTTCTCCTAATTTAGTTAGAGGAGAGGACGGAGTTCCATTTAGACTTACGGATATTCGATTTTTAGGACAAATCAAATTGAAGAGAAGTCGGTCTGATGTGTCTGTCGGCAATTAATAGAAATGCAAAACTTCGAGCCGGGGTAAATGCGGCTTCCCACCCTCGTCTCTCTCTCCTTCGCCCTTTTGGCCCGTTTACCGAAACTATCAATCGATGTCGGGGCACAAACAGACCTCTGCACGGTTTACAGGCACACGCAGCTGCACCCCCGAACAGCGCGGATCCAAACAGAGCGGATATATCTACTCGTCCATCTGTCGTTGGGTAACGGAACACCAGCTAATAGTATTAGAAATATATATATATATCTGACTAAACTACCCCGCTGTCAAACCACTCGATCGACGCACCCCTGGCCCCTCTTATGGATTACGTCTGTAAACGCCTATCGGCTTTCGATCTAGTTCTACCCCGAAAATCTGCTAAAACGCTTCATTGTGTCGGAGTTAGTGGTAGAGAATTATCGCGTTTAAGCTACTTCAGCATAAGCTATTTTTGGCATTTCAGTTATAAGTTATTCAAGTTATAAGTTATTTAAGTCATAAGTTATTTAAGTCATAAGTTATTCAAGTTATAAGTTATTTAAGTTATAAGTTATTTAAGTCATAAGTTATTCAAGTTATAAATTATTTAAGTTATAAGTTATTCAAGTTATAAGTTATTTAAGCTATAAGTTATTTAAGTTATAAGTTTTAAGTTATAATAAGTTAACCTACTTCTGTAATTTATAAATATCAAAGTTATTAAATAAATCTCCAATAAAATAAACTCGACGCATTATTATTTAACACCTGTTCACTCCTCGGAAAACCCTACTTCGAATCCTTAAGCAAGAGATAACGCGGAGTAACTTTAATTGCGAAATTCCGAAGCCAGAATCTTCACAGAAAAATGTTCTCGTTACACGTAACTTTAAGAATACTAAATTCCTGGAAATGACGTCAGAATTCCACGAATTCGTGACATGTAATGCCTCCTCGCGTGTCATGTTCTCCTAATACAAATTGGCGATTTCGAGCACGAGGCATTCCCTAAAAGCATGTTCTGGGAAATTCTTGGAAACGACGTCACGATTCCAGAAATTGGCGAAATGAAAGACCTCTTCGCATATCATGTTCTCCTAATACAAATTGGCGATTTCGAGCAAAGGGGATTCCGTAAAAGCAAGTTCTGAGAAATTCGTGGAAATGACGTCATATTCTAGGAATTGGTGAAATGAAAGACCTCCTCGCATATCATGTTCTCCTAATACAAATTGGCGATTTCGAGCAAAGGGGATTCCGTAAAAGCAAGTTCTGAGAAATTCTTGGAAATGACGTCACATTCTAGGAATTGGTGAGATGAAAGACCTCCTCGCATATCATGTTCTCCTAATACAAATTGGCGATTTCGAGCAAAGGGGATTCCGTCAAATGCTGTTCTGGGAAGTTCTTGGAAATGACGTCACGTTCCAGGAATCGGTGAAATGAAAGACCTCCTCGCATATCATGTTCTCCTGATACAAAATCGTGATTTTTGGGAAGTCTCTTTGCTGAAAATCGACACTTTGTATTAGGAGAACATGATATGCAAGGAGGTCTTTCATTTCACCAATTCCTAGAATGTGACGTCATTTCCAAGAATTTCTCAGAACCTGCTTCTACGGAATCTCATTTGCTCGAAATCGTCAATTTGTATCAGGAGAATATAAAGTCCGAGGAGGTCTTTCATTTCACCGATTCCTGGAACGCGACGTCATTTCCAAGAATCTCTCAGAACCTGCTTCTACGGAATCTCCTTTGCCCGAAATTCACGATTTTGTATTAGGAGAACATGATATGCGAGGAGGTGTTTCTCAAAACATGATTTTGCAGAATCCTTTTCTATCATTGAATCCCTATTCGATCAATTCTTGGAATTTGACGTCATTTTCCAGGAAATTATGGAAACTTAAATTCTATCGCGGGTTCTCAAATCGTTCGCGAACAGGACTGCTGTTCACAAGTTTCTCGCTACGGGAATTTTTCATTTTCTTTCGAGTCCCTTCGATCGTGAAGTGTCCACCTATCGCGTAAGAATGCGCAGCAGGTTTTTTAAGGAGTGGATGGGCATTAAGAAATGAAGTCAGTGGAATTTCCTTTACTGAAGATTTATTGGGAAACTTTAATAACGTACAAATTCCAACAGCGATGATACTTAGACTTGACCGTTATTATTTATAAACTATTCCTATAAATCTATCTTCAATACATTTTTCATAATTAAATAATAATTACATTGTTGAAACAATAGTTTAGATTTAAGTACGTATGTTACGAAAATGTTTCACGAATGAATACCTACATGCAAGTTACTATGATAAATTAAATTACAATATATCTTATATCAAGCTACGCGTAACTTAATGTAATATCTGCTAATATATTGCACGTAGGTAATGTTTAATATACTTTGCTAACAACAAGTTCTGCCTACCTCTCCTTTACGATGAGATGCGGAGACTGGTGTCCATTCCTTGACCAGGAAATCTGTAATCACAGAGATATATTTAATAGCCGTTCACGACAAGTCACCGATTTATTACACTCCTCGAAAATTTCACAATCGTCCCAATGGAGCAGCTAATTGGTTCGTCATCGGCGGCGCGGCTTTCATCCACCTATATGGGTCCATCAGACTACCGCGAGAACCGTGGCGTGCGTGAACAGGGATGGAGCTCGTTCCCGTTCGGCGTGATGCTATTCCAGAAATGTGGGAATCGCCACGGTTGTGTCTCAGTTCATATTACACATGCCTCGCGGTAATCTACACTCCGGTGTACGATTACGAGCTGTTTTGTCACGGCGAACTCCAGCCACCGGCCTGTGGCTCTGATTAACGACGTTTCACTTCGTTTCGCCGGACTTCTGACCTCGCCAAAAAGAGGATATTCCCAGGCTGAGCTTATTCCGCCAAGTAGCTGCTCGGATGTCCGCGGGTGCTCGCGAAGGGTGTTCCGGGAGGAGCGAACAAAAGTGTGATAAAAGGGTGAGAACAGTGTCGCCAAGCGTTTCGATCACCCTATGACCAAACCCTGTCCGAGCGAGTGTCGCGGTCCGCCAGGCTCGTCGCGCGCATGCTGCAGCAACGATCTTGTTGCATCAAAGAGCTTCGTTTATGGGCCGGGAAGATTTATAGGCGATGCACGCGGTCGGTATGCGCTACGGTCGAATCTCTGCGCTCTCGAAATAACGACCGCCGTAAGGAAAGCGCGTTCGCCCGGAGGGGTGTGCGCAGGTAGATCGCAAGATTCCCTTTCTAATGGGATCAATGAAAGCAGTGGAACGAAATATTTGAAAACTGAACTGCTGCTCGGGCGCGATTCAACGCAGTATCGAAACATTTCTCTCGAGACAGACGGATGCAGTCAGGCGGATGGCGATAAATAAAGATGCGATAGCGCAGGAAGTCGAGAAGGCGGTGAAACGAGCGGCGGAGCAAACGAGAAATGTTCGTCAATCAATATTTGAAAGGTATTCAGAGTCCTGTCAGTTCGCAGACCCGCGAGTCGAATGCGTGCTGATATCGATGCACCCGGCTGTCCTAGGTGTTTATCCGCGGTGACGCGAACGCGTTTCAAGTACGGCTTACACGCGTGCATACGCGGTGTAAGAAAAAAAAACGCGTAAAAGGCAGGAAGCGGCTTGGATCGTGGTCACTGGACGAATGCCACTCCAGTCTCCGTCCTCGTCGGGCAAACCCTCACCCCTCGTTCCCCGCGATTCCTGCCGTTCCGCGGCGCGCCGTAAATCCCCCCACCTGAGCGATCGGCGCGGCATGGTGGTGGGATTTTGGACCCCGATGGGCGGAACCCGTGTAGGCCCCGCCCAGTCGCGCTGCCCGCTTACCAGCCAGACGCGCTCGTCAAATGTTTTTCGTCGCGGATTATGACGCGGTCTGCGTGATTATGACCACCTCTCCCTCTCAAACGCGCCCCCCCCCTTCGCCCCGTCCTGCGTCGTTCGCTCCATCTTTCCCCTATCTTTAAGCGCTTTGCTCCTCGAGGCTGGATCCGTCCCGCGTCTCCCTCTTCGCTTACCCGCTACTGGACTCTCCCGCTAGGTCGCGAAGTTTGTTCTTGTCCCAGCCCGTCGGATGCGTGTTCCGCCTGGTCGCTCTCGCCTCGTCTCGCTCCAGCCGGAGTCGCGCGATGCATCTGTCCTTAGCATTCTCTACTAGGTGACATCGACCGGCATTCGTCTCTGCCCCTAGTTCCGTCTACGTCTCCTTGGTTCGGCCGGCAGGGGACTTAGAGGATAGTTGGGACACGGGGGAGGAACGTGGTCAATTGGTCGCATGGACTCGCGATTCCATGGATACCACCGATCCTGACCACTTGTATCGTGTGTCCATGGCTAATGGCACTCGTTGCTCTCTCCCGAGCGCTATTCTCCGATCGTCGCTGGACGCGACGAGCATGGAATTCCGGGAGGATTTCATGGAATCCCTGCTAGGAAGGTCTGGCCGTACTTATTGACCGATTACTCATTAATGCCCGGCTGAAATCACTTAAGACTTCGACCGAGGGACACCCTTCGCGGCGGGTAAACCCGATTACAGGATGAGAGGAAAGGTATATCTACGTACGTGGTGGAAGCATGGAAACATGGTCGCGTCAGAAAACCTTTTCCACGGTGTCCCAAGCTTCGCATACGAACAGGGCGAACACGTCCATGCACTCTCTGACTCTAGTCCCGCGGGCTGACTTTCAAACGTGGCTATCGTGGACGGTGTTTCTAGAAATCACGGTGGCAGATGGAAAGGTTTCGCGGATTTGGCAACACTGTGACGCGTTGGGCGTCTCGCTGACACCCAACGGCGCGAAGGACGAAGGGATCACACGACGACGTCCGAACAGAAAAACCGTCGGGTTTTGTTGCGACAGCGGCGGGGGGTGGGGCGGGGCCGCGGGAGGTGGGGGTCGCGCCGATGATGCGAAACCAGCGGCGGGAGGCGTGACGCGGCGAAGGGAAGAGGCGCGCGTGGTAGGGATGCAGTGGGCGTGGCCAACAATTTCTCCTTCGTCGACGGTCTCGCGACGACCGCGCAAGTCGTCCCCGTTGACCCGCTCCCGTGGTGGGGCAAGGGGGTATCCCGCGGGGTGGTGTTCGTGAAGCTGTGTAACAGCTAGCGCGAATTTTGGCACAGCTCGTGAAAATTTCTCACCCGATTCTTCGCGGAAAACTCGGACGCCCCTCGACACGGCCAATCGGCTTGAATTATGACTGATGAAATGCCGTTCCGGCTTAATAGAGAGGACCGACCGTCGCCGCTTCTCCCGTCTTTTCAAGGCGATTCAATTTGTACGCGGATTCCCTTTGGTCCGACTTATGGTTGGAGCTTCTATCGATCGCAGGTCAGCATTTCATTGATTGTCCGTTACGATCAGAATGGAACGGGGCCTTGGGCCCTGTTTAATTTTAAATGCAAAATTTTCCAAGCTGTTTCGGGCAAACTGTCCAGCCTGGCCTGTAATCAATTTCCGAAAATAAATAGGTCCGGCAGAACGAGCGACGAGGTTCATCGCTCGATTCGCAGACCGGCCCGTGAAAGTCCAGCAACGTGTCAATCGCTAGTGAAGCTCGACGTTAATCTTCACTTTCGCCTCCGCCGTGTACCCCCGCCACAAGCTATCTCGCGCGGGGAGGGTGGTGTTAATGGGCGTACTCGTGGTTAACACCCTTAAACGCGGCTGGTGGGGGTCAGCCGTCGCGGAACCGACGAGGGAAGGACATCCGTCTTGTTCCGTCGAGCGCTGCTACCGAGTGGGGATGGGGCAACAGAAACAGAGGGGCGATGCCTCGCGCTGGACAAGGACGGGCAGCGTCGGAAAAGGCGTCGAGAGCAACGCCGCTCGGATTGGCGTTCCGACGCCAATCCGGACTACGAGCGCTCATTATCGCCCTCTGCTACACCTAGTGGAGGGGAGCCATCGGACAGCTCCGCTCCTCGTCTGCCCGCCGACCGCGGCAACGATTCCCGTCCTCGTCTCTCCCGTTCCCGCACGGTTCACTAACGGGCGAGCGATCCGCGAGCTCCCCCACCAGGTGGCGCGTTCACGGACTCAGGGGAAGGGAGGAGGAGCCCCTGCACCGTTTCAGTCTTCGCGTCGCTGCCCTCCAGCATTCACGCCTCCCGCGTCCGTTCGGCGGCGCAGGCACACTCCGCTCGTCCGTATACACGCATACGCGGTCACCACTCCCCCGCCCCGCCGTTTCTACACACACACACGCGCGCGGCCGTGCACACGCCCTGAATCCGGACGAGGACTTTAGCACACCAACACCTCCGCGGGAGGTGTGGGGGTGAGCCCCCAGAGGAGGTGTCAATCCTAGCGCTGCTCAGTGACCATCGCGGCGCCACCCAAGTAACACCTTTCGTCCGCTCTCCAGCCAGCGCCAGAGACCTATGTGCCGCAGAGCGAACCCTCTCTCTTCCGCCTATTCGTCGTGTACGTTTTCGCGTGCGGAGGTGATACACGCGCGGTCGAACCGTCCGGCCGTCGGACGTCTGCCTCCCGTCCCGATCGTTCGTCGACGCCGCCCCGTCGAGACGACCGCGACACGCGTCCACCGTGTCGCATGCCCGGCGTTGACGTCGCGAACCGAGAGAGCGGGCCCTCGCGGGAAACTAGCTTCGGAGGACGTTTCGTACGATCGGTGTGAACAGTGAACAGTGAAACAGCCCAGGATTTATAGTACAGTGCGAGCTACGGTGTGACTCTGTCTAAGCGCCACCGCCGGTTCCTACCCAACGCATAGGAGTCGATTCAGACGCAGATCTGACGGCAAGTGTTGCTTTACGTTATAATCCCTCCTGCCGAAAGTGTTCCACGGTCCCGAGCTCGACCGCGGGGGGGGAGATACGGAGAGATCGAAGTTGGGCGACGGCGCGAGACGGTGCGATATGTCCGGCAGACGCCTCGCGACGGACTTGGAGCGGAGCAGCCCTCGATGGGAGCGAGCGCAACCGTGGCACAGACTTTGATCGCCCGCGGGAGCGAGGTATTGGCCGGTTAAGTTTCAGCGGTGCTCGGCCGGGTATTTGAGTCACTCGAAGAGGGATCTCGCGCGACTCGGCACACCGCGCCCGTCTCGATGAGATTCGAACAAGACACGGCGTGCAGGGGTACCCACTGCGCCAGCACTCCGCAACCCTCCGCGCTGCAGCAGCGATCACGGCCAGAGGTGGCGGTGGAGAAGGAGGAGGTGGATTCCTCCGCGAAGGACACCGAGCCGCAGCTACGTACACGAGAATTGGAGACTAACGTGGTCGAGGGTGCGAACACGGGGCCGAGGGCCGAGGCGGGGGGGCCTGGGATGGCGTACCCCGCGTCAGCGACGGCTCTGAATCAGCACTCGCCATTCGCCACCTCGATCGCTGGCACGCCGTCCAGCAACCCCAACGGGCATATCTCCGGTGGCCACCTGCCGGCCCCGGCCGCCCCCAGACCGACGGACTTCAGCGTCTCCTCGTTGTTAACGGCGGCTACCACTCATCCGCCGATCTTGGGTGGCTCCTCGTCGCAGGGGAGCGCGTCGCCGCCGCCGGGCGGACCGGGAAGTCCCGCGGCCGCGCCGGAAACACCGCCGCCGTTGCCGAGCCAGAGGGAATTGTCGCATCCGAGCTCGGCGGTGGCCGCGGCTAGTTACTTCAGCGCCGCAGCCCTGGCCGCGGCTGGATTCTACAATCCGGCGGCACATCTGCCGGCGACCAGCTCGCCCGGACCGACGGCGCATCATCTACAGGGGAAAGGCATTCTAAGCGGCGCGCATCATCATCCGCATCTGAACCCGCACGGAATCACGCCGCCAGGTGAGAGAATCGGTGACCATCTTCCTCCGGGACAGTGCTGTGAAGGTAGATTAATCCAGGGGCTGGGGGGGGGGGTGGGGAAGGGGTGAACTGTGAACCGGTGAAAAGTGTGGAGATTGATAGGTTCCCAGTCGTGGAAAGTGCCGCTTCTCGTAAATATTCCTCGATTCGAGGACGATAGGGATTCGGGAGTCGAGGAGAATCGGACGGAGAGTGAGGGAAAAGGAAGGAGCGTCAGGAACGATCTCCGAGGGATGATGAGGTTCGCAGAAGTGTGCAGCGGAGTACGGGTAATTGTGCGCGAGTCGCGTGAGAATCGGAGAGCTTCGGAAATAGGCGATCGGGAGCGTAGGAATAGTTCGGCCCGGCGTGGATTCTGTTCACGGTGTAACGCTAGAAGGCGGAGGAGTAATTAAGGGGGTTGTTAGCTCGCCCGGTGAATAAAGATTGTCCGACGCGTGTAGCGGAATATGTAAATCGTAGGCAAAGATCTAGACGGCGACGGCGAGGATCGGGGGGGGGGGCGGCTGAAAAGTTTCGAGTCTAACGAGACTCGTGTTCCTTTGGAGAAATCGGGTAGACGCTTTTAACGGCATGCGAGTCGGCGAATTCTTCAATTTCGCACACTAACGAATGTCCGATTGTCGATCGACGGAAGCGCATTTGCGCGGATCGCGTAAAGATCCGCAGCTCGATAGGGTTCTTCGCTGCATCGCAGAGAATCTCATATTAATAATTCTCCATCAAGCATCGTCCAATAGTTCAAACTCTGCCTTTTCGTGTCGATCCATCTCTGAGCCACTTACCATTTCTGATCACGCGTCGACTATCGCCAAGCGAGCAGTTCCGTCGATCCGCCTCTTCTGCCATCGTTTCATCACTTTCGAACGAACAGAGGCGACTTTAATTCGCGCAACTTTTAAAGCTCGAACTCTCGTCCGTCCCGGCCCGCGCCTACGAATCTCGAGTCTCCGCCGCGAGGAGACAGGCCGCCGGTTGACACTCTAATCTCGGAATAAGATAAACGTCTTGCTCCTCCGCGAAAAGGCTGGTCGATCGGATGAATCAGGCGTCGGGGCGAATAGTTCCTCCTCGACGGCCGTGCCGTGTACCGGTGGAATCTAAATTGAGACGTGAAAGAGCGGCTGGAAGTGTTTCGACTCGGGCTTTCTCGAACTAGCCGTGGAAAAGAAGATCTTCGTTCGCTTGAAACGCGACCGGCTACGCGGATGCGTTCTTCCTTTTGAGAATAGTTCTGTAATCGCACGTTCGCGCCCACCAGTTTTGCTCCCCGGACGTCCCGTTTCTTCTGCGGAACTGCTTCCGGGCAAATTTGATCGACGTGGTGCAAAGGAAGCAACGATAGAAGATTTTTCTTTGCGTGGAATGATCAATGATGACGATTTCGAACAGGTTCAATTGGATATTTCGAGTTAGAATTCCGGCTGATTTATCGAGATTTTCAACAACACATTGGAAGAGTTTCGCGCAAAGCTTTCCGACGGATTGTACCAGTTCGATCGCACTGTTTCGGACGAGACGAGGGAACGCGGTTTGCTTCTCCGTCGACCACTGCGATTGCTCTTCGAGGCACTTGGCGATCGGCGTGTCCAGAGAGCAATCGATTACACGATTCCGTTGAAACGATCACGGCCGTGCATGATCCATTAGCGAGGAGTATCGTACGGATTAGCGAAGAAAGGCTGTCATCGGAGAGGCGGCGCGAGGGAATTAAGCGGCGGCGCTATACCTCCGTAAATCTTTACCGGAGAAGCTGTGCAGAGTGTATTAATTCGGCGCTGATAGCCATCGACCGGGGTTCAGCGCGATGATTAACGCCCGTTTCGGAGCTTGGACACTTCGTCCCGCGAACGATGTACATGAAATTCGGGAACCGCGCTCGCGTATAGAGAGTTCGATCGGACGCTCCGTCGAGAGACGGCTCGGGTAACGAAGGAAGAGCGATAAGATCGGCGGCGTGCCTCGGCGACGAACGGCCGGCGGACGAAAATTCATTCCGCTGGACGATAGATCATGCCTGTCCCGGCGACGGGGAACGGAAAACGAGTTTCCCCGCTCGGGAAGACGCCTCTGGGGTGTGGCAGTTTCGTCGCCGCGCATTGTCTTCGTTACCCTGTGCGGAGATTCGTGACAGTATCATTAGAAGGGACAGCGACCGGTCGATGAGCTCGTGACGCTCGGACGAGACTGATTCGCTGCGAAAGCCGTACCGCATCGAGGAAGTATCCGAGCAACTTTTATTCTCCGTTCAATGCTTGCAGAAACGAAACTTGGAATCGTTGACAGACGTTACGCGGAAACGGACACGGTCCGATCTCGGTTCAACGGTTAAGCAAACCGGGGAAACAGTGTTTTACGAACGAACGCGGTGAAACGATTTCCAGCTGAGCCTCGCTCCTATCTGGCTATCTCATTGTTGTCCCCGTCATCCGTTGCATCGTAGTTTACACCCTTCGTCAACTTCGATGATGAATCTTTTCCTTCTTCGAAGGTAATGAAAGCCGCTAGAAATCGACGAGATCACCCGAATCCTTTTATACGACTCCAGCGAGTGCCTATTTCACGACGCCCCTGTGGTTTATCGGAGTTCGTGATAGGGTGTGCGGCTCTGGTTTTCATTCAGAGATCGCGCGAATTCCTAGAGAATCGATCGCCGACAGTGGCGAACGAAGAAGTTTCCCGAGAGATCGGGATTAGGTGCACGAGAATCGGTGACTCGATTCTGTTAGAGTCCTCGTACCCTCGCGCCAGAGTCTCCCTCGCCACTTATATCGCAGCCAGTTTGCATTCCCCGGCGCGGCTGAGCATCTCGAGACGTGCGAAGAATATCCGTCGTACGGAGAGCCTAGCCGTGAGGCGATGTTCATTCGAAGGCGATAGGCGCGAGAAGAGCGTGCCTCTAAAGCGCGGAGGCTTTATTGATCGTTTGTTGTCGGAAAACTTGTCGCTACCCCCGGCTTGCTTCGACGGCGAACAATTCTCGCCTGTCCGTTTGTTGTTTCTCGCTTGAAACGGTTGATCGGCGCGCTTCGGTTATTGGAATAATCAATCGGGCTTTCCTTGCCGACAAGAGGGGTGCCGGCAACGATATTTTAGAAAGCGCTTTCCAGAGGCGGCGCGTCTCCAACAGTTGCACCCAGCCCAGTGGAATTTTTCTCCGCGCGTCAGCCAGGAGGCGACCCGTCATTCTTGTCGCTCGCGTCTCCCATTATTTCTTGGCTGTTCCTCCTTTCTATCCAGGCTGCCGGCCAACTGACCACAGCTGAGCGGTGATTAATCTCGCCAAGGGCACGACCGGCGTCCGCCGCGATTCGAAATTCGCGTCGCGTAACCCTTGATCCCGGGGAGAACGGCCGGGACGAGGAAACCCGGGGAGAAACGGACGGGTTTGGTCAATTTTAACCAAACGAGAAAAAGGGAGCTCCGGTGGAGCTGTACAAATGTTGCGCTTTATTTATTTCTTTCCTCGGAGGGTTGGAGAAATCGCGGTTGAGCCGCGCGAACCGAAGGAAAGATAAAGGCCGATGGCGACCGATAGAGAAAGCGAGGGCAATTAATCGCGGCCGACATTGTCGTTCACGTTTCCAGGTGAAATTTGTCCGGATAAAAAAACAAAATGGATTGAGATCGACCGTCTGATTTTCTTTTTCTTTCGTGCGATTCACCCGGAAAATCGTTGCCCGCCCCTTCCCACCGATCGATGTTCGGTTCGCCTTCCCGTCTCGATAGTTGCGCGTTTAGAAATTCAATTGTTATACAATACGAGGTAGATAAACGGTTGACGATTTAACGATCGAGCCTGCGCAGACTTCGCGCGATAACAATCGCAAAGTCATTAGCGGCGGTGGCAACAGGTTTCGCATTTTTCTCCGTCGCGGTCGGTAATCGATTGAAACGGAAAGGAAATACCGGGAGCCGTGTCCGTGCCGTCAACTGTTAACCGTGTCATTAGTCATAACTAATATAATCAAGATTTGCATCGTTATGAATGATAATCCGCGGACAGCCGCGTTGAACGCTCGCAATGGAAATCGCAGATAAAAACGCGCGCCGCCGGGACACGTTAACGCAAAATTAACAATCGCAGGTTGATCGCAATCAATTCGGGAAGAAATGATTTCGTGTTAGAAAGGTGGATCTCAATGAAATGAAAACCTAAACGACCCCGAGCGAAGCTTAAATGAATAATTTGTGAAGAAGAAAATTATAATCGGACGAAGGCTTGCAAAAAGTTGGAGGTAAATTTATTCTAATTAAGGAGAAACAGTGATGACTCGAGTATAGGAAATAGTACAAGTATTAAATATTGAAAGGCAGCGTTCTCTTCCAAGGGGTAGTTTCGCGAATGAATAATTTGTGAAGAAGAAAATTATAATCGGACGAAGACTTCCAAAAAGTTGGAAGTAAGATTATTCTAATTAAGAAGAAACAGTGATGACTCGAGTATAGGAAATAGCAGAAGTATTAAATATTGAAAGACAGCATTCCCTTCCAAGGGGTAGTTTCGCGAATAAATAATTTGTAAAGAAGAAAATTACAATTAGATGAAGACTTCCAAAAAGTTGGAAGTAAGATTATTCTAATTAAGAAGAAACAGTGATGAATCGAGTATAGGAAATAGCAGAAGTATTAAATATTGAAAGACAGCATTCCCTTCCAAGGGGTAGTTTCGCGAATGAATAATTTGTGAAGAAGAAAATTATAATCGGACGAAGACTTCCAAAAAGTTGAAAGTAAGATTATTCTAATTAAGAAGAAACAGTGATGACTCGAGTATAGGGAATAGTAGAAGTATTAAACATTGAAAGGCAGCGTTCTCTTCCAAGGGGTAGTTTCGCAAATAAATAATCTGTGAAGAAGAAAATCACAATCGAACGAAGACTTCCAAAAAGTTGGAGATAAAATTATTTTGATTAGGAAGAAACAGTGATGACTCGAGTATAGGGAATAGTAGAAGTATTAAACATTGAAAGGCGGCGTTCTCTTCCAAGGGGTAGTTCCGCGAAGTAATAATTTGTAAAGAAGAAAATTACAATCAAACGAAGACTTCCAAGAAGTTTGAAGTAAAATTATTCTGATTAAAAAGAAACAGTGATGACTCGAGTATAGGAAATAGTACAAGTATTAAATATTGAAAGGCAACATTCCCTTCCAAGTGGTAGTTTCGCAACTGGCCTCGGAGTGGAAGAAAATTTTGCGAACAACGATGGAGTTTGTTGTTTTTTTTTTTCTCCAGTGCAACAGGTAGTTCGCGATCGAACGGAAGTGGAGGAAACATGCGATTCCGAAGGATAGGTTGCCTGTAAATAATGAAATTGTTCGATCGAAAAAAGAAAGAAGGCGTTCGCCGGTCAGGCTCGGGGGTTGCCCAAAGTTTTCCACGTCACGCAGATTCGCGTAGGACGAGATCGCTACGGATTTCGATCTCGCCGCAAGCCGATCCCGCGATTATCCGATCGCAAATAAAATGGTAATTCGGTTAATTGAAACGCTGGGATAGCGATGAATTCCGATGGCCGGCGAAGCAAACGGTCGGAGGCAGCTAATAGGAATCTCAAAGTCGATCGCGTCTACTTTCGCTATCTTAAGTGTCGGCCGTTATTGATTCTCAATTTAGTTGAAAGGGAGCCGACAATTTACGAGGTTTTCCATCCGCCTCGTCGGAATTTCTATTTCGAAATGATAAATAAAGCTTTTACCTGGGTAAACATTAATTATAATAGCGCGGAGAGGCGAACGGTCGGGTAGCTGAAAATATCGGACCGATCGGCTACGTGAACCGGCGGATTTCTTAAGATATGCAAAGCCGCTTTATTTATTGTTCGACTCGGCGACTACTAAAAATCCACCCGGAGGCTTGTTCTAAACTTTGTCAATCGTACTGTCCGGAGTTTACTCCGCGGCGTTTAAACGTACCGAATAAAATCCGGCCGAGAAGCGATGCGCGTAACTCTGTTATTTTTGCGGCGGCCGCATTAGCGCGCGGTCGGAATTAAACGTTAATAATATTTTAATTAAGCAACCGTGGAATTGTAAACGAGCATATCGTCGAACTGGGTCGCGGCGCGTATTGTTGTTCATTGACGGCGGCCAGCGTCGAGTACAAAGTTTATCATTCGGTGTATCGAGTCGTTTAACGCTCCCGCGCGATTAAATAAATAACGTTGCTCGCTGTGTTTTAATCCTGCAACGGTTGCACTTTCGCCCTCCGTTCATTACGCCGGCCAATTATCGAAATGCCCACGGCGATGTCTAACAGAATTTAATACAAAACAAAACAATTTCATTACCCGCTACCGCCGGAACAATAAAAACAGAGATGCTTGCACGTTGATCGAGAATACTTAATGGTGATGCGAGAATGGATTCATTGAAATAATACCAATCTCCGTTACGCGCAAAGTCGCCCCATTCCCCCACACTGTCCCGACTGATTATCTAGAAAAACGAAACAGCCGGCGCAACAGCATTGCGATTTTCCTGAATACAATTCATTCCTTGTTCAGGTTTAGGCTTAGGCCCCCACACGCCGGAAGAAGCAGCCGTCCTGGCGGCCGCCGCGGCAGCGTTGCACCACCATCACCAGGGTGGTCCTGGCGGGCCGGCGATGAGGCCGCTCAGGCCTCCGCTACCCCCGGGGATGTTGCACGCGTCCCCGCACCCCTTGGCACCGCATCATCCGCTCGCCGGGCCTCATCATCCCCTTGTCCCGCCTCACCATCCGGAAGAGGACGGCGTCGTGGACGACCCGAAGGTTACCCTCGAGGGTAAGGAGCTCTGGGAGAAGTTCCACAAGCTCGGGACGGAGATGGTCATCACGAAGAGCGGCCGGTAAGTGTCGACCCGCAATATTATAATTATATACACGGTTTTCGACTGACATTCCTCCCGGCACCGTTCGGTCAATCGATCCGCGATCAATTTTATTGTCCCTCGTCCCCTTCGACGGTGTCGGTTTTCGGCCAATCGTTGAGCTTCTCACCGTTAAATCGCGACGAAAGCTTCTCGCGTGCGTGGCAAAAGCTGACGGCGTAAGGCAAGAGTCGTGGGAGAGCAGCCAGGCGAAACACGAGAAGTCGTCGCGCGAAACCGCAGAAAATCGCGCAGCCGAACTCGCCCACGAATTCGCGGAGGCGCCCCCCCGCGCGATTCTCTGCCTCCTCCAAATGAAAGAGAAAAGGAAAGAAAGCTCGGCTCACCCCTATTAAACGAACGCTACACACGCGTAACTCGAACTCGTCACTTCACCGTCGCGAATGAAAAGTTCGTCGAGCGGGAGTTAAACTTACTGTCGGGGAAACTACGCAGGAGAACGATTGGCGAACAAATCGAGTTTCTCTCCCCCGCCCCCCCCCCCCCCCCGTGTCTATGCTCTGTTCTAAAACACATTTCATCGCGTTTAAAAAATTCATTGCCTCCGATGGCCGACGTACGTTGTACACACTTTCCTCGGTCCTCGATCGAATATATCCTTTCAAGCGCAAACTTCTGCCTCGGGGCGGCCGTGGGGGAGGGAATCGTGTAAAGAGGTAGCGCTGGGGACAGATACAACGTCCGCGAACTCTACAATAGTTCGGAAAAGAGCGTACACGTGTGTCCGATCGCGGTTCCAGCTGACGACGGGTTATAGCCCTTCCCTCTTCCCATGAGTTTCAATAATCGACGCCGCTGAACGCCGTAGAACGAGCTTCTTGATCCGCCGTTTTCAGCAGACTATTCAGAGATACAGGGAACAAACTTCGCCCCGGCGGCTCGGTACAATCCTTCCTCCCTTGCGTCCGACAATTCGCGGTTCCTCCTCGTCCCGTGGCCTAATGCCGTGTACAGCGCGCACACGTGAGACCTCTGAACGGGCAGCAATTTGTGGCCCCGCGGTGGGGCCCGGAAATTTCCTTCTCCGCCGAGGCCTCGTTGCTCCGCGCGGAGCGCGCCCTCGAAATCCGCGGTCCCATCGGGCGTGGTAGCGGGCATCGCGGATGCGTAAAGGTAGGAACGAGGGCGAGGCGACCTCGTCTCCCGCGGACGGGCCCCGGGTAATATCTCGTTTAGAAAGATTACAGGTTTCGGTGAACGGGCTGCCAATGTATAAAACAAACATCGTTAAGCGAGCCCTATACTTAGGGGGCCCCAAAGCACTTCGGGCATTATACGAGTCCCTCGCCGCGCCGTTCCTCTCGTTCGGCCGGTGCGTGCGGGGTTCGCCACTGGTACAGGTCAGGAACGAACGAACGCCGTGGCGGAGGGGAGGAGGTGGAGGACGGTAGAGAGCGAGAGGCTGGCGCGTATTGAGACGTAGACCACCGGACGTAGATTGGACCAGCCGCAATTTCCGCGCGTGTAATTATCCCCGTGTGTATCGCAGCGTTGTCCACGCGGTCCTCGGCCCACCTCCCCCTCATAACTCGATGCTTATTATTTAGCGCCGGGGATTGATTTAGAGCGGGTCGCGTCGGCCGGATTGCTAACGCGCGAGACTTCGCTTCGGTACGTTTCGGGGATTCGCTCCGATGTTACGGGAAGGTGTCGGGTACCGGTGGATTTACAAGTTTGATAGCGATCAACGAGCCAATTAGACAATGCCTGACCGTCCGCGCGGAGAGGGCACGGCTTAATGTGGGGGCTGGCAAGGATAACTTTGGTGATTTCATGTGGTTAGTGTCTCGCTGTTTTACGAGCATTAATTTCCTTGATTCTTTAATCGAATCAAGTGTTGGATAAACGCGTCTGTCGACAAAGATGCATGGGGCCCGCGTCTTGCGTAATCGAGTTAAGAAAGAGGGACAAATATGTTTCAGGATCTTCACCAGTTCGCAGAAGGTCCGTTTCGCTTCCATAAATAGAGAGTACAATGCCTAACCTGCTAAATAACGAATGATTAAAATGATGATTGATCAGGACAAGATGTATCTTTTGTTTTTTCGCAATAGAAACGACACTTCCCCTTGGGTATGTGCCGCCTCGCGGGATAGGCGTGACGTTCGAATTCGGCGTTGTCGTTTGACTATCTCGTCGATAGCGTGCAGCAATTTGCCGGTTGCGCAACGAAACGCGACGTCCCGTCTTGTGTCGCGATCGGACGCGGAGCAGCCGGCTATCGCGCGATGAAATATGCATGCGCGTTTTGACGTTTAAGCTTGTACTATTCGCCGATGCCACCCGTCATCGTTATCTGCGGCCAACGTGGCTCCGCCAGGTCGACAGGAAACTACCGCTCACCTTGGGGGAAAAAAAAAATGATCGTGTGAAGATAGCTACGTCGTGTGCTTTCGTTCGTACGTAAAATTAATCTACCGGATATTAAGCGGGACGCGCGCTTACAAGCTTCGATTCCGACCAAAGGTAGTTCCGCCGAAGGATGCTGCGAAGCGTCGCGAGAATTTCAGGCCGATTCCACCACCACGCGTATCCGCAACTCTACTCGCCGAAAGCGACGGTGATTCCCGTGCGATACGTCGCGTGCGTATCAACAGCAGAATCGCTGGCTATTTCTTCTTTTCAGGGGTTGTAAGATCCGTGTCGCTGGGGGGGCGGGGAGACGCGACGAAGCAATCTAATCGCGGCGTCCAGGCCTTCTCGCGTAACGATTCTATCTAAAAGCGCGATCGTGGCGGAATCGCGTGAGCCGCTCCGGTCTTGCGCCTCGTTGCTCCTTGCATCGGCGGCCCGTTCCCTGGTGGCCGAAGCATTATCGCGGCCCCCGGTCACCGTTCTTCATTCGAATTTCTAATTAGCGCCCTTTCCGCGGCTGTTCGTTCGTTCCGCTCTATAGCTACCGTTGGGCGGAAAGTCTCGCTCGGACGTTCAGCCACGGGTACGTTAAAAGAAGAATCTTGCCGGTTCATCGCGGAGATCCTTGGACCGGATGCAGAACTGCTTGGGAAATGAAAGTTAAGTGGAGAGCAAGATGAACAGCGATGCGAAATACCTTTCGGGATCTTTACTCAAAATCCTTTCCACTCGTCCTCCTATTCTCTCCGCGTCCAGAAGGGACACCTCCGGCCACGTATGTTCGCCTTTCACCCTCCGCAACCCTTTACCTAACGGCGTCGCGGTTCTCCTCTACGCCAATATCCTCTCTCTCTCTCTCTCTCCCTTTCTTTCACCCCACCATTCGCGAGCTACACAGGCCGCTCGAGTTCCTCTTCGGTCTCCGGGCCGCGAGCCGGCGCATGTGCGAGCTCCGCTCGCAGTTTCTCTGTCGGTCGCGAAGGGGACGCTTTCTCCTCGGGGTCGCCGGTCTCGTCCCGCGTTCACCAGGCCTTGGTAATTAGCCGTAGTGGCCCGAGCGCGACTGAAAATGCGCTCTGCGATTGTGGTGGAAGTGTCACAGAGTGGTATCGACGTTTCCTTCTCGCCGCCGCCGACGCTGCACCGGCGGGGGGGAGAGGGGGGTGTCTCTGCCTTTGAATGCGCACCCCCTTCGCGTCTTTCGCTGTGTGTTTTTTTCACCCCGGGTGTCTCTGCTCCCCCCCGCCCCCGCCAGCCCGATTCCCACGTGGTGTCGATGTGTCCTACTTGTGATCGACTTTCGTCGATCGTTGTACTTTCGATTCTTCGGAAACAATCTATTGGGGAATTTGCAAGGTGTGTTATCGCGCGAGTGATTTATATACGTACGTTTCTCAGGCGTACCTTCTCGTGTCTTCCGCACTATGGTAACGTCGCAAGTATCTCGTCGCGTTATCCATTCATCACGAGCACGCCACTGTTGCGGTACGCGATATACCTTCAACCCCTGTCGATAGGAGAAGTAGTTTCCGCGATAATTCATTACCCGATCGAAGTCGGAGCGAAATGTATCCGGTGTGCGACGGCGGAAGCGTCCGGGAAACGCTTGCGCGCTTTCCAACCCCCAAGGGTGTGCACACACTTGCGCGGCATTGTCCCGCGGCTCCGCCCAATTTTCACCCCCGTCCGTCGTCGCCGCGAATTTTCCCGCTTCGTATCGGCGCGATAAGCGCCGCTCGTTGTCCGCTCCGTGTCTGTACGCGCGGATCGGATCGGTCGCGTGACACAGGCCGTCGGGGGTGCACCGGTTCGCCTTCCCGTCGGCGGCGTCGAAGTCTACGCGAGCGCGTGTGCCGGCTCGCCCGCGGAAATGAGTCGCGTTCGACTACGCCGAGGAAAACAGACGCCGATAGGCTCGCGGGCGGGTGCCGGGTGACCGGGTGGAAACGCGCGGCGCGGATCGCCGGATAAACAAAAGAAACACGCCCGAGCGTCATCGGTGTGCGCGCGTGGGTGCGAGAAGGGGCGCCGTTCGACGCGCGCGGGATTGATTGCTCGGGCTTTCGGTTTAGTGGCTCGTAATTAGGTCTGTCGAGGCGCTGAGTATTTCTTTATTCGCGGCCTCTACGACCCTTCCCCTCTGCCGTATAATAGAGCTACATTCGAGCGCGCCGCCGCTCCGTGCACGCGTGTGCACGTAGTACGTGGACGTGGTTAAACATTCTTGCTTGCTCGTGTGATGCTTGATTTTTTTTTTTGGCGAGTGCGTTTGCGAGTTACTCTCTCGGACACGTTAACGGAAATTTCAATGCAACGAGGATTAGCAAGAAATTAATGAACCAGCCACTACGTGTAACATACTTTTTTTTAAATAAAATGCTCGATTAATTTGTTGCGTGACTCACTATCTCGTTCACGCGTTCTCCAGAAATAGAGGAGATCTTTAAAACCGCTTGCAGCCAGCTACTCCTGGACTGCACACGCTTCAACCAGTATGTATATCATTCGATATCCAATACCGACGTTAACTCCGCGAAAATTCCTTTTTTCCACCGCGCATTGCTTACGATTTGCTAAATCGTTCTGCTGGCCCAGACGCTCGCGGGCGCGCGTGCACGCGTATATAGTTTTGCGGTTGCAACATCAGCCGCAACGGATACGCGTATTAGATTATTTACCGTTTATCGAAACGGTATGAATCGATCGGCGCACGGTGGCCGGGCTAATTTCCCGCTGCACACGCAACCAACCGATTCCACCTGGTGCTTGTGCAAATTTTCCGCGGCTCCGACGAACACGTTCCGCGCGGTGAGCTCCGCTATTTACAACCGGCGATCTCGTTCCAAATTAGACAAACCTGCTCGCCGAAAGATATTTCAAGCATCTCGCTTGGCTCGCCGGGAATTCTCGATTTGGAAAGGGGAGGTGGAAAAAAAATGGCTCAATCGCGATAAACCGTGCGCAGATCGGACCGACAGACTACTAAATGCAACGGGATTCTAAATACTGGCCAGGCGTTGCAATTAATTAACGTGTTTCCCGTGTATCGCGACGTGGTCGCTCGTTTCAGTGGCCGCGTTGGCAAACCGTACGAGAGCGAGAGGAACAAGAATAGTACGATCCGCGCGATGCAATTCTCCCGTCTCTTCCGTGCCCCGTCTCGCGATCTTTCCACCCCTTCCGCTGTAACGCCGCCGGCTCGTCGTTCGCGTTGTCATTTCACGCAGAGACACGAGACGCCCTTATCCGCGGCTGCACTTCGCGGCGCGTTTCAAGGCTACGAAAGCCTGTACACGCGATCACGAGGATAGGGCTTCGCCGCGGTGCACACGCGAGCCCCCCGTCTCGTCGCAGCCTTCCTCGAAGCGGGAGCTGGTCTCGCGAAGCGTTCAACGGCGAGCCGTCCGCTCGACGGATATCTCGCGCTGCGATCCCGGAACCGGGAGACCTTTAAAGCGGACCGCCAGAGATCGGCAGTGGCTCCTTAAAGGGCGACGCGATAATTGCTCGGCGATGGAAATTAGTCGCCGAACGCTGAACAAAAGTAACGCTAAACGCTCGGCGAGTATGAATGTAGGTAGGCGAGGGACTCTCCACCCTCCGGTTATCAATTTTCAGCGCGCACAGGTGCGTGTGCGCAGCGCGTGTACACCGCTTCACCATTCCGATTGCCGTCCGAGCGGTGCGAATAGATAACGAGCGTTTACCGGGACCGGACCTGTCGCTTTCCGTCGCTTCTTTTTCGTTCGCCTATCGGTCACTGTCTATGAATATGTAACGCGGGGCACAGCAGGTTCGCTGACAGACTATCCTGGACGGGATTTGCTTCTTGCGAGTCGCGGGCCTATCGCGATCCGCCGATGGCCCCGGTCGAATCGCCGCTTCTTCTCCGGCTCTCGCGCGGTTCTTGAAAAACGCCTCGCGCTTCTTAACTTCTGTGCTCGCTGAATTATTCCAAACGGATCGGTGGCTTGACGATGCGGTCGCCGATCGCAACGCGATACACACCGATCCGTTGACGTGCAAGCCGATAGCACGGAAAGCGCGAAGATCGCGTTGGGGTGTCGGGCGGTGGGGGTTTCGCCGCGTGTTCCCGTGACGAGGCGGCGAAGTAAGGAAGGAGGTTGCCGGCCAATTTCTGAATGCAAATAACGCCGGTGTCGAAAGGGTGTGCTCGTGGGTGAAAAGGGAGAGGGCAGGGTATGCAAATAGAAAGCTGTTACGGCCGCCCTCTTCGCCCCCTTTCGACCTACACCCCTCAGATACAACTCGCCCACCCCTTTCTCTCTTTTTTCTTTTCTTTTCTTTTTTTTTCACCGAGTGTAGACGCGAGACGTGTGAATTCCATGTGAAACGCGACCAGATAGATGGAAAGGCCGGGAGATCGAGGGGATGGGAAGGCAGGGACGAGGGAAGGGGTGCGACTAACTGAGACGGGGGGAGAAAAGAAATAGAAAGGCGCGGCGCGAATTCATTTCAGCTCAAGCCTCAACCCGCGACATTCTTTGCTCTTGTGGCGACTATTCTTCTAGACGAGCCCGACACCCTTTCACCCTAAAAACGTCATATTTTCGCCCCTTCCCCCCATCTCCCGCTCGCTCTAGTCCCTCGCGAATTAATTGATATCGCGGACCTTCCAGTTTAGAGGATAGAATCGAAAAGTTTTCCCTTCTGCGCATAGAAAAGGGGGCTCGGGATAATCGAGAGCTCGCGCAAAGATAGACATTTTTTCAAATACACCGGTATTATTTCATTATGAGAAATGTTTCCGGTGAAACGCAGAGTGCAACGAAAGCGGCGTTCAGGTTCCAATGTGGACTACTTTAGGATAGTTTTAATTAATATTCCCTTCAAACCGAATTCCTTTTTGTTTACGATCCAAAGGAAGGAAAACGAAGCGCACCAATCGTTTAACTAATGGAGGATGAAACAAAAAAGACAAGTTCGTGCGCCAGAGGTAAAATATTCCGAAGCGAAGGATCGCGTTACCTCGATCCGCGTGCATCGCAGCGGAGAGTAGTGAACTGGATCTGATCAATTACCCATTGCATGCGGGCAATTAATCGCGCGCTTTATCTAGAGGACTTTAATAGGTGCCCCGCTATTCGCCAGCTGCCGCTACAGTCTGCACGGGATGTGGCCAGCATACTTTTAACCGGCCCGGCCGTATTAATTCGAAGGGCACGGGATTACACGCGCGCGGCCAAGTTTCTACTAATTCACGCTCGCCCGTTTGATACGCGAACAACGAGAACGAATCCGCGCATGACGCTCCTCGTGTCTGTCTCTGGCCATGTAAAGGAGTTCCGTGCAAACGACAGCCTCGGAAGGGAAATTTGCGATACTCGAACATCGTATTCCGTTTCCGTTCTGTATTGTTCAAGGGTGGAATAGATGTTGGGGCTCTCGGAATTAGTCCGCGATCAGTCGATTGACAGTTCTGTAAAAAAAATAAATGAAGGATGTGCTCGGATTCTAGAACGATACGAATACGATCGATATTTATATAATAGGTATTTAATATTTAAAGAGATCTCGAAAGCCCTTGATTACTCTCGCGCGCAATCAAACAAACGAATTCCCCGCCCGTGGCAATTAAAAACGGTTCCCAACGGCCGAAATCGATCGTTCGCCTCTTACTTATCTGTCAGCCCCTGCCGGCTGGAACATCGATAATAGCCTGCTCGTTCCAACGAACCGCGCGCGTTCAATTGCCACGGGAAGCATCAAACCGGCAATTGACCGATCAGGATTCTTTCCATACGGCCGATAGAGCGAAACGAATACCTACGATTCCGCGGGTAATAAAGACGGATTCGCGCTTTTCAGAGGCCGCGACATGGGAAACGCTTGTAGCGAAGATGTAATTACACGGTAGCCACTGGTTAACTCGATCGTTCGAGGAGCGTGCGTGTGTGTGTGTGCGTCGGCCGCCTAAGCTACGACGGTGCTTTCGTGTCCTACGCTTTTATCAGCGATCTTAATAACACGGAACGGTGAAAATAATGCCGGGTCGGGTGAATGCTGATTCCACGGGCCGCGCATTTACGATATTAATCGCGGGATCACGCTGGCCCTCGCGCGACCGATGGGTTTCGAGTCGATACGCTCCAATTAATTGATCCGTTTGTCATTGCGACTAGCACGGTCCGCCGGAGCATTCGTTCCGTTCTTCTGTTTTCACATTGAAAGAACGTTCGATGCGGGATTCGTAAGTGGAACGTTGTACCCTTCGTTCCTCGTCGCATGGGTTCCGAAACGAGTAACTTAATGAGGCCCTCCTTCGGGTCTCGTCGAGTCCCGTGGCACACCCGGTACATATCGACCGCGTCATTATGATTCAAGAGAGGCCGTCCACATTTTTCGCACCTTCGACGAGCGAGCGGCGGCGACGGGTAGGAGCGAGGATCGATAAAACCCCCCGGTTTGTTTCTCCGGCTAATCCGCTCGATCCTCGACTCGTGTTCACTTGAAATTGCCGTTTAACCGTCCTATCAACGTTTCTCCAACGCTACTGTTTGTCTCGGACCCCCCCCCCCCCCCCCTGAAGTACCACCGTTACGTTTCGCTCCAACTGTTCAATCGATACTTTGCAACCCCCCGAAACAAGCAAAACGATCATCGTGATCCAGCCTCTCCTCGTCGTCGCGTCGACGCTCGAAGGGAATGCTTAAAATGATCGAAGAGCGAACGGGAAGATGCCAGAGGATCACCCAGTATACCGTCCGACCGATCCGGAGAGTTTCTCACACCTCGGGCTCGCTCCGAGGACTAATAAGAAATCGTATAAGGCCTAAGGGTAAGAGGAGGAAGAGAGGCTCTCTTTTTTTTCCCCCTTCCGTGCGCGTGTGTGTGTGTGTGAGTGGAACCGTGGGCCAGGGACGTGCATAATGGTGGCCGTGGCGTGCGTAAACCATAAGAGATAATGTAACAGTGGAAGTTCGGCTGGCGCCACTCGTTATTTATACAGTGTGTCGGCCGGCCAGGGAGCCCGGGCCCCCTATCTCCGCGGGGATGGTCGGGGGAGGGGGATGAAGCCGGTAGACGCCCACTAAATTATTATTTGTTCTTGGCGAGTCATAAACGGCCGAAATTATGCCGGGACGACCGCGGGAATTTCGACCGCCGACCTTGGCCTGCGCGGGAAACCACGGCTACCAGCCCTCCGGGGGTGTATCGGGGGGGGGGGGGGGGGGGGGGGGGGGGATTCGCGAAAATCGACCCGCGAAGACGTTTCGCGAGGCAATTTCTTAGAAAACGCGCGGCAACTGTTCTCCGTGGCGGTTCAGATTGAAGATCGGGGTCGAACCGGCTCCGCTGAGACTCGGCCGTGAAATTAGTGAGCGTACAATTCCTTGGGCGTTGATGTAAAAGCATTCCTGATCGTTAGAAAATCTTTAATAGAGGATTACCAGAAGAAAAATCTAACTCTCTCTCTCTCTCTATCGCTGAAGGAGCTAATTAAATAAATCTCAACACCCGAAGAAGGCCATAACGTTAGGGCCAATTCGATCCGGAAACGTAGAAATCGATTCTCGTAACGGGCTCCACGCCCATTCGGGCCCGAAGGTCCCCCCCTTCGATTTCCAATTTTCATCGGGGTGCTCGGTCTGTTTACGAGATTGGACCGATTAACACGGAATTAGCCGCGTTTACCGTTGATCGTCGTTAGGCGGACGCCGTGTCCGGTTCGGGTGTTATTAATATAGAGGAGCGGAGGATTCTTTCCCTCTCTTCTTTCTTTCTCAGCTTCTCGTAGAAATGAGACGCCGGTAATTATTGTCCTCGGGCGTGAAAGGTGGACTTCGGATCCCCTTCAGACGTTCGAGTGGATACGGCGCGAGACGCGTCGCGCTTGTAACGCGTACATGCGTGTACACGCGCGCACACGGGGGTGGCGGAGGGACGTGAATCATTTTCCAGCGGGCTACCCTTCCGCCTACGTACGCGCGCACGAACCGCGTGGAGATCTTGAGGAGCATCGATGGAACGCCTCTTTGTATTCCGTCCGCCTGCGCCGAGCAACGTGTCGAGCAATCGGAGCTGCTGCTGGAATGTTGAGTGGACTTTCGTAAGGCTGGGTGAAGGGTTGCCGAAAACGGGAATCAGAAACGGCATCGGTCGGCTGGCGATCGTGAATCGTATTTACGCCGCGCATACGGATGAAACGGAGTCGCGCGACGTACCACCGAAGGACGCATAGGAAGCCAAGTCTCGGAAAGTATCTCGGACCCGTCTTCAGCAGTCGAATCAGAGAGTTCCCTCGGTCCGAGGTGAAACAATTATCCGAATCACCGTGAAGCGAGTCCGTCGTAAATACTTGAGCGGCAGCGGAGATCACCCACTTTAATCTAACTACGGTCGAAGAATGATGCCTAAAAAAAAAAAAAGAAAAAGCCAGACAAAAGCGAATTTCCCAGCCGAGCATCGAACAGCGCCCGGGGAGCCGGTGACCGTCATCGAAGAAACAAGAGGGCGATTCGTTCCGGGGTCTAACGCTGGTGGAGAGCGGAATTAAATCGTCCGGACCCGTCCCCGCCCCTGTCGTCCGTGTACCTGGCTCTTCACGCGGGCTAAACGTAAATCGCAGGAACGTGGACGCAACTTTTGGACACCGCCAGCCTGGTGGAGGACCCTCTCTGTCTCTTCGGATCCAGTTAAAAAAGTTCCGCTCCGCAGGGGTCCTGGACCGCGGCCCCGGGATAAAGGGAGGCCCTCGAGAGGCCGACCAGCGACTATCGGTTTCCCTATCGGGGCTGGTCATCTCGAGCTTGACCGCCACCACGGGTCCCTGCGAGGAGGAACGCGCGCGTATAAGCTCGCCTTAACTGCTTTACAACGATCGTTTGTACCGATTTGTTCGACAAGGCTCTCGCCGCGTCTCGCGGCCCAGCATCGATCGCCGCTCCCTCGAACTCCCCTTTCCTGCGATGATCTCTCGCAGCGAGAATCGTCGTTCCGCCCTCGCGTCGAATTTTCCCCGATTTATTTCGCTTCTACGATCGGAACGAGGAATTAAAAAAAAAAAGAAGAAGAAGAGAATAACGAAGACAACGTTGAGCCGATGGTTTTGTTTCCGTAGGTCCCATGCCGCCCGCGTGCATTCGCACTTCCACCCGTCCGTCTTCCGTGGGGTGTGCGCGCGTGCGACTTCCACCCCCGGCGACAATGCGCTTTTCTCACCCCCCCCCCCCTTCGACTGCGCGCGGGAGAGAGAATCGAGCGCTCCTCGCGTGGAAACGTGTCGCGCGGGTCCCATTATTTGCCCTCTCCGGCGATGTTTCTATTGCGTTAAACCCGGTGGCGGCGCAGGGGTGCGATCCGGAAGGGACTCTTTCACGCGTCGGGGGACAGGTTTTCGTCTTACGGGAGCGGAGACGCGCGTGGTAATTACGAACCGCGAGCGGTTCGCCGCTTTCAGCGCGCCCACGACCCCGACGAGAAATTGCTACGGGCTATTATTATTCGGGGATGAATGACTCTCTCTAATAATCAAAACGCGACGCTAGACGAACGGTGCCCGTGATGACGATCGACATTGTAGAAAGTGCTAGAATGCGAATGAATAATCTCTCGCTTCGACAATGCAAGTTCGAGAGACACTCTTACGTTGCTCGTCAATTTCATATAGATCCGTTTACAGAAACGAAACTTTTCTACCTCCGCGCGGTAACTGGACTTTAATCAGCCGCCCCCAAACGATAGGAGCTCTCGTCCCCCGCTCCATTACACGCCGAGCGTAATGCATCGGGCCAAGTATCGGCGCTATCGCGCGATCCTCTTAAAAACAAAGAGCCGATCCGAGATTCGGCCGGTGCTTTTCGGCAGGCCGAACGGGGGCCGGTCGTCTGGTGGACGGTTGCGGAGGAACGGCGTTATCTCGGTGCCGTCGCAATTTACAAGTAAGCTCCGACGCGGCGCGCGTTTTTTAATCTCGCCATAAAACGCAGCGGGCCTTTCAATTTTATTGTCACGGGTCGGGGGGGGGGGGGCGTCTCTCGGGGACCGGCAAATCATCGGTAGGCGAAGCTTAGCGATAAAATAAATTAACCAGGAAGGCTACCGGGTTGCGGAGAGCGCTTTCGCCGCGAGTGTTGCCCCGCGCGGTAATGACGCTCCGTAAATAACGATTCAACGTTCGATTTATCGGCTGGCGCGGGCATAAAGACCGCCAGCGTGCGCACGCCGCGGTGTAAAACGCGTGACGAATCGCGTCCGTGTGACGTGATTCGGATTTTAATTATTCCGGGGGGCTCCTGCGGAATTGATTCTTTTCGTGTGGCTCGCGCGGCCGACTCTGTTGGGCAGTGCTCGGGGATGATCGACGAATCATCGAAGAGTATATTATAAATGAAAAGTATAGCAGATGAGAACGGATCTTTGATATCAGCGATGACGATCATTTCAGATTGAACCGCGGTTCAATTGATGTTTAGATATTAGTCTTATATCAGATTCCTTTATTCCCATGAAAAGAGGGATTGTTTCGTGGCAACTTGAACGTCACTCGACAATTCACAGTCGCAGTGGCCCCTCGAGCCTGTACACGCAACCCTTTGTCCTCATCAGCTACCCCATTGAAATGCCGAATATCTCCCGCAAGTCTCTTCACACCTCGCAAACGACAAACACACGTTCATTTCCACTCCGTTTTAACGAACCTTCGCAAGGAGCGGCGACGACCGGTCGCATAGAAAAGAAAAGGACAATCGAGGGTAACCCCTCGCGTTTGATCCGGCCAGGAAAGTAGCGCGAACGCCTCGCTACCTGTGATTGCAACGCCGCAGATGAAACGCATTCGAAAAGTGTCGATCCCTTAGCCAAGCCGAAAGCAAACTTTCAACGCGCCATCGAAACTGTTGGAGGGAAGTTTCTCGAGACGACTGGCGTCGAGGCACGCAAACGGCGCGCGGATCCTACAGGTGTTCGAAGGGACACGTCGTCCCCGGTCCGCGGCGCTTAGCTTCTTACCGCTGCCCCCGTTAACTAGACACGGGTGGCACGGAACGTCGGCCGCGGGCGGTGTTCAGATCGGCCGATAGAGCCGTAACTCTGAAAATTAGCGCCGTCCGGAGAAACAAATATGGGCCAGGTCGGTAAAGGGCTTCGAACGGCGCGGAGGCTATCGAATAAAACGAGCGAGAGGAGACCCGGACAGGGTGGAACGGGGTAGGGGGACGGTGGCAACGAAGTTCGACGAGTAAGAGAGAGAGCGAGAGGGAGTGACGAGGACACGAGAGCGGTGGCAAAGGGAGAGGAATTTAGGGACAGGGCTGCCGCTCGCGGCGCTTATACCGTGCTCTCCCTTTGGCGTCGTCGTCGTCGTCGTTCTCGCGCATCGCCGCCGCCTCCCGAGGTTTCCTGGAAGCGAGAAGCTCGCTTCCACCTGCCACACACTGCGCGGAAACACCGCCGGCGAACTCCGTGGATACTGGGTGTCCTGGAAGTTTCGCCAGCGCTCTGGCAAACTCTTTTCATCTGGAACGCGATCATCCTCGGAGGGAAAGAAGGGAGGGCTCGTTCCCGTTTCCCGAATACCGTGCCCTGGCCGATCGCGTCCGAACGCGATACAATCGAGGAGCACTTTAAGCTCGTCGGGCGGCCGATGCCGTCCGCGCGCTTTATAACATTATAACACGTGACCGCGTGTCCGTGGGTCGGCGAGGATCGGCCGTTCACAGCCGAGTTTCTCTCTCACCGTGCGTAATCTGTACGGGGGGGGGGGGGGGCATTAAACCGGAGGACGGGCTCGTCCGTGGTAAAGGAATGTCACGGGGTTACGCCCTTCTTCACATCGGTCGAAACGGTTCCCTTTTGCCGGCGCTCGTTAACGTCCGTCGCTCGCCGTTTCGTCGACGACAGGCCCCCCTTCGTTCCTTCCACTCGCGCGCCTCCTTATCAGGCCACTTTAAAAGTTACAGCATCTCGGCCGCCGGTTCGGAAAAAGGGAGGCTCTATCGGACAGTTTACAGCTTTCAGCGGCCTCGTTCCGCAAGATAATTCGCCTGGTTGCCCCCCCTTGAACGGGGGATCCCGTGACTAAGGGAAACGCTACGTATCGCTACTGGAACCTGCGCGCAAAGGAAACACGGTTTTATCTGATGGTAGCTGTAGGACCGCTGCTCCCTCGTTTCGGTTACGACGTGTTAATTCTTGCACGCTTTTCCTTCCAACGGATAGATCCCAGAGAAAGGAGGCTGCAAAGGAAGGGCCAGGAGGACCATTGAATAGAAATTTTCCTGCGGAAAATGAAATACCGATTTTCTTTTACCAGAGGACGAAATTGCTGTTTACTTGAGGACGTATCTGCTCGGCTATTGTAATTTCTAGACATGACTACTTGTATTTTTTTTTTTTTTTTATTTGAAATGTTCGCTTTGAAGCTTGCGATCGGGGAGAGTATCTGGAAGCGTATTTAGTCTCGTGATCGGCGGATCACTGGTGTGGCGATGACACGCATAGCCAACATAATCCGGCTTAGCGTCGTCCGGGGTGCTCGACGTGAATAAGGATCGATCCTCCCTTCGTCGAGGCATTCAGGACAGTAGGCAGATGCTACCAGAGAATCCTGAACGGCCTTTAAAGTCGTCCGATGGACCGATTCACCTACCACCTTTCCGTTCGCCCTCTCGAGAAAGCATCGTCGCCTCCTTCGTGTACAGTGCCCCCTTCTTCTCCTTCTCATTTATATCCCCTTCGTTTCTAATCACGTGGAACGCCGCCGTGCTAGGATCCCTAATCGATCGCCCGGCTCCGCGAGCGTCGGAACAATGGACTCGGCCGTGGACGTCCACGCGGAGACAAGCCGGACTTGTATTTATCGGCGCCGTTCATTGTTTCGTGCACGTTCCACGGGGCCGGACGCGCGTACGTAGGTGCTCTCTCAGACGGCTACCCGCTTCGTTTATGGCGGCTAATTACCGTAATTGGCCCGCCCGTTATAACTGCGAACGTTTAAGGATACTCGCGCCGTTAGCATACAAAAGTACAATAATTCGAAGGGGCGCACCAGCGCGCCGCGACCGATCTCTCTTAAGGCGATCGCAGCTTCCATAACGGCGAGCGAGCGACTCTACTCTTTTTGCGAACTCCTCGCGTCCGGACGGCTCGACGCGTGGTGCAGCCGTTCGGCGGTGCGGTGCGGGCAGTGCGCACGGTGTAAATTGGAACGTTCGAAGTAACCGCGGAGGAATTTTAATTTACAGCCCCCTAGAGGCGCGCGGCAGTTATCCCCCGGCGCTGTCGAGCTGCTGCGCTTTATTTCATTCTTCGAGGCGGGGATTTTTTTTCTTCTCCTTTCTAATTGGCAGCTGTACTCCTTTCTTTAATTTCTCTCGATTCCCCGTTCTGGCCTCATCGCAAACGCAGCAACACGTCAAGCGGCCCGACCGATATGCATCTCCGCGCTAACGATTCCCTCGCACGGAGATACGCAGCCGGGCGACAAGGTGGTCCGGAATGTTGCGCGGAATCAATGCCAAAGCAATTGAACCCGTCCGGCCGAGGGCGTTCTTCGGATTTTATTAATCGTGTTATGTCTGCCGCGCGAATCACGGGCTCCGCCTGCCCGAGCAGGGTCGGCAAAAGCCTGTCGTCGCGTTTCTACGTCGACCACGATTCCATCGTGAACCGTAGAACCGTGTTCTATAAATTAGAGGAACGCTGCGCATAGTTTCCCTAAATTTTTGTTCACCCCCCTTACCATTATCCCCCAACACCTGCGAGGAACGTTCGACGGCCGGCTACGTCGAGAAATCGAAGGGATGATCGTTCGAGCGCCACGCCTCCACGCTTTACACGCGCCCACGTCAACGAACCTCCTTAGCCCTTCAACGTTTCAATAAAATTCTCACCTGCGCGCCGACCGACCGCCGCTCCGGAAAAACCTGAATCGGACACGCGAGGAAACAAGCCTCGGCACACCGGCGGTATCCCACAGTTCCGGACGACAGCGGCGCAAGAAGAACGATTTCGATTCACCGCGGAATTTTCGCGAACCCGTCGCGTTCTCGTTCGGCCCGTGAGAAAAACGCGAAAGCGCGCGCGGCGGGTTTCGCGAAACCGTCGTACTCGGACGCGACGCGCGACAGAGGGCCATCCTCCGTCGCGGGGATGACGATAATCCCGCGGCGGCGCATCGAGTTCCTCCCTGACTACTCGCGGCCGCGTGCTTGCGGCCTCCTCGCGACAGGATCCGCTTTTTATCCCTCGGAGAACAGCGCGAACCCGCTGACAGCGTTCGCGATTGAATCGTGCGCGTCTCCCGTCCGATCCTCTGGAATTTCTGCGAAGATCCGCCGGGCGAATCCGAACACGGCGACGGGGAATGAGCGTGTCGGCGTTTCAATCGAGGGATCGAACGGGATTGCGCCCTCCGCGGGGGTTAATTTGAACATTTTGAACACTAATCCGTTTAATGTCGCGATCGTCTAATCGAATCGTGTCCGTTCACCTTTGCGTTTCAGGCAGATGTTTCCTCAGATGAAATTCCGGGTCTCCGGACTGGACGCGAAGGCCAAGTACATTCTCCTCTTGGACATCGTCGCGGCGGATGACTACAGATACAAATTCCACAACAGGTAAGGCCCGATTCAAGCTCGTCGATGTCTATTTGTTCCTTTAAACGTACACCTCGTGATGGGATTGCAATTAGGTCGATAAGGAGCTACCGTTTTCCCTCGTCGAAATGACCTGTTTCGAATCGCGTCCAGGTATAACCGAAGCCAAACCGATTCCCTTAACGCCCGGCTTTCTCCGACGAGCGAGACGTTCCGAAGTTCCTTCTCAAGTCTCACTCGCGTGCGCCCGTTCGCCGTTTCATTCTCGCGGACGATTATATTCCCAAGCGAGCTCGGCGTCATCCGTTTTAACCATTCACCCGGCGGATGATTGTCCCTTTTTTCGCGAGAAGCGAGCATAGTTTCTCACGAGCGAGCGCGATCGCTTTTGTACACCGTTTAACCGTTTCTTCCCAAGTGGCGGGTGCGCCGAACGGGACGTGGTCGCGTTGCCGCGAGAACGGTTGGGAAATTTCGTCGACCGACTTGGACTCGAAAGCGCGCCGCGCATTCGGCATTCCGTTTTGCGTAAACGGCGATTCCGTTCGCGGAAGTTCCCACGTGAACGAATGAATTAAACGGGACTCTATTCATCCCCGTTTGGCGCACCCTTTCTTTTTGCGCTCTGCATCGGCCGCGTTTAGAATCATTTTGTACTATCTCGTGGCACGCGTGAAGTATTACACACCCGGTTAACGGGAACGCTCGGGAAAGCCGAAAGACGTTTCCGCGAAATCTCTCCCGGTGGATTCGTTACGCGAAACGGGGCGCTAGTTAAAGAGATAGCTACCGCGGTAAGGAACTAGGATGAACCGAGGCAGGGCCAATCGAGAGGCGGGCCATCAACGAACGGTTACATCACGTTCGACGGTCACTTTGGAACTCGTCCAACGAGTTCTTCCTCGTTTCGTTTGTGCCACCTGCGATGATCGGTTTTACGATTGTTCCCGGGCCCGTCTCCGTTAGATGAGAACGCTCGTGGGTAGCGGACAGAAGTAATCGATAGAGGAGCGATTCCATTGCTCGCGGTTCGCGACAGCTTGCGATAGGAACGTGCCACGTAGCTTCACGCTTTCCACTCGACGAGCATTCTTCTCGTGTGGATGTTCAATGAACAAAATCTCTTCTATCTTGATAAGGGAGAGTCGTTGGCTATGGTTTTAATGGTACAACGCGTGTCTGTCGAACAGCAGGTGGATGGTGGCGGGCAAAGCGGACCCGGAAATGCCGAAGAGGATGTACATCCATCCGGACTCGCCGAGCAGCGGCGAGCAATGGATGCAGAAGGTGGTCAGCTTCCACAAGCTCAAGCTGACGAACAACATCAGCGACAAGCACGGCTTTGTAAGTACTGTACGTAACGCCAACCAAACACTTACTTACTTACTTACTAGCCGCTAAGTCGGAGCTCCGAGTCTCGCAATTAATCGCCAACGCTCTCGCCCGGCTAACGGCCTGACGGTCGCTCGATTAGCAGCTCGTCAGTGGCCGCGCGCCGCGCTGGTGCATCTCTCTCCTCCGCGACGACGACGACGACTTAGGAACAATCGTGTGTTCGCCTTTTCGCCGGAACTTCGTTCCGTATTAGAGCTGTACAAACGGGCGGATGGGTAAATTAACGGTAACACGAATGTTCAACCGCGTCACGCATTTACCGGAGAGCGCGTTCGTGAAATCGTTGCGCGAAGGATTAAGTTATCGCCATGGAGTTCGGCGTCAAGTAGTTGGCGGGACCAAAGGGGGCCCCCGTCCGTTTCTCTCTATTAGCCTGTACCCCGACGCGACGTCTGTCCCCTCCACCTGTCCCCTTACCTAGTCGCCCCCGAAGAGCGTTTTCTCTAAGAAGAAGAAGAAGAAGAAGAAGAAGAAGAGGGATCCGGGTCTGCGGAAGCCTGGTTCTTTCAGCGTGGCTCTCTCCCTTCCCAAGCTCTACCGGTGCACTGTTCTCCTTTTTTTTTTTTTTGCGAATCCTTTTTGCGGCAGTCCGCGTCGGCGTCCTTTGAAGGATCCTACATCGCTGGCTCGTGAAATCTAGTCCTCCAGCCGTGGCCCCGGAACGATGTCAATGGCTGGCGGAGCCCGACCTTTGTTACGATCATCACCGGCCTCTCTCTTCGTCCACCTCCATCGTTCGCCCGACTCTTCGTCCTCTTCTACGTGGTACTTGCTGGACACGCACGCACACACACACAGACCGTACATGCACCGTCGTTTCTCCATCTTTTTCGCGGACCCTTTTCCTTTTAGGCGGCACGGGATGGGGTTGAAGGGGTCGTGGAAAGGTTACCACCGCGTCAACCCACGGTTCACCTGCGCCTCCCGCGGCCCTTGAAAGACCTGTGCACGAGCGCAGAAAATGCCCGGAGCTCTTCCAAGGCGGTAGCCCGACAACGGGTGCCAACCCTTTCCCGATTTCAGGCGAGATTCGACGCGAGGGGGTTTCGATCCTTCTGGACGCTAGATTCCTTTTGCCTCGGGGATGTAGAGCGGAAACTGTGGGGGCCGCCTCCCTTTCGTGCGATATTCGGATGGATGAATCCTTGGCCCTGGACCACGATCTTTTCGGGCCCTCCGACACGGAAACTCAATCTTTGGAATTTTAAAGCTTCCCGTTCGGGCGTATGGGGCGAGGGACCGCTCGTTAGAGAAACCACCCTCCTGGCCGTGGCCATCTCGTAGCCTGCGTTAACTTCCAAAAGTCATATTTACAGACACGCTTCCTCCATCGACCCACAAACCCTACCACTTAAGCTGATCAAACGGAACGGCGAACTAGTTGCACCCGGTGTCCCAAGAAAACAATCAAGCGAAACGCCTGCCCGCTTCCCCGACGCCTCCTAATTTTCACCGGGCCCCGGACGAAGCCCGCCTAAGTGCGGGTCGATGGAAAAAGCAGGGAAATTAGCGGCGAACGGCACTCACGCTCCTGCTCGAACGGAAGGAGAGACGGTAATCCTGTGGTTTAGGGCGGCGGCGTCCCTTTGTTGGGAAAATCCCGTGGCGGCAAACAAAAATGAGACACTCCACTCGACTCTGTTCGAGTCCTTCGAGGTTGGCCTCCTCGAGTGTCCTCCCCGTGTCCCCCTGCCCCCCGCCCGGCGCACGAGCAAACATTCGCCTCGGTTAAAGGACCGCGGGGTCAGCAAACAGCGTGGAAAACGGCTAACACCGGCTCCTGTTGCTCCCGTTTTTCGAGGAGGCCATCGTCGTTCCTCCACGAATTCACCTTCCGAACGCGCGTGGGAACGTACCACGATGACGCATCGGGACATCCCGCTTGGCCGAGCGTGGCCTTTTTCTTTTGGGGGGGGGTGTTTAATGGATCCGGGATTTGGTCGACTCAACGTGGAAAACGCGATGAAGTTTGTCGGCTGGACACTTTTCGGCTACCCCCGTTTTAATCTTGACCAGCTTTCGCTTTCGAAGTGTTGCAAATTCAATTAGAGAAAGGAACAAACGAACGAAGTTGTCGTTTTTTTTCACAAAGCGCAATAGGTGCTCGTCCTCCGCGCCACTTGACCCGCTGCTTTTATTCGGGAACACTTGATCCCCGCGTTTAATCCGTGCTTTCGGTCCGGATCTGTCGACCGCCTGACATAAACAAGTACACGGCAAACACCTCTCCTTCGAGTGCTTCCGCGAGAGCGCAATCCCCGGACGCGATCTTCGCGACGCTGATATTCCTCGATCGTGTTCGGATTAACCATCGTCGACGGGATTTTATTAAAATAATCTAGAATAAAACGTACAGCTTAAACGAGAAGCCTGTTTGCTCTCGGATACCCGTATCTATTCGCTTCGAGAAGCCTGAACGCGTACCACAAGGAAAATACTTACATCTACATGGGAGAAAGAAATGATATCCAGCGGGTCGACGGGGGGGTCAGAGAAATGGACGAAAACTGCCAAAGGGAAGGAAAGGGAAGAATGAAAACGTAAAAAATCGCAGAGAGCGAGGTCCAATCAGAATCGGACGGAAAATCAGTTTTAATGTCCATCCCCGCGGCGCGGCGGCGGCCGCTCCTTTTTCCAATATCCCGAAAATGAAAACGGGAAACAATCAGCGGCGGCGAACGAATCGAGCGAAACTGGATCAAACGTGCCTCGCAGCTTTAATTATCCAACGTGGCCCCAGAGCCACCGCGGTGCGCGCGGGAAATTGCGCTGCCGCTGTTCCTCCTGACGGTGATTTACTTAGCGCGTAGCTAACGCACCTGTTCGCCAACCCCTACCCCCTTCGCGACGCGTCGCTTAGCGATCCATTACCGTGCATCGCCACCCTCGCTTTGCTTGTTTTCTCTTTTTTACCGGAAGTGATTCCGCGGTGGAAATTATTTCGGACACGGACGAATCGAGGAAACGGGGAGGGGGCGAGTAGCGCGCGGTGGTGGTCAGACGGCATGGAAGTGTCCTCGAAAGGGTTGCCTTCCCGGTTCTCGTCCGGGGGATGATATTTACTTTATGCGGTAGGATAAAGTTTCCTCTTTCTCTTTCCCCGTTGAGAAGCGGGTGACAACGAGTCACTTTCCATCGCTGGTCCCGGTTTGCGTGCACGCATTGCACGCGAGAGGCGTCGTGCGTGCGAGCTTCGACCGCGGTCCGGGGCCATTTTTGCTTGTTCGCCGAGCGACGAACACCGATCCGATTCGTGTCTCCCCGCGCGCTCGCGAGCGGTTCCACGCGCCATTGCCGGCACGGGGCCCCACGATGATTCTCGTGTACACCCCCGGCGCGCGGGCGTAGCGGCGGTGGATATTCGGGAAACGACAGGGGCATTAGATTCTTGTTAGATCGAGCTCGATTCGAAGAGGGGTGGGTTTGGGGTGCGAGAGAAACCGGACGATAAAGGAACACCGACAAGCCCGATTCTACTCGGGGGGTTGAAAATGACGTCATCCGTTATAGAATTCCGTGATCAATTAAATACGTCTTACGGAGTAGCAAGCGATGAAGTATCCGCGACGCGAATCGTCAGATCGAGAATTATCCGAAACGTCATCAGGGCTATTGCGTGGTTGCAGAACGAGTCGTTCGCCATGACCACATTCGGTAAGGCACTCCCGCAGATTTCCCCGGAGGACGCCTCTCTGTTAACGATCGCGCGGCCGCGAATTCGCCGACAACATTCTCTAGCCGGCAAAGGGTGGCGAAGGGGTGTGGATTTCACGAGGGCTTGTTCACGCGGTCCCTTTTGCATCCGACGGATTTTCCGCGTCCCTCTCTCCGATTATCCCCGGATAAAGACTTTCTCATGCGTTTTCCAAGCAGCGCGCCGCGACCGGCGTTACACCCCGCCTCGTGCCGCTCGCTAGGATCGGTCTGCTTCCATCTAATTGGAAGCTTGTACGCTCTTCGATAATGATAATCGTAATAACGACGCGCAAAATTCGAGATCCGATGTGTGCCACTGTAATTTGCGTACATCCGACCGAGTAACATCCTCGGCAAAGTGTACTCTCGAAGAACCGTAAAGGAGAAGCGTAAGATGCCAGGCATTACCGCGTGTAGAAGCGGCAGAGCCCGGGGGGGGGGGGGGGGGAGAGGAGGTTTCCTCCCTAGTCGATTAGCGATCGCGCATCAAGACATCAGCCGCCCCGGCCGATTCGGTCCCCGGGCGATTTGCGTTCGCGGAGCGAGAAACGGGCGTGGATTCCGCTCCGCGGTGGCTGCCGATCGTTACAATAAATCGGGATAATGACATAACGGGCGCGCGACGATCGTCGCGCAGCCGGATCCGCGTAATTATCGCGCGGTTCCCTACGTGCTGATTTTTCTCTAGCTTTCCGCTGCCCCCTCCAATCGCGGCCTGTTCATCTTCTCCTCGCCGTATTCGTTCCCCTTTTTTCCAGCCCTCCCAGCGGGACATTAATTCGAGCGCGCGAGAAAGCGTCCGGCAGTTCTCGTATCTCCGCAGAGTGGCGGTAACAATAATAACGATAATGTACAGGATTTTATAGTATCGCACGAGGATGGGTTCGAGCTTCGAAGCGCACAAAAAACGGAAGAGCGTGCTGTATGAAATATTCCGGCGAATTGAAAGCCGCGTGTCCGTGAAGCGCAAGCGTAAGAGACAGTCTATAACCCTTTCAGACTTTATTTCCTTTGCACCGGAAGCGGTGAGTAGATTCCGCGATTGCACGTCCGCCACGGTGCGCAGTAAAGTGAAGTGTTCGTGGAACAAGTCAGCCGTCCGGTTTACGATTCGCGGCTTCGATGATTAAACTCGCCACCGCGTAGACTCTCTGCATCGGGAAAGGAAAAAGAAAATTGTTATTTCGACGGTAGTACACATGTCGATGCCTCGTTACACGGGCGGGCGTCACGAAATAGCGTCGATCGGTTATCCAAAGCGGGCGAGCGAGCAGCGTGCATACATTAGATCGGGGCGCGCGCGTTAATTCCACGATAAAATTGCTGTGTCGACTCGTTTCATTATCTCCTGTTTAGCGCCTGCTCCCGCGACTCTGACAACCCTTTGCCCGTCCGTCGTGCTGACTGATTGCGATCTTTATGGCGGCCAGCGGCTGGGACTTCGTTAACCGGTGTCGCAGGCACCGATCATGTCCCGCAATTATCCCCCGTCGTCCGCGATCGTAATCGCCGTACTCGACCCGCTGCCGATAATTCGTATTAGCCGCGGCCCTTTCGCGACCTGACCCGCGCAAACACCCATTCTACCTTCGATTTCTTTCTGCCGCGAAACGCTCGGCCGAACGAACGTCTCAGCAATTCTTTGCTTTTGGCGAAACCGATAGCGCGGATCGCGAGGCGTGTCCGTCGCGCGAAGGTGTATAGACTTCCGAGGATTGCCTCTCCTCCTCGAGAGTCTACCAAAGTGGATCAGGCTCCGGGGGAGCAGCGTCTCCAGGTCCGCGGAAACGGTACGCGACCGCCGTCGAGCGGTAACGCGCGGCTGGCACCTGCCGCCGAACAAGGCGAGAAAGGTGGGTTTATTCGTGGACGCAGCAGCGGCGTGCGCGCGATCAACCGGGGACAAGGAAAGAGGAGAACGACGCGCTGCGCTGTGCATGCATGCGGGCGTTGATTAACGACGCTGCGAGACGCGGAGGGCTGTTGCTTGCAGCCCGGCCGCGGCGACGCACGGGGCTCGCGTTAAAAGCGAGACACCGAGGCCGGCGAGCCCGGCAATTTCCATCGCGATGAACAACGCTCGTGCCTCGGCTTCTGCACGCTTCGCGCCTGCTAAGCTCGCCGCCGCACGCTAGCCCCCTACGGATCTTTACGATCCGCTGCCGATGACAGCCCGTGCCCGCGGAGACACCTCTACGGTGTATCCAGAGGTCGAATTATAGATTTCACTTTTTAGGGGGTTCCGAGGGGAGTTACGATTCTAGGGGACGATTCGGTCCGACGCGCGAGAATTCCTAGAAGATAGCTCGTCTGATTTTCGTCAAGCGCACCTCTCCTCCGATCACCGACACTGACAGACGGTATAGACGGCGACGTCGAAGCCCGATCAAGCCAGATCGCGTTCTAATTCACGATTTACAGCGGCTCGCGTCACCTGTCGCGCCCGACTCGTGAAAAGGTGGACGCGGATACGAGCGAAGGCAGAACAGCTGTCGCGGTTCTGCCCGCGTTCCGCGACCCGTCGTTCGTCTCCGACTGGTTCCGCCTACGAATTCGTACGGGCGGAAGGAGCGTCAACGCGCGACAGCTGTCAGTCAGCCGTCCTGTTCGAGCCAGCCAGACCCGGGGGAATATACACGGCGACGTTGCGCGCGTCGCTTAAACTCGCCACGAGGCTGTGCCCGGCGTCCCGGTATTTCCCGCCGCGATTTCGCGGCACGCACGGGGGTGGTCCGCCGCGGGCTTCCGCGCCGCCGAAGAATCCTGTCCAGGGACGCGGCTTTCCACCGGCGATTTTGCGGAGAACGCGCGGAATCCGTGTCAGCTTCGGTTCTTCTTTCCGCGTCGAAATCGCTTCAGGTGTCTGCGGATTGAAGCGTGGATGCTGCTCGTTGCGCTCGCCCCGTAACGCGAGAGAATGACGGGGTCACCAATGTGATGCCACCTCAAAGGTTCATTCTTGCAGGTAAAAAAGGAAGAATTGAAGCGATTGGCTCGACGCGTTGCGAATAGTAACTCCGATAAAATCAATCGTTCGCCAGTATTTAAAAAAAATGAGGTACCCCCGAATCGAACGAAGCGCTCGACTCCACCCCGACAGATACTCTTCTTCCCCTCCCGACTAAACTCCTCCGAATCGCAAAGCATACAAAGGAATCCTTTTACAATCGTCCGAACCGCAAATAACACGCCATTCTCCACCCCGAAACACGAAAGAAACTCGGATCTCTGACCTCCCCGGATCCATTAATAACCCCCTGGAAATGACCCATGCGTCGGAGGGGGGTGGGGGCAGTCGGCGATAAGAATACTGTAGATTGCATCGGAGAATCACGGACGGATCTGTTCGATTCTGTCGCGCAAGAGGGGGCGGATGGAGTTTCTCAGCCACAATATCCTGAACCACCACCCCTGCCCCCTGTATGCGAAGAGGCGGCTTTAATAGAATCGAACAGGCGGTAAGACGATCCCGGCCGATCTGTCTTTTACCAATGAACGGTCCGATCGAGCGTCGCGACGTTTCCTCCCCGTTTCGTCGACACGACGCAAACACGACGCAACAAACCCCTCCCGCCCCCGCAGTGTTAACGGACATTCCGCTCCGAGGGCGAAGCTGATGGATTCCTGCGGATCTCCCCCATGATTCGTAGCGGTGATCAAGGGGGAGGAACGCTTTGCCGTAGTGCCTGCTTTCTTGTAGATTTTCACATGTGTTCAGGACGGGAGGGCGGGCGAGAAGCTGGCCAGGCTAGTCGTAAGAGAGGATTTTCATGCAGCTAAAGGAAGCGCGCTGTTAATTTTAACCACGAATTCTCCTGGACGAAGGATCCTTTAATTCGGCGCTAGGTACACCGTGCTGTGCCACGCGCGTACCTCTCACCGGCTTTGCGCTTGAGAAGCAGGGATTTAAAAAACGAAAAAACGGGGGAAAGACTCAAAGGCGGAACGCAGAAATTTGCTCCAGGCCTTTTTTTCATACAGCACTTCCGACGGGCAGGAAAATCGAGCCACGCTTTTCCTCTGTCTTCCGCCAGTCGTCGTTCTGCTTTCTACAATACTCCTATGTTTTATATAAGAAGGAAAGACGAGGAGACTTTTAACGAATCTTCAAGGAATCGACGAGCGGGGGGTGACGCTTTTTTTCTTTAATGAGGAAGGCCCTTTGTTTAATATAAGATACATGTTTTATTTGCCTCGAGCAGGCGAAGAAGTGAATCGTCGAATAGTTTAGTAGAATCGTTTCTGCTGCTCGAGCGGCGGTAAAAAAAAAAAGAAGAAGAGAAACAGGCGTTTCTGAAAGAGTTCCCCTCGCGGGGAGGGATCCTAGCACTCGGCTGAGTGTAATTTACCACCCTCGACGATGTTCTCGCAAACAGTTGACGTTGCGGACTCGGCCGCGTCTCCTGAAATAATTCTAAGCGGCGCCGGAGAAGAATTCTGAAGGAAACCTGCCGGCCTTTTATCCGAGTGAACGCCGTGAAAGGGTTTCTTGTGACGCGCGTCAAGGATTCCTCCTCCACATTAACTCACCCCGTTGCGAGAGAAAATTAAGACGTCCCGAGTGAACGACCTCAAACGCATCCCGCTATTATCCGGGGGTAATAAGTCCAACGGTGGAACGTTTCAATTCTAAGTACACCCTGCGCCGGAACCAGAAATTCACTCGACGGGTGTCCAGAAGGGAAATTGCCAAAAATATTGCTCCCCCGGACGGAGTTTCGTGCCCGAAACGGCGGCGGGGAAGCGCAACGCGAGACTCGAGGAAGAAGCAAACGGAGGGGAGAGGCAGGGTGATTTGCGCAACGGGTTAACAAAGAACGGCGAGGACGACAAAGATGCGGCCGCCCCACCCTTTCACCCCGTCCTTATTCCGCGTCGCACACACGCGCGCACCCGAGTGGTATTTCCATACTTCGGCGTACACGTACACGCTCCCTCGCAGAGGCGAACGTGCATGCGCGTGCACATATTGCACGTACGTACGCGTGTGGGGAGGCAAGAAGGGCGTTTCTGGAGGCGGTCGTCAGCCCCACTACGTGACCTCCGTGCAGCGGCAAAGGGCCGGCTGTGGGGGAGGGTGAGCGAGACAGGAAATGTACAGTGTATCCTGGGGAAGGGCAGCTCGTCCCTTCCACCGCGGAAACTGTCTCGAGCTCCTTTCTGCTTCGCTCTACTCGTTCGCTGCGTTATAGACGAAGAGTAAAGACGACCGAGGGGTAGTTCCGCGGCGGGAGGGGAAGCGTCGTAGGACTAATCCAATTTCTGTCGCGAACGCGACGGTCGCGAAAACCGTTTCGCCGAGCAATTTTCGGGGGTGTCGTAATTCGTGGCCGACGATGGTGATAACCGGGGGTTGCGCTTGTTTTCTTTCTTTTCTTCTTGGAGGGGTGGCTGCAGGTTCGGCCGAGTGCGTCGAGGGTCTTTCTTTCTCTGCCGGGGGTGGCTCGAGCGAGTTCGTTAGGTTCGAAGAATTCGGTTAACCGATCGTGTGCCTTGTTTTCTCGGGCTGGCGGGTGGTTGCGATATTCGGGGCGATGCTCTTCGCTCGGTTCGCGGGACGAGATTTAAATTACCGCCGCTCTCCGTTTCGCGAGTCAAGATTAACTTATCGTCGAAGATAAATAGACACGGGGTAGGTATGACGTTATTAAACGTCTCCGGTGATCGTTTCGCCCTACAAATATTTTCCGCGCCCGAAAGCTGGCTTCTGTCACCCTCGGGTGACGCGCTCCGCTTCTTCCGACGCGTACCCCGCGCGCGGGAATTCGCGGATCGCGACTCAGCCTCGCGAGAACTTCACCAAGGGTGGAGTTTTCACGCGAGTCCCTAGAAAAAAGCAACGAGAGAGAGAGAGAGAGAGAGGGGAGGAGAGGGTCGCTCTGTACAAAGTGGTCCGGACCACGCGAAGAATTCTCCCGGTTCGGGAGACGAGAATTCCAGGAATTTTGATGGCGGAAACCCCCCCGCCGGCACCGCGCATGGCGCCACGAAAACGGGGGCGTCCATAGGGACGGGAACCATTCGAATATTTCGGCTGAAATTTATTCTTCCCCGTTATACCGCGAGCCGGCCCCGTTTCACTTTTTTCCTTCGGGAATCTCGTAGGAGCACTTTAGCGGCGGCAACGGAAACGATGTATCGAAATGCGGAAGGGTAGGAGAATCGGTTGGAAGCCTCTCTTATTTTATTCCCTCTTAACACTAGGTTTACGGAACGCGTCAATTTGATGCGGTTTAGAGCTCATGTTCTAAGCTGTCAGAAGTCGTAAACATTATTTTTACGTAGCTTACATGAAGTTTGATTGATGTAATAACATCTACATTTCTCCCTAGGACTTTGTAATTTCAAACACTCGTACACGATACACCTGTTGTTCAAAGAATTCCCGTGAACAGGTACACCAAAAGATCCGTAAACCTGGCGTTAATTGTAATTATTGTTAGTGTACCCTTGGGATAAAATATACTGCCAATCCTAAAATAGCCTCGCAGAAAGGGAAGCTTAATGAGAATACAAAGTTCGATCATGTAATAAACCACCCCTCTGTGATACGCTAACATCTTTATTTTTCGTTCAAAACGAAGATAGTTCGGAAAGCTGTGGAAGCCAGGGGAAAGCGGGTAGCGAGGTACGGAACATTTTCCTTCGTTACTTTTCGTGGGATTCTTCTGCTGGGCGAGGCAAACGGCGGCGCGATGTTGTCGGAGGGTAAATATTAATTAGCGTGCCTCTGTGTTCATTTCGTTGTGCACCGCTTTCGACCCCGTTTACACGGCCGGGGCCGTTCCACGGAACGGCGTTAACCCGAGTAAACACATTTTCGCCCGGCGCCAGTCACACCTTCCGGGATTTCGGCTTTCCCGAATAATTAATCGGGGCCCGTGCTGGACGCCGCTTCCGCCCGGCGAATTTCCGTATCCTAGTCGAAATTTCACGCTCCGCATCGATCCCCGGCGAACTCGCCCAATTTTCGACGCGAGCCTCGGCGCGAGAACGTTTGTCCAATATCCGTGTCCGACCCCCGGAACCGTTCTCATCCACTCCCACCCCCCGTCGCTGCTTCCGATTCGCCTTTTAGAAAAATTATGCCGGTCCACTGCGAACAATTGTCACCTCTTTCTCGACAAATATGTTCGATAAAAATCACCCTCCTGCTATATTCCCGACTCGCGAGGGTGCCGAGATAAAATAGCTTCTCTCGGACGAAGATCGTCGAAGGTAATTACGCCTCAAGTTCTAATGGAGCGCGGCGCTCGGTAACGTCGAATCTTGCCGGCCTTTCCCTCGCACGGCCGGAACATTATATTCATCGGTTTCGATTACGAAGAGGGGCGAGGGGAGGTAAAAGCTGGGCCGCAGGAAAAAAGCCGGCGGGAGAGCGGTGAAAAGCAAAGGGGGTTCGTCGAGCGGGAGGAGCAGCAGCAGTTTTCTGTCGTTCACCAACGAAGCGTGAGGCGGACAAGTCCGCGGCTCTTCGTTCCCGTTTGTCCCGGCTAAGCCGGCGCGACATCTCGAAAACCACGACACGTCCTTTGGGCCTTTCCTCGTCCTGCCACGTTCCCGTGTCCCTCGCCGCGTTTCGTTTACGCAACAGTCCGTTGGCGCGCCTTTAGAAATTCGTGCGCGCTCCGTTCTACGCGAGTCTACGAGCTTATTGCCACCGCGACGGGTATCGGCGATGATCGGGTTTCATACGATCAGTCCTATTCGATAAATTCTCAGCTTGACTCGTTGAAGAAACGTCTCAGATCTACCCCAGCGTTGCCCCGTGGACCCCGAGGTACGTAATCTCCTGGTTTCTTTCTCTAAACATTCACCGACGATCGCGAACGCGCGCGCAGCGTTTAGGGCGTTAACGCGAGACGGAACGCGAACCGCGCGCGTCTCGCCGGACGTAAAGGCAGAAGCAGCGGGGCGCTCATGATAATTACCGGGGGAATAACAATTACCGCACCGGCCGGAATGCAACGTTTTATTAAGAGGCTCGGCTTTTTCTTCGGCCGCATCGGTGTTGCACGCACACACCTGGATAACGCGACTGCCCGCTTTTTCTCGGACGGGCTCACGCGATGCCTCTTCAGCGATCACGCTCGTTCGCCTCTCCTTCGCAGAACGCGTGCACGAAACCGTGGCCCGACCGCAGAAACGTCTAAGAACTTGACCGAAACACTTTCATGCTTTACCTCGAGGTTCGTTGTTCTCCACATCCACGCCATCCTGGTGCAAGTGCAGCAGAAGTGTTTTCCTTGCGAGCGAACTGTTGGATTAAGGTCAAACAAGAATCAGATCGATCCAAAGAGGTACGCGAGATTGGCTTGAACGAAGGGTTCCGCCCCGCGAACGGACGGAAAACCGTGGCGGTGCGAGTCAAGCGAACGTCTTGTGCTTCCTTCTTTGGGCCGCGATGGAACGGGAATAATGATAAAGGTGAAAGTTCGGCGGCTTAATAAGGTTCCCCTTTCATTTTCTACACACCCCCTTAGAGCGCATAATCGCGCAGATGAAAGAAGAAAAGTCTCACGTGTATTACTCTCAAGTATAATATAAAAACTCTTCGTTTTTCTAGTAAATCGATGCTTTTAAAAATTGAAAGGGAACTCATTTAACTTGGGAAATTTTTCCTAACAAACTAAGCTGTATTAAGATAATTCAATCGTCAGTACCGGTCATGAAGATCATGAACGACGATCATGAACGCAGTTTCCGTTCCGTTTGGAATTTTACGTCGCGCACTCCCGACTCGGTGAAAACGAAGGAACCCTTCGCGCACAATCGACGGGAAAGGAATACGTGTAACGAACGTACAACCCCTCGAAGGGATGGGTCGCCCGAATGCTTCTCGATAAATATTAATAATACAGCTCTCTGCTTTTTTTTTGGTCGTCGAAAAGGAACGGTGAGCAGCTACGAGCTCGAGAGGGTGGCGGAGCTTCGTGAAATTTAAAATTCACGCAAACAGCTGAATTACCGAGGCCCCTTTCGGCCACTCGAGCGGCTTTCTTGCCGTGGCGGATCGGCGGGGACGAAAAAGGCTCGAGGCACAAAGAGCCTCGGAAAGATACCTCCCCGTTTGTGTTTAACTTTGAGCCTCCCTCCGCGAAAGCGTTCCTTTTTTTTTCGCAGTTCCTCCCTGCTCTCTCTATCCCTTTCAGCCACCTCGATTCCGGGGGGTCGAACGCTTCGCCCCCGATCGAACCGTCTTCGATTCTCGGAAATTGCCTCCGCGGATGGAGGAGAAATAATTGTTCTAAAACCGTTCCGCGCGGTTTCGTAAATAGTTCATCAAGAACGAAATGGAGATTGATTTGTTAGATATCCTTAGAAAAGTGGAATCTCAATATTTTCCAAGTTTTCAGTATCATTTCAGTATCATCATTGTAACCCAAGCGCCACGCGACTGTTTTATGGGATTCGAAGAGCGCAGAATTTTCGAGCCGGTAACCGCGACGCGTCGCGACGACAGACAGAAGCGGAAAGAGGGAGACGCGCGCGAGAGAACTCGGAAACGCATACTCCACGGGGACACGTGGTTCGGGCACTTTTAATCTTCGATTTATCGCTACCCCTTCTCGCGAAAAAAAAAGTTGCTGCGTCTGCGAGACAACAAAGCTCCCGCGAATCCCTTTGATGCTTCAATCGAACATCGCGCTGCTTTATCCCTTCGATTCGCACGGCCGGGGAACGCGCTTGCACCTTCGCGATATCCGGGGGGGGGGGGGGGGTTGAAATCCTGCGGAAAAGGGGACGGGCCTCTCGAATAAACGACGCGTAGGAGAAACCGCCCGTTATTAGCGCTATCCATTTTCGATTTCACGTCACCGAGAAATTGTTGCCTTCAGGAAAAGCAGAAATATCGTTTCTTTCCCATCCAGTTGAATCTGTTTGTCCTCTGCAGTTTTATGTTTCGTTAGAGGATGATCCGCTTCCGAATCTTTGTTCCACTGGTTCCATCGTACTTTGTTCGCCGCACGATTAAGGGTAGAAGGGCGGAAAGCCGCTCGTCGTTCCACCCTGGCGCAGTCTCACTCCTGAACCATGTTAAACGCTACCAAACTCGCCGAGTTTTCACGACGATCTCGAGGCGAGCTTGAACGCGCGAGCTTTGCGCGCGTCTCGGCCGTAAAAGTAGCGCCGATGGTTTTCAGTTTGCGTCGATTCCATCCGGCGAAGTTAACTCCGCGTGGGAAGTATCGAATCTTTGCCGCGCCGATGCCCGGCGCGATTACTTTAAAACGGACCGTGCAAACGCGAACGCGCAAGGTTGGTAGAATTTCTGACACATGGAGACGCGTGAAATTCTCAGCAGCTGCTCGATTCTCCACTCGACGTTGAATTAAACGCTCGAGCTTGAAGCGTTTGAGTTGAAGGGAAAGAAAGAAACTATCAAGCGGCAAAGCGTTTCAATTCTTCGAGGCCACGGATCACGGATCGTCGAAATACGCCCGGCGCATTTCCATTCATATTCATCAGCCGGGGCTTAGTTTCGACCCGGTCCAAGCGCAGCCGTAGAATCACTCGTTTGGAGAACGAGGACGTCCAGCCAGCGCCCCGAGCCACTAATTTCCCTTAACGAATCCCCGTGGCATCGTATAATTTTCGTCGTGGAACGAGCCGCGAAGGTTGTCGCCGTGCGGTACACCAGCTACGGCTGGCTATACCTGCGCGAAACAATCGGGAGAAAACGTCGTGGTCCATTCATAACCGCGGGAACGCCCAGGGCGAATCGCGGCGCCACGCCGGGAAGGGGCGATCATCAATTTTAACTGGAAATCGGCCGTCAATTTACGATCCTGACGGTGGACTCAGTACTGATTGACGAGATTCTTGCCCTCCTTTCGTCTCGCTGAAACGAAAACGTTAGAAGGGCGCGACGAGCTTGAACGATAACGGAATAATAATTAGCCTAAGTCAAAGTAGAAGGGCGATAATTGAATCGAGAATTTGAATGCTACAAGATCGAGTTCAGGGGTAATTAAAAGGATTGTGCGTTCTCGCAAGTGATTGGAATTTTGTAGAAAGATTCTTTCGAATGAGGAATCAGAGAAGCAACCCCTCGCCAGAACCGGAAGAACATCTGATCAGTTCACGTCGAAACTATAAACCAACGTTGAAGCAGATTTTGATTGACCAGCGGATCGCTCGGAAAGGACGCCGATTCGTTTCCCGATAAAGCGTACGTAACGAAATCGAAGGGGTGCAACGAGCGCGTAGCAGTTACACACCCTCGTCCGTATCGTATCAAGGATCTGCGATCCCCTCCGAGTCCCTTGCGGTGGACCGTAATCCCGGGGCCCCGTATAAAGCCACCGTAAGAGATAGCTCGGCCGTAATACGATGGAAGAGAAGAGTACCCTTATCGCGATCGCCGATCACCGGAGCGCACACGAGCCATATGTCGTTCGTTCCGTTTCTCCTCTGCCGTTTCGTATTATTTATCCGGATACCACCTCCCGCCATACCAGACGCGGGGGGGAAATCCCGCTACGCCCCATGAATTATCCGAAATTGCCGAAAATTGGAGGCAATTTTCGTCAGCCGGCGAGGAGCGCCTTTGAGGCCAGAAAACGACAACCCGCGCGTTTCGGCGGACCTCAGAAGAAAAGGAGAAACGACAGTCTTCGCGAGGGCTCGTGTCAGCAGCATGGCATTCGAGGGTGACAGGTAACGCAGCGACACGTGGCATGCGTACTTACGGCTGTTCCCGAGTGATCGACGGATAATCGTGTTCGGGGGTCGAAGCGCCGGGCCCTGCGGCACTTTTACCGCAGTTGTGAGAAAGAAAACAACATACGCCTACCGTAGGACAAAGTATAATCATTAAATTTCGAAGGACAGTTTGCCGATCGGTGTGACGAAGACTTCGATTCGAATGAAACTCTTTACAATCGGCGGAGGTCTCGGAATGATCTTTTCTCTTTCCAATCGAACGTTGCAGCGCTCACGCAGAATGTCTATTCGCGCGAAGAACCACCACGCTCGCGGACCGGTTCCAATCGCGATCGGTTCTCACCGAGAGCGAAGAACGCGGCGGCGTTGATTTATAATAACGAGCCTCGGCTAATGCCAACGAGTCGATTAAAATATCAGGCGGCCCGGGTTTCTCCGGCGCGGGCCTCTTAATCTTCCGCGATCTGCATCCTGCCGTGGCGATGCTTCGACGCGCGGCGAACTTGCGATACAGCCGCATGCGGACGCGACACGATGCTGCCGCGGACTCGTTGATTCGACCGCAGGATCTTCGCTCGGCCTTCGCCTTTGCAAATTCAGTCCTGTCCCTTCGGAGAGCCGATGGGTGTTCTTATTAGGCAATAGGCATTTTTCAATTAGGAACGCGAAGAAGTGAAAACAGGGGGGAAAAAACGAAGATCAGTTTCCCACGGGTGCACCACCCACGGCGAAACGCTCGTCCGCGTACCCATCTAGGCGCGCACACCGCGGCTGAGAAAGCATGCTCGCGCCGGATCGCCGGCTCGTCGTGGGGTAACGAGTCGTTATGGAAATACGTCGGGGCATAATGAGCCGGTCGTAATGGGGATGATGGCCACCTACCGGCCAGAAAATTCCGAGCGGAAAGGAGAACGAGCCCCTATCTCGGCCGGGTCCGTATAATACCGCCACGATCGGGAGGTAGCCGTGTTCCGAGTGCCGGTGTTTAGCCGGCGGACACCGCTAAATGCCCACCGCCGCGGCGACGCCACGGCCGCCCCGGTGCGGCCGCGAGCTTCGTGACTCATCGCCCGGATGCTTTTGCCGTCGTGGAATAACTTCACCACCGAAACCGTCGTTACGCAATGAAGAAAGTAGTTGTATATCTGGGTCTATCGTCAGCGGCTGGCCGATCGCGATCGCGAAACGCCGGCGACACTGATGAACATATAGCTCCGTTTCTGCTCGGAACTCGCGATTTCACCTTCGGCTTGAGGTCGGGCTGGCACAATGGGGACTGGCATTAATGTTAACGACCGGTGCCTCAATTGGCAGCGCCGTTGCCAATAAAGGCGGCCGACCGCGTTAGACGAGGCTGGCCGTCGAGCACAGCGATATAGCGCACCGTCCATCTGGCAGAGGTAATATCTCTAAGACACTTAGGTGGTAACTGGTATCGCGATCCGCGTGGCGTGGGAAACGTCTTGTTTCGCGAGATTGTAGAATCACTCTGCGATAATGACGCGTTTAAACTCTCTTTATCCGTCCCCGTCGTTCTCTGCAATTAGCAATGCGGATTATATAATCCTCCGAGTGTGTTGCAAATTTTTCGGCAAGCTACCAAGCAGTCGCGCGCAACGAAAACGATGGTCGAATGCGGGCGGGGGGGAGTTGAAAATAAGCGGGATTAAAAATTCAATATCGCGCTCGCCGCTCCGAGAGCAAAGTATCGAGATTAGATCGGCGCAGGTACACGGTCCAGGCGAGAGTCCAGCGGAAAGGGCGGAAAAGGGAGGAGAGGAGCGCGCGGCAGCCCCGTGTCTCTGTACCCGGTGGGATTTAAAGGAACGTCAACCGGCAGCCGGCGGGGAGACACGCGGTTTATCAGGTCGGCCACGAAGCCGAGCGGCGCGATGAAAGGCGGGCTCGCCTTATCTACGGGGTGTCTCGGGCCTTTATCTACGCGGTAAAGGATTCCCGTGTTCCACGCGAGATAGATCTTATTTATGCGACCCCCTTTCACGGCTACCGATTAAATCGACGCGCGTCCCCGCTTCGCCCGGATCCCGTTTCCGTCTTCCAGGAATGGACGCCGCAGAAGGCCGCGCGGGCACGGAATCTCGAAACAGATAGCCGGCGAATTTCGTTGGCGGGCATCGCTGGTTCGACTGTCCCGAGCGGGAGGAAGGATCCATTGCCGAGGGCCGCTGTTAGGGGGTCGGTCGGAGATATTCGTCGCTCTTTCGTGAGGCTGGGTTTCGCTTAGTCGATTGTTGTTCGCTGCAGTAAAATCATGCTTCCATCGACGATTACTTCTCCGATGGTTGTTTCGATTGACGAGCCTAGACACGCGGCGCCTACACCTCCGAGGTAAACGCTATATAGGTTCGAACGAGACACGGCGCGGCAAGTGAATCGCGCGCCACGGAAACACCTGTTAGCGGAATATGGTATATAACTGATACGGACACTCGGAGAATCCGCGGCTCTTCTTAATTTATATCCACCAGCGAGCGAGGCGTATCGTCGATACGTAGATGCTCGTAAATAAAATTCCACGTCGATGAGGTGGTAGTAGCCACGAATCATTCTTTCATCATCCTCGGCGCCCATTATCGGCAGCCGTTGTATTATCGCGTCCCTTGGACGCTATAGGCGATCTACCGGCTGTGCGGCGTCGAAACATTTACTTATGCGGGTAAATGAGTCACGGGAAAAATGACGGCTCTGTACCGGCAATTAACAGCAGCTAGCGCGGAATGAAATCGTTACCTCAGCGAACGATAATTCGTGCGCGCCAGAAACGTGGCTGCCAATCCTCTCGGCTAGACGCGAGATCTAGAAAATAAAGGAGGATAAGAACGGACGAAGATGCAGCTCCTCGGACCGTATTCAAATTCCCTGAGCGGAGTAGACTCGGCCGGAGGGACGTTCCTCCAAGATCCTGGAACCCCCAACGCGAGCCTCTATCTAGCTCCCCTTGCCTCTCTCTCCGCGGAGGTGGTTCTCCTGTTGTGTGTATACCTGGACCGCGTGGCTAGTTAAGGGCCTGCCACCGCAGCTGAAACTTTGAACGGTTAAAACAAAGCCCTCGAGGCGGGAGGGGGCCAGCCGGGGGTGAGAGCTCATCTAAATCACAAATCTCAGTCCTCCATCAGCACACCTCCAGCGATAGAGGCCGCAGTTAATAACCGTGACGATGTAGGTGTGCGCGCCTCCGCCTTCGACTCTCTGTCCTCGCTGCGTCGGTGAGACGTCCCTCGACCCGTGTTCCACGGCATCGACACGCGCATGAATAAGGGCCCCAGCTAGGCGTGTGTGTGTGTGTGTGGGTACCCGTTGGACCCCCCGCGACATGGCGCCACGGTGCTCCGCCCTCCTTCAGCCTCCTTCCGCCGGTCGTGGAACGTACGTCGTGCGACCACCAAAGGATACCACCGACCCACCTTGCGTCGATAAGAATTTCACGGAGCACCCATGGCTGTTGGCCGGCACAAGAATTCGTACGCGCCTACGCGCTTCTCGACGGATGAACGAATTTCTTCGCGATGGTAATCACTTGGATAGTTCGCGGGACAGATCGACGGCGAGTGGACGGCGGACTGATCTGAGGACGGTCGTGACTCCCTTAAGAACGAAAGAGGACTCCTTGGCGCCCGTGCGACGAAAAATATAATCATCCACGCGCATCTCGACGAGAGGGGGTGCAATAAATCAGGCAGCAAGCAGCGAAGCGAAAAGCGAAGGTAGTGAGCAGAGGCAGCGTCCGGTCGTGCCGGATCTGCGCCCGGTGCGTGAAAAACGCAGCTAATCCGTGCTTCACGAGGGCCTGAGACGCGTGAAATCTCTGCTCCATTAATACGTGCCGGCGGAGACCGAGGTCATCCATCACTTTCGTTCGCTGGGCGCCCGTGCCGGGCCCCGGCTCCCCTAGACGGAGAAACAATCGGTGCCACGGAACGCGTTCGAGGGAGGGGAGGGATAATCCACGGTGAAGGATGTAGAAAAGGAAATCGACCCGAGCGAAAAGGAGCAAGAGGAAACGACATCTTTGTTTGGCGAAGCGCGGGGTGGCCCGGTGCATGGGTGCTCGAGGGGATTCCGGGGTGGGGGGTTTACGAGGTTAAACAAACATGTGATTACCGACTGCCTTACAGCTGGCTACATTATTATATCTGCCTACCAAGGTAACCATCCTTCCCACCCTCCTGCTCCTCTCCGGATCCATCATCGGGCCGGCTGCTTCACCGAACACGCCACGAGCAGCGCGACGAAACGAGATGGACGATGATCCGGACCACGGCCCCCGGGGGGGGTTTGGCACGCCATCGTCTTATTACCGCGACGCGAGGCGAGGTGTAGCCGGGGATAGGTTTTCTGCTTTCTCGAGGCTCATTTGCTCAGTGTTTACGAGTGATCGATTTGTTTGCCGAACGGGATCGGACTTGCGGGGGAGTATTTCACGAAGCCCTTTTCGGACTACAGAAAAGGGGGGGGAGGCTTGAAACACATAAATCTTTTTCGGTGGGGAACAATTAATGAATGCGCTACGCATGGAAAATTGTTTGGCCCGTTCGACAGGTTCATTCTATTCAATTTGCGCAGCCGTCGGTCGGTCCCGTTGAGTTCACGGGACAAGCTTCTCGAACGTACGGGATAAAGGAGCGCTCGAGTTAATCCGATACACGCCGCGGCCGTGGTCACCAACCACGACGAACTTCTTCGATTTTCCCGTTCGTCGCGAGCGGAGGCGCGCGCGCGCGCGCACGGTCGGCCGGAACGCGTGGTAAGATTGGCCGAAAGGACGCGCGACGGGGGCGGCGGAGACAAAAAGCAATTTGCTGAATTGTCGGCTATCGTCACCCGGAGGTGGCTCTGATAGAAATTATGATTGGCGGGCCGATGATCGTCGGGGCGACGAGACGCGTAGAGGGAGAAACGGGGGGGAACGAGCGAATTGGGGAACGAGCGGACGTGGACGAGTGGCTCGGCATTAAGCAGGAAGCCGTCCCGACGAAACGGGCCCCCATTAAACGCCCTCCTCCCCTCTTCTTCCCGCCGATCGTATTTTATCGTTTCAAGCCGTTTTTCTTTTAATATAGCTGCCGTCACGGGGAACGGACGAATATCGTTATCTCGCCCCGTGCGGCGGCGAGCGGGATGAATTTATTTTCACCAACTCCGTGCAGACGCGCTTGGGCGCGCGACGGGCGAAACGCGCCGCGTCGAGGCAGAAAATAACACTCCGCCGAAGCTGTTTGCAGACACGGTTGACTTCTGGTCCCCCGAGAGCGTCTATAGAATATCGTTATTCATAGTCGCGAAGTAGTTTGTCGAACGGTAGAATAGGTAAATACCATCGCGATTCTTTTTATAGGAAACGCGCATACTTCTCGGGCCCCTTCAGTGGTAAAGATAACCCGGAAGTGCAAGTTATTCATGCTGGTCGCGATCGCTTAGGGGTAGCAAGCCTTTCCCTGAATAAATTAAACCGTGGGGCAAAGTTTGTACCAGCGGACCGTGCGAGCACGCTTGTATTTAGTTTTATTGGGATCGTTTCACAAGTTTCTACTGGGGCGCGATTTATAAATCAGTGGACGCTGCGCGCGCGCGCGCGCGTACGATAAAGACATAGAGCTCTTCCACTTTTCATCACCGTACGGATATACATACGATGTAAGGAAAACCCGCATTCTCTCCCTAGAGCTTTCCGACTATCGAAACTCACTCGTGCCGCGAGCTCCTTCCGATTTATTAACCGCGACAGGCCGGGTCTCCGCCGATGCGATCAGCTGCGGTTCACGACGATTTCGAGGCGGACGTTCGATGCACGGGAACTAGCATCGTGTCCCGGTCCGTTTTTCGTTTTTGGCCGGTCGCGTCGGTGGCGTTCGTACGAGCGCGGCGCCTTTGAGCAAATTGGAAACATCGCTGGATTCGGCCAATTACCGAAACATAATGAGGCCCCTTTCGCGGTCCCGCTCTTTTCCCGCGCGATATAGACGTCTGGCCTCGGCGAAATTCCCCGGTGGCCGGGTTATGGCGCCACACCGCTACCGGGAACTCCGCGATTCGTGGATTTCCGGCTCCCGACAGTCCCGTGCATCTGCCGCTTCCGAAAATTGCAACTGCACTCTGCCCAAGCCTAGCGAGTTTATCATTGATTTTCTTCTTTTTTTTTTTTATTAGTGGAGGACCGCCGTGGAATATTTTGCAGAGTTTCACGATCGTTCATGCCAAACTTTGACGATTTCTCATTGAATCGGTGTGCCTGCCTTTTGAAAGCGTTTCCCATTGTTAAGCGGAATCTTTGCGGAAAGTTTAAACATTGCAAGAAGCGCGGCGGACCGGCCTTGGCGTGTTTCAAAGAAAGCCAGGCGTCGATCGCTTGGAAAGGGAGCTCCGAGATCCTTCGAATTCCACGCGTAGTCGTCATTCCGTGCTCGCGGTTACCATCGTCCGTGCAGTAATGGAAGCAGCATCTCTTCCAACGCCTAAACTATCTTTCCTAATAGACCAGTCGAGAATAATAAAATTGCGTATATCCCGAGACGATACCAGGCTCGATTGTATTCGAGATACGTTTATCCAGAAGAGGAAAGGAATCATCGATATCCCTGATTGATCAATTTCATAAATTCGTTTAAAAAGTTGAAGCTCCCGAATCAGACAACTAATCCAACTCATCGTTGCTTACGACGGTTCCCTTGTACGAATATGTTTCCACCTGTCTCCGGGAGTCCGGATTTATTTGTCTTCCCGACTCTGTTGCTGCCCGATCTCGGCGCTCCTCGAATAATGAATTCAGATCGACGGACGGGCAGCGTTAATTGAAAATCGCGCGGCGTTCGACATCAAACGGTCGCTTCGACGAATCGACCGGCGGTTCGCGAGATCTAATTATCACCCTCGGTCGAGGTGATAAGATTCCCGAAGCGACGGGCCGCGGGGGCCTTTTTATATTCGCCTCTTAATTCGTAACAGCTGCAGCACCGCCAACGACGCCGCCTTCGTAGTGATTTTATAATACGTAATCATGATTGGCGTGTCTGCCTTCGCGGATCCGTCCGTGCGTCTCGTCGTCCTTCGTATGATCACTCTTTTTTTTCGTTCGTACTTTAATAATTCGACGGTTGGATAAGTAATGATACGTTGCAAGCGAGAGATCAATGTCTCGCGGAGGGCAGGGATCAAGTTCAATTTTATCCGCTGTAAGGTAGAAAGGAAAGATTGATCTTTCAATTTTTCGGTGAGAAGCCGTCGCGGGAGGCGGGGGCGAATCTTGTCGAAAGACGATCGCCGCGGCTATGTTTGCACGGTCCCGGGGGTCGCGACACCCGTTCGCCGGTGGGGACTTACGGATGTTCGTCGACCGGACATCAGAGGGGCCGCCGCGGCGCGCAAACTCCATTAGCGGTGGCCCGGAACGACAGTTCGCTGGAAAGGCGACTCCTTGTTGTTTGTCGTTTGAACGTTTCGGGGCCCCGGCCTCTCGCCTGCGACGCTGCCTCCGTGGAAGACGTCCGCGTGTTTGCCAGGGGCCTCTCCCCCTGTTTCTGACTTCCCCCGCGCTCTCCTGCCGGACTCCTCTCTCGCGCTTCCTGGGGGCCTGCGGACACCTTTTGTTTGCCACTCCGCGAGCGCCTCGGCAAACACGTTTAATTACACGCCCGACCGACGGGCAGGAATCGAATTCTGTGACGAGCCCAGCCGCGTTGCTTCTCGACTGAGGTCTCGGAAGCTACGGCATTAGGCGTGCATATGTACATCGACGATTCGAGAGCGCGGGGACTTGGAGAATTCGAGGGCTTGAATGTTATTGAGACGCGGGTCGCGACAGAGAGCACCGTCCGGGGATGATGGAGGTTATCCGAGCGTCTCCGCGGGGTCACGGATACGCTCGTGATGAATTCACGAAATCCGGTAGTCGGCGATGAGAAAGAAGCGCGCGACGCTTTTAATGCACGCGTCGAATCCCGATACGCTCGCCCCCTTTAACTTTATCTTCTTTACGAGCGCCATCCGTAATCCGTATTTACGGTTTTCCTTCTGGAGAGGCTTTCATCTTCTTGCCGCTGTCAACGCATTAATTGTTAACGAGCCCACTTCGTTTCTGCCCGGCTGTTTTCTTTTTCGAGAAATACCATCGCTGCTTTCTACGCCGGCCTCGCACGACTATCCTGTGTCTCAGTGAAAGATAAATCGCCGGGCGAGTGACGACAGTTTCTTCGTTTAAACATGAAAGCCCATACGTTCGAAACTTTTTCTTCTGTCGGACGTCAATTTTGCGTTATTCAGTGGAAATTACACCCCGGCTGGCGCAGAATGAACCGACGGGAAGGATCGATGCTGGCCAGCACGGTTTCTGTCAAGCACAAGGAAAATAAACTCCCCCCCCCCCCGGGAAAAGATTCATTTGTATTCGAAAAAACGATGCTCGATTAACAGGCTTGGGGATAGTTCGGCGGGGGGGTGGACGGGGAAGGGCTGGCCTCCTGTATTGAACGCGCTTTCTCTTCTCTTCTTCTTGTGTTCCTTTTTGCACGTTTCACCCCGCCCGACCCCGTGTCGAAATCACAGGGTTGCTGACATTTCGAGCGGAAATCAGCGGCAAGGGTGCGACCGCAGTAAGTTAAAAAGTACGAGGAAGAAAGGTCCGATAATTGCTTTCAATCAGACCCATTGTTGGTCACCGTGATCCTCGATCGAACGGGGGCGGCGTTTCGATGGTAAACCGGACGGGAAATCGTTCTGAAGACACGCTTGGGGAGCAACAGGATTGCTGTCCGTTTTCTTCTCTCGTACATTATTTCTTATTAATTTGCCAAACACGGAAAGGGGAAGCGCGATAGTCGCGTAACGTTTTATCTTGTTTGCCGCTGGCCGGAAGATAAAGAAAGCCCCCCCTCTCCGCGCGACGTTCGCTGTGTCCGGGCGCCGTTCGCCACGGTATCGTGGAAATTCGTAATCGATTAGCTAACGAGGTAACAGCCTAATGACGGCCGGTGGCACATTTTCCTCGCGTGCGACTCGATCTTCCAATTAGTGTCGCGCGCGTACGCGTTTGGGGAATTCGAATCGGTAGGAACTGGTACGCGACGTTACATCGCCGGGCTGAGGTTCGTGTCCGCCGCGTTCCGCGTCAATTTCGTTGCGCTTTCGATTACGTGCCAGCGACAATTTTCTTTTTTCTAATTAACGACTACAGGAGTCTCCCAATTTTTCTCGATCGCCTCTCCTTACGGTGCTACCCCCCATGAAAACCAACACGCACGCGTCCCTTTAACGTTCCCCGATATCGGCAAACGCGGAAAAGGATGAAACGGCCGCCGAAAACGTTCCCACGGGAGGCGAATTATTTTGCGACAGAGAAACGGAGAACAGAGGATAGACCGTTGTGGGTATATCGGTGGCAATTTCACACTTACCCCCGGCGAGGGCTGTATTTCCATCTCTTCGGGCACATTCGTACGCGGAACCGCCGCAGCGATCAAACAGTTTTTCTTCCCCTCCGCCGCCCACGGTAGAAGCGCCGACTCTTTGCGAAACGGCCGGTTGATTTCCGTTTAACATTTTTTACCGCCGGATTTTTTTCTTCCCCTCAGCGGAGAACCTGGATATTGTGCAACGATCTGCAGCGGGGGTTGGGGGGTGGATTTTCAAAAGATATCGAGGGGGAACGTACCTCGATAGGTATTCCTTTTCCTATCCCATTGGAGGGCGTAGCGTAAAGGGGTGGAAGCAACGAATATTGCCTCTCGTCTTCCGTTCCTCCCTCTTTCATTTTTATTTTCGCGGCGCAGCGGTTTGTGCCGTGGCTGGAAGGGAAGAGCGTCGCGATAAACGTTCTAGCTTCTTTTTTTTTTTGTTTATACGGTCTGGAACCTGTTGTCCGAGAATCACGACCATCCTCATTATTATTAATTTCCGCAATTACTTCGCTAATCAACTTATTCAGCCGTTTCGATCCCCGTCGGTCAAAAGGGGGCGGCTTCTCCTTGATTGAAGAGCATTCAGAAGACTCGTTCTCCTGTCGAGACAGAGAAGTTTCCGGAGGCGTTTTATAGCAGAACTATTTTCACGGAACGCTGGCCGGTTGGCTGGTCCGAATTTCGCGCAGAAACTTCCGAGGACCGTGTCGGAACGACGGCGGCTGAATGGACCCACTGTCCGCGGTCAGATAAGCGTTATCGGCTTAACGCGGTTCTTTGATCGTTGAATGAAAGTAAATAGGTACTATCGTGACCCGCTCGCTCGTACGCTGGCCCGGTAATTTACGGTTAACCGGGCGTCGACAGACACTACCGGACGGAGGACGCATCGAAACTATTCCACCGCCCTCGTCAGCTGCGGCACGGCTGGAACCAGATTGCCCGAAAATAGTTTCAACCCCTCCACTCTACAATTTCTACACGGATATCTGCGGATACGTTCTGCGGATCGGCTCGTGCGATATTTCCAACGGCTCTATCCACCGCGACTCATCGCATCGGATCGTCGGACGAAGGTTGCGAGGAAGGAGGAAAAGAAACGCGAGGAACGTGGCAAGGAGACGGTGGCCGAGAGCATATCGACTCGAGTCCCCATTGGTCAAGGGGCTCACGTGCGGGTCGGCCATAACGCCGTGAACCCGATGATGGAAAAGCCACCCCCGATTCGGGCCAATTAGCTTCCGGCCGAGCAAAGTGGCAGGGAAAGCCCGGAGGATCCATTGCCGTTACCTTTCCCTTCCTCCACCCCTCGTGCCCGGCGCAAAGTAAAGACGAAGAGTGCCCGCGGTCGGACGCGTAAATTCGTTCCGAGAAAGAGAACCGCGCCGGCTCCCACGCGCCGCTTCTTCGAATTCAGATCCGATTCTCATGGATCAATTTGGATCCCGGGGAATCGAGCTGGTGTCGAAGTTCGACCGGAGCCGATTAACTCGCGCCGCTTCCCATTCGGATCGCCGCTACGGATGGAACGAACTAGGCGACTTTCGAACGGCGAAAACGCGTCGCCGTCGCCGGGATTGATGTCGCGCTTTTGAATCGTGCCACCGCTGTGGGCTGCTTAGAATCCTTGTTTCGCCGCTCGACGATTGCATCGATTAAACCGGTTTGCTCCGCGGTGTCCAGGGAGTAACGATAAGTCCGAGCTGTTGATTAACTTAATTTGCGCCCCTGTTGTTATATTTGACTTAAGAAACCCGGCGTTTGACTTACTTGCCCCTCTCGAAACTCATCCTCCGTCTTACCGTGCAGCATCGTTTGCGCCGAGCCAAAAAAAATCATCCCCTAAACGCGATGCGCGGAAAAAAAGAGTCGAAGCTAGGCGAACGCCGGGGGCTGGAAGGGGGTGCGAGGGGTTTCCTCGCGGAGATCAGAGGTGTACTAGCGGTAATCGAGTTCAGAACACGTCCCCCAACGCCGCTTCTCCGCCCAGGGGTAGAAAAATCCAGCCCTTTTTCAGCCGGTCGATACCAGGACGACCACCTCCTTCCTTCTCCTCTTTCGCGTTCCATCCCCCCTCCCCCCGTCTCGTCTTTTCTTTCTCGCACCCCCGACACACGGAGGACCCTGCCGCCGCACGCCCTGCTTTCGCTCCTCTGCCGCTTCCTGCCTAGCTGGCGCCACCGTTCTCGCCACCTTTCTCATCCCCCTTTCGCCACCCTCCCTGGCGCGCTCGATGCGCGCGGCTTAACGTCTTTTCCCCGTTCCTCCTTCGCGTGCTTATTTTTCTTTCCCCGTTCCGACCCCTTCCCGCGCGGTTACTACTTGCGCGCGCGTGTATTGTACAGGCGTGCGAGTGCTTTTCTTCTTCTTGGAAACGTCTCGCGGAAACGTCGCGGTTTCTCACCCCTTCAAAGCCCCGGCGATTCGCGCGTAGCGGCTCGTTACGTGTTGCTTAGAGTTCGCGAGGATCTTTATACGACGAGACTCGTTTGAAAACGAGGGAAATTCGAATTGAAGTTATTCTGAAAAAAAAAAAAACGTATCGAGCTGCGTCGAAAACGGAGGTAGTTCGTTAGCGCGATTCTTTAATAGACCAATGCAGCATTGTTCGAAGGAGTCGTACAATTACTCCCGCCTCGAATCCGCGAGCATCGTCCTGCCAATATAGAGCGCGCGTTCGCGAGAAACGTCCGAACTCACGGAACAAGAGCGAAAACAACATCCGAGAAGCCCATCGGTCGCTGGCTTCTTGCACGGCGTTCGGACAACAGAGACGGCACGTTCCATGGAGTGTATTTAAATTCCTAGCCGCGTTGTTTGGCCAACCGATCGTACAGAAAGGCAAACAGGTCTCTGTCGGCGGCGAGAGGGTTTCGCCGGCTAACGTAAGTCGGGGATGTCATCGACGGCTCCTTTCCGCGCGGAAAGTCGCGCAGCCGACAGAAGCGGACGAACGGGTGACAAAGAGGTGCCCCCCCCCCCAAACTCCTTCTCTCACACCGCCGCCCCCGTCCCCCACCCCCCCTGTTCCTTCTCTACCGTCCGCGTTCCGTCTCGCGACAGCTCGAGGCGGCCCTTTTCACTTTGAGGGTTAAGAAGTTAGCTGATGGTTCGAGGATTACTTAGACTCCGTACGCGCGGAGTTAGTTTGCGGTGCACACAGCCTCTGAAACGGCCTGAGAGCTTCCTTCTTCTCCCCCCCGCTCCCGCCCCCTCTTTCTCTCGCTCGTTTCTCCAGCGTCGGTCTCCTGCCTCTTTCGCGCGCCTAAGCTCGAGAGTTTGGCTCCCGGTGACGTGTGCGTGTCGGCCCCTGTTTTTTCCTGGAAGCTCGATCGTCAGCTCTTGGGAATACTTTCGGGGACCGGAGAAATTCACCCCTTGGCCAACTGTGAGAAACGTTCGTTCATTCGAGGTGCTTCGCAGGGTGCGCAGTTTAAAACGACATCGACCGGCGCCTGCCGATCTTTGGAAATTAAGATTTTCATGAAATCCTCTCCTCGTCCGCCGCCCAAAGGCTTCCTCCTCTATCCTACATGTCGTAGGCCGGTTCCGCGGTGTCGTGCACTCGGAGCAATCAAACGTAAAATGATCGGTGAGGCGGTAATCGTGAAGGAAAGAAAAGAAAGAGAGAAGCAGCCCCCTGCTATCTGCTGTACTTTCCACGGACGATACGGTGGGAACCGGGGGACGCGCGTCGGGGCCAGTCGCAGAAGCGTGTGCAGCTTCGTGATTCGAAGTAGGTGGGCCTCAGGTAGCCAGGACAGATAACACCCGGAGATTACCGCGGACAGAGTCATTAGCAGCGTCGGCTTCTGTGTCGGCCGGGATATTCTCTCGCCTTCCCTCGACCTCCTCCTTCGTGCCTCCCTTCTTATCTCTCTCCCTCCGTTTCATCTGGCCGGTCAATTCACACGGCGCGATACGGCGGCGAGCGTACGCACAGAGGTCGACCGAAGTCGTTTCGGTTCTCCGGATTCTTCGACGTTTCCCCCCTCCCCGCCCCTCTTTCGCTCGCTTCGCGCTGACGTGCATCCCGTCTACGAATTCGTCGGCGGCGCGCTCGAACGAGACGCGGCGTGTACTCTGTCGTGAACGATTACGGTTCAGGGAATACGAATTCGGACGACTTCCGACCATCTCGCGAAACTAAAGGCTCGTCGAATCTGCTGCGAAACGGAGCATCGATCATCGGCCGAGGAAACGTTAATTGCTCGCGGCCGTTCGAGGGGGCGAAGGTCCAGCGGAGAGAAGATAGCGGCGCGCGCGTTTTAAGCTAAAACCAAACTGAAATCGAGCGCAAGAGAGAGAGAGAGAGAGAGAGGGAGAAAGAGTAAGAGATAGTTCGAGGTATTCGGCTTTGATAGGCTAATGACAAACGCCTAGATTGGACGGCTTATCAGCCTGGCCAGCGCTAATTATTTCCCCTTTGTAGAAAGCCGCGTATAATGGCGACGCGCCGGCATGGACCAACGATTTCTCTCGTGCGTTCGCGATTCCTTGTGTCGTTATCGCGGACCTTTGCCCTCTTCCTCTACCCCCCCGCGTGCCCGTTCTTCGCAACGCGCGTTCTCCGAGGACTTTGCTTTCCATGACGTCGCGCAGACTGACGCGGAATCGAGCGATCCTTTGTCCGAGAAGATGGATCAGTTTCGGTCACTCGTCTTCCGTTTCCTCTTCTTCTTTAATTCGAAGAGAGATGACGTTCCCTAGGTCGATGCTCACGCTGGCGGTAAACGCTTGCAGCGGATGGGTAGATGTCTTGGTAGCGAGAGAGGTATCGATTCTAGAATTCTTTGCTCGTGAGCTGTTAAGGAGATTCTTGTAGTTCGACTCTGAGCGATCGCCTCCAGGCATAAAAGGGAGAGAGGAAGGGCTCGATTCGTCACGGAGCGACGTGGCGCGGTCGCGGCTTGTAAAACCAGTGACAGGGCCGGGTTCTCCATTAGGAAAATTCCGCGGCGTAATTACCGCGATTCCACGATGGAACGTAGATTTATCGAGACCCACGCGGCGGCCGCTCCGTCCCATTCCACGATGGAATGTCCTGCGCGATCCTGTTAGCTCCTGCCGCGCCATTTGCATCGGCGGGGCTCGATCGCGCGACCGCGTCCGGACGCGACTAAAAGCGAACCGATCGTCTTTACTTCTCTCTTTTCCCCCCTCGAATCGCTCTTAAAGTGTTCGCCATGAAAAAAAGAAAGAAAGACGGAGATTGCGCCGGCGTTTCTACCTTCCAGAAAGAGGCTCGCGCCGTTCGTTATTTTGTTCCTTCCGTACGACTCGGATTCGACGCGATTTTGATTTATAATTATCGTCGAATAACTTGGACTGCCACGATCGAAAGGGGGAGGGAATAAAGAAATGATCGTCGTCGCCTATGGAGGAGATAGAAGAATTCGATGCGGAGGAAGGACGAGCTTTAGAACGAGTTTCGAGCCGATCGGCGCTGCACGATTGAAACTCGAGCGACGATTACGCCCGCTTCGCGGAATGATCTTCTCGATCTGTGCCATGCTCTCGGAACGCCACCAGCCTCAAAAACTCCGACTAGAATTCGTGTCCTGCCCCTCTCTTTCGCGTCCCCTCTGGCGAGATCGACGCCGGCAATCGCGAGAGGAGAATAATGGTAAACTCTCTGCTCGATCGAACCAAGCAATTATTAATCAACCGGCAGAATTTACAACGAATTGCGTTTCGAACAGATTCTCGAGAATAATCCCAACTCGGATACTCTACAATCATTCTTTAATACCACTGGGCTCGATCTTTCCACTGTTCAAATTTAGTAAAAAAAGAACATTCTTAACCAGTCATGTTCTATGACGTTCTCATCCGGAAACATGCCTCAAACCCCAGTTAAGCTTAGCTCGAACAATAACCAAGAGAAGCTCCGCACCGTCCCGCATAAGGGACGAGGGTGTTCCATGCATGCGGGACACGGTCGCTCTTGGACAGACAGTCGATTTCTTGGGGCGACGCTCAAGAGAGGGACAGAGGAAGCGAGACGATTGCGAGCACGAGCTCCGGGTTGAAACAGTCTGTCCCAATGTACGGTCCGCCGCTTGTTTCAGACGATATTGAACTCGATGCACAAGTACCAGCCGAGGTTTCACCTGGTGAGGGCCAACGACATCTTGAAGCTCCCCTATTCGACGTTCAGGAGTTACGTTTTCAAGGAGACGGAATTCATCGCGGTGACCGCTTATCAGAACGAGAAGGTGAGTGAACGTCTGCTTCCCCATTTCCGGTACCGACTGAGTCGAGTCTGCGCGAGCACGCTCGGCGAGAAACTTGGATTGTGTGAATTGCACGAACCGCGATCGACTCTCCGGCTTTTGTCGCGTGGAACGGTTTTGTTCCAACGGGCTAATTTCGATCACTTCGCTTGCCCCTCGCGAACGGTCGAATCGGATGGGAAAGAAAGTTTCTTTTTTGGGGGGGGATTGACGTCCGAGGACTCGCGCGGCAGATTTTCCTTTTTCTCCGCACGACCGGTGTCGAGCGTGAACGAAGTTCTTCTATCCGAGGGTTGTTTTAGGGTGTACGGGCTTAATTAACGTTTAGCTTCGTTATTCGTACGTGGCAAGGTGATGAAGCTCGATAGCGTTATCTGCGCCCTCATTGAAATGTTATTTTCGAGCCGTTACCCCGCGTATTAATTATCGAAATTTAGACCGCGACGAACCGGCCGCGCCGGCTATATCGAATTAATTAAATGAATTAAAAAATCTGTTGTAATTAACGGGCGACTCGCAGCCGGCCTGGCTTCGTCGTTTAATTAACACGCTTCCCCGTATAAGCCGTTTGTTCGTGAAATCACGGGGAAAGAAGGCGAAGCGAAGGAGCAACGACGCAGTTCGATGCCGAGTCAATTAAAAGGAACGCTGCTGGTACAAATTACTTTACGCTCGTTCGCGTTTCGCGAGCTCTATGGGCGGTGTAAATAGAATGATTTGTTAGTTAATTGTAAAACGTGAACGAGAATCAAAGTGCAAGATGCGAACCAGTTCGGGTCACAGACTTTCTCCTTTTTAATTAAATATGCAAATAATTGTTTAGCACGGGATAAAGTTTAAACCGTTACAATTGCTACGCGTGGACAATTTCTCTGCCCGGCATTCTTCGCCTAATTAAAATCCCTTCGATGCGTACGCGACGACGAGAGGGTTCGCGGAAGTAGTGCTTCCCGGTACGCATTATTCCCGAGGTGGTGCGCGCTGCAAAAGGGATCCCTTGTCCAGATTTTTCGTCGCGCGATACCTCCCCCTCCTGGTTATCGCTGTTACTTCCCGGTATCTCCGCGGTTGGAAGAAAGATATCGTCCCTGTGAATCTTTACGAGCCGCCCGGCTCTTTTGGCCTCTCTCGAGACCAGCACGATCCCGTTCGTGGGATCCTTGGTTCCCTGTAACGTTCACCGATCGCGCCGATAGTCCCCTATAGAAAACAGATTCCGGGAGAAACGAAAACGATAGAAGATGGACGAAGCCATGAATGTTATTGTCATTTTCAATTAATTACTGTCGCCTTGCTAACGACCACGTACTCATTACCATTATTTATCGGTTACAGATCACCCAGCTGAAGATCGACAACAACCCGTTCGCGAAGGGCTTCCGCGACACCGGCGCGGGGAAGCGCGAGAAAAAGTGAGTATCGCTTTCAAAACCTTCCCGAACGAATGTCGGACCGAGGAATTTCTATGAAGTTGTACGATATAAAGGAGCGAGATCCGGCCGTCGACTATAATCCACCCGTTAGCCACTCCAAATCTCGCCGAGCGAAAAGCAATTCCCCGGCATCGACTCCCGTCTTCCAGACGCACCCTAATTGATAGTCAGAGCTTTTCCGTGCTCTTTACCCCCCCGCGACCCATCGAGGTCGACGGATCGTGGCCCCCGGGGTCAACCCCCAGGGCGACGTGGGGAAGGGGCGGTTGGTTTCACGGGGCTCATTTGCACCCCGGTATCGTCCATTTGTATTCAATATTGCGGCTTTACGAGCTTACGGTCGGCGGAGGGTCCGCGAGCCCGGGCCCGTTTCAATTTCCTATCCGTTGCCCGAGTGGATCCTGACGAGGTTTAAGCAGCTATGCATACGCCTCGTGCCGGCCTCGTTAGCCTCGCTAATCCTCGTTACGCGCCAGCCAAAGCGCGCGGTAAGCCCTGGCAATTTGTCGTCGTTCAGGTGCGATGACTGAAGACGTTGCTCCTGAAAGGGTTGGCACAGGCGGATGAAATGGGCCGCCATACTATTACGTATACTCATCATTAATTTTATATTCGATCTGGCCGTGGTGTTTCTCTTTCTCTTTCGTCAGAGGGAAGTTTGTATAATTAATTAGTAATAAATAAGTCGCTTCTGTTTATTTCTAGAAATAGAATAACACGTCTATACAGCTCGTCATCCAAATTATCATCATACGGGTTCAGTATTGTTTAAAGATCGGGTCCTCGTTTCTTGTTTGTATTGCGGGTGAACTCAAAAATACCCGGATCCCGATAACCGAACGAGAAGCAGGCGCAGAAAAAAAAAAGGGAATATAACGGGGAAAGAGGTAAAAGCGTGGTGCGCCGGAAGTGTTCGCCCCACCACGACAGCGGTCTTTATACGCCGGTTACCGACTGGCAGCCGCGATATAAAATTCAAAGCCGGCCAAGTGGCACCCTCCACGCTAACGACAGCGCCGCCCCTGAGCATCAGTATGCTAATCCGATGATTGGCTATGTTCCAACCCCGCTCCGCTCTCCCTGCCTTTCCTCTTCCTACCACCTTGTTCCCTCTGCCTTTAACCATGACTCCCATCTCCTCGTTCTCTGCGGCTTCCCGATGGGATCGGGGCGACCCTTAACCGAAACCATAAGCCAAATCTAACCCTTATTCTAATTAGGCGGCGCCACGACGCGCCCCTGCTTTGCATATTTTCTCGATTAACCTCGCCCTTTCTTTATCCGGCCCGGGGTGTCGGTCGCGCCGCTTCAATTTCCACGGAACGTCCACCGCCCCTCCTACCCGTGGGGCATTCGTCGGAGGCACCGTTCGCGGGCGACGCCTTCGAATAAGCTTCGGTGGAAACGTTCGCTGGGAGGGTGGATTGTTTTTCGCGAAAGGCCAACAGTACCACGAGTAACGCCTTGAATAAAAATTTCATTGCGTACGGTGGCGAATGCGAAAGATCGAAAGTAGGTGGTAGCAGAACTCCCGTCGCCTTTCCCCGGGAGGAAAATTCCGTAACGCGTCTGATTCGTATTGAAATCCGCCACCCCTGAAACTTCCACTCGAATCGCGCCCTTAACCCCGTGCGCGGTTTCCGGGAGATGGAAAAAATAATCAGCCGCGTGCGGATCGAGCGAGTTCACGCTGCGATCGCACAGTAGTAGTAGCTTCGCCCCCTCCCCCCGCCCCTCCGACCGACGATACGGCTCGAACTTCAGAAAGACGTTTTACCGTCGACGATCCATTAAGATGGTTCGCCGGGAATTATCGAGCCTCGGCAAGAGAACCTTTTCATACAGAATCACGGGCCGTTGTGCATCGAGAGACGCGACGTTACACGGGGCGGCGTGGGGGCGGGGTGGAAGTGCGGAACGCTAGGTACCCCGCGGTCGGAAGGGGATGATTATAAATTTTCCTCGCCGGCGACGCGACGTGGGCGGGATGGCATCGATACACCCCGAGTCATCGTTCGTCAAAGGCGACGATGTGGGCGGAATTTTCGTACGATGTAAACGTCAATCGGACGAACCGTTTGGCGCGAGATGATAATCGCGATATTATGCAGGATCGGGGAACGGAAGGGTTGGCCGTGCCGAGGGGGAATCTGTATTAATGCTGCCATCGCGTCCCCTCTCAATATTGATATTTTCATCTAGGCACTAAGTAATTGTGCTTTCATTTGTATCTTGGCGTTTGTTCTACTCGAAATTTGAAGACAAGGGTGACACTGCTCTTGTTTGCGCTCCCTAGCGAATAGGAAGCGCTTAACAGGATGCATTAGTTGTGCTAATCTCGTGCGCACGCGGACGTTCTAGTTTCGAACCGGTCGCCAACACTTTTCGATTCGTTATCGTGCCCTTATCTCCGCGAATATGTTTCGCTATCTCCCGAACTATTTACCCTACCTTGAGAATAAAATCATCCAGCCCGCTCTACTCGGTACGCGCATCGTCGCGAAAAGAGAAATTCGGTGAACTTCAGCTTAGGAAGCCAAGAGTTGAGAATTTTGCTCCTGATCGAGGTATCTGGTAAAGATTGCAAGCCCTGATATAGAACGGGGGTTTTACTCGCCAAGTCCCATGTCGACCACGCGAACTATTGATTTTTAACGTGCTCTCGCACTTAAGCGCGTCGGAAACCGGAGAACCGTAGCGTAACACCCTTTCCAGGTTCACGGATTCATCCGTACATCGACGATGCACTCGTCACTGACATGTTACTATCTCTCTCTCTCTCTCTCCCTCCGTTTGTCCCTCCGCGTACGAGCTGTACATGCACCGTCGCCGTTTTGCCACGGCTGTATCGGTGCATTGATCGCATTACACCGCATTAGGGTATCGGTAAGCCTCTCGTTACGTCCGGCTCTTGAACGACTCTAGCCGAGTCTTACACGATACTTAGCTCCGCTTGGCATATCCGTTGAAACACGCCGATCCCGGCGAGTTGCCGGGAATAAAGTAAACGGTTTCGTTGCGGACACATCCGCAGACCGTTCACCCTGAAAGATTGCTAACTCCGCGTCGTTGTTGCAGAAGGCAGGCGCTGTTGACAGTGTCAGGAGGCGGTTCCCGACTGACAGCCAGCGGTCCGGCGTCGCCAGAGAAGCGTCGATCCTCCAACTCGGTGAACGATCTCCTGGACGACGAGGACAAGCTCCTGGACGTAGTGGGCCCGGACACGCCGCATCCGGCGCACCATCAACGCGAGCGCGAGCACTCTCGCGAGAGGGACGACAGGACGAGCGACAGAGGGGAGGGTAGCGAATCGTCCGGCTCGGAGAGCGGGGGCGGTCCAGGGCCGACAGGTTCGGAGGGCCCGAGACCGGATGTATCGGTGGGACCGCCGCTGCATCCACCGCTGCTACCGTACCTCTACCCACCGGTGCCGGGTCTGTACCCCGGTCCGGGACCACTGATACCGCCGAGCCCCCTAGGGATTCACGGGGGCGTCACACCCGGCATGCTGTTCAACGCGCAACTAGCCCTAGCCGCGTCCCAACATCCGGCTCTGTTCGCCCACTATCCCCACCCCCTGGCCAGTCCTCTGCATCAGCTGAAGGGCCACCGATTCGCACCGTACACGCTGCCAGCACCGTCGCACGGTTCCGCTTTCGAGACGGTCACGCCCGGCAGCAGAACGCTCAGCCCCAGATCTCCACCGCCGAGACCGTCGACCGGGTCACCGACGCCCGCGGCCGCTCTAACGTCCAGCAGCAGCTCCGCGGGCGAGCTGAAGTCCATAGAGAACATGGTGAACGGTCTGCAGGAGAAGAGGAGACGCAGCCCGAGCTTAACACCCGGCGGGCACAGGGGCGACGCGGACGCCGGCGGAGGGAGTCCGTGACAGGAGAACGAGCCCGTGACCAGCACGAACGACGATCCCGAGGACGAGCAGCCGGCCGGGAGCTGCGAACCCGTCGCGCTCTCCGGCGACGAGAGGGAGCCGGACTCAACCTCTGAGCCGTCGTAGCGGGGGAAGCGGGTCGTCGGTGCCGGGTCGTCCCGGGACCCACTGCGCCCCGACACGGAACGCCGCGCCGTGCCCGGAACGGTCCTACCTGCTACACGAGGGATTACGAAGTGCAATTTTAACCCGAGGACTGGCCGCGTGCTCTTCGGCCCCGACCACCGGCCCGTGGAAACGGCCGCCCGCCTGTGAGTGTACATAAATAAGCCAGGCGCGGATCACGCGGGGCCTGACCAGAGGACTTCGATCGTCGCCGGTGTAACATTTCCGTTTTCCGTGCCGCGGAGCGTGTTTCTTTTGGGGCTCGGTCGCATTGGCGGCCGCGGTATGTTGACTTGGAATTTGTTTTTGTTTTCTTTTTTCTTCTTTTAGAAAAGGAGAACGTGTTTCGAATCTCGCTCGGAGTGAATGGATGTTGGGAGAAAGTGATCGAAATATTCACGGTAGAAACGAAAAAAAAAAAAAAGAAATGAAAGCTACGAGATATTTTTCAGAGTAGCAGCTCGAAGTGCTTCGAACCGTGGCAACGTTTGTGTAGAGACACCGCGGTCTAATGAATTTCCGCCACCAGTGACAGCGGCACGGCTGCGTTCTTACCCGCGTGCGTAACATTAGGTGTAAGCGAGAGGGAGTTATTGCAATACGAGAGCACCTCCTACTATTTGCAGCCCCTGTACATATGTACCCTAGTGATATTATATTATATATATATATATATATTATACATATAAATAACTACTCTCTGTATTAATTATTGAATATAATATTATATTAATTATTAGAGAGACGTAAACGACGCATAAACGCACGCCGCCCTATCACGCATCGACGTCCTCGAAAGTAGCAAAAAGAATAAACGCTGCAGCGCTGAAACAAATGCAAGAAAAAGGACAAACCTGTACGATTCGGTCCCACGATCCGTCACGTTCGACTCGAAATAGCCAGACGGTGTGTGTTTCGCAGAAGAAAAAAAAAGAAACGAAAGAACAGGAATCGCCTGCAACGGCCAGAGTTGCCACTGGACCCGATTTAAGCGACACACCACCCCCTTCCCGGCGTCGTTGCTTCGAACACCGCTCGCTCATCCCGGACCCGCGTCTCCCGCGTTTTGTATAAACGATCGATGTATAATAATCGCGCCGATTACCCCGTCGTGAAGCAGAGAGCAGCGCGGCTTTCCCGAAAACGAGCGCGCGCAATCGGAAAACACGGAACGCGACGGCGTTCGGAGCTTCTGTCGTTTGTCGAAAGTCAAGCGTGCTCGTTCGTCCCCTCGCGGCGTGGCTGCCCCCTTTAATTAACCCTTTGAACGGTGATACTTTTTTTTTTTGTTAGGGACATCGTGCTGGACGGAAAGTTGGTAGAAACGGTATTTAGACGAGGGCTGGTATTGTTTTAGCGGACGTTGCCGAGGGTCGGAGTGCAATCATCCCCAAAACGGCTCCGACCTTTTTATTGTTTCTTTCCATGGGACAAAAAAAAAAAAGGTGCAAGGGTCGCGGTGCACGCGGGCCATGGAATTTCCTCGCGGCTACCGTGCAGAAATGTGAGATTGTAATTGTCCTCGGTTAAACCATCGTCTCTAGTGATTAGCATCTTTAATCCTCTTCCAGTTGTGAACTGCGGTCGGACAGTGATCGAGATGAGTTCCGTGTAACAGGTACGCAACGCTCCGATTGTACAAAGTGAGGAGACATGTAGTCAGCTTGGCAGCCGCTAGAACGTCGCCGCAATTCACTTTGGTTCTATTATTCTATTTCCTTTCATTCGATCGCCGAAAACTCGTGATACCTCCGACGTTGTATTGTATAAAAATGTGAATACATTATATCTGTTCCTATGTTTTTTTTTCCTTTTTAATTAATCGACACTACTTTGCCAGTTGAAAACTGTCATCACAATGATTCTTAAACATAGTTTTTTTCCTATTTAAAATTTTAAATAAATGCGATGTCTGTTGATGGGTTTTTATTTCTTTTATTTTCTCATCCTCCTCATGCAATCACACTTTATTACCATCTATTCAGACGATTAAATGTTCCGATACCACCCTTCCCTCGATCTCTGAACAAATCATAAGAATCTGCGATGGAAGTTACGTTTGTTTTAATTACACGTTTCCTACTTTACGTCCAGAACGATCGAATGAATATTCAAAGGGTTGAAACCGTTCAGTCTTATCAGGCACGATCGGTTCAGTTCTGTATCCGCGATAGAGAAATCGTTCTCCTCAACTCATCTACTTCCTAATCTCTGCAATTCCATTGCAGAGAAGCAGCACAGGATGTTGTCCTGTAACGTGCATCAACTCCGCGACAGAGAAGATCCGAAATCTCCCACCATTCTTGCTGAACGAACAATTTTCTCGCTTTCCTCGTTACCTTCGGCATCGTTCGTTGCGGTGACCTCTCGAAACATATGTTGCGTACTGTCCTGCGTGCGAAGAGTGAATGCGAGGAGGAGAGAAAGTGGAAACACGTTGTCGAGAGAGAGAGAGAAAAGCAATAAAGTACATTGAAGAAAGAACAAGTGCAACTCGACGAGATCTCGAAACGTAGCACGAGGATCCGTGATATTTCGTGGCTTGTATCGTATATTCACCACCCACCCTTTTCCCTTCGTTCACCCTCGCATCGTTGGACGAGTCTCCGAGATCCACGCGATTAACTAATTATACGTGTATACATCCACTGGAAAAAGGAAATACGACACCGACTGTTTTCTCTGCGTCCTCTTACCCTGTGTCAAATAGAACTGTAACAAAGATCCTCTCGATTTTGGAAGAACGAAATAAATGGGAAATCATTTTGTCAAGAACGAAGCGAAAGATCCTCGAAAGCCGGCATCAAACATCGAATACTCGATCGATCCGATGGTTTCTTAACGCCCCGATAATTAAGTTAGCCAATCTCGATATCCCTCGGACCGGCCGTCCCTTTTCGTCTGGCCAACGCGTAAACTTCCGGCGGCAAGAGGCAGGAGACAGGTGTGCAAGGTGTGCATCTCCTGCGAGCGGAGGTAAAGCTAAGGTGATCGACGACGGGGGCACGCATCCCGTGGAAGCTGTTCTCTGCTACGGAATCGCCTAACTGCATCAGCAATTTCAGGGAACCGGTTACATTAATCCGACCATCGTATTCATAGGTAAGTAAATCAGTCTTTGCTTCCCATTAAAAAAGAGAACTACAAAACTGTTATGAAACGCTCAAAATCCAGATACCTCTCGAATTAATGGAAAAAGGAAAATGGAAAAGGGACCGTGTTCTCGTCGGGGAACGAACAAGTGTCCTCAATATAATAATCATCGTTAATTACATTACCGATCCTCTACGTAAGCAGCAGTTAATCCATGGGCGCGTTGCTTCCACTTGTAAAATAAACAAAATCGTCCGATGACCAAAAAAATCAGTCCCCGGTGGCGGGGAAGGGGTGAACGGGTGGCAAAGGAGCGGGCGCCGTTGACTCTTTTTAAGTCGTGTCCATCATAAAAGCTAACGACTTAATCGCACGTGAACGTACAAATTGCGTGATTGTATAATTAGAACCGGCCCGGGGACGCTCGTGTAAGCGGGCATTTTTGTCGGAAATGCCCGTCTCTCCGCCCGGACCTCCGTTCATGTTTTTGTTGTTTGTTTTTTCTTTATTCTCCCACCGCGAAATATCGCGACCACGTTGTAAACAAGCTGCCCCTCTGCGTGAGCATAAATAATTCATGCGCGAGCACAAGAATAAGATCCATCGGACGGGCTAGCCTCGCGTACGTGTACACGACGTTACGAGACGCAAAAGAAAAGAGAAAATGCTACCGCGGTGGAAATTGTTACTGGGCTCGTTTCCGCCGAAATATCGGCCCGCCCGTTCATTTGGAAACTCGCAAATTCGACGGGACCCGCGGCATCTGCATACGCAGCACCGAGGTGGACATTTGCATCTGCGAATTTAATTAACCGCGGCGCAACGTTGTTGTTATTATTCGATGGACACTGCGATTATATCGGCCGCGTAGGCGATTTGAATGCGGACTTCGGAAACTTCCGACGATCCTCGGTATGGCACGCTTTAGTGAAATTCGAATTGAAAGCATTCCCGAAAAGTGAATCTGTACAATTCTTTATGAATGCGGGTGGTCCATTTATTTAGCGGGACACGTAATCCACGCGGACGATGACAGCGTCGTGCATTTTCGTGTATTTCCCATGGGAACGGAGGGGATTAATCTGAATTATAGCGAACTTTAAGATTCCAACCTTCGGTTTCAAAAGCAATTCGGCTACCGTTAATCCGTCTTACTGGCAGACTTTATTTTGCGCGAAACGAAAGAGGTCTTAGCCGCGAGTAATAATTACGAGCTGTTTTTTTTCGGCGGCAACACGTTGCAACTGTTTAAGCGTAATCGCGAAATCTCCGGAACGTCGACTGGTTCACCTGGGTGTTCCCCATTAATTTCGCAACTTTTTTGGGAGGGGGAACGACCGATCAACGTAATCGACGTTGAAATTTTTTAATGCCCTCCTCCGTTTCTTCTCGGGGAGGCGCTCGAGCGATGATTGCAACCGCGTTGGAAGATCATCCACGCGTCTACAATCGAATATTCACTTCTTCTCGACGAACCGAAGATTAGTGCTAATAATAATGATACGTACTCTCCGGTCGATGTCACGCGCGTAGAGGAAGAAACGACGCAGAGTAGACACGTTGTTTGAAGCATGGCGATAATCTCGCGGGCAGGCAGAAACGCGAGCCGCAGTCACGCCAGCAATTCCTAATCTGGAAAATCTACGGAGCCGTGACATTCCATTTTCATGGTCAATTAATGCGAACGCGATCGATCCGCCGCGGCCGACGCCGTTCCCGATCCTTTCACTCGGATCTCCCGGCGATTTTTTCTTTTTTTTTTCTTATTTCCCCACCACCGGGCGATAATTGCCACTTGAAGTCTCGCCGACGCGCCTCCGGTTACGTTGGATTTAATTAACCGATGCGGACAACTAACACGGATCGGCCTAACGTTGAATCGCGAAATATCCATTGTGCCGAGGTTGATAAGAGAGTTAATGAGAGGGGACGACCGTTGTAGGTGTGAATTACGGCGTGTAATTGCAGGAAATACCTCGGGCTCCAGGTATCATTACCGTTCAACTCGAAACTATCATTTGTTAGATTATTTCCACCGACGTTTAGACTCGATTCTCCGACGCTTACCGTTCGTCTACGAGCCGCGCGTAATTGCGTTAGATTCGCGCTCCGGCATGTAATTATCGGTGGTGAAAGAAACGATGCTCGTTTCGCACCTGGCAGATTAAAATTATCGTTCGAATAGTGTATATCTAATTTAGAGAAAGAGCTACACTATTCTGTAGATATTTTCGATCACCGGTGTACCGGTCCTATCTTTACAATTTTATTTACAATTCTCCTACTTAAGCGCGAACGAGGATCGTTTGAATTTTCCTAATCGAATCCACGCGTTTCCTGGAAACGACCCATTTCTTGCCCCCGATAAAAGGGGAGAAATGAAACGGCGCTAGCCTTTTAAACTCGACGAACGCAATAAGCGGTGATCCATGTCGAGGCACGGTGAAACGCGATCGCTTAGCCATCACGAACCGGCGAAGATTCCGGCGCACGTATCGGACGAATTCTCGTGCGGTTCGTTTCTTCTTTTCGATTTTATTCCGCGCTTTGCCGAGCAGCCAGCCAGCTTCGCCGTTGGTAATCGATTCGATCACGAAACCTGCCCGTCTTTTCGTTGTCTCTCCGAGTACAGTCGCCCAATCTACCCCGCTGTCGTTCGACCGATATTAGCATAGCGGTAGCCACCCCTCCTCGAGGCTGAATTAGCGATCTCTTAAAATGCCGTTTCGTGAGCGAAACGAAATCCATTCGCCCTGACGTGTTTATACGGAAATTGCGGTCGTAATATTTCAGAAGATTGGTCGTTTCGAACCGCGATCGTGGGTATTGAGGGTAATAAAAAGAAAAGATAGCCCGAAGGAAGATCTCTATCGTTAATTTATTAAGGCGACGCGCAATAATAAAACTTTAAATCTTCCCTCACGGTAACCCACGCTTCCCTTATATTCGCCTATCGCTGAATCCAACGAAAACTTTCCGGCCTCGAGAGAAAGGTGTCAACCTTTTAAAAAAAATCACTCGCCACCCCAACGCGATCGTTCGCTGTCGGAAGTAATCGATCGACTGGTTTCCCGTCGATCGAACCGCATTTACATTTAATAGTCGCCGAAGTCGCGGCCGATACGGGTACGACAGATTGTATTTCCGACGATAAATTCGAGACCACCCCCTCCGGTTCGGCGGTCGGGGTGTAGGCCCGAGGGCTGGCCGGTACCGAGCGTGTATAGCGCGCCCCGGCCAAAGAGCGCCGTTTAATATCGTTTAGAAATTATTCCGCGGAGATAGCCATCAGCATACAAATTGCTTTCGCCGAAGGACCTCCGGCAGGATGGGCCGCGCGTTTCCTTCGCGGTTCCCATCAGGGGCGAGTCTTCTTTCCGCGTCCGTTTGTTCCCGTTGGCCCGGTAAACGATCGCGGTACAGAAAGCGGAAAGCTTGTCGCTTGGCATTGCACTTGAAATCCGTTCGACGCTTTGTCAGGGTTAAAGATTAAGATTGGACAGGAGGATTAAAAAATAAATAATTCGATGAATCCGCAGTGAACTGTCGCCAACGATTCGCAACGCGTGCGAGTCCGAACGTTTCCCTGGATCTCGTTCCAACCCAGCCCCTGCCTCTTACCCAGAAGAATCGACAGGCAGAAAAAAATCCGACGAAGGGATCGAAACGGGAGGGAGGGGAAAAAATGGCGAAAAATGCGAACTTCTCACCGCGGCCGGCGACAAAGGGTTTCGCGGTGGCGTGCTGCTGCTGCCGCTGGCTCGCAGATAAATCTTCCCGTCTCTGTCTCACCATCGCAGCGCGTTAGCAAGAGTCGGACGGCCTCTTGCGAGTCGTTCGGAGGGCCCTTTCTGGTCCAGGCCTAACGCAGCGTCCGTTCCCCCGCCACCGCCCCGCCCCGCCGGCTTGGCTCTCATTTACACTACGAGCACCAGGATTTACTGGCCACGGAATACAATGCGGACCTGTCCGTGTCCATCCAGCGAGACCGGGAGCCGTCCTCTAGTCGCGCGTACGTACACCTCTCTTCGTCCTCGGCTATAGATATCCGTGACTGCCTCGCCACGGGTTTAGGCGAGCTCTACTCGTCCCGCTCGACCGCCGCACCCGCCTGCGTTCTTTGGGGGGGAAAGAGGAATAATGGGGAGCGGATAGTGTCGGACCGGGCGGATTTACGCTCGCTACCCGACGCGAGATTGATGCTCGTTCGAGCTTCTTGCGCGTTCATCTTTTTTTCCCCCTTTCTTTATAAACGAGGTTGACTAATTGGTACGCGGCTGTGAATTGGTTAATTATCAAGCGCGACTCATAGATCTACACGATAACGATCTCAATTCGGTCCCGGGAGTTTCTGAGGAGCGTCCAACCAAAGGGCCATCCCGTACGATTCCCGTTCCTGTGGTATCCCCAGAATTCAAGCACTCGTTCTCACCTGCACAGCGGAGAGAAGCAAGACGTCCCCGAGGGCGAGAGAACTGTACCAACGGAACTGTTCGGTGCTTTTAAGCCGCTGCGGCATCGGCGCGGCGCCCTCAGAAGCGCCGACAAACGTTGTATCCAGTTAAGAAGCCCTTCTCCCGTCGACCCTTTGCTAAAAGTCAGTCGCGCCTTGTCCTCTCGTCGAGAAGCAGCGACCGAAGGATCGCCTTCTCGGTCAGGTGCGAACGAAGAATCGAGCATGGAATTCCTCGGATCCTGCAGAATTTTACTGCTCGGTGCGATTCTTCACGATTCTCACGACACTTCCGTTTCGTGCAATGAAAATCTTTCTTACAACCACGACCTAGACGCGCGATGAGGAGTACAGAAACGAGCGAGCGTCGCTTTCGAAATCGCGTTAGCCGCTGAAAGGATTTACATTCGCGAGGGCCGCTAGAGACGGAGGTGGCCGACGAAGCCGCGGCGGTCCGTTCGGGCAATACTTTTCTCTCGTCTCGCCGTTCAAGGCCCGCGCGTACAAAGTCCTCGGCCTGAGTTGTTGCTTCCCTTCCTACCGCTATGTCCCGGACAGATCGTGTGGGAGTGACTATCGTCCGGCCCCGGCTGATTTGCGATCAATTTGCCCTAATTTACAATCGGTGCCGTCGGTGCCGCGATGCCTTCAGCCCCGGCCTTTCGCGGCGTGGAGCCCTTATGCTCGTCCTCGCGGACGGAAAGATTCATCTCGACCAGCGGAGAAATTAATCGAACGCCTTGTAAACGTCGCACGGTCTTCCTTAAGTCTCGAACGTTATTTCGCTCGCTTAATTGCGGGGAAAGCTTGGAATAAATCGTTAATGATTTTCTCCAGATAACATTGAGCGATTAATATGGCGGAATTGTTTGGAGAAGATCTGTGAGTAAATTCGATGTCGGGGACCATAGATTGAAATTTGCGTAAACTTCACTTGGGACCGGACGGAAGACAGAAGAATGACGGGACAAATTACGAATAAATTACTGTTACGGAAAATCGAGTAAATGATTAATTACTCTAACGGCGGTATTATTAATTTATCAACGATCTTCCGCGAATGATATACACTTAATTAATTAAAAGTTCCGCCGATTACCCGGCATCGCGGGGAGGAGAGCGTTTCGAAAATCCCCCGGCCTTGTTCAAATTTCAACGAGCACGTAATTTTTTAACAAGCATCCTCCGCTCGATCCTGCCGAGTAATTAAATAAAACTCCGACAATTGTACACTTCATTAACCACCGCCCGGACGAATCCACATTTGACTAATTAATTTCCCGTCCTTAACTTCGTTAATCGCGCTAACGCTACGTTAACTTATTCCCTCGTACGCTTGCTTGTTTTTAGAACATTTTAACGGTCCTACGAATCTCATAGATTTCCAAAAGAGTGGGGAATAATAATCGGTGATGCGTGGCGGCGGGGATTAATCGAAGGTCTGAAATTCAATTGATCGTAGATTATTCTTCGCCAATCCCATTGGTACAATTGCAAGAAAGAAACATATGCTCCGCGCTGTTGATTGAATCCCTCGTTTTATCGGTGAATCGACGTCTCCGTCGAGGCGAACGTTTTTCGCGCCTCCGTCTAGACTCTGTTAAACAGCGGAGACAGGTAGCGCGTTAACGGCGTAACGGTATCGTTTCTGGTTCTCACCGAAACTGCTTATTCCCTTCTTCAGAGCTGCCGGAATCGCGTCAGAAAAATAATGGCAGGAAATATAAATTCTGCCGCGCGGTGACCGCGAGATAAGCGGCCCGCCGAGAGTGGATCCTCGTCGTCCGCCTCGCAACAGTATACTCTTAATTACTTTATTATTTTCCGGACGACGACGGTAGCAATCCCGTCCTAGAACTCCGTTCCTCGTTCATTCGAAGGAAAGAGGCGGAGGGGGGGAAATTAGTGAATCTTGAACCGCAATCACACAACAGATACGGATACGATTATTAAGCTTCGGTCTCAGAAATTAAGGGGTCACCTCGCGGTAGGGCTACCAATAAATTCTCCGCGATTTGAAGATAACGGCCAACAGTAAAACCATAGGACCCGGCGTACCGAGACAATGCACGCTCGAGGCACATGCGCCTACGGTGTGTTCCTAAATTGCCCCCAAAAGGGAAGAAAAAGCATAAAGGAGAGAGTTGAAAGGAGTCAAAAGGAAATCCGCGGTGGGGACGGCTGTATTTCACCGTCCCGGTTCCACGCGAGGCCCGCTATACATAACACACACTGGGGCCCTTCACAAAGGACTCGTGGTGAGATGGTAGCCTGCAAGATCGGATAATATGGGTAGTTATTTGTCGGCGCCGATGTTGGTTTTTCAGGCCGGTGTGTGTGTTGGCTCATGCGTGCCGGGCCCCCCCGCGGCGACGAACCCGCCGGCTCTTAAGGCCCGTTTCCCCACCTCCGATCTTCGCGGATCCCTCATCTTTATCTCTCGACCGGGTCGTCCGGTCCACCCTCCTCTCCCCCCGTTACCCCCATCGTTTCCTTATCTTCGCGCTTCTCATCACTTTTCGCGCTCCATCTCCGGGCCGTTCGCGACCGGTCGCGTTCTGCGAGATCAGCGGTTAGATTAAACGCGAAACGGGCATTAATAGGGACCCCTGGCTGGCTCGGCTAGGAGGGTGGGGCCAGTATCGTTGGCCGATCGAGTCCCGATGACTTTCGACGATCGGGAATTCGCGTCCAACCGGACCGAGCATTAATAATCCGTGACGGTGCGCGATATTTTTTTCGCCGCTCAATCACGCCACGGGGGAGATTGTTCTATGTATACATAACGCTATCTCAACTAAACGATTCAACTTAATTTCACCTTCCAATAATTTGTAAACGAAACAGCGCGCTCTTTCTCGGACACCCTTGAAAGCCGCTAAATCGATCCGCCCCGATATCCATTACGGGTCGCGTTCGCCTTCCACCTCGAGGCTCATCCCAGCACGGTTCGTCTAATCGCGATAAAAGACTAGAGCCGTTAAGTAGAAAAATATGGGCAAGCGGGCCGGAGGGGTGGCAAGCGACACGGACGACGCGCAACGGGGCGGTGTAGCGGCGGGGCGAGAAGGGACCGATCGCCGCCACACACATGCTGCGCCGAGGCGTTCGTAACGTCTTTTAATCACGAAATGAGCCGGCGCTCTTCAAACGATCCGGGGCCCGCGGTCCTCCGTTGGCCGAATTAAGTAAATCGATAAATAACAAGGGATACCTCGGCAACACCTGCGCGCACCTCTCCTCGCCGACAGCGTGGAACAGGATTTACGACGCGGGGCGCCGCGACGCGCTGATTCTCCTCTTCCCCCTTCCTTCTCCGTTTGCTGCCTTCACTTGTATCGGACAGGTTTTCGGTAAAATTTCGAACTTGGACACTTGGATCTTGCGCACGAAACAATAAAAGAAAAAAAGTGAAAGAGAAATGGAACAGGAATTTACAGTAGCCGCGCGGTACTTATATCATTTGTAACAACCCTATACTTTGTCATTTTTGTTTTTTAATTGATAGCAAAGTAGAACGCAAAGTTTCCACTTTCTAGACACTTTCTGCGCCGCTCAATTAGCATTAACCGCCGCTTTTACGAACGGATGAATTTTTTCCCGAGTATCGTATCGGGCTCGGAATATAATCGAACAGTAAGACAGCGACGCGATGGGAATCCAGCTTAACGGGCTCGAGCGTGAACCGCTGTTACGCTATCACGCGGAACATGAAGGCCTGTACTTTATAATAGGGGATGAGACGTCGCTCGCCGGTGTCTTCGGGTCAACGCAGCTGCGCCCGGTCGCGCGATCTCTCTTTATTAATTTCGTTGCGAAACGAAGGAGGGACGATGACGCGGCCGCGGAGAAAGATGAAGATAAGAAAGGGACGAGGATTGTATCCTGGTAGCAATTAATCGGGCACGCGTTAATTCCCTGAACCCAGCTGTTTCGTTTCTCCGATTTCCTTTCCCTTCTCCCTGCTACTCAGCTACAGCGACGAATAAATAATTCGTGGCATCGAGATGAAAATAACGGGAATGTTATTAAGCGGGGACGAAAAGTGATGAAATCAGAGGAACCTTATTGGCGGGGGCAACGATCGCGAGAAGTGTAACAACAAAGGGTGCATTAGCGAAAATGGGAACGAGTGTAGCCGCGGATACCGGAAGTGGCGGTGAGAAGGAGACCGCGCGCACAAAGGGCGAACGCGTAAAGATGCGGGCGAAAAGAGAATGATCGGTGAATAATAAGGTAACCGACGGGACCTCGTAAATAATAATTATCATGGGAATCATCGTGAAGAAAACGCGAACGCTCGCGGAAAATGCTTTCGATCGCGGCGATTTATGACGCCGCGCGCACAATGGGCCCTTGGACTAGCTTCGCGTACACTGGGAAACGAAGTTCCGCGAATTCGAATGCAGCCTCGTGCTTGTAAAAACATATGCAATGCATAACAACGACGACTAAAGAGGGAACAACGCTTTCCCCTTTATTTCCAAGTGGCAGTATCGGCGGAAACTCCGGGGTGGGGAACGAAGCGAGTAGATAAAGGGGGACGTCGGTTTGTATCGGATCCGGAACGGTGCAGCGCGCCCCGTAGAATCGACGGCGGTATTCGGGGAACGCGAGATATGAAATCCAGGATCCCGTGGCCGGTGGTAAAAGGGAGCCGCGCGGAGCGAGCGACAGCACGGACAAGGAACGGCGCACCGGTAGCCGCAGAGCGCCGTTTCGCAAATTGAAATGGAACGGGCCGGCGCGGCGCGGTGGCTTTTTTTCTCGCCGTTTAACCGTAATACGCAGCGCGTTTATCCACGTGTACCAGGCGGCCCCCCCCCCCCCCCCCCATAGCAAAAAGAGGAACTGGCGCGTACAAACGGCAAGGAAATATTGCTCGGTGTCGGCGCGCGAAAATTTATTGCCGCGCCTGCCGTCGAGAGCCGGAGGGCCGCGTGAATCGGCTAGCCGAGACGGGAAAGGAGGTGTATGTTGCGCCAAGAGGGAGAAAATCGGGTTCAGAGCGAGAGGAGCCGAGGAGATAAATGACGGTCGTGGAAAAGCTGGAAAATAGAAAGGGGAATTAGAAGGGTAGATATATATATATTGTGAACTCGAGGGAGGGGAAACTGGAAAATTTGCAACGGAGTAATTAGTAAAGACTGGAGGAAGACACAGAAGAAAATGGGAAATTGGATCGTCAGGGAAACGGGTTCAAGGAATGGATAAAGAATGCCGCGAAATCAGTGGCGGAGAGAATGCAGCTCCGGCTGGGCCAGATGGGAAGAAACAGAGGAAGAAGGATCGCAGAGTATCAGTGGCAGGAAATAGAGAGTCTTTAATAAGAAGGGTGGACAAAGATACACGGAGGAACGTCGTGTCTCGGCTAATCGAAACTGTGAAATGACACACGACCGACGCGGTCCATGAAATTATCGTACAAAAACGATTAGCACAATGTCCGCGTGCTTTCTTTTGACCCTACGTCGTCGGCCGCTTGCTTCTTTTTCTTTAACGAGCGACGGCTCGTTACACGGTCCTCTTCGTTCCGCGGGGTATATCCATCAAGCGTGTATATACTCCCTTCTCTATATGCGTTGACGAGTCGGCGTGATTTGCTGCGACAAATAGTCCGAGTCAAACGAGTCGTGCTTCACTTTTAGAAGCTTCCAGCCTTAGGCCCCGCCGACGCATGTTCCCCCGCGAAAAGGAAATCGTAGGGACATCCTGTGCACGGCGGAGCCTCGTGAAACGCGTTTCACTCCTGGTAGACGTTCAGCCTTCGACCGAGAACGCCTTTCCGAAATTGTCGCGTTTCACCCGTGAAACCGTCAACAGCTCTTTTCTACTGGCCTCGGTGAAATCGATTTTCGGTTACAAGCGCTGCTTAATAAAACGCGTTCGAGCTGTCCAGCGTTCACGTAAGCGCGGAGTAAGAGAAGACAAGAGCGGCGCGAAACACCCACGCGCGTTCCCCAGCCGTGCGAAAGATGTTATCGTTCGTCGACGGGATGCGTTACAAGATTATGCAAAACGGTGACGCTCGCCGATTAATATCTTCGCGCGGTCTGTTCTTGTACGGATCGACACTCATCGCGTTTCATTTTCCACGATCTCTGCGGCGCGGGAGGCTTTTCGGTGGCTACGAGACGAATTTCCTCCCGCCCGGGTCGATTGGACTCCGATGGAGAGGAGCCAAGGGACGAGTAAGAATCATTTAACCGGCAGCAGCACGAGAACGAACCTGTTCCACGGCAGAGTAGCGGGATACGAAGACGACGGGGGAAAAAAGGTGTAGAAGAAACGCGATAGTCGGTTGCCGGCTAAAAGGTGCGAACGGAATTAAGCCCAGCGTTTCCTTACTCCTGGCTAATTTCCTGTGTGGTCCAACTCACCCCTCCCAACGGTGCCGCGGACGAAGGGCTAAACGAGCCGATAAATCTTGTCCACGTTCGCCGCGTATAACGGCGTGCTCGTGTCCGGCGTGCACGCCGCTTTATATCGGGACGCGTAATTAGGCCGAGGGACAACAGGTGAGCAGCTCGTGACACAGCTGCCGGTTACCTTTCGATCCTTCACGTTCGGACGGCCTTTTATCTATTAGGAGAATCGAGGGAGATGTATCGGATCGAGGAGAGGAGGGTTTCCTCTGTCATAGGCCGAGTATGTCTCTCTTGTGAGAACGCAGCGAGATGAGGAACGGTAAGAAAATTCGAGCGACATTCGTGGAGAGTAACGACTGTTTTGGGGAGCGTAGAATACATCCGGTGGAAAAGTTAGATTCGCAATCGCGAGTGGAAAGTAAAGAAACGAGTAGACCGCAAGGAAGGCGACCGTTGACAAAGAAGATATCCCAAATATCATAAGGAAAATATCCCGTGAAAAGTTGTCACCAGCTGTAAACGCGGGCCGCTCCGTCGTTCCCGGTTCCTTGATAGCTTTCCAAGGGGACAGATCTTATCAGGTGGCACTCCGCTCTGGGAGAACGTCATGCGTGAAGAAAACGTCCGCCGAGAGACGGTCATCTAATTTTAGCCCTGGTCTAATTAGGCCGAATACCTTCGAGAGCTGATTTATCGGTGACCACGTGAGAGTCTAAAGCCACGACACAATCTGTTCCCTTGCGTTCGGATCGAATACATATTAAGCAATCGTCCACGGATGGGCGAAAAGTGATGAAGCTACGCAATTATGAAAATTATGAAACTGTGTGACGGACGTTGAAAGCAGTTTGCTCGTTGATCTATCCGTGGCCCATGGAATCGGTTACAAAGTCGACAGGTTCCCGCGAAGCTGCCGCGTAGCAGATTGTAAGACATTGTCCCGCTGTCGGCTTAGAGCAAAGCCGATTACGGGCCGATGAGAAATTCGTAAAATGAAACCTTCCGGTGGCGGCTGGTGCTTCTGCGTCCAAATAATTCCTTGAAACCACTCCGTTCTAATCGTTTCATTCCGTCGCCGGCCGCGGAAGGGTGAAAAACGCAGCAGAAACGAGTACGCGGTATCCGGGTGCACAGAAATATTGAGGACGCGCGTTGTTTCCGGGAAATTATTTACACGATATTTAATTTCATATCGGCGAGACGGGCATCGCGCGACGCGCGAAACAATCGGGGCGTTTCATGTTCCGCTTTATTTTCCGTTCAATGGAGTTCAGCGTTCCGATGAAAACGGAAATCGCCGAACATTGATGGGGAAAATGTAGCTCTCGATCGGTCGGTCGCGGTTAATGCGACCAGCGGGCAATTTTTAATTTATCGCGCGTCGCTGAGGAACGATGCGCGCCGCTCGTTCGGCGTGGCTCTTGTTTTTCGACGCGGTGGAAAATCTGTGCGGCGCTAAATCGCCCGTGACGCTCGTCGTGAATCGTCGGGGCGGCCGCGGACACCGGCGAAAAAGCGGTTCGGCAGTTGCGTTTAAACATTATCTGTTATTTACGCGTAAAAATGGAAACGACAGCGATCGGCGGACGGTGGCGTTGGGCGACGCGATGGATCCGCGATACCGATGACTGAAGCGGCAATGAAGCGAAATTGATTATGCTGCGCGAACGGATTACCATCAAAGTTGCGAACGAGCCGGACGAGAAAAATATCGAACGCACGTGGGAACGCTAGCGAGGGAAACGTTTTACGTAACGCGGAAGAGATTGATAGAGGGTCGCGGTGCCGCGGGATTGCCAGTGTCCGGAGACAAGAGGAGATCTTCGTGAAACTCGAAGACGGAGGGATCGTGATCCAACGGATCGATAGCGGCCTCTTCGAGGCTCGCTAGCTTAACGTTGTCCCAAAGAGATTTTCTTTATAGAATCGAGAGGCTGGCAAGCTTCTTCTTTAGAATTACGTATACTCAAAAATGAATAAATATATGCGAACAATTGCATTTAGTAATTACAATTGTTTTAATGGCAAAAGTATATCATTGTACGTATTTTTGTTAGAAAGTTTGCTATTCATTTTTTTAATTCTTAGAATTAACGGAGTCTAATCGAATGAGTATAAAATTTTGTTCATAGTTTATTTTAAGGGAGGATTTTCGAAGGACGTTCGAATTTTTCTTAAATCTTTGTAGGTGTATGTTGCGACAAGAAGGGTAGTCTGCGGTCGTTCGTCAGGGCGTCTGCCAACCACCCCTACCCACACTCTGCATAGTACCCCATGGTTTCCGCGCTCTGGATTTTCTGTGATCCGAGTCGTGGGGATCATCTGATTGCGTGCAGCCGGCCGGAACATCCGATTCCTCCAATTAAGCTTTCGCACTTTTTGATGCCGAGGGAAACATCCTGACCGTGGCGTTGCGAAGAAGGGGATGACAAAAAAAAAGGGGGGGCACCGGCAGTCGAGAAAGACGTCGCTGGGTACACGCGATGGGAGTTGAAGAGAAAAAATTCGACCGAGAACGGGCAGGAGAAAAGAGCAAATACCGAGGGGCGGAAGGGCGAGGGAGCGCAAAGAAAAAGGGGGAAAGGATTAAGCCGCTTGTTAAAATCCGACATTAAGGGCGTCGCCGGTCGATTGGATTTAGTCGGCTCGCGTGACAATTGACTCACGTCATCAGCGCGATCCGCAATCTCATCGGGAAGGAGATTGCTCTGCAAAATTTCGCGGCCCCGACGTTATAAAGTTTGCGGCTGACGCGGAAACCCGTCGCGTCGACCACTATGAAGCTTTTTCGATCTACACTGCGGTCGTCTGCGGTACTCTCCGCCCTCGTCGAGTTTCAACTTCCGTTCGCTTTCGGACGCGAGAAGCTTTCATTCTTAAAAATAATCAACGCGGCGTCGAGCACAGAAACATTCGGGGCAGGGGGGGGAGAGAAACATTTACGGAACTATTCCACGCGATAAATAGTCTGTCTCTAAACGTTCTCGAGCGGGTGCCAATCTCTCGTCCCCTCGGAATGCCACGCGAAACGGGAAACAAGCGTAACATCGACGCAGACGTCATAAATCCAGCAGAAACGATCCGGGGAGCGTGTAATAACGATCAAGCCCTTGCGGAGGACAGGGTGTCGCGATTCGGACGCCCAGCGTTCGCGCTAATGTCGGGTCTCCCGTCGTGGATCGACCCTCGACGGAGACACGACAAAACCAGCACTAATTTCACAAACGAATAAACGCGAACCGAGCGGGCCCTGGTCAGAAACGAGTCGAGCGTGGAAAACGAGGCAACGAAGGGGGGGGGGGATGGAGAGGGAGTGGAGGTCTCTGCGAGAGGCGGCCGAGATGGAACGTGATAACGCGTGGGGCGATACCGATACGCCCGCCCGATGGAGATGAGTCAGCCGCGTCGGCGAAAGCGATTCACCCTCTACGAAGGATATCATCCCCCGCGCGATGTACGTGGGGTGCGTCCGAATGTTAGACTGACCGCGATCTCTAGCCCGCTATCGATCATCCCGAATCCTTGTGACGAATCCCGGGGATTCCCGGACTCGTTTTCCGTGGATCGGCGAATTTTATTTCACGTAGATTTTATCGAACCGCCAATGGGGAAGTTGATACGGATTGACAGAGCGGGACCGACACGATTATTCCCGGTTCCAGGGACTCGTACGTTCCTGTGACATTTGTTTTGGTAAACTCAGATCGAAATTGGAGTCGAATAAACGGGATTCTAATGTTACGTTGTTTATTCTAAAAAGACGTAGAGCAGGTGTTAGCAGATCTTTGGATCTTACAGAAAAATTCCTACATTTAGGTATGCCAATCCCTACCAGTTCTACCATCAACTTCCGTGAATGATAAATTACCACAGTTTTATCTTAAAAATAGAAACAGAGGTCCACGTACAATCTGCTCCCGAATAATAAAGTCGTTCTTCTTCGACACAGAGGAATACTATCGCGAGAAATGATCACCGTGCCGAGCCACGGTTCCACGGCGATCCCCGAACCCGAAGATTCTCATCGCGCGATTGCTTGAAAACCCGCGGGTATCGAGCGTGTACCGTAATGTTCGAAAATCGGTCGATTCCGTTCGCCCACGATGACCGGTCGGCCGGATCTAATTGCATCGGTTCCGAGGGATCCCGCAGGGACGCGGCAAAAGCCCGATCTCCGATCGGTCTCGGTAAACGATCTGTATTGGCGGGGACGGACGCGACGCGATCTTATCTCGGTGCAGCGGCGGTTGATCTCGCTTTGGTCGCTACATTCCCCGGCGATGTCTATCTTTTCGACACCCTTGCCGATAAAAACCGGCCGTTCCGACCGCGCACCGGCCGATCTCTCTATCCGTGCCGTCGATGTCGCGCGAACGTACGATCCGCCGTGATCGCGGTCAAGCGTATTCGAATTCGCGCACGCGGTAACTGGGTGGTCCTGGTTGCCGCCGTTCAACGGCTGCTCCTCGTCGGCCGATTTCTGGTGCAGCGGGCCGAGTTATAGCGGCGTTTAAAGGGATTTATACCGGGACGAAACGCGATTCGAGCGTTTCCGAGTTTCCTTTAGCAAACGACACGAGGAGTCGCGGTCCGTTCCGAGGCTTCCTCGTCCGCGCTGGATAGTCCGGCGCGAGGATCGGCCTTAATTAACTCCGGAGTCGACGATGGGGCCAGCTCGTTTGCGGGACCCGAGGACGCCCGGACCCCTGGGTGGCCGGCCACGAATTCCAGTTTCTCGATAATTGGTCGAGGTGTTTCGACACCCGACCACACCAACCTCCGAGTATGAGGAATAAATCGACGTCCCTCCCGCTCCTCGCTTCCCTTCGCCGAGCTTGTTTCTATCTTCCGGCTGGGTTGATTCGAGGGGAAAGGGTACGCCGGGAGATGGTGAGGATACATTCGAGACGATGACACCGCGGCGGGAGGCGCCTGCTTACGATCGCCACGACGCTGACGGAGAACGATCCGTGTTCAGCGATACACCTATGCATGGAATCCGTCCGGGTTGTGGACTTAATATAAGTTCGAGGAACTCAAGGGAGACGGAGAGTCGGCGCTTCGGTAGATCGGGCCTCGAATCGATCGGGCGTGCTCGAGTTTTTCGGTGCGCCGTTCGACGAGATATCGCGACATAAGTTTCCGAACAATCGGGATGCGTAACTCACGGCCCGAAGTAAATACCCCGGCGCACAGCGGACGCGTATGATACGTGTAATTGGCCGTAAAGGGACCGCCCGCGCGCCGCTCCGACCGGCAGGAATATCTTGATTACGCCCGGCGAAAGCTGATCGGGATGAGCGGACGGGGCGCATTAATCTTAACGGGGTCGGGGGTCTGCGCGCGATTACAGAAACGCGCGAGGTTCGCGGCGGGAAGAGAGATCGAGGTCTCTCCGTAGCGGCGTAGATGGACAGCGTATACGCGATCGGTCAAATAAATGAATCAACGATTAATGCGCGGCTCGCGATCGGGCGCTAAAGAGCGCCGTTCAATATGCATGAATCGGGCGACTTCACAGAACGATATCTTCAATTTATTCGAGTTTCGAAAGAACGTCACTTTCTCCTTTCTTTCGCCGGCAACCTTGGCCGCCGGTCGGGTGGCGGCTACCTTCTGGCCAGCGGGCAGCCGGAATCTCCCAGACTTCGCGTGGAACCGGATAGAACGAGGGGATGCCCGTATCAACTTGGATGCTCGTCCGGCGGACGAGGCGCGGGTGTCAGATGCATTCGAGATAAAGAGCATCGTGGTTCGTGCACTGTTTCCGGTGCACGTATTCCTTCCGAGGGGGGATGGGGACAAACGGCGTTCCCTTTGGCACGGCCGCACGAGAACCGAAAACGTGGCGAAACTACGGAATATCTTCTCAACTCTTTTCACGAGCGGCGATAAGGATCGACGAGCGAGCGCGGGGTACCCTGTCCTGCATCCTTCAGATCGGGATCGCAACTGGGAGCGACGTGGCGCTCGTTCTCAGGTGAAACGGTCGGATAAAACGCGCCGGGAACATGCGAGAAATTGCGAGGCGACGAAGGGAAATTGGGCCGCAGGATGCGCGATAAGGAAGGATCTAAGACCATTGGGAAATATAGCGAAACGGACGGAAGGAGAGTCAACAAAATATAAAGCACAATGAAATATTCCGCTTTCATTTTTCTGTGTAGATATTCAAAGAATTCATGTTTCCGCTCATCGGCAGCTCCGTTTCTATTTTACCCAAAAGAAAACAGCCAAGGAAGGCGACGAACGAAGCCGGGGCTGATAACGGCCGTCGGGGTGGGAGGATCAAATTTGTGGCACGGCTGGATCGAGAAGGAAGTTAACGGCGGCCAAAGAGCGATGGGGCACCAAGGGGTTGGGGGGTCACGAAATTTGTGAGGGTTTTTTTCTTAGATTCATTAGAAACGTACGATTAGCCCGCGAAAGAGCGGCTAGAAACCTCGTAAACGTAATCTATAATTGGCTCGTAAAACAATAAACTCTATTAAAGCCCGGACGAACGGGTGGCACGCGGAGGTTCCTCGAAGATGCGCCGTAATGACTGGCATGCACTTTAATAACTGACGATCGTGGCGCGATCGGAATCATGACCCTGCGTCGATCGCCGAAGCTTCGCGACCATTCAGAAAGTTTCCAATCCCTGGGAATAACTTCGACGGTGTTAAACGAGTATTGAATATTAAAAACTTGAATGCCAATTAAAATGCCAAATGTGGAAACCGTAGAGAGACTCTCCCGAGAGAATAGTCGATTTCCTAAGAATTTTGGGACGAAAGAGTGCTGCTACGCGTAGACCGACGAGCGGTGAAAGGGTTTAACGTTCTTTATTTTTCACTCGCGAGCATCGCTCGGGAGTGAATCCGAAAGCGCTCGCGGTTCTTTTCTCTTTCCGGCGATATAACCGCTGGGCCCTCGGTCCCCCTTCTTTCGCTTTTGTTGCGCGTCTACTGATACGAGCCGGCGATTCGGCCGAGCAGCGGAGTCCTTAAGCGGCCGTTTATGCGAAGCGAAAGGAAGCTGAAGAGGGAACCGGAATTTCAGCGTGGCTCGGCGCGACCTTATACGAGGCTGCCTCTCGATCCCATGCAATCAATTAGATCGCCGATAAAGACGACACCGTTCCGGAAGTAACTTGTCAGCTTTTTGTTTAATCGAATGTTCGGCGGGCACGCGGGCGAACTTACAAAACGGTTCCTTCCATCGACAAGATAAATAATTAGAATGATAGATTAGAATGCAATCGACGTTACTATCTTAGCCCATTTGAATACCTTCGCTTTCGTTCTTTATATTTCAAATCGGAAGGAAGGTGCTATCGAAATCGGCGGATGATAAATTGCCTGTTCGAAGAACGCGAATAGGTGACAATTAACGGACAGCTTGGAACGAATCGGTACAGCATCCGGAGTTCAACCCCCCGATCGAGAGAGCGACGCGAAGAGTCGATCCCCACCTTGCCCTGAAACCTACCCAGCAACAATTTAATTAATTCCTCGTTCTCCGGCGACATGCCGGCAGCGGGATCAAACGGATGAAGCGGATGTCAGGCGAAGTAGTTATTACCTGTCCGACCGGCCGGTGGAGGCACGTCACCAGTCAAAGGATCCCTCTGGAACAGGTAGCATACGTGAATGTGGTTTTCGCGAAGGGGCAATGGTGTCGGCCGACACTTGTCTCCTCGCGAAAAACTGGACGCTCCTGGTCGGCCGCCAATGGCGGCGAGATCAGTGGTCAGTTCTTCTATCGCGAACATTTATTAACGATACCTTCGATGGAACAATCTGCGAGAAGATTTTCGCGAATGTGGATCCTTTTATAAATTACAAAGATTGATTCGCACTCATTGATAGAGGTATTCCTCGTTATCCACTGATTATATCGTCTCTAAATTCGCGATGAAAGATTAGTGCGATCGGTACCGGCTATACAATTCGCTCGATAGATTTACTAATGTTATTACAGCGTTAGTGAAATTATAATATCAACGGGTGATTAGAAAAGGGTGACACCGATGGGTACCACGCCAATGGAGGCACGATGCTCCATCCATCAGCGGTGAACGGTCGCCTCCTGGCATCTTTTACCGGTGCCCTCTGCATCCCTTGGCATCGCTGAACCATTCCTGTCCTCATTCCCCGTCCGCCATCCTTCATTCTTGCTGAGCCTTAATTCCTGCCGTGCATTCCCCGTTACGTCCTGCTCCCTGTTTTTACCGCTCTACCGGATTTTCTTTTCGATCGCTTCGTCGAGCTGCGGCGAACCGACGCGCCAGCTACCGTAGCGTCGAAACTAGCTGCTCCTCGATAACGAAACGTCCCCACATTCTATTCCCTCGGCTTTTCAAACCATCTGGAACGCATTTCCTTCCGCAGGTCGCAGGAATGCCCAATGTTCTCCGCTTCTGAATAATTCCAAAGCCGCGCATCCACCTGAGTAACAGCGTGTCACAGAAGCCGTTCACGGCCACCTCTGAACGACACCTCGGCTACCCTTTAATGCTCGAGCGGGGTTCCCCAAAATACGCGGGCACGTATCCTTTTTAACGAGCACGCTCGCGCGCCGGCCTTAGTCACGGACGCCAGAAACGTAGGCGCGCACACACGAGCTGCGCGTTTCACCGCGGTCAAGGGTTTGTCGCTGCCCCGATGCTACCAGATAAGCCCGAGCGAGTCGTTACTTGAGGGCTTTCCGAGGACACGATAGCCCTCGCCCACGGGCCAGGAATTACAATGACGTCGCGTTTCACGCGGACGCGTGACACCCGCTGCACGTGGAAATTGTAAATCCGGCGGGGAGTCTGGATTCCTGCGAAGGGTTGCTCGATGATAGAATCTGACTTTCGGGGCTCACGGACGGGTTCGAGTGATTTTCGGGGAGATAGCTGCACGGGTGTTTTTATTTCTGGCTACCAGGGTTGGGACGCCGTGGAGAATTTTTAAAGGAAGCGAATGGTATACGTGTGCCTTCTATCTCTTCTTTTTATAAAAGCGACTTGTGGCATTGATCAATTTTTTAATCTCAAATGTAAAAATTAGATTGACCTTACGATTGAGATAAAAAGACAGGGGCTGCCCTCTACAAGGTTAGCTGCAGCAGAGAGACAGACTTACAATCTGTTTGTCACGCCACGTGTTAATTGGCTTTTAGAACCCTTAACAGCGACGGCTTAATTGTATCGGTTTACAGCCTGCTTGGAAACCTTTAATTCGTTTACGATCACACCTACGAGCCCAGCCACGTAGGTGTCAGGTTGGAAAGCTCGTTTCGAACGGGGTTCATTAAAGCCCACCTTCTCCTCTTTCTTTCTTTTTCGCTTTTACTGTTACCCCGCGACAAGCTTCAGCCACTTGGAACCGTTCTCCGGATTTCGAACCGGGCGATTAGATTGCGGGCACAATTAGTATCGCGAATCGGTTACTGATAAGATACAGTGTAAGGAAGGAGAGAAATCGTCTAGTGAAAGACTGAACAAACGTTCCCCGCGAAAAGTTTCGAATGAGAGGACAATTAATTACTTTTCTGAGGAGTGTTGAATATAAGATTCAATAAGTATTCTTACACTTCTAAAGGTTAATTAAGCGGCAACGACAAGTAACAGGACACGCGGTATCTCGAGGTAAAAGAGATCAGAATCTGTTCTAGTACCTTGCAACCCCCTTTCCGCTTCCTAACGTCGACACGCAAATAGTTTTAAAGTGTTTTCCGTTCGACAGCCTCGGCCAAGCCGGCCAAAGCACTCGCATGAAATTCACTCGAAAGATTAGGATCACTTAAACGATTCCTTTAACGTGTGCATTTGCATCGAACGACGGATCCCTTTGCATTGCAAATTTCTGTTCCACGGAAAATCTTTGTCCAGCCTTGCCCTCGTAGAGAACGCATCCCTAAAAAGAACATCTATCCGCGACACGACCCCCGTTCGCTGGCATAAGATCGATTATTGCGAGTCCGTTTGAAAATTCCAGCGGGCAAAACGGAACCGGTCGGACAGGTAAAAGACAATTGCCAAAGGGGAATGGAATGATCCCGTCAAGGCGAGTTTTTGTCGTAGCTCGTAGCAATTATCCGAAGGGACGGGCGCGGGCAAAGTTCGAGCAAACGACACCCTGCCGCGTGTCTCGTGGTAGTCGTTATGCCGCCTTTACGGCCGGTCATTTGGTATGCTTTTTAGCTGCGGGTTAACAGCTGTGCGTTTCACAGCTAACGCGGCTGGCGTGCTCTTGGCCGCGTCGCGTCGCGTCGCTGGGAATGCACGCAATCGGCGAAAGAACGATTCGCGTTCGTCGGCTGGTCTCACGAAGAACCGGGACAAGCTGTCGAAGAACCGATTATCCGCGTTTCTTCCGCGGCTTTCCACCAACGACGATTCCGCTCAGGTGAGGGGGACGGGGATATCGAACGCGGCTGACCTGCCCGTAAATTGCTTCCGTAATTGCCTCGGATGATGATCGGAGCAATTAGGAATGGTAATTATCGGAGGTCGACGCGGTGCGCGTGCTTGTACGATAGCAATGTTGCCGGTCCACTTGGCGGTCTTTCGTAAATTCTCAATAAACCATCGTCTATTTACCTATTGTTTTTACCACAAGGATCTTCCGGAGGGAGTCGGGAAGTTCTGAGCTGCTCGTTAGTAAGATATTGAACAGCCTGAATTTCGAGTCGGCATTACGCGTTAAGCGGAACTCGAAGAGGGATAGTTCCAAAGAAGGGACGACGGTCTTTCACGCGACCGTCAATCATCATTCACGCGCGAGTATCGTGGTACCAGCTGTCACGATATCTTCCGCAAATCAAAAAAAACGCTTTAAGGGGAAGTAGTCAAGGAACCGAGACCGGGATAACGAGACGTTGACGGGCCAATTAGGCGTTAGAACGTGCGGCGATAATATTCCGGAAGATGACACGTTACATCGTTTATTCGACCGATCCCTTAATTGGCCAAGGAAACCCGTAATTGTCCTTCTCAGCTTCATGCGACGAGCGAACAGCTTCCGTTGCGACAAGCTTTTTCTATTGGTATCACTCTCGATATTCCCGGACCGGCTTGTTCAACCTCCCGATTAATTCCATTGGGTTAAAGTATCTGGAGTTCAGTGTTTCTGGAACCCTGACGCAGTTTCGCGCATACATCATGGCCGAGCTTTGCATCCCACGAATCGGGGTGCTTACAGTGCTCGCGAGGGGTGGTATCGTTGGGGATTACATCGAACGAAAGAGATGATGGCAAGGTATTACGGTTCATCAATTGAGATTAGCCAGATTTTTATGGAATCCCGAAAGTTCCGTGATCCACCGTAGAAATTACCACTCGGCCGCAGTCCGCGAAACGTTCCCCGCGTGTCGCAGAGTGTCGCGCGATTTGACGCGAAGAGAAGCGCGGCACTCCGCATACCTGGGGCGGCGACGACGACGACTTTATGGGCGGCGGTCTGCCGGGATCCTCGTTGATTTCTTTCGATCGTTTCACTCCGAACCGCGGGCACGGCGGAGACCGGGGGAAGGTGCGACGGTCAGGAATCGTCGGATTTCTCGATGGCATGTCGCCGGTTTCACACCCTAAGTGGCGCGGTGCCTCTGTTCCTCGCGGCCAACACCTTTCAACGCCTCGTGTCTCCATAGAACGCACACCAGCCGGGATCGGCTGAATAAAAGATGAGATTCACACCGAGTCTTGTTCGCGGCTCTCTCTCTCTCTCTCTCTCTCCTCGCTTTTTCTGCCGTTCCTCGTCGCTTGCGCCGCCGCGTCGCCTCGCCTACCCCGGCCGCCTATGCTTAATAAAGTGACTTCGGGAGCGGGCGCGGCGCGGATGAAAGCTTCGAACTCGCGCGGACCGGTCTCCGGACCGGAGGACACGGGCGAACGGCTGCTGAGGAACACCGTGGACCGGTTCCGATCTTCATACGGCTCTTGATAAATCGCGCGATAACGCTAAACTGGCGTTCACCGTGCTATTTTCTTCTGGTATAAAGGGGAACCACCGTCTGTACGGCTGCATAAATGACGGGCCCTGAATGATGTCTGTGAATGCTCGGGTGATTGATAGACGGGCTAAACGTAGATTCAACTAAGAAAGCTTAATAAACTAATTCTCTGGACGACTCCTTACTTTGGGGACCGTTTAATTAAACGTACGCGATTATTAAAATTCTCCGCGTCTCCCGGTACGTGCCACATAAATAATTTTTCATGCTCGTCGGTTAATCCGTGCTCGGTAATTAACTAAGGAGAGACGACTATTAAAGAAACATCAAACCTCGGTGGATTGAACAAGTCAGAAGAGTTCGGCTGGTCTGTAAACACTCTAGGATCTAATTGGGCCGTCAGCGTCTCGTTATCCCGTCGTTCCGGCCGGTGACAGTCGGTACCGGGATCTTCGCCGCGTTTCACTCGCTAAAAAGTCTGCCATTGATCCACCGGGGCAAATTAAACGTCCCCACGAAAAGCCCTGCGTTGTCCTCGCTAACCCTTATTGATTCGTAACGGCCGTGTTCCCGAACGGCTGGCGTGTCTCATGCAATCTCCCGATATTGCGAAAGGACGATGGAACGCGGCCGCTGAGACGAGCGGGAACCGGTTCCCGGGTAGCACACCGCGATCCGGAACCCCCACGGGGTGCCTCTCGAAACCGCGTCGCGTAACCGTGACAGAGGAATCGGCAAAGTCCGGACGAACGTCGACGGCCGTGCTTCGGATTATCGATGACGATGGGTTCGTTTGCATAATAATCGTCGCTGTATAATTAAACGCGTACAGCTCGCGCCGATCACGTCGGGCGCAAATTTCGCGGGGCGGCGGACCCGACTGGTCCTAATGGAGACAGGTAATTAAATAACATTTCGTCGCAGTGCCGAAAGCAACGATTTATCAGCATTTTCCTACTTGTCTGTACAATCACAGTCGCCAATAATTGATTGCCGGAAATGGAAACACGTGCTTAAATCGTTCACCACCCCGCCACTAAGGAACAGCAGTTTCACAATTTTATTGCAGAACTGAAAGTAGCATCGCTAAACAATTTCATGGGCAAAGCGAGTCGTCGGCATCGTCGGATGTTCGCTCGGGAACGGCGTTCTCGCCCCCGAGAAGTTGCCGGCGGCCACGGAATCTCGATAAAACGGGGTAGGGCGTGTCAGGTGAGAATCAGCCGGACGCAGAGGTTCCTATAGGCCGGGGAAGCGTAATCGCGGCGCGGTCGTCTGAATTACCGTGGCCGCACTAATGGCCAAATTAAGCGACGTTTCTATACGGAATTACGGAAGCCGCCGCGACGATATTTCAAGCATTCGCCGCCGTTAAGGCGAAGTAACGAGGCGAGATAAGGCGCCCCGTCCGTGCTTAAGGTCCCTCGGGGCCCTGCTTAGGGCCCACACAGAAGCTACCGCCGCCAGCTGACCTCCCACCATTGCTCCCCTCCGTCCGCTTATCTTTGTCCGACGTTCGAGCTCTGTCCTCGTCCGTGCAAGTGAACGTCGCCGGGCCCGGTGTGTGGGGCCACGCATTTATTTGATGGTGTTTCACGTTCTCCGCGAGGAAATTATCGCTACGAGATATGCTCGCTTACCAGCGGCCAACCGCGCGAGCGGCGATGGCTTTCGACCACTTCCGAATTCGTCGCTCGAAACCCCTTAGATCGACGATCCCCTCTGCCGGAGGATATTTCCTGTACCAGAATATGTTTTTCGTGCAATAATTGCAACCGCCGCAAATTCGTATGTTTCGTACCTCTTCGACCAGACACCCGTTATTGTCGATCCTGGTGGCGCGAGAAGCTGCCCAAGCTTTGTTAAATACGTCTCGCCGACCAGTCTCGAAGGGACCAATATTGAACTCTCGGAGTCGAATGGCGCAACCGTCATTCCGGAAGACTCGGCCGAGTGTTAATATCAATGAAACCGAGACATTTATTCCTACCCGTGGCTTATTAGTCGGCATTAGGTGGACAGTTTGATCGGCGGCGGGTCAGTTATCGGGCGCAACGATCGACCGTTCCAACACGAGAAGAAAAAAAGGAAAACAGCCAAGCTAGTGGACCCACGGAGAGTGGAGAGCAAGCGCGCGATGCAGCGAAGGATTAAATTTCCTGACGACGGTCTACTAATGACGCCGTCCGACGAATTGGTTGATCGAATCGATTATGACCAGTCACCGGGGCCCGGTAAAAGAACGATTAGGGCCAGATGGAAGAACAAAAAGGGCCCAGCATCTCGTCGTCTGGCCGTCGTCGTCGTCGTCGTCGTCGTCGGATCGCAAGCAGGAAACAAGCCGGGCCCACTTTTTTTCCAAGTGGGACCACGGCCGAGAGTTCGTTTTTCTGACCAATTTGCAGCCATTAACGCTCGTCCAATGGGGCCCCCCCGACCTTTCGCTTTTACACACGCGCGAGAATTACGCGGCGCGCCGAAGGAGGAAGATCGTCCACGACGACAACCGGGAATCGACCGTTTCGACCCGTCACACACAATTTAACACCTGGCCTAAATGGTTCGTTAACGCATAATATCGGCCGGACCCGACAGGATACGGGACATTACAATATGGAAATGACGGGGCCCACTGGTCGTGCATCGGACGAGGCACCTCGGGCGCGGCCAATTTCTCTCAGTTTAATACACCCTCGTCGCGGTGGATAGAAAAGAAATAAAGACTCGGTGCCACGAGTTACGTGACACCTTGAACTACGACCCGCCTACGCGTCACGGAAAATTAGCCCTGGGCAAAATTCGGCGCACAGAGATTGTGGGAAATGAAATGAAGTAGCTGTGAACGAAATTTCGGTGGGACGAGTAAATAACACGCTGGGACGAAAGAAAAGGGTAATTTAAAAAGGAAAATGTTTCGTCCTTCTCGCGTTGGAAGTCTATACGTATAATAATTGCAGGAGACTGATTAACCTAGGGACAGTTATTAATGTACACGCGTATGGTCTTCGGAGAACGCGCGTCGATAGAAGAAATCCACGATTACAATGATTGACGTGTTCCGCTAATAAAAGGGCTTCCCTGCGCTGTCTAAGAATTTCTCACAGCGAGACAGGAAGGGACACCTGGAGGATCGCTCGGAGCACAGGTGAATTCGCCTCGCCGGAAGTCACTTCCTGCGAATCGCCGCCAGTACGAATTTCACCTATTACTTCCCATCGATCCAACTATTCTTAATGAAAACATTGTTATCCTCGTCTCTTAACAAGCATCGCCTCTATTTGCTTCGCAACACCGTGCAGAAATCGCCGACGCGTTTCCGTCGTCCATCGACGATTCGACATTGTACAGGACATTTCCTATCGGCATCGACTCACCGCCACTATCCCCTGTCCCGTGATGCACGCCTGTTCCATTATTATTGATCCGAAGGAAATTAAACGATGACGGAACATACGCTGCATTTGCGCTTTATAGACAGGCGGAATCAACGACAACTGCCTTGAGCATTATACAAAATTCAATGTATCGTCAAGTTTTCCTTTCGCTCATTCGAGAGATGGAGAAAGTATTCTCCAAATTTCGCTAACTCGATTTTTCACACGATGTATTGATAAATTATTATTATTTACTAACCCAATCGGAGACGAAATAGAATCTCGCGTGAGATCCCCGTACGCGAACTCATGGATACGGTAGTTACTATCGTAACTGCCGATCGGAACTAGTAACAAGGTTGCTCCAACGAAGGGGAGGGGGGGTGGGTGGTGGCCGGAAACGATCGGGGTATAGCGGAGAAGCGCCATAAATCTTGGCACAACCGAGGGTGTGGTCAAACGCAGTGTCGAATGACCATAGTCACGTCTACAAATCTATAAAGGGTCGGCCAAGCGACCCCCTTCGCTACCCCCGTTGTCCGCGTTGCACGCGTGCACGGTCCGATGCGCGTGTCTCTGCACAACGTTGGGACAAACGAGCTGTTGCTGGGACCAGTGGTCAAACACACTGCGCACCTCTTCGTTCGTAATATGTACTCGTCACTGGCAACGGCTGTTTTCCCCTTTCGCGGAAATTGCCATTTTTCGGTGATTTATCACTAATCCTCTCTTTCTCTTACCTCCTGTCCAACGATCACGGTAAACGTTTTCCGACCGGTCGGGTGGAAAGGCCAAAGGGGGACAAGGGGCCAGTTCTGAGGTGCTTCTGGATGCTATGCAAAACGAAATACTGTGCGCGGGGGGTGGCGCGTGGGAAGTTTCATGAAAGATTGCCTCGCTGCGAAGAAACTGGGTAAACCTGAAACGATTAATAAATAATCGAACTTTAACAGTAATTTTGTGTCGCACTGTCCAGTGTAATTAAAACAGTTGACGGTGCTGTCCGAATTACATAAAAATCTCGCTCGCGCAACGCTCGCCGGAGAGCTGCAGTTCGCAAGCGTTTCCCTGTAAATCACTACGGTCTCTGATTATCATCGACGTGGCGATTCATCGATCCGGTTCTTTGTGCGCCTTCAGCAATTATTGTGGCGGAGTGGTACGTGGGAACGAGACGATGTTGATACGGGGTGGCCCGTAGCCGTGCATTGTAATGGTTATTAGCGTCATTTAATTTTCTGTCGATGTTCATTAATCGCAGCCCGCTCTCCTCACCCGCTTCCGAGGAAACGGCTGATCCATTTGTCAGCGGCGCACCGGAAGCGGCGAAGGATCCGTCCGATGGACGGACGCGCAAAGCGCTTCCTGCTCATCGAACTGTTTCGCATATACTCATTCCGCGGGGATTATTTATTCCTGGGGGAATAAGTGTTTAAGCTCAACTTTCCGTATGGCCACAGGCAATGGATCTGTCCTCCAACCTGGTTATTAATTGCGAAATTGGTAAGAATAGTAACTAATAACGATTTAAGTTAACTTAGAGAGATTAACCAATATAATGGCTATACATTTATTATACTACCCAATTGCAGTAGTAAATTTCATAATTGAATAATATCATCTCATCTTCGAACCTTGGAAACCCTAACAGCACTTGCACCTAAGAAATTAATATTCATCCTGAAAACCAGCATCCAACAAAATTTTCCCCTCGACTAAACGGCTCGATTCGGCCTTTGGAAAGGTTTCCCAAGTCGTCGGGCCATTCTTCTGTCTTACGGACGATGATTCGTGTAGACGCGCGGATCAGCCCATCGCCTGTGGATCGTGGCTCCAGGAGGATCATCCCCGGGGATTAGCCCCCGGTGTGGATGAACAGATTATTTTCCCGAGATAAGCCAGGATCGCTTGTCGGACGACTCGGGGCGGTGAAACCCGGGTATCGATGGATCGTCTCAATGGGATACATTGGTACTTAAGGCTAATCGCATCGCCTGTCAGGGAAAAGTCGAATTGTCCGGTAGCGGGCTAAACTCGTAATGTTCCTTCCCCGTTGTTCCCCGACGTTTCTTCTAAACGCTAAGATTCTATGGCCCTAATTAGGCAAACAAACGCTTACAATTAGACTAATTACGGCAGCAACAACTTTCGAAATCTAATCTAGGAACAGGCGAGTCGCGCTTGCGTATAACCGACGATAAGATGCTTTTCTTTGGCCATACTGGAGCTATTAAACGGACACATCATTAAAACGGTTTATCACAGAAGGAACAGGTGTAGCTCGTAATCGATACATTTTTTTCTTCCCGCCACCGCGTCGGCCTTTAACCCGACACGGCTAGGCGTCTTAAAGTGAGACACGACAATTGTCCCTCAGCGTTCAACGTGGTCGTTATAATCACCATATGTAGTACCATTTGGGACCGGCTGCTATACGGAATATGCCGTTCGAAGGAATATCGATTACGGTAATTACGCTTATCTAGTTTACTGTCCGTGTAATCGATCCGGCTACTAGGAAACTCACTTAGCGCAAAAACTTTATTATCTGTCGGCTAGCTGGGAAAGCTGTAAAAACTTTTATGCCCCCTTCACCGTTGCCGTCGACGACGCGGAACGAAGATGCGTTCCCGGGGCGACGACAGGAATTTCCGACGCAGGCGGAACGACGGAAAGCTCTTGGGATGATAAAAGATATTCGAGAAACTGCGAGAGCACTTAAACGGATTCACCGAGAAACTCATCATTTTCCTTCTGCTAATATCGTTTTGCCCTCCAATTTAAAAAGTATTAATTTCATCGATGAAAAAGAAAAATGATTAAGTGCGCTCGGGAAGCAATAAAAGAGCGACAACCGTGAGCAACATATTATCAGTCGGAACGAGCGCGGAGAGGCATCGTTCTGGAGAGGCCAACGCGTCACCCCGCTGCGATACGAGTCACCCCATGTTTTCCACCCCTCTGTCGTTGCTTTCCACTGACCCCTGACCTCTCCGTTGGATGCTGCAATTAATCTGGAATTGGATAGGACTTCTTCCGTGGCGTAAAAACGCGCCACGCGAAAATATCCAGGAACAGCGAAAAACGGGGGAGACTTGCCGACGTTGAAAGGGGGACGGTGAGCGGGCACGGGTAAGGAGGACCATGGTCCATGTTGAAGGGACGTGGCGGGATGCAGGGGTGAACTAAGTCATCCGAATTCTGGCGGAGAAGGCCGGGGGGGGGGGGGGGATAAAGCTCAGTCGAGTGAGAGGGCGGTGATCACACAGGACATTGAGCATCGCGACGCCGACTGCGTCAAATTATAACTTATTTTATGACTTTTTTGCACCGGCCATTTAACCTGCCGCATCGCGGCCGTGGGGCAGGCGTTGCCATGGGAAGCCACGGTGTCCTGGCGAGAAATTCGGAAATGAAATCGCACCCTAATGACTTCCAGGTTCTCGATGACGGTCGAGGGGATGCTCCAGAAAAGGAACGCGAAGGGTACATGCCTTTTTGTTAACCGATAACTATGCTTCGTGCATCGTCCTCGCTGTAAATTCAGTGGCATTGAACTAGAGACACTTATAAGGGAAGGGAGGCAATTAGTAAAATATGAAAATGAACATTGTCCCTCGCGCGTTGATAAGGGTTGAACGAGAGGCATCGTTGCTGCTTCGCTCTTCGATCCACGACTGTAACCCGTAGACGTGACAGTTTATATCAGAAAGGCGTACACCGTGACAAAGCAACGTGGAATACAGAAATTGTATCGCGTGAAAGAATTCGACGTGTCGCGTACAACGTAGGTGATGTTAATTCTATTTTTTTTTTTGTAATGCTCGACAGATTTCTAATCCGGACACGACTGATGCGAACACTTCATTAATATACTCGCGCGTGGAATGTGAAACGCAAGGCGAGGGTAAGGCAAGATCGCGCTCCGTCGAGCAAGTCACCGGGACGATTACGGCCTGTGCAATTAACAAAAGCGCCGCCTTGAGATCGCATGAGGAATAAGATAAGCGGCGCGATCGAATTAAATGCTTTGTAAGAGAGCGGCGAGTACTTTTAGTAAATCAACGTGGCACCTTAGGGTCTACGTGAAAGTAATCGCCCCTTCTATATGAGAATGTTTCATGGGGAAATGCATAATAATTTTCCGGGATTATTTTACGAAGAAGCAGAGTCTCTACATTGATCGTAATAATCGTGAAAGAAAAATCGTCGCCTTTAACTGGCGGACGAATCTGAACACCAAGGAACAGGGCACCATGCTGCGACTATATGCCCCACTTTATGATTATCTCCTTGTGGAAACTAAACTTATTACGCCGCGGGGGGGGGGGGGGTGGCGAGCTCGGTTTCCACCCCTCCCGCCGAAGGGAGACTTTTTATTAAATCATACGTCTCGCGTGCTCCTCGCCGACCGATTAATTCGCCGTGACGCTTTCCTTTATGGTGTCAGCCCGAACCTATTCACGTTTCGTAGCCATCCACCCCCGCCCTCCCATCCGTTAACAACCCCGCGTGTTTTCATTTTTGCGACGCGTCTGTCGTCGAAACGTTCCGCCGTTTACTAAATCATGACAGTCTTGAAAATGACTGCAATATCAATGCACGTTTTCTTTCATTTTAGTAATTAACTGCTTGCCCTTGCATTAATTTGGATTTTCTGTCTTATTTGCGGCTCGTGTACACTAATAGAATCGTTGATCGTCGACGAACCGTTTGCCGAGGTCGAAGAAACACAGACGAGGGTGCTTCCTAGAGAAGGGGTGGACGGACGAGGTGGAAGGAGTTCTGGACTCCTGCAAGGGACGGCTAATTCCACCGTGATCGCATCTGATCGATGTCCCTCGACTGCTGCCGTGGAAAAGTTATTGTCCTTCGTGCTTCTTTCGTCTTCCGGAATGAAGCAACCCCTTCCGGTTGCCCAAGAGCGTTCTCGTGCAATCTCTTAACTGATAAATTAACGACAACGGGTAAATTGGGAGTTAGAAATTTCTACACTCCAGGATCGCATCTTTTACTAGTGTAGTCCGTTCAAAGTTCTCATTTCACATTGTCGGGTTTAACAAGCATCTGAGAAATTCTATCCTTCAATCTTGTTCCATTTTCGAAAACTGGGCAAACATTTTTACATCCCTCTTCGAACTTGCCGGGATCTCGTCCTTTTCTCAGTTTGTGAAAGATAGAACAGCATCGAGGTCGATGTGGCAGCAAGATTCGGGACGTCGACTTTAAGAAAAGGTATGCAATCCGGACAAAACATATTCGCCCGGTAAGAGCTGGCACGCCTGCACATGGACAGTTTTCCCCGGTCCCCAGCCAGCATGATTCTTTTATTTTACTTTCAGCCGTGCTCCTGGACGCAACGTGCCTCGATTCTACCCTCCAGCACCGTCTATCCCGGGAGACAAAGAGGAGAAGTCTCCCTGTCTGGCGAAAGGGAGAAGAGAGCGGAATTCAGCGAACGAGGAAGGTCGCATATGGTGTCCTCCACCCCTGAAACTTTCGTACTCGAAAAGAAAGGAGGTGGCTATCTCCGCTGTCCCCCTGAACTCTGACCGTTTTATCTTATCTCACGGCCGATAGATAAGCACCGGCGATAAAGCTGCCGGACGAAATGAAGGCACCGTTGGCGTGGACGCAGTCGCCATTCCTTAATTAAGTCCCGACGACCGTTTATTCGGTTTATTGGCTTGTTTGCCGCGTGCTTTCTTCCTGTGACGAAGATACTGCCGGGAAATACTGGCTCGTTTATAGAATTGTTTCGCCCCTCCACCCCTCTTTTTTTCTTCTCGCTACTGCAGCCGTCCGCTGTCGTCTTCCCATTTTTTTTTTCACCACCGAGGGTAGTTAGTTTCCGTGATGTGTGAGCGAGATGTTCATATGTAAAGCAACGGCGAAACGGTTATAATATTTCCTCGCGCTAAACCACGGAGCTGTCTTAATGAGGTACGGTAGGGGTACACGGCACCTCGATTCTCGAATACAATTTTCTTCGCTCCTAAGCGAAATTGAAGGTTTGGCGTAGAACGTTCTATATATATATACCGTATAAACAAAAAGGTACGAGATACAGAGCAGAAAGGCAGAGAACAGAAAGGAGCGCATTACGTATTCCCGCGGCATCCCCGTTGATCTTCCCGCATTTTTATTGCACTTGCCGCCGGTAAGAATATGTTTTATTTATATTTCATATTTTTCTCTCTCCCCGTGGCTGGGCTTCGTGACCACGAGAAAGCCCCATTCCCCGGATTCGCGCAGGGTGACCACAGGACACCGCCGCATCGACCGAGGGATCTCTTTCATTTTTTCTCTTTTTTCTCTCTCTCCTTTCGTGCCCGGTAATTTCGTCACCCCCTAGTCGTCGATTCTCCCTCCCTTCCGCGTCGCCGCTGTATTCCGGCCGAAGCCTTTGTCAGGAAGGTATTTCAACGTTTAGAATCGTCGGGCGTATTGATAGGGGAAAGGGAGAGAGCATGATTGACCCAAATCATTCACGATGGGATCACGCGACAACCCCCCCCGCCCGCCACATTTCCATTGATTAATTGAACACCGTGAACGGCACTCGTGTTAATTCAGCGAAGTACCATTACCGTTGTTACGATGGCTGTATTTATTTATCGCGTTTTGCGCTCCTACGGGGTGAATTGTTCAGGAAACAGAACCGGCCGTTGGATGAATATTTATACCGCTCGATTGCTCGATGATGGTTGTTCTATTTTTGTTTTTGTTCACCACTTACCATTACTTTTCCATGGGAAGCGGCGAAAATGGAGGTCCGTCGAAGTGTCGCCGGAGATCGGCGGCCCGTAAAGCCGGTCCCGAAGCTTCGTGTCTCTTCGGAAGGGTGTTACACGCAATTTGCCACACTTTCCTGCAGTAATGACTTCCTCGCTCCCTTCGACGTATTTTATGGATATCACACTGGCTGTGCATAACTTACGGCCCAGCGGCCACAGGGCCATGGATACCTCCGTGGAGCGTGAAGCGACGAGACGCTGGAAAGCAAGAAGTAAATCACGCCCGTTGATCGTAAAACCGAAACGCTGAAGACCGGGAATACGTTTACTGCTCGTACCTATAGTAACTAATGCTCGGCGTTATTCCGTTGTCTCCTATTAATCCGAACCTCCGCTGCTTTGGCCGAGCAATGTTTACTTGCAGCCACATAAATTGATCAATTCGTATTCTATTCGTGCAACGCGAATAGCGGTTTCGGGAGACGTTTATAAAAATTGATCGCGATATTCGAGGGATGGGGGGGGGGGGGGGGAGGAGCAATGCATTCGCAGCGCAATGTTATCGTTAAGATATACATCATAACCGTGTGAAAACGCGAAAGCCTCCTGCACGAGGATCGTTCAAGTGAAGGAACGTGAGCTGAAAATGCTCCGCGCGGCTGAGTAATTTCATTGCATTTACGTGACGAACTCCTCGGACTTCCTACACATACACGCGAAAGGATGTAAACTCGCGCGTGGGAATTTTGGATAATTTGATAGGGATTCATGTCAGCGAGGGATGCTCTCTTCTCCGTGGGCACGGTGAAATTCCTTATTCCAGTCGCACGCGCGCCGGATGCTCTTTTAAATTCCGTGGACCCCTTTGATCGGGGCCGCTTTCGAAAGTACGCCATGTAAATCAAGAGTTTGATACGTTGGACCGACCGCGAGGCATAAATCACACACGGAAATTATATTTCCTTCCGCCTTGTCCTCGGAATGGATCTATCTTTCTCGCGAAGGTCGCCGAGCAAAATCGGAATCGCGATGCCGAGGAACCGCTGCGTTTCTGCGTAACAAGAGCGAAATAAAAATACAGCGGGTCGCGAGAGAAACTAATTGCAGATTATTTGATATGTTACACAGGAGCATGACGGGAGGAAACACTTTTTAAAGATGGCTCTGTACGGTGCTCCAATAATTGAGCTCCGCCGGCTGTCACTGGCAGTGGAAGATCGATTAATCGAATTGACGTGACGAAAATTACTTGCAATTAGTCTATTATGTAAAACCGTGGTGCGATATTCCGAGTAATTTTCTTTGGCTGTATTCTTAACAGAACCGAATGATGTTTAAACAGAACGGAGATAATAGGTAGCTTAAATCGTAAACGATTTTCAAATGTTACACACGTGACCCTACAATCACGTGGCTTCATAGCACCCGCAGTCGTTTGTCCCGAGTGTTCTTGCGGGCATTTGGGTGGCTTACTTTTTGCGGATTTGGTTACCGGAAAGTTTAGAAACAATTGGGATCGTGGTGGAATTATTTGGCATAGAAACTCGCGACATGTAGGGCGACAGAGTTAAAAGAAGAATAGACAACAGTAGGCACTGCGCCACGGCAGTTAGAATTGAGGGAGTAAGGGCGGGCGCTAAGCTGGGTGAAGTCTGACGCTATAGTGAACCCTATTGTATTTGAATTAGAAGCATAGTCAACTTGTCCAGCATCGCGCCGCTCTTTCTGTTCCTGGGATTATCTTGGTAATTAAATGTTAATCGTAACTGATCATGATTTGAACCCGGCGTGAAAGTCTGATTAAGGAGCCACGTTCAAACGTTAATACATGCTAAACATTCGAACAACGGGTTGAGAAACACGTGCGTTGCATTTTAGGTTATGCCGCCTTTCAACTTCGATTTCATATGTAATTGTCGCGTTGTTTTTAAATGACATTCTCCAAATCTTGTAGAATAATCTTTAGAATACTACCACGATGTATATTTCAACTAAGAATTCCTATTCAATTATCTACCACTGCAGCAGGGGGTTCCTTGCGTACAGAATGAAACGATTGCGCTTGAAGAATAAAAAGCCAGCGATGGAACAGCCTGGACCATGTTGTTCATCGCAGGTTGACTCTACCACAGACATTGGTATCTCCAATGGCAGCAAGCATTCATTGGTAATAGTCGACAGCGACAAGGAGGATGATTTATCCATGGGTCACGATTCACAGCTGACACACAAGTTTGATCAGTCGACGGACAGTGTTGGTTCCGACGAGGTTGTAGAAGGGCCACCTTTAGAGGATAACGTGGCGCAAGTTCAAATACACTATGAGCAGAAGATAGCCGGGGTGCAAGTCACGTTCCCTGTGAAGCCTTATTCATGCCAGATTGCGGTCATGAGCCAGGTGAGCCAGTAAATATACGAGAGAACTATATAAATTTATATACTACAGCAACTCCATTTAACCAAAATTAATAACTGTGTTCATAGCTGATAAAAGGCTGCATGAAAAGTGAACACTGTTTACTGGAGAGCCCCACTGGAAGTGGAAAAACCTTGGCCCTGTTATGCGGTGTCCTAGCGTGGCGCAGACATCATAGCGGTGAGTTAATTTTTATTTAAATACTTTTTATCATGACCATTCGAATTTCGCGATTCAATTTTAGTTGAGACATTTGTTTCTCTAACTTTTCGAGAAAACGTCAAACATTCATGATCGAGCGATCGTCGATATGCATTCGCGTTTCGTCAGAAATACTTCGTAATGGATATTCAATAGATTCGCGTGTGAATTCGAAAATACATATCGGGTCGAGAATTTTTCTCGAGATAAATATACCTATCTGCATTAACATTAAACCTACTGCTATATACTGTTTTTGACAATATTCTCAAACCTTTTTCGTAAAGTAAAATTTGTTTATTCCAAATATTCAGATAACAAACGAAAATTTACTTTTAATTCGTTAAACGGGTTTCTACAATAAACTTTCGATTACATTGGATTTTTGTAAATAACTACTTCTAGCTCTAAAAATCCGTTTACAGTTTATAAATATTATTGTAGTGATTGCATGTCCATATCGCTAACAATAAGCTGTTATGGTTGAAAAACTTTTAACTCGCATTGTCCTTATTTTCCTATGTTTGTATCCGTGATTTAATACCATGATTTTCTGAACCTATTTGGTACAATTTTTGGTAGCCAAAGCAGTGAGAGTACAATTTAAAGTTTAAATATTAATAGTATTAGCAATATAAACCACTAATTTGTTACTTCGTAAGTGTAGCGGAATTTAAAACGGGCATACAAATTTTTAATTAGTAATAACTTCGCAATTGTCATGCTGAACAATCTCAATTATTTATATTCAACGAAACTTGAAGGAGCCATTTATAGAAACTTAGGGAAGAGAATTTCGTACTAATTATCGGGACACATCTTCGCCGCATGATTTACCACACCACTATAAACACAAACATTTTCCATTGCAACGAAAGAATTTAACGTAGCGTGCGGTCGGATCTTTCATGCGCAAAGGGCCAAGCATGTAATCGAGGACATTGAAGAAATTAGATCGTAGCGAATCGGTTAGCTACCGTTCTCAGCCGTCGTATTAATTTAAATTATTCCTCAATTTCGTGCCCGTCCAGCTGTGCATGCCGCTAATTGGCAGCGAATCGCGCGCAATTCCTAAACAATTAGAATCGAGACTCGTCCTCGTTGGTACCAGTTTGCGAGAGGACACGACGCAGATACTTCTCGCGAAGATAGTTCATAACATTTCGTGTATTCCCTTGTCGTAATAGAATGCCACTTTTCTTACTGACGATAGTATCGTTAGGAGGATGATTTAAGTGTATCTAATGATACACCTCGAACGTATTGAACGTAGTCTTGCAAAAAAGCTTCGAGGGTCTCAAAAGAAATCACGATGGGAGTTTCGCTTGAAACTTAACTGGCCGAGAAAGACCGATATTATTATTCTTTACTATGAGAGTTCGATGTAACACGAGAGTTCTTATACTAAATTGGTCGGCCAGGGAAAAGGGCAGGGAATTCCTGAACGTTTTATCTGATGCCTCTTGTGGTTCACGCACAGTAAGAATAGCCGTCCTCTATCGACAATCGCGTAGTTTCTTATCTGACGAGAGAGTCGCGACGCAGACGGTCCGGTCCATTGTCTCTCCAAAAATTCCTGGGGGTGGCAAACTCGGCGCCAATGATTCAGAAACCCTTCACAGGGGTTGCATATCGCACGCCGCGATCTTAATATTCGATTGAACAGAGAATGAAGCCGACTCGACGATTTTCCTTAGATTTATGTGTGTTTCTTAACAACCTTCAAGTGTCGAGCGACATTGATTCCAAAAAATTGTATTGAGGCAGCTGCAGGTAAATTTGTCAGTAGTAACGTTGGATTTATATCGATACGAATGTGTTCAGCAAACATCTTTCGCCGCTATCATGTTAGTATCTGTGATAAAATTGTTGCAATTGAACGCATTGGAGTTTCGCAAGCCTGGTAGCGTTTCATTCCGCTTCCGGAATTACGGATCCTCCCCGATTTTCTCCTCCGCCCTCGCTTCCTTCTCCCTTGACATTTTCCTCGTGGATCTGAAATAATCGAACACGCGAGACCCCATTTCCGCTTGGGCGGATCGAACGTGCCCCAGCGTGAAGGTAGGAAAACCTGGAAACAATTTGCTACCTTTCCAATGACACAACACTATTCTTCCACCTGTATCCGCGCTCGAGCCACTGCGTGTAGCGCACTTTAAATTTGAATATTTTAACGTTACACCCGCGAATATAAAATTTATATTCCATAGTAGATATTCCAATGCGGGACGTAATGAAATATATAATATCTACCATTACTTCCTAAAAAACAAAGAATCCCCATTTATCGTCTCGAATGTGATTCGAGGAGGCGCGTGCGGATCGCTGTCGGCCCACTCTGATTTCTGGGTCCGTGTCGTGCGGCACTCGATACGCTTTGTAGTACGCATTCGTAATTAGGCGAACAAGAGGTGTACACCGTCCGTTGTGGGCCTCGATTAATGTTAGTCATGACAACGTCTACCCGAGCACGACACGCTTCTTTTCCCAGTTATAATTCCCCTGGTCCTTTAAAAACCAGCCACTGTCACGCTCCGCTCGGAAGTCGAGTGGTACTGCTAGCCGCCGAAACTTGTAAATTCGTGAACCCTCGAAAGCGGAAATAAATCATTAGCTTCTCCACCGGTGGAAAAAAGAGTCCCTGTGATGTGCGGTTTAATCGATAGACAAGCTCTTCGTCCACGGTGACCATCGGGAGCGTGCTGAGATTTATCGTTTGCACGTTTCCACCTCCCTCCCTCCTACTTTGTATCGTGTTATTTGCCTGGACGTTGTGTTTGCTGGGAAAATGGGAATTTTACCTCTATTAGGGATGGTATCTCCCTGGTTAATCCCCTAACTTTGACACGTTCAAAATCGTTTAGATTCTTCATTCGGTTTATTTATTTGCTATTCATCAGAAGACTAATATCAGCTTCTGCATGGCTGAATGTGTGAACGTTCTTAGCGAAAGGATTACTCCAAATTAGGCAACAACATTGGAGGAATCGCTTCAAAGATTTAATACCGGGCACGTAGGTCGATGCTAAAAATGGTCCGGCAATCTGAATTTCGCGTATGATAATTCCCATGTATCTCGATGTGAATGTCAATCAGCAATGACCAGAAGCTTCCGCGAAATTTCGATGTCGACCACGTAGCATCTTCATATTCTTACGATATATCAGGGACATTTGGATTCCGCAAAAACAAAATAAGAGCACCGATCAAGGATGTAGAAATTTCTCCTCCTGCGCCTGAAGATACGAAATTCTCTAGGAAATAATACAGCGTATCGCGACCAAGACTTCTCAAAACTACTTAATTCTAATCGAGTCGATTACCTTGGACAAACGTTTAGGGGTTGGAAATTCCACTCGCGTGATTTACCACCCTGTCCGAACGTTAATCACGAATTACGAAAAACCGCGTCTCGTACAATTGCCCAAGAATTCGCGGGACGAAATCGTCCGATGGAAACGACGAAGAACGACTCAGGTAGGGGACACTGGTTGGGGGGAGGTATAAATTGCGAAAGTTTATCGCGGAATCGCATGCCGCGTAATGTCGCTTTATTACGTAGCGGATAGATAACGTGCAGGATCGTTTCTAAAAACGAGACTTCGAAATGAGCTGACCTACGGAGGAGAGGGCTATTGTACGGCTCAGAGGAAAGTTCGCAACAATTATCGGTGAACGTAGAATTATATATTGCGTCCCCGAGCAACGTCGACCCCGTCATCGCCGTGAATCGCCTTTGCGTCTCAGCATGCGACTCCGCTCAGCGAAATACGCTCTTCTGTGACGGACCGACATTAATAACCCCGCAGCAGTTTGTGTGACGGAAGGAAGGTACCAACCGTGGTACCATCGTCGTGCACCATTCCCGGAAATCTTCCAATCGCTTGGAGACTTTCGGTGTATAAATCAAACTTAGCTTCCCTTGTTGGAACTTGAAGTTCGAACGTGCAAATACTACTCCCACCTCTCCGCGTAGCGCTTCCAGACTCGATGTAATTTTCAATCGGCAGCCAAACATCTGTCGCCCCGTGTCTCTGATTCCTCGTGAAGCGACGGACCAAAGGTATTTACGTGGGTCCTCCCGTCCGCCAAAGGGAATAATAATCATGATATAGCGATCGCACGAGAGCAGCCCCCCACGTGAAAGATCGGCACGGGATCTAACGTTTAGCGATTCGCGAAAACGAAGGGCCGCCCCGTTTGCGGAAAGAGGAGAAACGGCTGGTATCGTTCGAAAGGGCGGACAGAGACGGAATGAAAGGGAAGGACGGTAGTCCGTGGAATGGTGCAGGGCTACCCGCAGAGCACGCTACTTGCTGTGGCAGTTTCACGAACGAAAGACAAAGGAGGGCCCACGCTTTCATCCGTGCCGACATTAAGGTACCTACCGTATACGCTCTTTTGGGACACAATAAGGTCCGCATGCGGGTCCAACGGATCTCACGTCTTTTACGTACGCATACGGCTTTCTTCACAATGAGAATCGCTCTCTCTCTCTCTCTCTCTCTCTCTCTCTCTCTCTCTCTCTCTCTCTCTCTCTCTCTTTCTCTTTCTGTCTTTCTCTTTAAACCCCCCCTTGTGCCCCTCCCTCGCGTTTATTCCGTTCTTGTCTCTCTATCGCGTCGATCTCTGTTCCGTCCGTTGCCCTTCTTCTCTGCTCCCTTTCGATTTTCTACTACGCTTTGTGTCTTCCTTTGCTCGCTTTCACCGATACGACGTTCTCCCCTTGTCTCGTGTGTACCTCATTCCGGAGCATTCTTTACTTAGCCCTTTCTTGCGGCTTGAAGCATCATGTTATAATATTGGTGATTAATCACATTTATTATTTGACGGACCTGTAAATTACGTTCCTTTCTTCATCGTAACGAAGGGTCTTAGATGTCGAGAAATTAATTCGAGCAGTGTCGAGGGTATGTACCCGTCCAAAGTAGGCCCGCTTCGCTGCAACTTTCCGCAAGAAGCGTCGTCGCCCGCCAAGGATAGAGGGAGATTATGCAAGGGAGCGCACCGTGGCTATTGATCGATAATAGGATGCAGAATGCTCGCGGGAGCAAAAGGTCCGCGGACAGGTCTTGTGAGTCCCGGATGGTCCGAGGCAGACGCGGAAGATAAGAGACAGACCCCCCAAAGGTATGGCGTGCGCCGCCGGTTCCCAACCAGTCCTGAACTCTTCTCTCGGGTGGTCCCCGACGTTCTTGGGCCCCTCCGTGCCTCCTCCTTTTATAAGGCCCCCCCCCCCCCCCGTTCTCCATCCATCTGCGTCTTTTCCACGGTATTCTTCCCTTCTGCACGGTTCCGTCCTTCGGTAACGATTCGTCGATTTCTCCGCGTTCGCTTTCCGCTTGTTCCGGTTCGTCCGTGACTCCACCTTTCCCGATGATGATCGCGGCGTTAGGAGGGTGTTCAAGTGCGAACGATTGCGCGTGTCTTTAAGCCAGTAGTTCACCTGGTCCATTACGGTATTTGTAATTACCACGTTTCACCAATAGAACGGTGCAGAAGCTAAAAACAGCACCATACTCTTCCCTTCGTTTTCCCAATTTTCGGCATTTAACCGGATGTATCACTGAGGGGGGGAGGATGCGTCGAGCAAGGAACTCGATCGACCAGGCGCGATTGCACGCTCGGTTGCCTGTGGTCCGCTCCCTCCGCTTCCGAGAAAGGATTCGCGATTCAAAAAGCGCCGCCCCTGCGGATTCCAGACGACCCGCGATCTTACATAATATCGCGCGCCCTGCGAGAGATCGGCCGCTATCCCGGAATCGCCCTTTCCAACAGTTCTAGGACCTGGCTAACGATTCCAGATAGCTGGACCCCCGGTTCACCGACTAGCATCTCTAGCAGACGCCGGGACCCCGATTCCTTTTAACCCGCCGTTCCAGAAATCCGTCTGCCTCGCCGCCTCTTTGTTTCATCCGCGGAATATCTCAAGCGAAATTTCTCTCCCGTGCTGATTAAAAGGAAGCTTCGAGGATCGGGTCCATCGACAGCTTTTAGTCTCTGTAAAATTAATTACGATACGGGGCAAATGTAGCTGGGCTTTAATTAATTTTTCACTGATCGGCTGTTCGTGTGACTAAGTTCTACTGCGCATTGATAAATATGCTCTATCGGTGTCCGCATCAGCAAACAGATTTCGTAAAATCAAAAATCCATCGCGCTCAGATCATTCCCGATTCCGTTGGATCGCTCGGAAACCCTCTTCGCGTGCGCGTCTACGCTTCTTGGTTAATTTCCATAAAAAAAAAAAAATCAGCATTCATCGCCCTCGGGAACGCGATCGTGTTCGCGTCCTTCCAGCACGCGCTGATCGGAGTTAATGAAAAATGACGCATATAAACCGTCGGGAGATAAATTGACTGTTGGCCTTGAATGATCCGCGGCCCGGTGAATCGTGCCTCTCTCGTCCCACGATTTCGACCGCCGCGCATTCCCCGATGCAATTCACGTGGAATCGATCCGTGTGTGTACACGCCCTCGTGTGCGTTTCTCGGGGGCGAGCCGGCGTGCCGCACGGCTGACCGTTTTCCGTTCGGCCAGAAATGTTTCGCAGGTAAATTGTGGGCGCCAGGCGCCCCGGAGTATCACCACCCCCCGACCAATTCACGCCGATGTTCCTAGCAATATTTTCCCGTCGCTGAAACGCGCCGATTCGCCTTCCCGCGTCGTTCGTTTCCCACCCTGTACACTTGCTTCTGCTATCCCCAGCGATTAACAGGCGTGTACGCGACACACGATACACCGTCCGCTTGCGAGCAAGGAAAATTGTGGAAAACTGAATATCCCGCGTTTGGGGATGTTTGGAAACTTTCGCGGGTGAATCGTTGATTGAGATTTTACGAGTGCGCAAATATTAGGAAACGTTTCGTCTGCGTATTTGTTTCTCGATGATTAATATGGGTAGATCTTGGCAGAGAAGATAGATATTAAGGCTAATGATTTCCAACGGGCCGGACCGATATTCGATTCGTTCCCCATTGGTACCCATAAATCGCGCCGGAAATTATGCGAATTAATATCAGCGGCCAGTCGGTCCCGCCGCTTCTTCTCTCTCCGCGCGACAAAGGTGCAAATATCGTTAAGATACTTTCTTGATCGGGCGAATTTGCATACCGCTCGGAGGGAATTCGAATACTTGAGACGTCACGCGTCCCGTTTCTTAAATAGAAACGAACGAAATTGGGGAAAAATAAGAGAGAAACGTCTGTAAGTGGCCGTCAGCAGCGGCGAGCCCCAGCTTCGTTCGTTTCCATTAAGGCCACCAGTCACTCGACTAATTAGATTTAATTGGCGTGCGCCAAAGATCGCTATAATTCGAATTTCTTTCGTTTGGCATAATCCCCGCGCATTAAAAGTATAAACCGTCCACCGACGAGTCGCGCGCACTATAGAATGTCTAACGAGCTGTCTTACGATATCGAGTCAGCCTGTATCGGCACAGCATCCGAGCAGAGTTACCACCGTCTCCGAGGCAACTGTCCTCTATTCCCACGTATCCCGGCGAGCCCCCGTGTCCCTCGGCGCGATTCCCGAGCATCCGGCGGCGTGTCCGGCTCGAGCGTTTTATTATCGGAAGCTTCCCCCGATCGGCTGCAAGACGAAGAGCCTGGACGCGCGGCGGCGGAAGAGCAAGGAACAAGGGGGAGGAAGGTGGGCCCGGGACACCCTCCCGGGGAACCCGCTTAGTTAAGTGCAGAAACTTCTCCCGCGCATTCTGAGCGCGGCCATACAAATTTATGGCGTGCATACGCACAATATGCGTGCACACACGATGCAACGTTGAAACAAAAGCGATAGCAGCCGTGTGTGTGTGCGTGCGCGATCGCGCGGCTTTTTGCGCGCGCGTGCGTGCACACCGGATCATGAATATGTATGGGTCGCTTTGCGGAAGATATGCGCGTGTCCTTTTTCCAGCAGCGTGTGTGCGTAAGATCAAAGGATGCCGCCCACCTTCTCTCTTCGCCCCTTCCTCTGCCCCCTCTCGCCACTCTCCTAGTTAGGCCTTCCCTCTTCGTCTCTCCGACGATCAATCGGCCCCTGCCTTCCTCTTTTCCCATCCTACCCCCCGGTTTTTGCAAAAAAATAGGGTCTCAGTCGCGCTAGCGATGTATTTTTTCTCCGCGCCCCTGATGTCGTTTCTTCGTACCCCCACGCGGCAGCCAGCTGCCGTGCCCCATCGCACGATTCAGCTTTATTCGCGCGAACAGTACGCGAATTATACTCCAATCTCTTTCCTTCTTTGGCTTCTGTCGCAGTCGCGCAACACACGTTCTACCGGCGGAAATCAAGCAGCGCCGCCATAATCGCGGTTCTCCTGCATCGAGACTGCGGAATAAGTAATCATAGATTGGACTAGACTGGATCAGATGTTTTTCTTATAATATGTGTAACGTAGAAATTTCGTGCGGAAGATCCATTGAAGCTACGATTTTTTTATTATACCGTTCGACGCAAGCGTTCTTCCTCCAGCGTAGAACTTCAATTTTCAGAAAAGAGGTTTCATCATTTAGCTCTTCGATAGGTCTTCCTAAGGCTATTGACGGTATTAGCTGGATGTGCGCGCATTGAAAAATCATGTTGGAATATACTTCAAGAAAACTTTCAAGTACGGCGAATTACGGAGGATCGCGAAGTTCGCGAGCACGCGCACCCGGCGAAATTTCTCGTCGGACGTGTAGTCGCTTATTCTTCATCTCGCTGCTTCTCGCAGACGCTTGGCACCACCCTAAACGACATCGTTTTTTCCGAACGTACCTTCCCAAGCTACAAGATGCAAATATCATGGATACCAAAGATAGAACTTCAATCATCTTAAATGTTCTCCGCTATGACAATCACATTTTATAGCATATATATTGCGATAATTGCACTGCAAGGCGTATTAAGTAGGAAGCTTAGGGAATTCTAGAGAGACATTCACAACCCTTCTCCGATCCCCTCTAATTGAACCGAGAACGAACCCATGAAATTTCCACCGCGCATTCAGTTTCCCACGAGCGCAGGCCTAGGTGTTCCTCGAAATCATTAAGCGAGCCTCGCTTTCCCTTGGAACATCGACATTCCTCGTTAGACCGTCATGATCCTTCCCCGAGTCGATCGAAGCGCGAAGCGGACGCGCGTTAATCGCGTGGCGAGGAAACTGTTAGCCCCTCGGCGAACGGAAGAGCCGCGGGTCGCAGAGCGGGGAAATGGACGGCGGGTTTCGTGCGACGGATAATGCGCCCGCAGGCCTAAGAATCGCCGAGCGTGCCGCGGATGCTAATTAATGACCCTTCATTCTCTTAATTGGTCACCGCGATCGCGGCAATCCGCGGGCATTCGCGCCCCCTTACCTTCTTCAAAGGGCCGCCTTTCGGCCTCTCCGCGCTTTCCCACACTCGACTGGACGCGCCGCTTGCTGCTCGTAACCCACGGATCGATCCCTGTGTGCAGCCCCCTCGATTAATTTTTCAAGGTCACGATTGGCCCCATCCGCGCCCGATACACCGACCGGGAAATATGTCCGTGCCTCCATCTAATGGTGGAGCCACGAAGGTTGTGGTGGAGGGTAGTTTGGAACAGAACCCTTTGTACTGGCCGTTCCAAAAGTGGGCGAACAAAGTTCGCGGCGGTAGTAAAATTAACTGTCTTAGAAGTCAATACTTTTTTCCAGTTAATATTTTTAGCTTCGCGTCATCGATCTTCTTCGTATTTCAAAGGATAGGATCGCTTGCACTCGCGGGGTGCGCGTGTCGAGGAGTTTAAACAGACCCCGCAAAGGGGAAGGAGCGTTAAATTCGTTGATAACGAATGAAACTCCGTTGTTAGCGCAACAGAAAGCCGCGGATGAATGATTCGTAAGGTCGTAATCTAAAGTGCAACAAAACCTCCCTGATACGATACACTTATCCGCTTTAAAATCGAACCCGCTTTTTGAAACGGCCTGTAAGTACAGCCGACCCTCGAAGTTCGCCACGGCGTAGATTACGTTGGGCAGAAACACGCGGACTTATCGCGACGTCTCGGTTTTGCGCATGCAGAATACCGAAGGGGTTGAAAGGGGACCGAGGAGTGGGGTGGTAAGAGAGAGAGAGAGAAAGAGAGAGAGAGAGAGAGAGAGAGAGAAGTGGCTGGTCGTGGGCGTTCGCGATGTATCCGGTAGGAGGTACATCGACGACAATGGAAATTAAAAATCCGGCTGAAAAGGAGTCTGAAAACCCGCGGCGGTTTTGGCGAAGGGGCGGGTGGAGAAAGGGGAGAACGAAAGCCAGCTTCCTCCAGGATTCCAGGATATTCCCGAGCGTGGAAAACAATACCACCTTCGCGTCAATGCGCCCTCCAAAGCGCAGTCCGCCGATGAACTTCCATGAAAACTGCGTTCGAATATTTATCCCTTTCCCGCCCCGCCCCGCGTCTCCTCGTCGCTTTTGTCTAACCTCGGTTCCTACTCCCGACGTCTGCGTGTATCGAGAAACTTCGCAGTGTAGTGCCAATTTTCGGCTGAACGTTGTCCTCCGATTGTCGATCGGGAGTCGATTGTCCTAGGATCTGCGTGCGAGGAGGATTACTTAGTCTCCGCGCGGATTGGTCTATTCGCGGCTGACTATCTATCCTTTTCCTTTTCAAGCTAATCTTTATAAATCTCTGCGCGATATACCCCTCCCAGAGTGCTCTTCGAAGCGCGGTCCGGCGGACGGGCAATAAGCGGCAGCGAAGAATAACGAATTATAATTAGTAATGCGGGGATGAGCGTAGGGAAACGCAAGATACAGAAAGGGGGTTGGTAGTCAGGCAACGGAGGCTTCATTGTTACGCGACTCTCGGCTGTGCGCGATACATAATACAGAGGGTAAGAACGTAGGTGCTTTGACTCATCCCCGAGGGGGGGGGGGGGGGGTGAAGCACCATCAAGAAAGATTCAAAATTCGTGCATCGTTTGCTGCGTCAAGTACGAGTGCCGGATACAAAGTGTTATCTCTATTTATACAATTATTTAGCTGCGTCTGAGGATATTTCGCTCCCTGACATTTTAATATTATCAGTACCCAAATTCAGCGCGCAAACTTTACGCTGAAAAAAAAAAGAAAGAAATACTTGAATCCCTTAGCAAATCGCACAGTTTTGGAAGTTCGCAGGAAACATAAAAACGAAGGAACGCTGTACCGTAGAAGAAAGTTTATTTCTGCGACCAAGACGGAAAAATCGTCTACGTTCGAATAAATTTTGCGACCACCCATCCACACCCCTTTCGCCGTCTCTCGCTCTGCCCGTACGTGTACGTCGTAAGCTCTTCATCAGCGCCGGTATCCGTTTCCTCCCTTCCAACGCGTGTAAGGCGAGCATGCACGTGATGCACTCCATGTACACCGAGAGCGAAACCGCCCCGCGCTACGCCACTAATTAACTGATTCTCATTACGTGGCCGCGCGCGCTATACGAGGCTGCGTTTAATGAGACCACCGGTACGGCGCGCGGGCTTCGCCGGGAAAGGCATTCGCCCGGTCGATGGGAATTTGTTATGATAATATCGATCGGCAGGAGACACCACCGACGAGCGGTGCCCGGACTTTGCCTCTCTTAACGGGAGAGAGAGAGGCGGACTTTCATTTTGTTTTGCGCCGACGGAAAGTGCGGAAACGCCGTTCTCCTTTTCGCCTTTGCCCGAAGCTTCGCTCGCGGTAATTGCTAGAATTAGGTGTACCACTGTTTAACGGAGTTGATTCCGACTTTCACGGTGCCTCTCTTCTTGTTACGTTACGAGGGCGAACTGTAAAATTGTCGTCGCGACAGAACAGCCACCGACTTTCTGTATACGTTCTACCCCTTTATGTTTCACTTACTTTTTCGAAGCATTGGAGAAACGCGAATAGGAAAATCGGACAGACACGATTTCTCAATGTTCTGTTTTTCGTCAGTATAGATGTCCATCTTTTCCGCTTCAACGGAACATTTTTCATGCGGACGGAAGTATCCGGCGCTTGGAATGTTTGCTGGCGAACGCGTGGAGAGCTGTCGAGTTAATATTCGAAAAATTCGATACTCGACGAAGTATCTGTGATTTGTTCGCCGCCCGCGCACGACCAGTAATTTGCATTAACGCCTGTATCATCGGTCTATTAATCGAAAATTTAATTTTACATTTAATAAATCCTAAAGAGGATTAACGTCGATTCGTTGCGAAATTCCAACGTCCGCGGCTGCTGCGTTATTATTAAACATTGCCACGACGCGAATTACCGGCTACGCTGTTATTTCGTTTGATTGATCGGTCTTTGTCGCTCGTGTTACAGTCATTAAATTTATCGAACCTGCATATACGTTTATTCTGTACATCTTTACCAATTTTTTGTTTAAGAACAAATTTCAAAATGCTAACATGCATTTAAACCGATACAGTATTCCGTTACTATGTTTCTTACACAGATGGCCTACGTAACCGTGAATATGTACAATAATTAAGTAACATCGATAGCGTTATTCTCAATGGAAGCCGAATAAGAATTGTCGCGAGTTCAACCTCGCCGATGTATCGTGGAAGAAACTTCGCCGCTCTTTCCAGGAACGGCGTCCAGCGTTAAAGCCGTCGTGTACGAACACACGCGATCGATCCTCAGCATCGATCCTCCGTGTCTCCCTCCGCGACGGTCCTCCGCGTCCGACTAACCGGATGCAGTAGCCCGTAGGAAGAGGCACTCTCGAGGATCGCGCCGCGGCGGATGGCATTCGTCGTTCGACTTGGTGCTCTTTGTCGAGGAGTCGTCCTCGTGGAGGGTCTCCATCACACGCAAAATGCCCATATACATTGTCCTTCTAACCAGGAGGATCCTGAATTCCCATTGGACGAAAACCGTCACAGCCACCACGCCCATCTGGTCTTCTATAGAACCTCACCTATAGCTTCCGAAGGGAGAGAGACTCTTCCTCTCTCCACCTGGGTTCTCTTCCCTTGGAGAAGGGCTTCTCTCTCTCTCTCTCTCTCACTCTCTCTACCTTCCATCCGTGCATGTGAGCTCTTCGCATGGACACGCGTGCAGAGAAAGGCGCGCGCTTGTGTGTTGCTCCTTGCACATGCACCGGCGGTCGTCCCTATGCCCTCTGTGCACACCCCACAGAGTTCAACCCTTCTTTTCTCTGTGCGATCGCTCTCTTGCCACGCCGCTCCCGCTCTCTTATTCGGCTCCGTTTCCAAGCCGAAGGGACCGGGAGAGCCTCTGCGGAGCGACGGACGAAGAGCGTAACCGGGATTCAGGCTACCCTCGCGCAAACAGAGGAGAGAGAGAGAGGAGAGGCGAAACGCGGAGCTATTAGCGAGGGAGCCGAGTCGCGGCCGACATTTATTTTGTATTCCTTTGTCGCGATCGTCGCGTGCCAATCAGCTCGGATCAGAGACCTCTTCAAGGGCCTGGGAAATATATTCGGAATCGAGTGGGCCATTGTACGCATTTGCATTTGAAATTTGCGCCGCCTGATCTTGGAAAGACGAGGATGGATACGGATTTCTGATATGAGCGGCTGGATTAGGAAACGGATGCGGTGTGTAGGGTTTGCGGAACGCCTACGTGTCTGACGAACGATGTCCCGCGACAGAAGGAAAGCGAGGCGGGTTTGTTTTCGACCAGAAGTCAGTTTCAAGCTCTCGCTGAACCGCTCCTAGGAGGGACAGGGCGCATCTAGGAGCTCTGATGAGTTTTTCGAGTGGCGGCCAAAGCCGTTTGTTGTTGAACACATGTGAAGAGCTACGGAGCTGCTTCGCTTTTTAGACTTTCGTCCAGCTGACCGTACTCATTACTCTATCCTGCTGAGAAAGGTGCTCCTCTTCCTCCTCCTTCGGTTTCCTTCTCTTCGTCTTCCCTATTTTTTTTTCTGCTTCTCCCTGCTATTCCCAGGTCGCGCGACGGGCAAAGTTAGATGAGAACGCAGACATTAGTCACTCCTCACGCATGCTAAAAACAACCTGGACGTCAGCCCCTTCGTAGTAGAGACTTCGCCAAAAATGAACACTCTGGTAACACACCTTTCGACTTGTGACGATTCCTTGTGGCGGAAATTTGATCAGAAAGAGAATCGATCAGTCCATTCCTTCGTTTGCAAATCTTATTACTTACGATTTTACGTTCCCTACGAAGAGTTGTTCTTTACGCTCCATAGACCTCCCGGAATGTGCACTTGAAGTGGAAAAAGAGGAGAACCTAAGGATCTATCGATGAAACACTAACGTGGGGGGAGGCCACACGTTTTGAATAGATAGCGTGGGAAAAAAAAAGAAAAGCGAAACGCGAACTTGCTCGGACGGGCGCCAGTTGATGAGAAGTTGGAGAGAAATGGTTAGTAAACGAACTATTAGTTGGAGAGGAAAAGTTGGAAGTGGCGGTTCGGTTGGGAAAGCTAAACGGGGAAAAGTGTGCGGAAGTCTGACGCGAAGAGAGCACTCTGCGCGAAAGAATAAAACTGAGAACAGAGGCTAATGCGTGCTAGAACAAGAAGAATATTTCTCGCTTTAATCGGGTTAAAACGCTCCGAAGTGTTCTGCAGTGTTTCAAAGCTCCAGTCATTAGATAAGTGTTAAGTAATTGCAATAAAAGAAAGGTCAGATAATTTTATCTCCGTAAATTTGTTCGTAGCTTATTCTCGATACGTCAGCGTCAGCAGCTTCAAGTAGATTCTTGCATTTACTAAATTGTCCCATCGCGTTCATAAAAAGGAATCAACAAATTCTCCTGCGATAATTGTCGACGCAAGCATCGAAACCTGGAGCACGACGATCGAGAGAGGTGAAAACCGTGGGCAAACTGGCTCCGTGCGCGTTGCAACTTTTAATTTACTCCCGCGGGAGGGCCGCGAATTCATTTCGCCGAGTCTCGTTCCCCGGAGAGGCGGGGAAAACGATAAGCAAGCGTAGCCGGGAAATCTAGACGAGCGAGAGATGTCCCGTGGGACGCTCGCGTCCCTCTTCTCCGTTACGCTTACACTCGTAATCCGACCGTCGCTTAATCGCATCGCGCCTAATACCGCCAATTAAATACTTCAGCCCCGGTCTCTTTCATACCCGCCCGATTCGTTTTCAGCGGCATGCGTGACCGGGTGGCAAGCTAAAACTTGTGTCAAGTACGAGAAGAATCGAGTGTCCGCCGTTCAACGAAACAGTTCCAACGGGGCGACCTTTTTCTCCTTTTACCATTTTCTCCTAGCCCTCCCAAGCAGAGCGAAACGTATCGCTGTATATACGAAGAATCGTAACCGATATCGTTACAATCGTTCAAACCGTTTTCTGGTACCGCAAGCTCGTTTCTCCGCGCGGCACAGAGGAAATAGGAAACGAAGAAACACCGAATCGCGATGGTAATCGGACCCGTACGCATACCCGGCGCAACGATCGCGCGAGTTCAGTGAATATTATCGAGGGGGACGATCGATAGGAAAAATTTCGGCGGCAAAAAGGGGGGGGGGAGGGGGCCAACGAGGCACGCCACGGTGATCCCGCTAATCTAAGGGTAAAAAGTGGCAGCGACCTGTTTCTCTCGTCTAGTGGAAGCATTGTGTGCTCCACGGCTCGCTCCTCCGGGTCAGCTCCTCCTCGAGTGTTTACGCAATAGACTCTTTTGTCCATCGAACGATGAGCATCATTGTCCGTCCATCTGTCTGTCTGTCTGTCTGTCTGTTTACCGAATAGATATCCATTCTTTCTCCCATGCTCTCTCCCTTCCTTCCTCTCTGCCCTCTTGTTGTTACTTTCTCTACCTCCGCGCCGTGGAAGATGTACTTTTGTGCCTGCACGAAGGAAGCCGCGCGCGCCTCGTCTCCCTTTTGTTCTTTGTCGAGGTTTTCGTTTCCGCGAGGGGTTGGATTCCGGAGAACCTCGCCCGTTTCTCCCCCCCTCGTTCTTCTTCTCCCCGTGTCTGTTCTCCTCGACGGAAGGTGAGTCCTTCTCTTGATATCCACGTCGTCGTTGCACCCTTCTCTCGAGACAGGTTAACGGACCGTTTTTCTTTCACTCTTGTCTTCCCTCGTAGCCGAGGAGATGGAACAGGCATCGGTCCAGGGAAGGGAGAGAAAGGGAAAAGGTGGAGGAACTATTTAGGTCTTCTTCTAATTGAATAGAATTATGGCGATCTCAGCGCGCGGCAGGGACGACGGCTCCCTCGTTTATCGGCTAATAAAAGGATGGAAGTTATGTCCTTTTCTTTGTTTTTTTAAGCGGGAATAAAAAAGTTATCTACTTACTCTCCCCGCGGCATTGATTTGCCAGGTAGGAATCGTTTGAAATGGTAAAACGATGATAATCCTTACGGTGATACCGGCGGAGCTTCAGTGAAATAAGAACTCTCTCATGGACTACCTTTAATGGGTGGCAGTCTGCTTATTCAAGAATTAATTCCGCATAATCCTGCCGCGGGATTTATGCGTGCAGTTTGCGGCGAATTACCGAAGGATACGTGCTGTTTGTAGGGGCGGAATATGTTCGAGGAAAAATCGTTATAGAAATTAGCTGATTCGTAATTAATGTGAAACGTCGTGCGTGTGGAGAAAGAATGGCACGTGCGGGACGCGTTGAAGCAGATCGTCGGTAAAAATGAAATCAAGTGGCCGATGAAAGTAAATAAAGTCCGCTTCGCGTGTGTACACGAAACCCGTGGACGTCCCAGTTTCCAAACTTTGTTCAAACTGAAAAACGCGCTCGCGGATGTGGGCTTGAAACGCACACAGGGAAACAGGAAGAGGAAGGTGGGAGAGGGGAAAAAAAAGACAAAGCGGACGAGAGTGTCGCGTAAAACGTCAGCCCGCGAATTATTTATTTGGACGCATTTATGACACTTTACCACGAACGTGTTTCACCCCCGCTCTCTTTTCGCCCGATCAATCTTTTATTTTTATCCGAGGGCCCCGGATTGTTTCTGGCTTGGTGTAAAATGGAATCGCGCAATATTTCAATTTTGTTTTGTTTGAGAGAAAAGACAATTGGTAGCTCTAAACGGAGAAAAAGAAGATACAACAATTGTACTTGTCTGTTGCTTCTTTATTTTCGGATAACTGAAAAGAAAGTTATCACTGCGAAAGAATCAATATTTCTATCCTTTCTGCGTTGTTCATGTCTGTAACATGTGTTGTAAACTGGTTGAGAGCAAAAGTTCAATTGGCTCCCTCAGCTTTGCAAAGGAGTGGACCCGAGAGGGAGGATACGCTCCAAAGTAAGGGCGTCAAAGAGTAAAATGTCGCATGGACGCCATTACAGTGGCCATATTTACCCTGATCGTCAACCCTGTAGGGGAGTTCTGTGCTCATGGTGCCCATGTTCGCCACGTGAGTGGCGTACACTGCCCGACAAAAGTACGCAACCCTCACGACCGAACCATCCGCTCCTTTCAAAGCGGGGGAAATCATCGCTAGCGAATATTATTCGACCCGTCCTATCAGGTATTATACATTTTCAGAAGGCTCCGTTTCTGAATTTTCTGAATTATCTGAATTGACGACGAATCGTCCACAGAGTGTAGACACAAATTTCCCAGCAATTCCCGGAAAGACTTTTCTTGCCCCGATCCAGCCCGATCGCGGGAAAGCTAAAGGAAAGCTCGTCAAAGGAGTCGAGATCGTGGAAAAGGTAACAATGGTTTCCCGAAGGAAAGAGCAGAGGTCATTCCGAACAAAGAGCGGCGCTAGTCGGGGGGGGCGTATCGGCCGGACTTCTTGATAGCAGCTTCGTCGATCGGATAAGGGGAAAAAAGGGGCCGCGAAGGAAGCCCGATATTTCCTTCTCCTTGGACGACTTCCGCGGCACAACCGCCCCCCCCCCCCCCCCGCAACGACCAAGTAGAACAGGCGAAGAAGGGTCCTCCTCTCCTCCTGTAGTTTCTAGTGGAGTGGCTGGGCTAACAAGTTGCCTCAGCTAACGAGCACAGCTTCCTCCGGCTCCTCTTTTCCTCTCCCCCTTTTCTCCTGTCCGCGACATGAACCGCTGCTACCTCCATTTTTCCCGTCGTCGTCACGACGAAGGAAACAAGCGGCCATCGCGATAATAGGGCGGCTCTGGTGTCTCTCCGCCGGGGCAACGAGCGCAAACAAACCCCCTAGCAAATGACGGCCAAGCGTGTCCACGAAGGCATGCTCGTCGAGCACCCGTCGGCGGATACTTGCTTCCGCGACAACTTTTACCCCGTTTTCGGAATAAACGCGAGCCCCTCGTAGGGCTCCGCGTACTTAGGTGTAACGGTCTGCGTCCGTCGGCGTGACCTGGAAGAATCGTCACTCCGCGATCTGTAATGAACGCTGCACGCGTTGCGCAATGTTTCATCCCGATCGTAGAGCGGTCTTAATCACGATTAAGCCAGGATCGAACGTGGCCAGGTGGTCACCGGGGGAGTAAGCGGACCGGGGGCTGCGTGCGGTTGATAGCGCCAAAGCTGGGAATTAGCAATGCAAACGGGTCGAGGACGCGCGCGTGCACGCTCCAGCTGACCAATCGAAAGCCCGCGGTTCTGTCAAACCTACCCCTTAAGTTTTACCCCCGCGTGTGCACGGGGACGCACGTGCACACGGAAGGCCGCCCTGTTAACCGGCCGTCCCTTCCTCGATTGAACCTCCATGCGCGGGAATTAATCGCACAACGTGGAACGGTTTGAAGCTGCGTACGCGCGGGGTGACCGCACGCGCCACGAGTAACTTTGCTTTTAGAGGGAAAATTGATGGGAACCGCTTTCACAGTTGTCCAACAATTAAAAGAGTACAGTGACGAAAACTGGCGCGCCATTTACGCGCACGGCTTGCCAGGGTTTCCCTGAAAGAGAGTATATTTAGTTTCATTTCCAATCGTCGGAGAAATCTTATCCCGAGGTCTGTTACGTTGCTCTTGTCGCGTGGCAAGGAAACGTTCGAATGTTTTATAAAATGGCAAGCAATCGTTTGTCTTCCGATCGAGATTATTTGTTCTCTGATACATTTCCACGGTTTTCGATAATCGTTCCAAATATCATAACCCAGGGGAGCGTTAAAAGAGCGTGTCAGCAAGTAAGCCGCGCGCGGGGCTCGGTACCGTGCGCTCGGCGGCGGCCGCGTCCCCGAAAGGGAAGCGGTCCACGATTTATTTTACATTTTTTCATGTGTTTTATTGTCGCACGGTGTCCAGGCCGAAGTGTGCTGAAAGCGGTTAGACGGTTGAAACCGGAGAAGCCGACGCGACGAAGCGCTTGCTCACTCGCCGCTGGCGAACAATTCAAATTTCAAAGGGCCAACTGTCGCTCCCTTACCTGACTTTGCCCTGCAAAGGAAATCCGCCTGGGATCACCAGCCATTCCGCCTCCCGCGATTTCTTCGTTTCTATTTACCCCAATTTCCCCATTCCAGCCATCCACTGGTTCTCGTCTATCTGTCTTCTTTTCAAGAAATCTATCGATCTCCGATACAAAGTGGCATTTCTTTGGAAACCAGATCCAAATATTTCTCGTGGAGCGACGATAGACGTTATTGTTTGTTCTCTCCACTATCCCGTGAAATGTTCAACGAATTCGCAGCCTTTCCTTTCTTTCGGAAAGCCTCGCCTCCGAGCTAAGCAAAGATGTATTTTCTCGTCGGGGTTAGAAGCACCGCCGATGGCGACAGGCGTCGCAAGAGCGAAGGCAATCGGCCGTAGGCGAGAGATTAAATCCCGGTGCAGCCGAGAGTTTTCGGTCATTTCGGCCGCGGGCTTGTTTGCACACCTGAGCCCTACACTCTCTCTCTCTCTCTCTCTCTCTCTCTGCACCCGGTATAATTCCATCGAAGCATTATTAATTGCTCTTCCACGCGCCACACCCTCGCGGTACCTCGTCGAATTTTTACTAATCGAAGCCATCTGTGTTCCACAGATTTTCTATTATTCGGAAGCGTCTTTGAACGAGTGTAAAGGGGCCGTAGAATGAATATGAACGCAGCAGATCGATCGGATCGCGAATCGTAATTAATTGCTCTTCGAGGGCGCGGCAATTAACTTGATACGATTACTCCGACCGGGGGCCAGTCATTGGCAAGCAATTTGCAAGTTGATGGTTCCATTGAAGTTCGAAAAACGCCTGGATCCTGACGATTCTGCGCTCCTCATGAATTATGGACTTAATTAAGAGCTTTCGTTGCGTGCCATGAAAATCGGAATGCGATTTATATTTCTTTCCCTCTCGCATTAACCTTGTCTTCCTGTTTGATCGGCCGGCGAGTATGAACAATGCAAGTTTAATTTACGCTGTCTGTTCACGACAATTCGCACGAGCCGGTTTATGTTGCAGCGACACGTTTGCCCGCGAACATTAGTTTAACGGATTAATGAGAAAATAAAGGTGTCGTCCAATTGAAATCAATTCAGAAATCCCTTCGACGTTTCTGCTCGCCTTTTTTTCACGCTCGTTCAGTGATATTTACTAAGAGAATGGAAAGAAATGAACGGCCCGCGACCCGCACGATTCGTTTAGTCCCAAATCAAACTGTGAGTCGCTGGAATACCGATGTTAACGTGGGTATTCACTTGAGAGTAAAGCCCCGTGCGAGTCGCTCTCCAGAGCGTTCTCGCAAATGGATACCGCTCCGAGAGTAACTGCCGGAGAGCAGTAGTCAACTGCCCGAGAGATGGTTCGTCTTGTGATCTGCTCTCAAATGGATACAGTGTAACAGTACTGTCCGACGTAATTGACTCGAACTGCTTACGCGTTGACTCGAACTACTTACGCGTTGACTCATACTACTTACGCGTTGACTCGAACTACTAATGAAACTTTCAAAATTGCGTGTGCAATCACAACTGTACTAGATTCTCGCTTGTCCATGTTCACTCTTTTGCCGTTCGGAGGAAAGTACAGAAAGTCGGAAAAACGCATAGCGAAAGCTATTCCTCTATTTAGAAATCTGGCAAGCGCATGTCGTCGCAAGGGCGCATCTTTGTGTCGGAAGCAGGGTTAGGCGACTCTCAAGTGGGACACGATTTTGAGAGTTCTACGGGACAGTAAATTATTGGAGTGTCCGCTAGTGGCTGCCCGAGAGTCAAAACCTCTGGGAGTTGCTCTCAAGTGGACACACAGCCGAAAGTAACTGTCGGGGGTAACTCGAGCGAGATTCTCTCAAACGGATACTTAGCTTTACGAAGTCGAGTGTACCGCGGAAGTTAAACAGCGAAGGGAACGGGGGAGCTCTATTTGCGACCTACAAAGATGGAAAGTTTTCCGAACGAAAGTGTACTCGGCATGAGCCGAGGCTGTGGGATGCTCCATCTCCCAACTCCGAGGATCCAGAAAAATCTGGAGCCTCCGCATCATCGTGGACGAAGACGAGCCTGCTGTCCACAACGAAAGTAGTAACGAAACTGAAGCCTACAGAATTCGATTGCTCGGTCTAATTGTCTCTGGAAAGCATTAGCAAATGGACGCATCGACGTGCAATTGATAAGGACGAATTGGCAGCGTGCAGTAGCGTGTCGCAGCTGTGCTCCAAGCATCGCGCGCGGCCACTCAGATTGGATCACTCGGTAGATTATTTGGCTTTATGGTGCGGGGAATATACTATGCCAATATGACGTGGAGGGCTTGTTCACAGCGAGGGTGGTGGTAGCCATGGAAACGCCGGCACCCGTGAGTGTCGGCTCCAACGCCAGCCGAGTCCCTCATCTCTCTTTCTTTCCTGGCCACCCCCGCCCGTTGGGGCCACCCCTCGCCAACGCCCGCAGCGGCCGCCAACCCTCTCGCTCTCACCCTCCTTCCGGCGCCAGCCCCCTCTGGACCGTAGGGTGAAAGCCACCCCCTAAATCTCTCCCCCGGTCCTGTAACGGATCTCTATGTACCTTCTGCTGCCTCCCTCGTTCGTACATACACCTATACATGTATTATACGTTATGTGCCGCGCAACCCTATGCCACGGGCCAAGCCCTTTTCCCTGTGTGCTCCCGTTCCCCGTATACTTGTGCACCACCACATCGATCTAGTGTACGTACAGATGGAGTATGATGTGTGCGCGCTTGTGCATGTACAGGTGGTTGTATAGGCAGCCAGGGATACCTACGCGATCAATATGGTGGACAGACGCACCGACACCCTCCACGGGAAGGCCAACTCGATTTAGGAAATTCCCTCCTCCTCTTACGTTGCGCTCTACTATACATGCTCGCGCTCCTTTTCAACCTCAATCTCCTTTCGGCTGTCTCTTCTGTGCCCCTCCGATGCGCGGCGGTTTTTAGGGGTGGCCTTCGAGCACTTTTTCTTGTGCCATCATGGAGGCCGCTCTGAAAAACGCTGTAGATCGCTTCGCTGTTTTCCAACCCTTTCGCTACGACGGTATTTAGAAAGAATCATTTTTATCTAATGAGAGTGACGAAAATTCCCATTATATCTTTCCGGGAGATAAAGTTATGGCAATTGCTAAACGAAGACTGTACAGTAGAAGGAATTGGAGAACTTCGATGACATTTTCGAGCGTACTCGTAGCGTAAGCGAGAAACAATCTGGCTGGCGGCGGGTGAAATACAGGACTCGGTGAACCGCGAACAAAGTTACTTTGATCGCTATCAGCGAAATCGAAGCGCTTTGTCCGGCGTTGCACGTGTCTACTCCAGGATATTGCTGCTTGATGGCGGGCGCGCGATCGCCAGAGATTATATTTCGCGGGGCGAGAACGAACGATGGTAGAAGTCGAAATACAGTCGACCGCCAACCCTATGCGTGCGTTGCATATAGGAATGGCGCACGTTTCAGCCCCGGGACATATTTATTTTCGACCGTTTCCCTCCGCCTCCTCCTCCTTCTCCGTTATAATTGAGGCCGCTCGTTTCGATAATGTAACTGTTCTATTATTTTTCCTTCCGTCCCTAGTGCGCTGCCGGGAAGTAATTTTCCGTTGAATCGAATTGAGGCCGAAGATGTGTATTTTCCGGAGAATGTGTGGTCCATACATTAATTGCAAGATCTCAATTCCGTTTGTCTCTTTATTCCGTTCTTCTGAACGGCCAACTCGAAACGGTGGAAAGTTACTCGAGCGAATTGGATTCGCGTAGTGAGCGAAATTTAACTGGAGGAAACGAAGCATAGCGGATAAAATTACGGAAAATGGTGTGTAGCATATTGGAACCGCGGAGGCATTCTTTTAAATGGAACACGCGTGGAATTCGCGGAGATAATTGCTATTTGACCGATCAGCGTTCGCGCTTGAATTAGTCCTCATCGCCGTGCTCTCGCGTCCCGCCTTTTATCCCGACCGAACTTCATCATCCAGTCAGTCGATTTCTGTGCAACCTTTTTACGAGTAACGATGGAAAATAATTTATGGCTCTGGTAGCTTGCATAGGACTTTTCTTTTTTTGTTTAACCATCGTATAATAGCCGAGAAGCTGAAAGATAGAATAGAACGGAAAGGAGGGGCGATTGGACGAAGATCTTCTCAGAATGAACAATTTTTTTTCTTCCACTCGAAGGTGAATCGGATGCGTCGGGATGTCATAAAAGAGGTAATAAATGAAAGCATCAACGAATGAGTGCCAGCGGAACGATTGAAGTAAATTTAATGAATGTGAATGATTAAAAGAGTAGGGATTTATTGTGCAAGGAGCAGTCTAATCGAATGCAGAAATTAAAGGAGCTAGGTAAATAAAATGAATCGCATTTTTCGAGAAGGGGGAAAAAGATGCATAGGCTTACACGCGTAACTAGAGTAATTATACTCATCATTCTTATACGTTAATAAGATGGTATAAAATTATAATTTAACCGCGGCCACGAGATAATTGATTTTTCTTGCGTACCATGGTAATGAGCGTAATAAGATACGGAATAAAGTAATCAACCTGTTCCGTGCGGTGGATTTTTTAAGGGCTGTGTTCGTTCAAAGTGTCGATGGGTAGCGAGAGTAATTAAAACGCGAATAAACTAACACCGCGTGTTCATTAAACCGTAGTTATTTTATATACATATTTCAATCCGTTTAACGAAGCACGAAGCGCAAATAATTGAACTCTACGAGCAATTCGAGTTAATTCCCATAATGTTTTTGATTATAGGCGAGTACGGGCTAAACTTTGATTTTTCCAAGTTACTGATTCATGTTAATACATCTAATTATTTTAGCCTGCAATTCTTAAACACGCGAACGTTCAAATGTACATTAATGCTCCGAACGAGAATTGGCCGGCGTTCGACAAATTACAAGCCAAGAATTCATTATTTAGTCTCTGGTTAATTATTGCTGGTCGTGGCGGATCTCTGTTCGTCCGCATCCGCCGTTACACGCATCCGCGTGTGCGCACGGGCCTGACAGCAGGGGTGGTTATACAGAAGCGTGCACCACACCTATCTGCGCAACGTGTCACTGGCAGTATAAGAGCAAAACAAACCGCCGCCTGCGACAGGGGGGAGTAAGTTGGCCCCGGTCCCTGTCAATAGCAGGACACGCTGCCTGTACGTATATTGCGAGATTCGATTTACGCGGTCTCGCTTTCCTTTGCCTATTAAAGTATTAAACATTCGCCGTCCCTTTTAATTCCACTCGCCGGAAGATGCGTGGATTCGAACCAAGCTGAAACTGGTGGCAGCAGAAATTAGGTTTCGTTTATATTCCCTTCCATTTATCAGGGTCAAGAAGTTTCTTCGGAACTCCTCCCGCAGTAAGAAGTACAGAACAGTTTCGAATTAGCATTTTATATACGTCAGAGAACGGTACAAGTCTTTCCACTTGACGCTTAAAACATCGAACTCCTCCGTCACCCCCTAAAATACTTGGCGAGATCTACCGTGACACGAGGGTAACGGTGGTCCGTTAAAAAAGCGTTCCTACAAAAGGAGTGACAATCCGCACCTTGCGAACATCCCAGAGAAAATGAATAACACGTGGCATCCATGAACCAAATAGCAAGATTATCACGAGCCGTCCGGCATCCGTGCCGCTGGCGCCTGTTTGAAACACAGGCGAATCTGCGTAAACGAAAAGACGGGAAGAACCTCTCGGAGCGATGAACAGGAAATGGGCACAGCGGGAAAGCGGGGAGGCACGAGAAAAGGGACGAAACAATCGTGGGACAAGTTGCAGCAGCCCGTTGGAAAAGTTTTCCTACTACGAACAGAGAGCGAGGATGGCGCGAGTCGTTTTCTCGCCGCCTTTCCCCGCGACGCATCGCGGCTGGGAGCGTCGCAACGCGGGGTTGGAAGGGTTGAGCATGGTCGCCGAGGGAGGACGGCGGCTGGCGAGGCTCATTTTGTCGGCGGTAGAGAGACCGGGGGCACCAGTTTCTCCGCTCCTCGTTCCACACGTTTCTCTCCATTCCATCTCCTTTCATCCCCTATCTTTTCACCTGTCTCCTGTCACTGTCTCCTCACACTCTCGCCAGTTTTCCTCTCCTTCCGTCTTCCCCGGTTTATCTCTCCGACAGCTCATCCGCCGTCCTCCTTCGCCCCTTAGCCATTCACCGACCCCCCCGACGTCGGTGACGTTGGAGAAGCCAGGCCTCGAGCTAGGGGGTGGAACGCGTAACGCCTGACTGGCGACATTATTAGACGCCCCCGATGAGGCCAGGGGGATGGATGACAACGCTGGCTGCACAGACCTACGTTCGCTAAAAGGGGTTGGCAAAGGAAAGGGGGGTGGTAGCGGGTAATGAGAAGAAAAGACGGTGCGGTGAGCAGCGAGATATATCGCACACCAGATATGCCCGGGGAAAAGGCAGCCTCGCGAAAAAAGGCGCAATTTTCGCGTGCGTCGCGTACACACCCCGCGCAACCCCCGGCCACCAACGGAGGATTAACCCCTCGTCCTAGCCTCGTGGCAAAGAAAGGCCGTGTCGCTCGACACCGCCTACGCGAGGCTGCTTCCAATTTTCCGCTCTTTTTATACTACATTCTATACACTGACGGGGGAATAACGTTGCATAGAAAGTAGACAAATTTCGGGATGTCAACGCATCAAGCCGGGAACACGCTTCTGCTCAGCTTTTCAATCGGCAAACTATTTCTTTTAAATCGATCTAAAACTTGTTACCAGTTTGAGGAAAATCGTAATTGCTGTCCCATTTACGTGGTTATCGTGGCTCCCAATGATTCCTACGCTCTCACCGTGCTCGATTGTTTACCCTTTGATAGCATTTTAAGCAGGGCAAACGAGATCACAGTCGATTTCCAATTAACTGCAACGCAACCCCGGCTCGGTTTCATGAAACGCAGTACCCAGCGAGACCGACGGGGCTCCGCAGCTCCCATTTAAACGCACGCGATTCGATCGCACCTGGTTTCTAATTCCATCATGATTCACCTTCGAACTGCGAACAACATTCGCGATATTTCTACTTTAACAGCGTCGTTTTGCTTCATTTTAATATCGCTATGCGATCGCCATCTAATGAGCCTTAACATGGAATAAAAAAGCAAGGGGAAGGAATAGAGGGAGCGAAAATATCCCGAAGAGCGAGGGAGACAGATAAGGTAATGAAGAAAAAAATGTTGCAGAAGTAGGAAAGGGGTTCTTTTTATGCTGCCTTCTCTCGGCGAGGTTTTCCGCAGGAAGAGCACAACCCTCGGTTGCGTGTGACAGCCATTTTAATTCCGAGCCCCCGGGGGGTCCCCGACTTTCATTCCCCGTGATGGAACATCGGCCATCCTCCTTCTCTCAGCCCCTATCCTCTCCTTTCCTCCTTTCTCTATCGCTTCTTTTGCTTTCATCCCCGTCTCTTTCTTATCCCGTATCGTTTCTCTGCCCTCTGTCGCTCTCCGCCGTTGTCCGTTTCTCCTCTCCCCGTCCCTATCTTCCTCCATCACCCTTGACGGTGAAAAACCTTTCAGAAGCGCGCGCGTAGGGATGAGGAAGACCGGATGAACGCCACGGTGTGTCGGCTATCTCGGCTGTCGCATCGCGAATCAAATAAAAGCTGCCGGCTGGCTGAGGGATGAACCGCGAACGTTTAATTTCGCTAGACGGACGACCGGGATATTCTCTGGTTTGTTTCTCTCCCTCAGGACACCCCCGGGGCAGTGGATCTGCGGATCATGCTTGGACATCTCTTCCCGACTCTCTACCCCGTCGAGCTTTTCTAGGCGGAGCTGCGAATTTGAACGTGTTACATCGAAAAATGTAGCCTCTAAACTAGCGTGCGAATGATGCCGAAGGGTGTGCAGAATTTATGTTTTAATAGAAACTGCACCGAGGGAGAAGATAAATCCTCCGACCGGACAATTCATCGTTAGTAATCCGTGGAGTATCTAAAATTTCTCAAGGGACACCCGTTAGGAGCGTGTCCCTGGTGTCGTAACCAAGTCTTGCGAGGGGTGCGTGCGTTCGGTGTGTCCGCGCTTGCCCCTGATTCGCTCCACCTTCGGTTGGCTCCGAGGGGATCGAAATTAAAATGACAATGAAGGCAGATCCGGGGGGAGGCTAAAAATGCGTACCCTTGCTATCGTCCAATCAGCTACGGATTCGTGGACGCCATAGCGACCCTTCACTATCCCCTTTGCTTTCCTTTCCTTTCCCCCTTTTTCTTGTTCTCTTCCCTCCCTTCTGTACACGGAACGCCGGTCACGTGGAAAAAGTAGAGAGAACGACAGGGATGGAGGGTAGAAAGATGGACAAGCGTTACGAAATGAAAACGTTTAAAGCGGCCGGTGATCTTCACAGAAGTTTTCAACCCCTTTCGCGACATCATTCGAGGTAGACACGCGTGCCGGGGGGGAAACAAACGCGTAGATGGATGGGATCGAAATGGAATATATAATCGGGAGGGTAGGCTGAGGTCCCTACCACTGGTCTCCAACTTTTTTAAGATATTACTCTTTCTTCTTTTTTTTTAAATTCAAGTATTTGTAAAATCTCGGTGCCCAAAGAAAACAACGCGCGAATAGAAAAGAAAAAGTAGCAACGATTCGTTTAGAAAAAAAAAATCGATGAAATCCACGGCCGGTGCTTTAATTTCCAGCTCATTTTCTTTCGACGATCTCCATCCCCCGCCTCGCCCCTTCCCCGGCAGTTCTCCAACCCCGCAACCGATCCAGCCTCCTTCTTTCTACCGTTTCCTCCTGCGGGTGGCGGATGCGCGCCATGCAAAACCGTAATTAGCGACTTCGCGTGTAATTATCGTGGAAAAAAAGGGCTTTGAATGCCCGTAGCGTTCAGGCTGCCCGAGGATGAGTCCTTCGCGATGGAATCGCAGTAAGCACCCTTGAGACATGCGGTTCTTTCTCCGTTTCCCCTCCCTTCTTGTACTACCGTTTCCTCTTCATCCATAGTTAGCTGGCTGCTTGATTCGGCCGTGTGCTTCCGTTCATTTCGAAAACGATCGCGTTTTCGACTCTGTCGTCAGCTCTCGAGGACACGCGAGCCTCCATTTAATCGGTCGTTCATTCGTCGAACAAAAATTCGGCGTTTCCTTTCTGGGAGATTAATCTTGTCGGGGGAATCTGCTTATCCCTGTAAAATGATTTCTGTCATTTCTCTATCTTCTTTTCTTAAATTGTGCCCCAATTAAAAGAGCGGGATATACGACCACATTGTTAAACGTTAAACGGGAACAATAATTTCGAGTCTGCCGACGAATGGCATCAATGGCGACCGAAAGCTAATGTGTCCGCGGAACCCCCAACAGTAACAGCAACCCCTGAACAACGACGGCGATGACGACTATGGTACATGCTGCTGCTACTGTTTGCCGCTGTTAGGCGGGATGACGATGGGGTGGAATGAAGGGAAGGGCGCGGCGGCGTTGGCGGGGGGGGGGAGGGTTTGGCCGCGGGGGTTTCGAGGGCTCTACGGCCCGCTTTCGATTCATTGTACAATAATATGACGGAAATGTCAGTCAATTAATAAGCATACCGAAGCTGACTAATTTCCGCCTTTGTTCGCTCCACGGCCGGGATGGATGAATAAGTGGCCATTATGCGGCTTTTATGATTGGTCAGATCCGTATCACGACAGCCGGTTCCGCTTTTATAAAAGCAGCGCGCGGCACGTCGAAACTTCTCTCTTGCGGCGAACCTTTTTAAAACCGCGTGCACGTGCCGCGTACCGCCGCGCCGGAATACATCGCTCCTCTTTTTCTCTGCCCCCCCTTCCCTTTTCTATTTGCCGGCATTCCTTCTTCTTCGTCACCGCCACCCTCTCTTCTTTAAGTACGATTGCGTGCACAGCGCGGGCTTCGTTTCCCCGCGAATTCCTTCCCGATCGGCTTCGCGGGTGATCAATTTTTTCTTTTCTTTTCAACGGTGGTACAGAAATTGGTTGCATTCGGGAGTGACTTAATATTGAACGAAAGACTTCCTGTTTCCCTTCTCTTTATTTTGTACCCCCTGTTTACGTAGGCTAGAAGCGAATGATAGCGAGATCGCTACCGCGCCGAGGATTATCCCCCGTTTTTCCGCTTTTCCACCCTCGTTTATTTCGTCGGCGAACGAGTGGAAGAAGGGTGGCCGGCTAGTAATCACACCATGTTTTTTTTTTTTTTTACCTCCCTTGACCTCTGCGGAAATTACGCTTCTGCTGCGAAAAATAATTCGCCGACGAGAAAACATTTCCACCCCGTCGAATTTTCCCTCGGTCGAGCTGTTTATTTTCTTTACGATCATGCAAATTAAGGATACCGCGAACCTTTCCAAACATCGTCGAACTGCTTCAAATAACATTCGTATATTAAAAATTAGTAAAATTCATCTCCCGATTGAAGTGAATCTTCTTCTCGTATCGTCAACGACAAAGAGAAGAAAAAGAAAGCAAAGAATTATACCAATGGTATGAAATGAAAAATTTCAGCAAATCCCCCAGTAATAGCTGTTCGGAGAAGCGTCTCCATCGTCGCTTCGCCCCGGCTCCCACCCCTGGATGAAAGGGTTGCGAAATGGCGGCAATTACAGGAGCCTTCGAATGACGATGACGTCGCATTATTCCGCTGACGTTAGCGGCCTATCTTGCGCCTCCTGCTTATCCGCGAAAGGCGAGGGACGGTTGTCGAAGGGGTGGGCGAAGATATAAAAGGAAGGGCGTGGCGGGGGTGCAGCTGTGCCACGTATCGGCCACCTATATCCTTGTCCGGCTTATATTGCCGGGGGATAATAGCACGGGGGTGCTGGAACGGTTTCATTACACGGCTTCCCGAGGGATAATATCCTCGGATATCTCGCTGGCCGTCCCCGCGGGCTTGAAATTCCGTGCCAGCGATTCTCCGGCCGCGTCATCGTCGGGGCCCCCCCATCTTCCAGCGGGCTCGCAACCCCTTTCGAAACGATGGAGGAAATTGTGAAGCGGCGGTCCGCCGCGATCACAGAAAATGGCCGATTCGGCCGTACTTGGATTTCTTTTATTTTTTAGATCGATATCAATAACGGTTACCGCGAAATGATTTGTTTTCTTGATTAAATCGCCGTTCGCCGATATCGCGTGCACGCAATTCGCTTCGACTAATTTGCGAGGACCGATTAACACTCGACTCCCAATTAATAAACTCGTCGGGAGTCGCTGAAATCCCAAACGCCCATCGATATAAATGTAAATGAACCCGTTTAAATATAAATCGTGAAGTGCATCACTCGACGCGTATTGAGTTTATTCAGAAAATCGCGGACACTATTTATACGTTCCGCACGAACATCGAGCGTGTGCACCCTCGGGTTTGTTCTCAGATTTTAATTCGGAATCGTGAATGGCCTCCAACAGTCGTTGCACCCCGTCGAACCCTCGAGACAAACCCTTTCGCGCAATTCGCTCCCCGCGATGGACAAAAACCTACGCATCTCCACCCCCGTGCGGTAATAAAAAGAAAATCAATCTCCGGTAACTCCGCACAAGCGTACGTAACACAAAAGGAGAGCACGTGAAATCAAGAAATCTCGACCACTCGATCTAATCACCCTTACTGCATCGGGGGCGCATCGTTCCCAGCGAGCGAAACGTTTTCACCGGACACCCAAGCCCCTCTGCGGTAATCCAGTCCATTCATTCGGCTCATCCTTAGTTTCTTCACCCTCCCCCTCATCCCCAGACAAAAAAAAAAGAAAGAAAATTAACAAGTGAGACTTACGCAGAAGGCTGGATAAATAACAATTAATCCGCGTGACACGGTTTACAATGGCGAGAGAGTGGCTGATAGAAACTCTCCTTCTCCGTGGGCTGGAAGAAGTCTCACGAGGTTCTCTCCGCCCGAGCAAAAAGCGGAGAGAACCGTGCGCAAAAGCTTTCCCCCGAACCGGTCGGCGGCCTTTGATGGATCCCATACGCCAGTACAATAAACGATCGTGCTCGCGCGCATTGCGATTAGTGTTTTTAATGCGCACATTGTATAAAGGATCCCCGGTTTCCCGTATCAGATGCGAGGTGGCCCACCGGGGACCAGTTATTAGGCGGTTGACAGGCCCATAATCCCGTCGGCTCTCCTAACGAAAAATATAATGCCCATTAGCGGAGATCTTTTCAGCTCGGCCTCTCCGCTCTGGGATATTTTCTTTCGCTCCTTCCTTTATCGTCAGTTCGATTCCTTCTCCTTTGCTCCCCTCCGTGTACCACTCGGTTTGGCTCTTCTCGCTCTTTCGTCGTTCCGCTTTCGCTACCCTTTGCTCGGCTGTGCGAGAGCTTACGAGTTTCTCCACCTCGCATCGCCGTTGCCTCGTACCCTGGGTGCTGCCGGAGGAACGCGTGCTACCTTTCGAAAGCCGAATCGCATTCGACGAGTGATAATCTCATGGTAAGATCTCTCGGGGAGATGAGGAGTTATTCTGCTAGAGATAGGGGCTGGTGCTTTGTGTTTCTGAACGCGTGAATGAACGTGACTTCTGAAGTTAAACTAATAATCTAGTTTGCATTACGTAGACCGCGTATAGGCTGGAAAATGTGTCCTTAAGAAGTGTTTCAATGCAAATTTCTTGGCTGGCGTATACGTTTTGAAAGACAAACCTTCGTCGCCTATTGTTATAAACATTTTCATTCTGACGCACTTAATTACTTGTCTGTTTCAGAGGAGATACAGAAACAGCAGCACGCAGCTATGTACGGGGCCGGTAAGTCATTATCTTTTTTTTTTTTTTTTCAAAAATAGTCTACATAGAGCGGCCGCTTATTTTTTAAAATGCAATTTCACACGAATGCTCCCGAAAATTCATACGATAACTATTGAGAACGATTCGTTCGAAACGGATACGCTAGGCACCACCGGCAGCTTCCGGGCTTTTGCCTCCATTGTGCCGGCCTCGATAGCAAGAGGAGAGCGAATATTACGTAACATGTTCTGGTTCGTTCGGGCATGAAAACCCTCGCCAGTTATTATATTTAATAGGGCCAACTGATTTCGCTACATCTGCTCCTTCGAGCTGGTCCGACACGCGGCCGCTTTAAAAAAAGGGAAAGCGCGTCCATTATTTTGAAAGAAAACGGAGAACCGCGCGAAGCTCGTTCACCCGGCAAAAGTACAGTTTGGGCCCTCCTTATAGTTAATAACGAGAACGGATAAGTAAAAAGCCGGGCCGATGCGACCGAGGAGATATTTTATTTGGCAACAATTTTGCACAGCTTTCGAAGACAATGAACAGAAGTATATTCAGGTAATGGAATCGTTTGCGCGTAATCAATATAATTCCATAGGATGGTGCAATACGCTGTATTCGACAGAGCGCCAGTCGGCATCGGAAATCAGCCGGTGAATCGCGGGGCAGGGATCAAATTATTTTATTGTGAAATTAGAATGTTAAGCGATGTTGATCCACAGCCGGGCGGCCTGTAATGAATACGATACGCCCGTTATTAATTCCGTCGATAATATTGTAACGCATATTAATGTTGGCGATTCGATTGTAGTTTCATTTCAGCGACGACGACGACGTCGATGATAATGATGATCGTTAATTATGACGCGAATTGCAAATCGAACGTCCTAAGGGGGTTTCGGCGGGCACAAACGGATTGCTAATGCGATCGTTTGATACCGTTCGACGCCACGATGCTACGAATTTGCTAAACACGTTCGTCGTTCGATCGACTTTAATAGACGATAATCATCTCCTATTATTATTACCCGTGCAAAGTAATTCTGTAAAGTTTCTTCGCGCGTTTCCCCCCCAAAAAGAACTATCCCCGCAACCAGCAGGCATCGAAGGCATGTCGAACATACGACAACCCCTAGCGGTGGTGCACGCGGAATGCGTGGAGATAGCATAGGGATGGGTAATGTCGAGAAATGCAGCTAACGAAGTTTACGAAGACACTTAACGGAATTACGCCCCCGCCAGCAATGGCCTCCGCGAGTGCTGCATGCCCTGGTGCTGAATTCTGTACCCTCCCCCGCGACTCCATCTCGCGCCCCTTTCCCTTTCTGGTTGGCAGGGGATCGTCGCGTTAATTACCGCGACCGGAGGCAAGAAGCCGAGGAAAATCGTGGCGAGAGAGGCGCATCACCCCGTGTTGTAGTCGTGAATACAGTCCAGACTTGCTTGCTAGCTGGGTGGCTGGCTGGCTGGCGAAAGGTCGCGAAGAGGAAAGCAACGATGGGGTGGCGCGGCGGTGGAGCGCGGGTGGCTCGGATGCTTCGGGGGCGAAACGGGGGAGGCTGGCTTGGTTTTGCGTCGAAGAAGGGTGTTATTGACATGGTGGGTGTCGCGTCGTCGGCCATCTTGGCCTATCTGCACCCTCTCCTCCGCGCGAGTCACGCTCCCGACCCCCCCCACCCCCTTCGCACCCAACCCTCGTCATCTGGCGCGCAACCCCCGTGAAACGCTCTGTCCCCCTCGCGTCCAGGACATCCTTGTGTCCCCCTTGTGTCGAGTGACATAACCTGGCCGACAGACGCCCTGGGCCACCCTTTTCGACCAACCCCGGCGACGAGCTCCGTGGGTCCCGGGGGCTGCTTGTCGCCATGGCGACCGAACCCTCCTCGCCCAACCCCCGCCGGCCAAACACCGGTTCCTGTCCCTCGGGTACACACTTCGCTCTTCGTTTCTCGCTGTCTCTTTGCCTCCACCTAGGAAACCTTTCCTCTCCGCCCTGCTTCGCTTTTTCCCTCGTACATTCCCTGTCCCCAGCAACTTGGAACACGGATCGTTCCACGATTCCTCGAATTTTTGCTCCAGTCGCTGGTCCCCTGCATTCGCATTTTATTTTATTCCTTTTTTCGTTTGTTTTACTTCGATAATGATAATATCTGATTTCTGTTCGCCTCGGTTTTTCCTCCCCCTATTCCCCTCTTCAATAACATCGTAGCGAACGATCGTTCTTTTTCGTCCCTCATTTTCACGGGCAGACTTGTTTCTCCTTAGCTCGGGGAAAAAAGCAATATCCGCGAGCGGAAAGTATTTCCACGGCTAGCCCCCGCTTCTCTGTGCTACTCCGTCCCGTCCCTTCCTCGATCTCGTCCCGCTTTAATCTCACGCCCCCGCCGACGTTTCCCTCTATTTATATATATTTGTTCGACCTATTTCTTCACTTTCCGCGAGCGATCGCGGCCCGACCCGCCGCTTGGCCTAGGAATTTTTCTGCCTCGCATATTTACATTGCCCTTAAGCATTCTCGATTAGAGGAACCTTGTGCGCACCCTTATTCACTCGTTGTGCCTCCTTCTCCGACGAAGCAAATTCCTCCGCTTAATACTTCTCCTACGGACAAACGTATTACATATTCCGCTACGATTTCTTTATCTCTACACCGTTCGTCGCATCCAGCGTTCCGCTCTCTGTTACACCGTTTCCGAGTAAGCAATGCACAGACACGGGGTCACTGGGTGGACCTCTGTATGGCGTGCAGGACTACGCTAAATAACGTCTACGTACGACGCGTAGGGGATGTTGCCGAGGATGCCGCGGTCTTGACTCTCTGCCATCTTTCTTCCGGCCACGAGAGGCAAATCTCCTACAACCCCCTTCTGTTTGACCATCCCTCCCGCTCGATCCTTTCTTCATCGTCGCGAATTGCTAACGAGGGTCGCTATCGCCGCCGCCTCTTTGCCCAGCAACGTAATGATTCCTCGTTGCTTCTGTGACACGAAGAAAGTGTCTCATATAAAAGCACACATTCGACGGATATTATGCAGTACATCGGAAGAGGTAGAAATGTCTTTCAGAATGCACTGCGGAATTGTTAAGACTTTCAATCCTTCCGCTTTTGCTCTGATCGACGCGCGATAAATGAGGGGAGGAAAAATAGAAGAAAAGATCAGTACCATTGTCAAAGGGAGGATTAGAAATTCTGTGCTCCGGAGCCGTTGACAAAAGGGATCGCGCGAATTTTAAGCGATTCGCTGCAGTTTACCGGTGCATCGTGTCCATATGTCGCGCAGCCTAGACCCGGCATTGTGTCGCCGGATCGTTTCATACTCGTTCGCGCAGCGGGTGCATCGCGGTGAAAACGTGGCCGATTTCAATGCGAACGTTTCTGCGATGCTGCGCTCGAAACGCCGGCTGATCAGTTCGCGATATTCTTTTTACAGCGGGCCAATCGTCGCGGTGACGTGTGACGGGGGGAGAAATGTAAAATTGCAAACAGCGGGCAGAGGTTAACGAAATATTCCGTACTTTATATACTTAATGTTTTTTTTATAAAATCGCCACTCTGAACATCATTGTCCCGCGAACGTGGATATATTAATCCGACGGTGTCGCCATTCAAGATGAAGAGATTGTTTCCACGGGACGAAAAATAAAAGCACCACCCCGCCTTAGAATGAAATAAAGTATCGTCTTGCCAGGGCCCAGTAATTGGGATCCCGGATCATGGCGTGTCCCGGCGGGGTAAAAAGCGAGACGGGCCATCGACGAGAGTCGGTTTCCTTATCGAGAAGGCTTAGGGTGCTCGCCGTCGACGACAAGATAGGGATAGAAGGGGAGGAAGCGCGGAGAGGGTGGGAAGAAAGTCGAGCACCAATTAATTCGTGGCCGCGGCTTGATTTAGCAAATCGTTGTTAATTGGTTGAATTGCGGTTCGTAGCTCGCGAAAGTTTGCGGCTCGCCGGGACAAAGGCCGTACCGATGGCCTCGAGTTCCCGCTAATAATCCCCAATTCTCCGAGCGACTTCGGACAAAAGGAAGACCGACGGTCATGGGTCGCCAGGATCTTCAGGAAACTCGTTCAGTCCATTACGGGATTATATTAATCATGGAAGATGGAAAGAGATTTCATACGAGACACACCCTGTATACATACATACGTCGATCCGGAGTCTTTTTCTAAATAATCGCGACGCCGCGAGGACGATATTAATTAGCCCGCGTTGGCAATAATGCGATCCTCCTTCCTGCACGCCAGACGCGAAGAATCGTTCGCTTTATGTTCGCTAATCAACCGTTTAATTATTCGCCGTATGCGAAGAGAGTAGGGCGTGGGTCGGATCGGATACGAAACGAATGGATCGACGTGAAACGAATTCATTCATACTCGACGCGATATGAATGAGAACGCGAAATACGGCCGCGGGACACGACGGCGTATTGTTCCCAAGATTTATTATTTTTCTCTCTTTTTTTTCGAGCGGAATTGTTCGCTGATAAGCGGGCATGGTGAATGATTCGCTTAGGGCTTCTCAATAGCGCGGTGTATCATCGAAGGCATCGTGACCTCGATTTCACTTCGCGGAGCTAGGTCGACGATTAAAATTAATTTATATCCGCGATCGGGTCGGGTCAGTAGGAATGGCTACTGACATCACAGTCTTTCGACTAAGCGTTCTTTCTTTTTTTCTTTTTTTGTCTTCAAGAAGACCATTCTTGAGATGAGCCACGTGCCCCGAAAAATCCGCACCCTCTTCCACGGGAAACGCAACATTAGCCTATTACAATTTTCTGTATCAACATTTATTTCTGTTTCCCTCGAAAGTTCCACGGTAAGTTTCACGAGTTCTCCGTGGAAAATTCATCTTGGCGAATGATAATCTCCCGCGGGAGATATCGGTGCTCGTTTGTCCGGACCCCCTCTGCCTGCCATGAACGCTGTGCAGCTCGCAAGTGTCCGGACGTCGAGGGCGTAATTCGATGGCGACGTTAAAGGGGGCGTTCTCTTAAGGGTGCGATAACTTTCGGCGTCGACTGTATCGCTGGTTGATATCCCCTCGGGGTTTTCTCCCCTCGGGTGTTGGGGTGTGTTTCGTTGCCTGGCAACGACACCCTCTAAAGTCCCCGCTCTGATTGGCCCCGTCCCGCTTCTTCCTGTCTTAGCCTCTCTCTTCTCGCCCCCTTTCGACAATCAGCCCGCCGCGACTCTGTGTACCTCCTATCGACGATCAAAACCACCCTCTCGTCGCAACCCTTCCCCTCCCCGTCCCCATCGGCCCTCGTTCCATCATCACGGAAATAGAAAGTCGGACACCTTTCCGTGCTCGATCGGGGGCGGACTCCAATTAATTGGACCACCGCTGGCAGTATCTTCTTCAAATGAATTTGAAAATATAATAGAAAAAGAAGAGCGACAGGTATGATAACAACTGTGAAGTATCTTTGTTGTCGTAGAGAATGTTTGTTAGGAGCCTATTTTTACACTGTGCCCATTTGGACAGCCTGTTCGGACAGAATCTGTGCTACACGATAAAAAAAGAAAAGGAATGTCGGTTCATCTTAAACTTCTGTTGCCAGTGAATGATACGCGCGCGCGCAGCGTCCGCTCGATCGTAGAAATCCGCTTACGGGTAAACATTCATTTCATGCCATTCATCGGTCGTTCTACAATCGTTTCTATTTCTCTGACTCGGTTAAATCGAGCCACGAAAAGGATTAAAACCGTCCCCCTCCGCCGTTCCCGTTCCTTCGCCGCGCCTCTCCCGTACCCGATCCCCTGTTTCCTTCGAGCACTTGGCCCCTTTTGTCGACATCCGGCGAGAGGGTGGATAAAACCACCCCTATTGATCCCGCTCAATGGATACCCTACCCTTTCACCTGCCACCGATACCGCTGTTTTGACATTCCTCTCGCTCGTCCTCGCTCGTCCCGCGGCATTAATAGAGCAGAAAGGGCGAGACAGGGACGGAGCGACGCGAAGCCCGGTGATGCTGCTCTCGCGCTCCGTCCCGCGGAACCGGGATCTTTTCAGCGGCGAAGAACTTCCTTAAATAAGCGTAATCCCTTTCAGTTAGTCGAGCGCGCGCCCCCTTAGAAAATCGAGCTCGCGTCGGGGATCATGCGAATTCCACGGGAAACATCCCCGTGTCCCCTTTTCTCGACGTTTTCCTCGATTCGTTTTTTCCCTCCCCCTTCATTCTTCGGGATGCGGAGTTAATCGTTGCATTCTCCATTTCTTTTTTTTTTTTGTTCGTCGAATGTATAAGGGAAGTTGTAGGTTGAAAGGGGTTGATAGGAGTTTCGGGGATCCCGAAGGAGTGACGATTTAGACGAGCCAACCGATCGCTTAATAATCCATCATATAGAACACATTTGCGTTCAGTACCGGGAATTAGAACTAATAAAATTCAGACAGCTTTAGAAAGGAAGAGTTTCATCGAGATATGACCTTAATCGATTAGCGAATGATCGAAGGAGGGTTGATTCGTCTGTCACGAAATAGGGAGGAGTTTGAGGGATTTCATTGAAAGGGGTGCACTTTCAGGAGAGGCCGAGTGTATAAAAGTTGACGAGAGCGGTGGCAGCCAGAAAAATCAGCCCCGCGAGGAGTGCGCGATCGACGAGAATGATGACTTCAACGGGAAGCAGTGAGTATCGCGCTCCAACTTTATCCAAGTAGCTCTGTCCAAGCGACAGCGTACTTCTACTCAGCGTTGACCGAATAATACGATTTCAGGAGGAAACTGAGCGTACCGAAAATTTATTATGGGACGCGTACCCACAGACAAATTCAACAAGTCGTCAGGGAGCTGAAGAAGACCTGTTATAAGGACGTAAAGTAAGAAGCCACTCTAACGTATCTCAAGAATACTTTCCGTTCAGATTGATTGACAGTGTTCGGATTATTATTTTGTAGAATGACCATCTTAAGTAGCCGCGAGCACACGTGCATTCAGGACTCGTCCAGGAATAAGACGGATCTTTGTAATGACCTGCTGGATATTTCAAATGTATTGTCCCCAATGAAATACTAAATTAATTACCACTTAATTAAGTCTCGAAACATCTTACGGAGAATTGGCTCGAGTACACGTTCCTTTTATTTCTATTCTCTTCGATAGTCCTTTGAACAAAATATATGTAAGAATATCTTTAGGACATTGTCCCAGATAAATTTCCACAAAGATTATTTCCTACAGGAATCTCGTAACATTTTTAAAACTCTTTTGCAGAAAGTGGGTTGCCCGTTTTACAACGAGGGCAACAAAAGACTGCTCTCCACGCACTCCTCTGCGGAGAGGCACGGTCTCTCCGCCCTGTGGGACATGGAGGAGCTAATCGAAATAGGGAGGAGGAACAACGCCTGTCCCTATTTCGCCGCCCGGAGTATGATGGACCATGCGGAAATAATCTTCTGTCCTTATAACTACATTATAGATCCGGACATCCGTGACAGTGTAGATATATCATTCAAATGTGTAAAATATTTTGTATCGCTCCCCCGTTTCTTTCTTCTTTAAGTTAGAGTGTAAATACAATTTGTACAGATGCAACTCGAGATAAAGGACCACGTCGTAATCCTGGACGAGGCGCACAACATCGAGGACGTGTGCAGGGACGTCGCGAGTGTAACGTTTCAAGTGGACCATTTAATTGCCGCGGCGAAGGATTGTGAATCTCTCGGGAAACAAAGGCCTGCCGATATGTCCACCTATGAAACTCTGCGGGACTACATTGTCGGATTAGTCAAGTTTCTAGAGAATTTCTGCCTGGACAAAGTGGTACGTTTTCGTTCTCCATTTAAGTGTCGCGCAGAAGAATTTGATTGCGTTAAGTGTGCCTTATTAATTGCTACAGGATCGGCTGAGCAATAATAAAACCAGCTCCTATTGGACGGGCAGGGAACTGGTCGAACTGTTCAACCTACACGGGCTGGGCGAATCTGTGCACGCGGGATTTCTAAGCGCGTGTAACGCAGCTATAAACGACATGACGAAAGCGAAGGACGAGGTCGCAGCGTTTCGTGAGCAAGCGGTGAAGCCAGTCATTACGTCGGCGACGAAGCTGATCATCGATCACTTGATGTTCGCTTCCCGAATGATCAGAACCACGGAATACGCCGACGATTATCGTGCCTGCATCACGGAGGCGCCTGTAGTGGAACTGCGGCCCGTGAGTTGAGCATTGACAGAATTCCAAGTCCTTTTAGCCTGCGTGCAGTCCGTCGAATTAAGATCCAAAAGAAAAAAAGACAAAAAAAAGACGAAACTCGTCAGAAGCTCTAATATAAAGATTGTCGATGTTTTCGCTTGAAACTTCAGGTGACGAGCGAGACCTGGGTCTCGACCAGAAAGGAGGAGCACCGCACGCGGATGCTGAAATTAATTTGCATGAGCCCCGCCGTAACGTTCGCCCCTATAGCGCGACTGGCTAGGTCAATAATTCTGGCCTCCGGTACCCTGACTCCGATGTCATCGTTTAAAACGGAACTGGGCACGCGGTTCGCGCACGTGCTGAACGCGGCACATGTTATACCCAAGGAACACGTTTTCGCGACCTGCGTGTCGACGGGGCCGACTGGTGTCACCTTAAAAGCAACCTTCGAGAACGTGAAGACTTGGGCTTTTCAGGTGAGCAGCGAATCCAATTTCGCGAACCGCTGCTTCGATTAATACGACTATGGTTCCCCGACTTTTGTATCACTTATTACTTTATGCAAAAACGATTGTTCCCAGGACGAACTGGGTCGGGTGTTGCTCGACGTATGCGAGTCCGTCCCGCACGGTGTGCTCTGCTTCTTCTCTTCGTACAGCATGATGCACCGACAAATGGACAGGTGGCAATGCAACTCGATTTGGGGCGAACTGAATGCCGTGAAGCAAGTGTTCATAGAGCCCCGCCAGGGCGGTAATTTGGCGCAAGTCATGGAGTGTTATCGCCAGGCAATAGAGGAAACCTCGGCTGGGCCTAGAGGCGGAATTAATGGTGGACTGCTTTTGGCAGTGTTCAGAGGGAAGGTTGCAGAGGGCATCGATTTTAAGGACAACGAAGCACGATGCGTGATGACTGTGAGTATCCTGCGTGTCTGCGTCGGCAGTCGGATCATCAGAGACGTATTTACGAGTTAAGAGCACAGAGTGATGTGTCCCACAGGTCGGTATCCCGTATAGCGTCTGGATGGACCCAGTGATCGACATGAAATATAAATACAACGACATGAACGTTAAGAGAGGACTGTCCAGCGGCTCGGAATGGTACAGCATCCAGGCGTTCAGGGCCTTAAACCAAGCGTTGGGTCGTTGTTTGAGGCACGCCAACGATTGGGGCGCGGTCTTGCTTGTGGATGAAAGGTTTGCGCAATTCAATGGAATAGAGAATCTTTAAGACGTTCGATCATATCGATGTATCATCTCTCCTTCAGGTTTCTACAGCCACAGAATAGAGAGAATCTTCCGAAATGGGTCCGGAGCGTGGTAATTATAGCTCGGTATCGAATTAACGTTACTTTTTATTACTTTCCTTAACAGTCTTGTTTACAGTGGCATATCGACAGCGGTTACCAGTTGAGGCACAGACTGCAGGGTTTCGTTGCGACGCAGAAGGCGAGGGAAGGAGGAGTCGGTAATGTCCCTTAATACAAAGGACGATTGTATCGGAGTCTAAAAGGGAATACTGCCGAGGAGCCACTGGAGATCTGAGCTGTGTCTGTTTCTATTGCTTTCCGGTGGATCCTCGGCTTTCGTCTGTATCCAGAATTTTTATGAAAAATATTCGGGTAGCTCCTGTCCCTGATTGGCACGAAAGAAGCATGCAAATCGAGCAGCGGTAGAATCGCTCGGTGATTAAAGAATAGGAACGCAAAAGATGTTTAGACGAGTTGCTGTGATACTGCGGTTTATTTTATTCCATTAGGATGCTCAGTATTTGAGTACCGAAACGTTACGTGACAAATTTTACGATACAAATGAATCGAAAGTTCCGACTAGGCTTATAATAGATAGAAGGATAAAAAAACGGACACCCTCTTGATCAGGTTTAGTTACTTCTTTTATTACAAAATAGTATTGTACATGAGCGGATAGGTAGTTAATATGTTAATGTACAGGTGGAGATTTAATATTTCTACATGTTGAGCGTATCTCTCTTTTGAATCGTTCTGAGATGTTTCCTCTTTATTTTCTTTAATTTAGCGGTGTTTGTGATCTGAAAGGAAATATCGTAGCTCATTTCACAATCATTGTACGAAGCGATCTCTTTATATATTTTTACATTTTTATTCTATAATACTCACAACTTGTACGACTTCACTCTTCCTTTGATTTTCTGCGGCACGCTTTATATTTTCTCTCCTCCTCTGTTTCTTAGCTTCGTTCTGTGCTTCTTTCTCTGCTTTTATCGCCCTGGACATTTCCTTAACGCGTTTCAAATCCTCCTTCAGCTTCTGTTTCTTATCGAAAGACAATCGTATGCCCCGTGTTTTGACTATGGAGAAGAACCTATTTACCAAAACAAAGCCGGAATAGAAAATAAAAAGAAACATTTATAACTATTCATGTACATTTTCCACACCTTTTTTTCGGATCCTTCCATATCCTTCCAGATTTGGGCTTTCCTTTAGGAATCTGTTGCTCTGATGATTCTTCTTTTTTAACTTTCTTCGCTGTGGTATCCGAACTCAAAGTATTATTCGGCTCCGTAACATCCGACTTTTCATTCAGAATATCTTCGGCTTTAGTTATTTTTTCGTCAGCCGTCATTTCTTCATGAAATACTTCTCTTTCGCTTTAGAATTAACAGTCACAGATTCGTCTGTCTAAACAATTTGTATAGGTTACGTTTCACGTGGTCATGCGTGTAAAAAGTCTCGATGCACAGTAGAGATATCTTACAAGAACTACAAGAGGCATGTAGCCAAAAGAAGTATTAAAGTTTTACCAACATCGTGTACGTGGCGCCATCTCGTGTTTGGAGTCTGCCGAAACGTCGAAAATCAACACTTTATGGAGGTCGTTCGCGAAGTGCCGAAATCGTGTACGTGGCGCCATCTCTTGTTTGGTTTCGGCTGAAACGTCGAAAATCAACACTTTGGGGACGTCGTTGGTTAGTTACCATTGTCCACTGTGAGATGGCACCACATACACGATTTCGGCAAATCTCCACCAGTACATGACATGTGCATAGAAAGCGTGTTGTCCCTTGTATTCCGCACTGTATTTACTCTGACTCTTTTGTCGTGAATATTTAATATTATACAATGGAATCTATTGAGGAAATATGTCAATATTTAAATCCTGATACTCGATTGGATTTGAAAGCTGTCGCCCTAGAACACGTACTCGGTAAGTGTATTTTCGTGAGACCCAGCTCCTAACCTCTCATTCTATATCTGTATAAATATCAAATAATAGGTGTAACTGGCACAGCTGAAGGGCGAGAGCTTTTGTTAAAACTTCCCGATTTGTTAACTCGATTAATCGCACTTGCTCAGGATCCCGTCACCGCAATTTCGAAAGATGCCTCGCTGGCCATAATAAATATAACCTCGGACGAGGCAGGAGTTAGTGCATTCTTATTGATTTCCGAGACACAGCCAAAGGATGGCAAATACAATTACAATTTAATTCATGTTTGTATCAGGTAGATGCACTGTTAACCAACAATCGTACGACGCTTCTTCTTTTCGTAATTCAACAATGTCCGCCTTAGGTTTGTAATGGATAAAGAAAGTACTCTAGCGGACCCGTGCTGCATGATACTCTCTAACATGACCAGACCGTTACATTCAGTGGATAGGGTGGTAAATCTAATGGAAAGTAGCGGTTATTCTTGGGACAGTATTGTCGCAGCGTTTACCGCTCAGCAGTACAACAATACCGGTGGCAAACTGCATTATTTAGGTCCTGTATTTAGCAATCTTAGTCAGTCGATGCATGTACGCAGGTGCCTAGTTCGTGAATATTTCTTTGCGCCAGCATAGTTTCTTATTTTTAATTTTTTTTTAATTATTATGCTCTTGGGTGTAGGTATTTAATGGACAGGGACAGGAGCGTCGTCCAAAGGCTGTTTCCGTTCACAGAGTATGCGGACAGTTTGGTGAGACGGGGTGGTATCGTTGGTACCCTAAAAAACTGTTGCTTTGATGTAGAAAATCACGAATGGTTACTCAGCCCCGAAGTAGACATTTTATCTTGCCTTTTATTGCCTCTGGCTGGACCAGACGAGTTCCCTGACGAGGATAATGATAAATTACCGATTAGTCTGCAATACTTGCCCGAGACAAAGCAAAGGGAAGCCGATCTAGACATCAGGTAAAGAAATATCTATTTTTTTTTTTCTTTGGTTTTGAAGTAATAATATTTCTAAGGAGAAATTGTTATCCGACATATTATTTTAGGATAATGTTGTTGGAAGCCTTGAATCAACTGTGCGCAACGAAAAGGGGTCGCGAAATATTACGAGAGAAAAACGCGTACGTAATACTCAGAGAGTATCATAAATGGGAGAAGGATAGTAACGCGTTGTTAGCCTGTGAGAATGTAGTAGATATTTTAATTAGGTACCGACAGATACATCTTTATTCTGTGCTATGCATTAAACAGTTTTGCATTTTTATTCAATCTTACCATACCTTGTCGGGTATCGCACGAATTTTAGGACCGAGGACGAAATAAATCAGGACAACTTGAAGGACGTGGAGGTTCCCATGGAGTACACAGAAAAATTCCATAAAATGAATCAAGACTTTATTAATGGTACGTGATGCTCTCGATACAAAGATCGTTTCATTATTTCGTGGACATTGCACACATATATTTGTACGTATTTAAATAAAGCGTCGATCGCCTGCGCGTGATATCGCGGTGTCGCTTCTTGTAATCGATTAGTCTACATTTAATTAAAATCATCAGGTCCAGTGTAGCGATGTAAGGATAATACAAAAATCTCAACAGATCGCTCACGAAAGAAACTATGCTAAATTCGAATACATATTATCGTCAATTTATATGCATACGTTCACTAGAATAGTAGTTAAATTAACAAAAAAAAAAATATATAGCAGTCGATTGGTTCACGATATTACAAATAATTGTAGAAAATTTACAGACGAAGGGAAGCGAAGCTCACGAGTAATGAATGTAGGAAATTATAAGGTACACGCTTGCGCGTCCCTCGGAAATGCGTAACTGGATTATTATAAGTACACACTTCCTTCAATCTTCTTCCTGCAACGTATCTGGTTTTACACGGCCAAGTCGTGGGGGGAGGCCACTTTTGTTGAGATCAAGACGAGCTGTTGAGCAGAAACGAGATTACGGTACCGTTACGGGAACGACTGGTACATTTCTGACATTTCCGTGCAGCGTGTATGCAACGTTACCGTTATTAATTAATACCCGTATATACGAGATGCGCATCGGTACGATCGAATGCGTCTACTTCCATCGATTTCCCTGCTAATTACCTTTGTCCAATTAAACCGAGCAAATGAATATCCGTAACACGATATCTCGAATTCTTTTTATAACAATAATACTCTAACGATGGAAATAGAAACGTCGCTATTATCACCGGTGATCGCGCGTTTCTCGTTGAGCAATTTACATGTACACCCCGTCTTCGTCGGGTGTTGTTTTTCGAAGGAGATGAAAAATATGTGCGTGCGAGAAACAAAGACGGCGAGGTCTGATCAAAGAATCCTTGCGAAACTATTCTTTAATTTTCGTATACATTTATCGGCTCTTTGGCATATCATTTCCTCTGGACAAATTCAATTTCCCTTTGCTCGACCCTTTAACGGAAGGACGTTCAGAACCTCTGGAATTCCTTGATCAGACAAATTCGACGGTAAAAGGCGATCGGCGTCATGGTAAATATCCTAATCCAGCTTCCAAACTAATGGAACTCCTAATGCTAGACGCGTTGCTGGCTCTCCTGCTGATTCTACTCGAATCAGCCCCAAAGATAGCAGCGATCTCTGCGCTCTTTTTAATAGAGAGTGCCTCGTGATGCACTCCGGTTCGACCGGAGCAATGGGAGGTACACTTCTTCGCTCTGTTCGCCCCGCCGACGTACACCAAACGTCCCTGAGTGTCTCTGGCGCTGACGACAAGCACCTTCTCGCTGTCCGAGGACTGTTGCGACTTCCTCCCTGGATTAAAGAGGTCGTAATCCAGGGCGAGGTTGTTCGAGCTGCCGTGGCTTAAAGACGATTGCTTCTGCGAAACGGAGACGATGGTAAAAACAGTTCGAACGATAAACGGTCGTTCCAATGTTCACTCGGAAGAATTTCATCCGTAGCATTGTCCAGTGAAAGCGATTGCTATCGTTTCGTTACCTTGGACGCGTCGAAGCCCGGGGCGTGCGTTCTACTTCTTCCGGTCCTCGTTGCTTTAGCTCTGTCCGGGCTCCCGGTTCGGCTGAGGGTGCTCTCGGAGGGCACGATGCCCCTCTGCCTCAATTGCTCGAGGATAGTGGGTCGAGCTGGCTGTCGGGCGCAGTAACACTTGTTGCTCTCCGAGCAGCTGTCGGTGTCGCAGGCGCAGACCATCGTGTTCGGTGGCACCCGCGTCCGCGAAGGGACCCCTCTGGACAAGGAGCAATAGCATTTGTCCGCCGACACGCAGGTGCACGATTCGGAATCGTAGCTGCACTCGCTGCAGCTCACGTAGCCGCTACTGCTTCTGTTCGCGGTCGCGCCCACGCCGCGGCTCAATCTCCTACCTGAAAAGTATAATTATTCTTCATTGTTCAATAGTATCTCGCGCAGAATGAAACATTCGATCCTCCCATTATCTTGATCTATATAGGCCTTTGATTATTCACGTACACGTGTCACTGTCCTCCGACGTGGTATGGCAAGCACCGTTCTTGCTCGTTCTCCAGGACGGCCTCCTCTTCGCTAGCCTGTTGGCAAGCGCGCGATTTCTGTGATTATTCCTGGCGTCGCAGGACGAGCTGCTGCCGAAACTGTCGTTCAGCCGCCTGGCCGGAAAAATCACAGAAGTAAATTCGGTCGGACCACCCTTCAGCCGCGATACCGACCTCTTGATCGCTCTGCCGAGCAGGCAGGATCGACGGCTCGATCGCCTTCGCTGCGGTCTACGCCGTCTCCTCATTATACTCGCCGATCTCTGGTAAAGCTCGTCCTGCGTGAGAGTTGCCGCCAGTTTCAGCAGGAACTCTTTGTACAGGGGTTTCAGGTCGTTGAAGGACATCCCCTCGGGATCTGGAATAGGAGAAAGCGAAGGACCCTTACGAATTGGACGTTCCCTCGATTGTCAAACTGTAAAGGGGCAACCGCCTACCGATAATGGCTGCTAGGATGTCGTCGACGCTGGTCAGACCTTCCTGATTTCTAAACTCGTCGAACAGCTCCGTGAATCCCAACGGGGTGCCGCCCTTGATGCTGTTCGGCCTCCTGGCGCTCCCGGGTTTCAAGAAACTGCCCCTCCTAGGTAATTCCACCCTGGTCATCAGGTCCCCCCGATCCACGTCGACGTCGCTCTGGGATCTCTTCAGTCCGCCCTCCTGAAGGAGACCCATCGAATCCTCGGACTTGCTGACCGGTGGCTCGCTGCCCGCTCTGCTTCTCTTGCGTACCCTCGGCTGACTGTACTCCGGCACGTTCGACGCGGAGTCGCTCGACGGTTTCCTCAACGGTTTGTCCATCGTCGCCACTCTGCTCACACGCCGCCCGGGCGTACACTTCTCTCGATCCCTCGATCTTCTTCGCTCCAGCGACGCAGAGTCCACGCGGTCGTGCCGGATCAATTGGCGCGGATCGTTTCTGGCGGATGTCGCGAGGTAGATATTCTCTTCGGAATTCTTCCCTTCGTTCAGTTTGCCGCCCCGTTCGCTGTGCATCTTCTCCTGAGGGACGCTGTAGATTTTATCGGCATCCTTGAAACGATCCTCGCACAGCCTCTCCTTGCTACCGCTTCTCACGGCTCGATCGAGCAGCGAGTTTTCCTCCGCCTTGCTACTCGGTTTCTCGTAAATCACCGATCTAGGCCTTGGCGTGTAAACGTCTCGCCCCTTCGCGCTATCCCCCGAACAGTTTAGATCGCACGGACCGCGAGGCTTCTCGTAAACCTTCTCCTTAACGCCGTCCGACCCTTTCGCTGGCCTCTGTTCCCCTGGGCCGGCACTCTTCTCCAGTCTCCCGGTCACCGGCAGCTTTTCGTATCTATTGGCGACTGCTTCGTAAAATCCGTTCATCCCAATGTCGTAAACGTCGCCCAGCCGCCCGTCGGAATTGTCCGCTTGAATCTTCTCGACAACATCCGAGTCCTTTTCACCAGCGAACGTCTTGTTCTTCGTGTTCCGCCGTTCCTCCTCCTCCTGGAAGGTCCTGCGATCGTGATTCCTCTGCGCCGGGCCGAACGTTTGAACCACGGGCACGGCCGTCCCCTTCGGACTCGTCTCCCTTCTTCTCCCTCGGGCCTCTAAAATGTCCTCCGCTTTTATATCGGAATCTTTGCTCCTTCTGACGGGCGCCTTTAGCGATTCCGCCGTCTTCGCGGCTTCCCCCTCCGTTACAGGACCGGGCAGCGAAGTCTTCTTGGTGCGGGGCGGTCTGACGGGGTGCGGAGGCGTGGACGGGACGGTTTCCGTTCGGTGAACGCTCATTCTGCTGCTCATTCTGCTCCTCGCTGGGCTAACCTCCCGAACGCTGGAGGCAACCGAGGCCAGGCTGACGCAGCCAACGCCGTTCGCGTGTCTCGGCCGGCGTCGATTCGCGTCGAGATCGGCGAGGAGAGCTCTGTAGAGGGTGGCCGCGGCGGCCACCGCGTCCTCCTCCGATTCGCAGGAGAACGCGTGGCATTCCAATAGTCTGTTGGCGCCCGCCTGTCGCATCACGACCGCGAATATCGGCGGGCACTCGTTCGCCGCGCTTTTCAGTCCGTGCATCGCTCTGGAGAAGAACGAGATTAATCAACAATATCTGATTCGTTAGTATTCAGTTAGGAATATTGAACGCAAGGAATTCTACTCGAATCGACACCCCTCCCCGTCCCAAGGAAAGATGGATCTAATGAATCCTGAGCTGGACAGAAAAACAATTCTTCAACCTTTCTTGCGTCTAAAGGTTTCTCGCAAGGACCTCGTTTCCATTCCTTACAGGGATTTAATTACATCGAGCCGCGGAGCAAATGAATTTCTCCGCGCGTCGCTTTCCATCGCGATTCCCACCTGTACAGATCCGCGTGTTTCTCCTCGCCTGCCTGGTTCGGCTCGTGATCGCCCATCAACGGCAAGAAAGCGTGATGAAGCTCCCCCGTCGTTGCTCTCTTGCTGCGAAGCCGCAGCGCGCTCCATACCGCGATCCTACGGAAAGGATTGTTCTTCTCCGTGCCGTCCGCGGTTCTGAACGTTAACCCCCGTCTCGACACCTCGAGCTCGGCGCTCACCGAGCCCCCGATGTATTCCAGAAGCTGGCGAAGCGGCTCCTGGAGCCCTCGAACGCTGGCCACTCGACCACCCACCGGTGCCGCGCCCATGTACTTCACCTGGGACAAGAAATTGATTTAGATGTTATTACTCGGGGCGAGAACGGCGGTGAAAAAACTATCCCTGTCGTTAGTGTTACTGTTGTTTTACGCGACTCGATTCTCTGTTCTGGAATAGTATTGGAACTGTACGGGGTAGGGATTCCCTACTACCACCTTTACACTGCGTACATCAACGTTCAACTTTTGGCTAAGAGTGCTACGTTGACCCCTCGCCACATCCATGTAACAGGTCTCTTCCGTTTCTGTTAGAGCATGAGGGACTGTCTGCGCGAAGAGTGGCAAAAGGATGAACAGATTTCTCGAGCAACGTTCACCTTTTGATTAACAGTGGTACGTTGACCCTTCGCACGCCCATATGACAGATCTCTTTCGTTTCTGTTACTGCGTAGAGCAAATTTAGACAATCGTTAATCGGTATTCGGTATATCTGCCATGAAGGACTGTCTGCGCGAAGAGTGGCAAAAAGATAAACAGATTTCTCGAGCAACGTTCACCTTTTGATTAACAGTGGTACGTCGATCCCTCGCACATCCATGTAACAGATCTCTTTCTGTTACGAATTCCCCGCAGACCCACTCCCCCATTTCCCTTATTTTCTTTCAAGCACAGTTTACGTGCGAGTTCCGCCGCATCTCCGGCGAACGTGCGATTCCGCGCGTACCAACCAGAGCCGGAAATTAACAAACGCATCGTGCGGCCAAGGAATACCGTAGATGTCCAGAAGAGATTCCCTAATAAGCTGGTAGCAAGATCGGATCTACGAGACGTGGCGATGATCCGAGGACGATGCTACTGACCTCGCGAGTACCGTCGATGCCGAAGAGGGGAAATGAAAAAACAAAAGGCCGCATACCGCATTCACGGCAACGAAGGGGAACTTTTTAGTGCTCCAAATAATCGCGCGCCAGCCCCGTTACGCTTCGCGGATCGCGCGCGGAACGAAAGTGACGATTAAAACCGCCGAGGAGTAGGATATTCTTGATAATGGTGAAATGACTTTCATTAAGATAGATTCGAAATCGCCAAGGGCTTGAACTCATTTACCTACGCCTGCTTAGATCATGCTGATTCACGTGATCCTCCCATCCGTAGTAACTAGACTAATTATGCGTCGATTTAAATGCTACTTCTCCTCGACGGAGTCGTTCGAATTGCATTTGAATTCGTTACAAGAGGAAAATAAAATGCGAGAGGCCGAAGTTTCGTGGCGGAAGGTAAACGAACGGCCGCGCGCGTCCAGGTAATTCTCAGTCGCGAAGTAGGTGAATCCTTGGCCAAACGGCTGCGAACTCGTCCCGAGAGTGGAACGAACGACCGTTCGTCGAGATATCTTCTGAGCGCGGTACGGCGAGCCCCGGCCGTTCACGATTCAATTAACATAAGTGAAAATCCGATTTTTCTTTGTGATCCCGTCTAATTGCAGTGAAATCTTCGCGCGGGCAGGATCCGCGTCGAGCGCGGCCGTACACGCGCCCCCGCCCCCTGCGAAATGCGCTCCATCCGGAGTTCTCGCGTGTAACGGAACTCTCTCGATGCGTGGAAGCGTTGTGACAAGGGAGGACAAGGGAGGAAAGTAATTGATATATATTTACCGGCAAGATCGCGGCGGCGCATTCCTCGGGTGTTCCGCTCTCGGCCTCCACGGACGCGAACATCGCCTCGATCCGCGCTTGGACAGCGCTGTTCACCCTCTTCTGCTCGTCCGACCCGATTTCGTTCAGGTGGTTCGAGCTCATGGTCGACACCCCTCCGTACCAGCCGCCCATAGTGGAGCCGTATATCGATCTGGAAACGGGCAGTTTCGTTCAATTTCTTATTGCCTTTTTCAAATTAATTTACAGAACGTCCCGATCGTTGGATTTTATACAATTCTTCTGATACTATTTCTCGATCGATGTCAGATAAAACTCTCGTGGTTGATTCAAGTTCAATTTCATCATTGCTTACGCACCTGGAGTCCTCGAACAGGGCATCGATGCGAGCCTTGCTCCTGAGGGAGCATTCCGAGGCTGGACCAGTCAACCGGAATCCATCCTCGTAGCAAGGCACCCCCATGCAAGACATGCTTTAATCGTTATTATCCGATGATCCTGGTACTTCCGCTTCGGCCCTACTTTTACCGAACGACGTCATTCGTGCTGGAAAACGAAATAGAGACCGATAGTCCGCATAGTCCGACTCCGATAACCACGCGGGAATCGAAAGAAGATTAACGTACGAGTGCGTATGAAAGATTTGCAAAGACACGCGCCGCTGGAAGATCCAAAGGATCGAGGGAGATCTCGGCAGGATCTCACCTCGTTTCCACGGACCCTCGCTTCGCAGCCTGCGTTAAATTTATGCAAGAACGCATCGCGCCGGACGGACTAGCAATTAAAGCTTAATTACAGACGGAATTGGGTAAGGAATGCTTCATAGACGGTGGGGGATCCTCTCTTTAAACACAGCGGGCCCCATTAAGTAAAAGCAATAGGCTCGCTATAAATGCAGCGCCTTCGAGATATACATTTCCAATCAATGTCGCCCGCGCTTGTTCGTTCGTAATTATGAAAGACGGAATATCGTTTGCGACACGTAGCGATCCATGTCCATAATTAATGGAGACGTTGTTCGACGAAAGCGTTCTAAGTAGTTCTCGTACACGAATCGGTTGCGAGAGAGCCGTGATACGCATATTTCCGAGATCTATCTTATTCCTGTTGAAGAGAGTTTAAAGGGTTTAGGATTTGAGAATTCGGAATGCTGGGATTTTAAGTATAGTGCTTCGTAAAAGCGAACGGAATCTGTTCCTCCTATTCACCTGATACATTCATTTCTCGCCGTCTGTTAATATCTATATTCGCGAATAGTCCTAGCATTTGCGATGAAATCGCTCGGTTCTTGATCGTCTACGTTTAGTTCATCCACCGCGGACTGTTCTCCCGACGCACGGAGAATCGTTTCGCTCGACCTTTCCAACGGATCGGTGTACAAGCGCGATTCATGCCCGACCATAAAACGTAACTGGAACGCGGTCTACGCTATTGTTGCGTCAGCGGATGCCAGTCGGATTTTCACACCCGTTGCTCCATCGCGCGGTTTTATAATTAAAATCCGCGACAGGTCGGCACGGTGGGGGCGAGTATATGGACTCGCTTCGTATTGTTTCGCCGAGCTAGAAATCGCGGCTACGAGCCACTCGATTGTACCCCGCCGGGGCAGGGATTATCGCGTGAATGCCGTCGACGTGCACGATTTTCACCCGGCTCGCGCGAGACTCGAGGCTTTTCTTCTAAACGGAGTATTCATCGGAACGCGAACTGATAGACGCGCGGCACGTTTTCACGCGAGATGATATTAATGGGCGCTTAGAAGAGAAATTACTCGTTGCGCCAGATTGAAATATCGTTCAGCTTAACAAGCTCCTCCTGAACTTTATATGTTCGATAAAGAACTTGACCAGTGGGCATTACATTATGAAACACTCTCGAGGGATAACGTTATTCCGTATCAAATTCCTCGGTGATCAATTTGAATCAGGCACAGCTGTAAAAAAAAAGAAGGCACGAATACACTTTACTCGGTTAATATCATCGTACGCATTACCATACGTTAGAGATGGGTTCCACGTAATTACTAATTCCACGAAAAATTCCGCTAGAAACGTGAATCGTTTTACAGTTACGCACGAAGATCGGTGGGTCTTTTCAGAAGACGCGGATCCTCGGTTATTGCCCGAGATAACTGTCGTTCGGATGAACAGGTGAACGCAGAGAGCTCATCGGCTCTCACGTGTTCACCGTTGCATACCGCGAGCTCCGTCCCGAGATTGATCACCGAAGAGTGGACGATTACCGATTCCCGGCCCCGGGCCGGTTGATCAACGGGAACGGATCGGTTGCGAGAGAGCCGTGATATGCGTATTCCCGAGATCTGTCTTGGTCTTGTCGAAGAGGAGTTTAAAGGGTTCAGGATTGGAGGATTCGGGATGCCGGGATTGAAAGAATAGCGCTTCGTGAACGCGAACGGAATCTGTTTCTCCTATTTACCCGATACATTCATCTCTCGCGTCTGTTAATATCTATAATCGTCAAACCAAGGATTAATAAATCAGCAATTGTGCAAGGAAAATTGGAGCGTGCGTTCCGACAGTCTTTTTCACGGAACTGAAGCCTTGGCGGACGACTGTATTAAGGTCACCAAAGAGATTACTCGCGTCACGTGTCGGCGAGTCGCGGGGATAGAGCGACCTACACGGCCACGTATTTAAATCCGCGTACGTAGATCGTTCGACTCGCGATTACCAAGTTCACGGCTCGTTTGTTGCCCGCGTTCGGCCCGATGGACGTCGAATAGACGGACGGAAGTGGGCAGACACACGAAACCGATCGCGTGCGCGACGATGCTAAGGGAAAATCGTGTCAGCGCGGAATCCCGCTTGTGAAAATGTCGATCGAAGTAAATAGGCATTTAGTCTATGTAGAAGATACTTTCGGAAAAAGCTACATCGAAAAGGATTCTTCTGCACTGCTTCAACGTTTACGAGTATTTACTCTTACAAATAAAATCAATAGCAGAGCACTTATTTTTTCGACTAGCAAAATTCATCCCTATTTAATAGGATTCCTCCACTTACTTTTTCAACGGCCCTCACTGCCGATCTTCGAACAAATCCCAACATTTTCTATGGATCTCTTCCACGAGCTACGCATTGGAAATTGCACTAAATCGCACCGATTCTTCACCGTCGAAGACACAGCGTCTCATTCGGCAAAAATGAGACTTCAAGGAGCGTGCAATTGCGTTTGCGATTGTTGATTGAACGAGATTATTATTTTTGTTGTCCGCAGGCGAGTACGAGCGTTTTACACTTATGATATCGACCTTGGCCACGAGTCGATCCGGATGACCGTCGACGTGAAACTGCCGGGGATGTTCCGCAGGAGAGACTCGGGTTCTCGAGCCAGTGAGTCGGCTCCTACACGCTGGAACCAGATGGTAAAGAGGGAGGAGGAGAGCAGTAGAATGAAGATCAACCAGGAGAGAAGGAGAGAGATAGTAGCCTCTCTTCGCCTGCTCTCTGGAAAGGGTGAACGCCTGGACGTGTAGTATTTTAACCGGAAGCCTGGCGGCGCGACTAATCAGCAACAGACAAGTACCCATCACCGTGATTAATTGGTTGACTATCGATTTCTATTTCCTCGCAATTTCCGGTCGATTATCATTGCGGAACTGCGGTTTGGGCTTTTCTTTACGAAAATATTGCCATCCCCGAGATATTTTTGTATTCTTCTTTTACAGGCGCTTCATACACCCGTCGATAAGGATCCGGAGAAATGGTGAGGGCAATAGCGTGACTCGAAATTAGATCGGAATTAACCCTTTCCATGCGTACAATAAATGCGTTCGTCGTACGAGCAACGTAACTTAATAATAGCCTGCATACATTGTTGCGTTTTACCGAGAGGAAGAGATTCAGCGTCGTCAGAACGAAAGTAGGTCGGAATCTAGTTGCACGTATATTACGCTAATTGCAACGCATTTAATGCGCGGCCATTAAGCGGGGGAAACGTTGGAATTGCGATGCAACTGCGGAACTTTCATTACAGAAGCGGCGGGCGTTTTCGAACTTTATTCATTCACCCGATTATACACTGAACGCGATATTCGCAAGAATGAAAATTAAGGTAAAAGCGGAATTCCGGCATTTAGTACGATCTTTTGCAATAATAATGAAAAAGGTCTGCCTATAATCATCGTAATAACAAATTGCCGATCCGTTCACGCCGTCCGTTCTAAATACGCGTCCGACTAATGTACAGAATGGAGCGAGCGATGAGGGACCGAGACGGCCGCTGACGTCAGTGGTAGACAAACGAAAACTACGTCGGACCGATGTTTATCGCGCGTAACACCGTACATCCAGTGACCAACATTTTTCGGCCGACCGGGGGAAGGACGCGTGGGGTCAAGGAGACGCGCACGCTGCACGGCGGAAGAGGTGGGAAAGTTGCGGAGGCGCGGGGTCCGAACTCTCCGGTTTCCGTCGTCGGTCCTCGGTCGTCGCGCAAGTGTAGTAACACCATTACGCGGGTAACGGTACCGAGCCTCGACGGCGCTCACCGATGTCTCGGTACTGTTATTCCAACGATGCTGTTCTCTTCCACTCCCGGTCTCTATACCCTTCCCTTTTGTCCTGCTCCTTTTGCCTGCGGTCGGCGCGGTGCAGACATGGACAATCGTTAATCGGCCCTCGGTATATCTGCCACGAGGGACAGTCTGCGCGAGGAGTGGCAGCAGAGAACGAACAGATCTCTCGAGCAACGTCTTCGCGTAATTGTTCCCCGATTATTTCCACCACCGTGAGAACGAAGCGGAGCACAAGTGGAACTGTAACTTTGGCCTCGCCAGATCGATTCGTCTTTCGCCCAAATATTTTTCCTTCCGAGACTCGCGTTACGCGCTGCCCTCCGTTGAATCGTTCCTCTGCGAACACTCGTGCGCCCGTTTCCTCTTCGACCCGCGGATCGGCCGCCGCGGGCACTCGCGATGCAATTACACAGTCCGCTACGCACGAAAAGGAACGCGCGATTGTCACCGGCTGAGAAACGAGCGGACAATCGGCGGGAACGCGTTCCGTGCTCGCGCCGGTTCGTCTTTCTTTCGGATTCAGTGACACAGATCGGCCCGCGATCTCGATTCCAGATTCCCCGCGTTCGAGGAAACGTTGTTTCTTTCTCGTTGCGCGGTCGGGGGAGCGATCTCTCGATGAGCCACGATAACGGCGCGACGCGTCCGGTGAACGAACCCGCCCCAATAAGACGGTGCCGTTAGGAAAAATGAACTTCACCCGTAATTAAATATCGATCGACAGCGCATCGATGAACGAAATTTCAACGAGGGACCGATATCCCGCCGTTGACCTTCTTTCCGCTGAGAAAGAATGCCCGCCTTGCTGGCTTGCGCGCATGTCCGTAACTGTAAATTGTCGCCTTACGTTCTAACTGTAATACGGGATATTGGTCTCCCATGGCGAAATCGCCGGACAGCAGAAGAAATTTGGTCAATTGTTTCTTTTTCTTCCTTGCAACGAGTCCACTTACCTGCGGATTTCGTGCAATCAATTTTCCCGTGGCTCTCTCTCTCTCTCTTTCTCTCTCTTTCTGCATGCAATTGCCGCTTCTCATTAAGTTCTAAGCGCTATTACGTTACGTGGCTAATGATGAATTTTCTCTACGGCGCATTCCAATCGGTACTCGTCTTCGGCACGGGAATAGCTGTCGCGCGCGCAGAGCTCCAAAGGTCTACATTTTTCATTCGTTTACCTGCGTCATCTTGTATTATTAGCTTGCCTAGGGGTATCTTCATCTTGGACAACTCTGCGGAAAATCCTTCAGGAAACATTGTCAAAATTGATTCAAAGTATTCCTGCGAATACTCTTTAGTTGTTTAGACGGTACCGCGTTCCAGATTTAACCGAAGATTCGTGTACCCGGAAATAATCATTTTCTGAAAGCATCGAGCCCCTCGATCCGCGTGCCGATCATTGAACGCTCCCGCATTTTAATATATGAATTATTCCCCAATGGTTTGCAAAGGCTTGTTCGTAAATTGTAATTCGTAACGGAACCGGCCGTGCGACCACCGTTTTAGCACGGTTACATCGTTCACTGCATATCGCGCGGCTTAAGAATGATGATAATATAAGAAACGATAGATCTGAATTAGTAACTGTAGAATTATCGCCAACGATTACCTCCCCAGCGCGATTGCGAGAAATTGCTGGGAAATGGAAGCGACTGTATGGAGGCTGTTAACGAGGAAAAAGATTCCACGCGACGACAGAGTTCGCTTGCGCCGTGCACGGAATTACGACCAACGTTGTGATCCGTCGATGACGATTCGTGAAATATTACTCGACGCGTTGCGCAACGCAGCATCAACTTTAGAATTCATAATGAACGGTTTCGGTAATCGCGCCGCCGTTCCGACATCGACAATTTTACTGGGAAAGAGAAAAAAGAACATACGCTTGCGTCTTTCGCCAGTCCCTCTGAACTTTTTCGTACGTATCGTTGAATCGCTGGATGAACCCACTAACGACCCGTCGGCGATAAATTGGAAAACGCAAACGTCAGTCGTATGCTTTACAAAGGCATGATTTTCGCGTTACGTCAGATGCAGACGCGTCGCGAAGGCCGATTCAATGATCTAAGGCCGTCCTTTTTATTGATTCTTCTTTTTTTCTTCTTTTAACTTCGCATCATTCCTCATCGCGTCGTCGCCGCGACTCGAGGACTGCGCAACGCGAGCGAAGGAGACGAGCACACCGCTTAGGATAGCTATCAAGGCGATTTGCATTCCAGGGACGTTCGCCACGATCTCGAAACTTGGCGCGTCGTCGCCGACCGCGGTTAACCCTGAAAATTACACGCGAGAACGGAATGCGGTCGAGGATCGGGGCTCGTGCGCGTTCTTTCGGAGAGCGCAGCGCTCGGTGCTGCGCCTTGCATCGGACGAGAAACGTTTGCTTTCGAAGCTGTGCATCACCGCTCCGCTAGTCGAAAAGACGCCTGTATAATACCGTCGCGGAAACGGCAATGCGTGGATCGTTTACCTTCGGGATGATCACAACTTCTCCGTTATTCCACCGAAGGGCTGTCGATTGAAAACCACCGCGGCCGTTTAGTTGCATTGTTAGTTTATTATTCATTCAGTTTGCATGGCAATCGACACGTAACAATATACATAACATATTCGCAGTAGCTCGGAGGATAGGACGAATCTCTGGCTGGTCCCGTGCGCAGTTCACAACGCGTGCTTCCACTTGTTGTTTCTTCGACTCGAATCGCAAGCCTTTGGATACGACAGAATGCGTTCTCTGTGATTTACAGTGTGTTCAACTCCGATATACATTTTACAAGACTGATCGCATTTATTCTATCAAATGTTCCTTTAATTCTAGAACGCGTCGCGCACTGAGAAAAAGCATTCCGCGTATCGGAGTCGGTGATCTCTCGAGGCTTGCACAAGCGGGAGCGTATGCGCCTACACGTAAGCGTGTACACGAGAGGAGTTTGCTCGATCTCGAGCTAAACGAAGCTACAGGAAATGGTAGGTGGACAGATTCACGTCGCGTTCGTCGTGCGACAAGTACGTGTAATTTCATTACGGTACACATCCGCGAGACGCAAGCGCGCGCCACGATAAATAGACAATACGTTCGCGACAAGTTTCGCGGCGACGATTCCTGCGAAAGATCCTGACGGCTGTGGCCAATATCGATCGTTAACGATTCGCAACCCTTCGACGGGTGACGTGTAGTCATTTGCAGAAGAAAAAGACAAACTTAAGATGAGGAGAATCGTGAGGAAAAGAAGTTCTCTCCGCAAATACTTAGCACACTTGCGTTTAGTCAAAGGGTTGAACGGTGTATACATAATTATCGGGTTAAACAAAAACGAAAAAGAAAGAAAACGTTCCGCTGGGTTGAAACCTATACAATCATCTGGCACATGCGATTAAATAAATAAGTTCCAGTTGCGCCATTCGCCGACTCGTCACTCTCGAAAGTTGTCCGTCTTTTGCTTCCTTTTGGCCCCGTTCGCGGTAAAACGAAAAAAAAAAGAAGGAGACGAGGTCTGATTACCCCTAATGACAAGGCGCGTACGCGTGCGAAAACTCGCGCGTCATCTCCATTTGGACTAAAGCGCGGCGAATGAATTAAGCGTCAGTTGAAGGGGGTAAAAAAAGTCGGCTCGCAAAGTCGGACACTTTATGGCGTTTGGCACTGATTTTCCATGCTGGATCGTGCCCGAGCTTACAGAAACACGCGCGACACATGCACCGTTTCTCTACCTAAACGAAAACTACTCGGCTCGTGCTCGAGGGGAATCTTTGAAAGATCTCGCTGCGCGAAAATTGGCTGACCAATTTTATCATTTTGCAAGAGTAATCGGGCTCAACTAATATAATCGGAGGACCCGTCGATTCAGCTGCGAAATGTAATTGCGCGTGAAATCCTGTAACGCCAACAAGGGGCTATCGTATCTTACGATTCCCTCGCAAGAATTGGACAACGTAGTTTCCGCGGGAACAATCGGTTCGTAAAACGGTGAAAGGAATTTTCGTGATGTCGCAACGCGCGGTCCGAGTTCAATTCGCTGGCCGATAAGTGTCAGTGGGTCAGCGTTTCGTAAACTCCTTTTTGGCCGACGAACGCGCTTACGAAAGGTGATCGTGGCCAACCTACGTGGCCGTTTTACCGAGGGAGATAGACTTGAAAAGAAGAAAAGAATGCGATTAATCCATATTTAATTCAGCGGTATGATATTCCGTCCGTGACACTCGCGACACTTTCAAGCCTCGCGGCGCAACTCATTTCTTTTTTTCTGCAACGATCGAGTGTTACGTGTGTCACGAGGAACGGAGAGAGACTCGTTGCGAAACAGAAGCGGCGTTCCTCGCCGCCGCGATCGATGCGATCGATGGTGCGCGTACAACATGAAAAGAAACTGTTGTTTCGCAATGAACGCTTCGCCGATCATTACCTGGACGTATAACTTATTCTTTTCCTCTTTCTCCCCGTGCGACAGCGTGCTCGGTGATTTTAATAATTGTAGATTGGCATTAAGAGAAACGCGGCGCGCAGGGCAGTAGATCGTCTTCTACGAACGGTAGAAAATAATTATTCGAATCGCTTCCAACTAAAAGGCGTCGCGAGGAATTTTCAAGTCGACAGGGTCGTAAATAACGCTTCGGGCAGCAGATGTCTTTGAACCTCGGACTCGAGAGACTGGTTTATCGAAACAGCAGATAACTGGGACGATAAATGCGCGGATATTTCGCTGTATCATCCGATGCAAATTGTCACTTCAGCGCGAACGGGCGATACCGTGAAACAGGTTTGCGAAAAATGCTCGTTTACGCGAGGTTTCGATCATCTTCGAAACGTACACGGTTCTATCTTTCCCGACGAAACAGCATTTTCATTCTTTTTTTTCCCCCGCGCAGGTAGTATCGCAAAGTACAGCGGCTGCGCGATGTCTAACGAGCTCCAACCATTAGAACGATCTTCTTGGTCGGGCGACAATAATTCGAGCTCGTCCAATTAGCTTGGTTAGCTCGCCACAGGAAGATCGCCTCGCTTTGTTTTATCGAGGAGCCACGGTATAACGCGGGGAAGAGTGCATTTCCGCAGCGGGGAAAATCGTTTCCATCCAAGAACGGATTTCTACTCGAGTCTCTCGCCACGTTCGTAAGCCCTTCATTCCGACGAAGGCCGGATCTCGGCTCTCGGGATAAGGACGATTCGGGTCACAGGTAGAAACCCGTGCAGGGAAGACGAGACCGGCTGTCTGCGTTTTTACCGCGTCCGTAATCTTCCTACTCGGGGCAACGGCGTTCCAAGAATCGAAAGCGACTGAACCAGTTGGCACGATACTCGACTAGGGCCACCCCATCACGATTCTCCACTTAATCGAGCCGGAGCGTCTCTCCGTTAAAGCATTCCCCTCAGACCCGCGAGATCGGAACGCTTCGCTGCGAAGAAATATTCTACTGTTCCTGCGGCTGTACGATTTGCACACTTCAGCTTGGGCGCACCAGTTACGAGCGACTAATGTTAAGGGATCGAACAGAACTTCCGAATACTCTAACGGGGTCGCGGCCTGGGCAACGGCTGCATTTGCTGCTGGTGATGGGAATAACCGGTTCTGGAATTGACCGGTGGTTGCTGCGTCCTCTCGGGGCTGTCGTCCAGACTCAGTCCGGCGACCAGCTGAGCAATTTCTCGATCCTTCTTCTCCTCTTTCGGCAACGCGTTCCCGTTCTGCGTGTTGAAGCCCAGAGAGGCCAGGCTCCCGTGGCTTCTGCTTCTGTGCTCCGCCCGGATGCTGTACGAGAACGCCCTCTCGTTCAGGTGTCCCTTCCGTCTGTATATCCCGGTGCCGAAACGGGACTCGTTCTCGGGACTGTCGGCGGCTCTGTTCATCTCCGCGCTGGTCAGATCCGCGTGGGAGGCGGCCAGCCTTCTGGACGCGGCCAAGGTGGACGCGTCACCGTCGGGATGCTGTCTTCTGCCACGGTTCCCGGCAGTGCCGTAAGTTCCCGCCGCGTAAATGGCCGCGGGTGGTGGCGGCGGAGGCACGACCGGCAGCGGTGCGTACACCGGTACAATGGGAGCGGCTGCCGGGATCGGTCTGAGCCCCTTCGGATGATGATGCGCCTTTCTGGGTAACGTGGCTGCGGGGACCAACAGAACCGGCGCCGGCCTCGCCAGCGTTCCCGCGACCGATCTGCTACTGGGCGGCAAGGGGTGAGGGTAGTAATGCTGCTGCCTGATCGGATGTCCCAGAGTGTGGTGCCCGTGGCCGTTGGTGTACATTCCCTGATGAATCTGCTGATGCAGATGCGCCTGTTGCTGCAAGGGATCCTCGTGGGGGGGCCTGTTCTTAAGCTTCTTCAGCTTCTTGTTCGCTTTCCTACGAACGGAGGAGGACGACGACTCTTCTAGGAGCAGGGGCTGAGACGGCGGCGGCGGCGGAGGTGGCGGCGGTGCGACCAGTTGACGGGGTCTGGACCCCTTGGTGCTCCTCAGGGTTCCCTGCTCCTGGTAGAGGCCGTCCACTTCGTCGCGACCCCTGGCCCACACTTTGTGATTCTCGTCCCCGTTGTACAGGCTCACGTCGTCCGCGGAATTCGCATGGGGACTGTCCAGGGTCGTGCTGGATCCTCCTAGAGTATGGTACAGACTGTTGTTAGAAGGATGACCAGTGGTCACTCCGTTCGTCGCGCTGCTAGGGTCCAAACCCTTCGCGTAACTGCTGTCCGCGTACGCGTGGAAACAGCACCTGACCAGGGCGTTGGCCGCCATGTCGCGTTTGCATATGAACGCGTGACACTCGAGAACCTTGATGCCCGTGGTGCGACGCAGAACGGCGGCGAACAGGGGCGGATGATTGGCGCTCGGCGTCCTGGCGAACGGCGAGTCCAACGGGAGGAACCTGGTGTTGGACGTGTCGCCGCTACCGCCTTTGACGTGTCTCACGGCGGCGCAGTAATGAAGCGCTTCGATGGGGAAGAACCGGGTGACCTTCTTGCGGTGCTCGTCCACGTTCTCCAGCAGCAGGCCGTTGCTCCACACGCTCAGCCAGGAGTCTATCCCGCGCGCGCCCAGGGCGCCCTGTTCCGGGTACAGCTCCTTCAACGGCTCCTGAACGCCCAGAAGACCTTCCTTGCTGGCGTGGGGGACCGAGCTGCCCAGGTAGAGGACTCTGCAGCGGCAGTACGGTGTCGCCGTGTCTTGATTGGCACCCCTCATCTTTTCTACCCTTCGATTCACCCGACCCCCGAGTGGTCCGAACGAACTGGTCCGCTCTGGAGGAGCAAAATCAGAGACTGCCGGGGGGACGCGCGATCATCGAACGCACCATTCAAACGATATCGACGAGAACGGACCGGAGCACACGCGCACGGTATACGGAACGGAGGACACCGCCCGGTAGCACACTCCACTCGCGATTACGCAGTCACTTTCCAAAGGCGCGGACCCGGTACGCCGCGGTTGCAAAATACGTGCGCGACGAGGAGAGTCGCTCTCGGCTATTTCGCAGCAGCTGTAGCCGCCGTCGCCGCCGCTCGCTGGAGATCCGCGTCAGGCCATTATGGCCGCCTTCCGAGGGACTCCCCACCAAACCTCTCTTTCCTCTGCCCCCGTCGTGTGTACTCCTCTCTTTCTCGCGCGGCACCCTCGTTCCTCGTCCCTTGCCAACCTTTTCCAAGCCCCCCGCCCCCCACCGTTCCCGCTCCGTTCGTTCAGGCCAGGTCCCTCCTGTGGTATGCGGGTATACACCAGCGACGTCTACGTCCTCCTGGTCGCCCCTCGCCTCCACGTGCGCCGATCGATCCGCGGCGACGAACGGGCACCACACAACCGCGGGGAAACGTTCACCGACGCTCGATGGAATTCAACGGTGCCGGGGAGCGGTACGTCGCCGCTGATGGAATCCAGAGGCGCGGCCACCAAGACCCCCTCAGTCGTGCAGCCACTCGTCACCGATGCTCCGCCGTGTCTCATCGGCACCGTCACGCCAAGCAAATACGAATGCTTTCGGATGGAAATTGTGCGGCTCGCGTCGGACGACTCGGAATCCGTCTAGCAGACGATCGGCACTGCAAACGCCACGTAGAATGGCGTCTTCCTTGATTCTCTCGCGGCTTCTCGGCGACTCGGAGACGCTGCACGATGGAGGGTCTTCTCTTCTACTGTGGATCGTTGAGGAGTACCGCTCCCTCGTATTTGTAGGACGCTCTGTTACTTTCGGCTCGGAGGCGATTGAACGGAAAGGAAGAGCGGACTGCTCGCACCTGTACTCTCATCGTCGGACTGAGGTCTGATGGGAGGCGTGAGACTTCGATCCGCTGGGCCCCACTACGGCCCAACACGGGCCCCTCTCTTTTTCTTGTCGAAGCGAGACAGCGGCTGTTCTGCTTGGGACAGTCTGGAGAGGCGCGCTCCTCGGCGAAACCGTACCTGCCCCGTGAACCCTTCGCCCGATGGGGTGTCTGGAACTGTGCCGGGGAGAAACGGGCATTCCTTCGAGCCGATTTTACGTAGAAACGCTAATAGCTCTCTTCCTCCTCTTTCTCGTGGGCCGGATTTTCTATAGCGGGCTACGCGATCCAACCGTGAGAAGGTCGAGAGGCTGTTATTCGATTATATTACACGGACACGCGAACAGCAGAAATATCGAGAACGGTAGGGCCATCGAAAGCCGGGTAAAGAACAAATTTACGACCACGAGGAGCCCGGAGGAGTCTTGCCGAAGGAGTTGGCAGACGCGTTTGCAATTTCGATCGGAGCCGATTAGATCGTCGCTGAACGCGCAAAAAGAAAGTGGCACGCGTTCGTTAGCGGCGCTTCTCGAGGAAAGTTTCGCCACGTTACTCCCCGTCCGAATCTCTGCGATAAAGCATAGAGGAAGCAGCGGCAGAACGGGATTCCGTTAGACGCACGGCTAATCCGTAAGTTTCCCTTCCAATGATTATCAACGAGAGACGTTTCGATCGAACGCGGTTGCGCAATAAATATTCGCGATTTCTCCTTCGCGGCCGAACGTCACGGCACGACGCGGAACGAGCCACCAGACGACACGACCTCGAATCGGCCTCCGTCAAAAGAGAATCGCAACGGTCCCAAGGCCTGCAAAGGGCAGCTTGTCGTCCGATCGCGTTTTCCGACCTGCCGCGACGAATCCTTCGGCGCTTCCTGCGCCCGCGCGTAATTAATACACTCAATACGCGCGATCCGTCCAGCCTCATCGCCGAGCTGCTCTTAATCCGAGAGGAAGACGTACAAGTGGCAGGGGGAGAGTTCTGTTCCCTGAATACCGGAAATTCCAAGCCGGCTCGCTCACGATCTGCGTATGACGGTGTAAACAGGATACTTCGTACGTTTTCCTCAATGAATCACATTATCGACGTTGAACTAAAAGAAAGAATCCTGAGAGCGCTCTCGTGACCTTCGCTTCGCAATATTTCAAATAAGATTCGAAAGCTTTATAATCGCGGGATAAAGTTCGACAGACGCAATTACGAATTCCAGTGGTATCTTGGTCTCTCCCTCCCGATAGAGTGTGCGAAAAACGTCTGGGCGAATGCCGAAAACGAGCGTGCGCTTCGAGCCCGTCCGGAATCGGGCATTAGCATGCAAATAGTCGGACACGGACGCTCCACTCATTTGCGTATTTATTTCAGAAGATGGAACGCGATTCCTCGAAGGACGAAGCGCCCCCCGGATCGTTGAAATTACTGGTTCCTAGCATCGGCGCGAATCGTTCCCACGGTATGAGCCTGATTGCGCTTTTTTTTCCCTCCCCTGAAGTAGGTACCATAAGGAGGTGGTAATGCGGTTCGCTTCATGAAGAATCTCGATGTGAACCGAATAAATTACGGGACGGGGACTGATTGCGTTACACCCTGGCGTTTCGAAGGTTTTCGATGATCGACGATCGAGTGGGTCAGTGGGTCGTTGTCATTTTAATTACCGGGAATCCGGACGGCTGTCCGCGCCGCGTGCACTTCCTTCTACGATTATACGAATATCTTTACTGAACTCTGTAATCGCCTGAATTCGACAGAAGAAGTAATAACGTACAAAAGTAGGATCGCCACGGACGTTCAGCAGAGTTTTCAAAGCCGCGAAGAAATCCTGCTTCCGGTAAAAAGAGGAATACCTGCCTCGAGGCTAGGCCGGGGAAAGCATTTAAAATACCGGACAATCTTCTTTCTCTTTTTCCGGGTTAACGACGCCAGGACGTTCAGCTCGTTTCCTTTTCCCGCGAGATTAGACAACTTTGGAAACCAACGAATACTTTCCAGCGGCTAATACGTCCACGCCGAGGGAATATTAAACGAAAATTCGAGACTCTCAGGCATTCCCGCGGGCTCTTCGAGTCGTAGATCGATCGATCGAGGGAAGGCATGTCAACGATGTTAACTGCTTTCTACGACGGTCCCGTGCCGAAGATTCGAAAGTCCAATTCCGCGAATAAGCCGCGGGCTGTCTAGACGCGCATAAGCATCCAGCAATTTTTCTTTTCGAAAGCTTCATCTCTTCTCGTGAGCACGGCGCACGCGTCTCCTACTGTCCTACGCAAGGGTCCGCGCATTGAAATCTCCGGCGATCAGTGGCACGACCTGCCGGGCGCTGCGCGACCGCGCATCGAAATCTCCGGGCGATCGGTGACACGAGCCGTCGAAGGCTGCGCAAGCGCGACGGTCGTACGCGCGCATCGAAATCTCCGGCCGGCCGGAGTAACGGGAAGCGCCTGGCGTTAGGGAAATAGATGCGGTTAGTAATAGCGGTTCACTTTTACTAATGCGGCCGGTTTAAATGCTCTCGCCCTGCCAATCTAACGGGTGTTTCAAACATTCGTATCGTTAATTAACGCTTGATTAATACGCGTCAAGATCACGATCCATTGGGAATGATTCCAGAGTGGACAAAGCAGTCGGGTTTCAAGCGAAATCTTTCATCCTGCTAATCGTTCTTTACCATGAATTATTTCGTGGAGATTGATCGATTCCTCGTCTGTCCGCGGTTATCAGGCACGTTTTAATTACTCGCCAGTGCGCTAGGCTTAAGCGACTGGCGTTCATGCCGAACGCGAAACTATGTAGAATTCTTTCTCGTACCTACAGCATTGGGAACAGCGGAACTTCCGACACGGAATATCCGTTTCTTCCGTCACGTAGCCTACTACCTTTTAAATAGGCGGGTTTCGTGGCTCGCGATACATACATCGGCGTGCCTATTGATGGCAGTGGCCGGCGCATGAAACCCATGCGAAAGCAGCGTTGAATGACGTGCACCGAAAGCCTCGACGAACGGAATGCTTTCTTCGACCTCTTCGGGCCAGCGTGCATCGGAATCGTGCCTGCTCCCCGATTTCGCTCCGATTCCCGGAATGGCCAACCGTTTTATACCTGTCCACCACGACGGAGAGATCCTAGAAATCTCCTAGGAATAGAAGTTTGGAAGCGCACGCACCGAACCCTGAACGGCACCGTTCAAAAGCGCAGCCCCGTGTTTCGCGGGGAAAACAAGATCTTCAGAAACTATTCTTTATATAATTCATTGAGAAACAAATGAAAACCGATATGCATGACGTCGCTTATCCTTTTTTTCGCCCGCTGCTTCTGGGAAAATTTACTTATTGGTAAGCTATCTAGTCGGGGGGACGATTTCGTATGGGAGCATAGGCTGGCATTTAACGCAGAGATCACAGGTGAGCGTAAAGGCATCAGGGGGCCCCGTGAGAGACCCCCTATAACAGGTCACTGCCATCGAGGGAAGCGAGCAGGTTCGTCGCGCCAAGTCCCTTTACGGAGAAGGGGATCGACGTTGTTTCTTGTGTGTACGTGTCCACCGACGCGCACACGCTCGCTTCTTTAATCCGTAAATCTGTTTTCTCTCACGCCTGGGGATGGGCGCGACGCGTTGTAGCTTCGTGCATCCAGTTTCTTTTCTTCGTTATTTTCATGCTATGAAATATTCTTCATTAGCAACGAAATTTATAAAATATCTTGATTTTTCTTTGCGTACTTTAATGCCTCGCAGATAATTCTGTTCATCGCTTAGCTTCGCACTTAAGATTGATATTCCTTTACGACTGCTGCACTATATCCGATAATGTTATTGCTTATATAGTCTTCCTTATTACATTCTTTTTCATTAAGACAGATTTATCGGCGTTAATAAACAGCGGTTTAATATATTCTCTTGTTTGTGCAGGTTTCTCGGACAACATATGGACGTTGGACTATGCCTCGCACAGTGAATAAGAGGAAGACGGAACATCCTATCGGAATATGTTATTTTAAATATTATCTGAATAGATTGTATTAGCAGATATATTAAGCTTTAGCTGCAAAATTCGTATAAATATAAATTATAAACTATAGCGTAAATTGATTGATGCTGTAATAGTAAATTATATTATACTTAGCACAATTGTACTACAATTGTGATTTGTACATTATTAAGATCTTTCAATAAATCTTCAGTAAAGGAAGTTCAATCGATTTAATTCTTTTAATGCCTGTCCACTCCTTAAAAAAGCCTACTCCGCTTCCTTACACAAGGAGTATCGTGAAGGAACTTGAAATACGTGGTTCCGAAGCGAGAAACTTGTAAAAACAGTCCTGTTCACGTATAATTTAAGAGTCCGCGATAAAATTTAAGTCCGCGAAATTTCCCGGAGAATGACGTCGAATTCCAGGAATCGGCGACATCGGGATTCCATAATAGAAAGGCATTCCGCAAATTGGCGATTTCGAGGGCAAGGGATTCCGTACAAACGAACGCTGGGAAATTCTCGGAAATGACGTCAAATTCCAGGAATTGGCGAAATGAAAGACCTCCTCGCATATCATATTCTCCTGATACAAATTGGCGATTTCGAGCGCGAGATTTTGTAAAAGCAGCTGCTGGAAATGTTTCGGTTGTGACGTCATCAATCATGAACTCCGGATACCTCCTCGCGTGTCATGTTCTCCTAATACAAATTGGCGATTTCGAGCAAAGGGGATTCCGTCAAATCCTGTTCTGGGAAATTCTTGGAAATGACGTCACGTTCCAGGAATCGGTGAATCCGAAGACCTCCTCGCGTATCATGTTCTCCTAATACAAATTGGCGATTTTCAGCAAAGAGACTTCCCGAAAATCACGATTTTGTATTAGGAGAACATGATATGCGAGGAGGTCTTTCATCTCGCCAATTCCTGGAACGTGACGTCATTTCCAAGAACTTCCCAGAGGCTGCTTTTACGGAATCCCCTTTGCTCGAAATCGCCAATTTGTATCAGGAGAATATAAAGTGCGAGGAGGTCTTTCATTTCACCAATTCCTAGAATGTGACGTCATTTCCAAGAACTTCCCAGAGGCTGCTTTTACGGAATCCCCTTTGCTCGAAATCGCCAATTTGTATTAGGAGAACATGATACGCGAGGAGGTATCCGGAGTTCAGGATTGATGACGTCACAAGCAAAACATTTCCAGGAGCTGCTTTCACAAAATCTCGCGCTCGAAATCGCCAATCTGTATCAGGACAACGTAATATGCGAGGAGTTGTCTCTTGAGAATTTCTTAGATTTAAAGTTATATGGGACTGGGGCATTTGTTTACAAGTTTCTCGCTTCAGAATTTCGCAATTGACGTTCCTTCGCGATACTCCTTGTGTAAGGAAGGGGATCAGGTTTTCCAAGGAGGAGGCAGGTGTTAAAAAGATAAGACGTTAAATTTCGTTTATTCAAGATTTATTTGATACCGTTGATATGTACGAATTACAAAGTATGGTGATATAACTTAAATAATATCATTTATAAACTGTCCTCATGAAAATTACTTTCATTAAACAATTCTAATGAAACTTATGATAACTTATTTTAACATTCTTTGAAGTGAGAGACTGCAGAGGCAAAGGAGAATCAGAGTGCCGGCTGCATTATGCACTTTGCGAGACGAGGCTATGTTCGTGAAATATTCATCACAGGCTTCTCCAGGATTTATATGGCACATACATTTGGAAACCTTTCTCCGGTGCATCGTGGCATGAATTATTTAAATAACTCAGCTCACTCGTCATTCCCACTTAATTTAATCAATATACCTATTTCTAAACGGACCATTAAAATTGGGGTTGCATAAGGGAGATGAAATAAAGAATCGTACTGTTATCAACCATTATTATTATTACTCTTACAGTCAGTGTTATTGCTTGTTATTATGTCTATTAATATCGTTAGTCTAGCGTCTGACATGGGGAGCAATATAGTGCCCGAAATCACGGTGAGAAGTCAACGAAACGATCCTCGACCGAGGATCTCGAAGGATCAATCTCCAATCATCCCGGACTATTCAGAGTCGACGATGTCGTCCGGCGAAAAATCCGCGAGTCCCCTTTATTTACAGCACTATGCGAACGAATCTCTTGGAATCAAAGAAAAAGGACAAGTGGCAAAAAATGGCAAAAACAAAATAGTCACTGCTTAATTGATCTGTGAACGTTGATCGATCACGGTATGACATGGCAATGAATTATCACAGTAGCAAGTGCGTTCAAGTAAAATTGCATTTGATCGTCGAACGAGGGGGCGAAGGAGCGATGGACACGATTAGAAGTTACAGGGAACAATCATTGTCGATATAAAGAATCTCGTAAAAGAAATACACCGTGCGCAATTCGAAACAACCGTTCATTAATAATTTAGCGAAACATTGCGTTTTTATTCATTCCGAGCAGTCCAGCAAATTTCGTCGAAGACGCCGAGCAGTCGCTTGGAGACAAGCGAGAGTGGTACGATAACGGTGCGGTCGGTTAATTAAATAATTTATTAATTAACAACGAACCAGCCGGCTCAGTACGGATGAAGGGCAGCCAGACCGAGTCTCGGTGGTTCCGCGTAGCTGTGTCGATATCGGCTAGCCGTGGGAACAATCTCCAAGGGTGGCCTGGCGCTGTCGCGATCCAGCCCGGGGTATCGCTCGTGCTCGGACAGCTCCTGATACGTGGTCGCCCTGGCGCGCACTTTCTCGCGGATCTCTCGCACGTGCGGCCGATCGCGGAAATCTCGGGCCTACGGGCAGAAGCGTGCTCTTAGAAAGTGGGGAACAGCTCGTTAATTCGCGGGCACGCGGCGAACGTGGGATAAGAAGCGAACGATCCATTACTTCTCTCGGATCGACGACGTTCCTCTGATCTCGGAAATCTCGCCCGACCGTCGGGTTCTCGTAGAAGCTTCTCGGCCGGGGCCAGGAGGCCTCCTGCTCGTGTGGACGTTCCACCGCGTAATGCTGCGTCCGCGGCCGTGGCCGAGCCCTGTGAGAATGATCGCCGTCCCGTTCCGACACCTCCGAATGATTTCGTCTAAGCAGATGCTCGTGGCCCGTTGGATTGTTGCTCGCCGGATGCTGACGCGGCAAGGGCTGGTCCTCGTGGGCCTGCCTGGCCGGTTCGGACCTGTTGCAAAGAAATGTTCGAACGCTTGAAAGAATGTTACACTTTCGACGCTGCACTCTTTCTCCAACGCAAATTTTCTAGAGCACCATATGCCACGGTGGGAGGGGTTCGTTGGAATTTTCCGTAAGCGTTCAGAGGGGACGGGGGAAGCCTGTAACACATCGTTCCACTCGCTTTGGACGCCGATGCCACGTGGCCACCTCCAGCAGCCATTGGCATATAGTTTCGCGTGCATTTAGTGTTTTCTCTAAACGCGTCAGGAAAGACTCTTGCTAGCCCAAGGTGCACGATTCAATTAGGATTCAAAGGTAGCGTCGAGCGCGGTATTTGAACAACTCGATTCTTCTCTTTCCCTCTGTCTCTGTGGACCAAACGTACACGAGAAACAATCATCGACGCTTCGTATCTAGCGACGCATTCGAGCTGCCGCCGTTCAGCCGGTCGGACAGCTTTTACTCGAGATTGACACCGGTGATTGCTGGCCCAAAACGAATGCCAAACGGGAAAAAGCAAAGGCCTCGCGTGGCCTTTTAAAACTAGTATTTCCAGCCGGTCGGGAGAAAATGAGAATCGACACTCTCATACAATGGGGGGCCGCTACGGGTGCTCTCTATTAGAAAACGAATAACGACGAACTCGTTAAGGTTACCATTTAATTGCACCAAAAGCTGATTCCGATCGATGTATTCCTCGCTTCAGCAAGTTTCCCTTAGCACGAGGCAAAGAAACGTTTCGCGACTTTATAATAGGTACCTATGCTACTCAATAATCGATATCTTTGAACTCTATCATTCCCGAAAATTTCCATTTATCTATATCAAAGTACCACATTCGGATGAAAAGGAGAGAAGAAACGACGTTCAGACATTTCACGAGACCGTCACAAGTCTCTTCTAATTACCATGAATAAAACCGCAATGGTAAACGAAGGTATCCATGTATGTAAAATGTTGCGAGGACAGCTAGAAACCTACCTGTGAGCGGGATGACTTTCAACTTCTCTCTGCCTGGCAAGAACGGGTCTAGCGATCGCCTCTCTCTCCATGGCTCGGAACATCTGCTTGGCATCCTGGAATCTCTCTCTGGGGCTTGTCACCTCGCCGGGGCTCACTCTCGGTTGATATTGAGGGCTCGGCGAACGTTGCCTGAACTCCGGCGCTCTGCGGTTCTTATTGCAACTGGGCGAAACGCCCCTGTTCACCTGGCTTGGCAATCTTTCGGGGCTCCTCGGTAATCTGGGCAGCGTCACGCCCGTCCCGGATGTCTCTGTATCTGGCGGATAATCGTTCTCCTCTACCGTTGCTCCCCAGTCGTCGTCTGAGATGAATCACCAACACAATCGTCGTCATCATCGCCGTTACTATTTTATTCTAATATCTATCGATGATTAACGTGGCCAGAAAATCGGGTTGCAATGTGAATTGGATAGAATAAGGAGTTGTACAGGCGCGAGGAGATGCACGGCGTGGGGAGACGAAGCCGAAAGAGGCGACAGGCTAACAACCGCCTCGGGCTGTGGGCCAAGAATGCGGAACTTTATTCCCTATTGTATGCGACCTGCCGCGAGGTCGATTTGCGCGCGGTTATCGCCAGCAGCTGGGCGGTTGGCGCGCATCGATCGACCTCTGGTCGTTGCCGTTGATCAGCGGGACCCACCGATAAGGATTGTCAACGAGGGACGCAAGCGAGAGACACGTAAACGTTCCTGCAAGGGAGACAGGCCTCTTCGAGAGGCGCAGCGTTGCGCAAGCGGAATACCGAGCGGGGTAAAAGTTAAAAGGCGAGGAGCATGGGATTCTTCTTAATACCATCGCCGATCGCAGATCTTCCACGCGAGGGAGGCTCTTTATCGGTTTGCCCCGATCGTCTTAGTAACGGCGAAGAACGTTTGCTGGACGCGGGACGAAACGCGTGCCAGCTCGCGCGATTCGCCAGCTTAACAAAATCGCATCGCTTCTACGTGGACTTGCCGACGTGAGAATCGCGATCGGCTCGCGCCGCGTCGTTCGGACACCTGTCGCGAAACGGGTTCTTCCCTGGCCCGTAAAAGATCAATGATATAACCGAGGCAAACGATTCTGTAGGCCACGCGATACTTTGGTAGCTTTAGTCGGTCAGTGGCACGCTCGGTTGGGAAACGTCGCCGACAGATGAAGAATCGTATAATTATCTAAACGCGTGATATACGATCGTGTTTGGATCGTAAATCCGTCTAACGATCCTCGATCCATTCGAGTGGTTAATTGCGTCGAAGAAAAGTATCGCTTGGAGACGACTGAGAGGAATGTTCACCGGACTCTGTGCGCATTGCAGACGATTCTGGTAGCCGCGACGCTAAACAGATTCGCGGTCCGTGTCAAAGCGACTCGATTTTTGCCAAGTCGTTGCCGGTTACAAATTGCTCGGGGAAGATGTGTGCGTGTACCCGTAGGCCGGTACCTGTCGCTGACACGGCATCCTAACGGTATACCTTCCGCAGTAACAGGTGCCCAATACCAGTGTCCCGCCGTGCACGTAGTTAAAAGCGCGGAGCCAGGTCGACGTGGACACACGACCGCAGGAATCACCGACTCTCTTTTTCCTTCATCACGAAATTTATTCGTTATATGGGTCAGCCGCCCGTTAAAAACGTGTTCCTCCGTGAGCGGGACGGGCGACGCCTCGGTGAACGCGCTGGCTGACTTTGAAGCTTCGATCCCCGAGGAATGAAACGCGCTCTTTAATCCCGTTTCATCGCCGATGCTAACCAGAAAGATCGTCGAAGCATTATTACAATCCGACGCTGGCCGTTTTGAAGATGTGAAATAATGCCTCGGCTACGGCGTCCAGTTTCGTATTCGTTTATTACTGTCTATTAAAAACATTGACAGCAGATGCGTTTCAATGATTCTTACGCGATAGGTCGCGTGGAATATTTCCGAAATAGCAACTTTCTCCGACGGGCGTGGAACACCTTACCGATTCTCGTCGGCGAAATTCCGAAGAGGATTGGTCGTTTTGGGACGACGGTGGTGAAAGCGGACGCAAGCGGATCGGCGATGTTAGAGGCGCGTTTGCATTCGACGCGCGGATCGGCGGTGGTGAAGCGAGAAGAAGAAAGAAAAAGAACAACCGCGGAGACGCGGAACGTCGACGACGACGACGGGGAAACGATTTTTCGTAGCCCGACGAGAAACTGGGTTACCGGGTCGTCTACCGCCCGGTTTTCTACGAGCGCCGATAACGCTCGAGGTGGAACAAACGCGTAGCCGCCTGTTCGCCCCGTAGAAAGCGTCCAAATTCTTTTTGTCACCGCCGTTGCGAGATTCCAGAGAAAGCTAATCCTCCTTTTTGCCCGGCTAAAATTTCGATAGCCTCGCCATTCCTTTGCCTAACGCCACGCACGAACCATCGTTCGTCTGCTTTCACCTCTATCCAATTTGATGAAACGATGATTACGAAGCGTTCCGATGGGCTTCCACCACGATTAGGCACCATGGAAACGTCATGGTTCATCTGTTTTCAACAGGAAGAAGGCTCGCGGATCTTTGCCTGAAGTGCGATCGAAGGAGGAAGAAGGCAAGGACTTTCACTTTCGCGCAGCATCAGCCGGCACAGTGCGGCCTGATCGCTTAGCGAGCATAACGATGCGATCAACGGGATCGCCTAATTTCCGCAGCGCAATCCCTTCGCGGAGATTCCGAACTCGCACGATTCTCTGAAGACGCGTGGAACTGCGAAGAAATTCGCGTGAAAGATTGCTCGACATCGAATGCGCTTGAATTACGAATGGAAAAACACGAGGACACGTATGTACGTGAAATAGACGCGGATGATTTCAATGTTGAATACAGTTGACCCTCGAGTGGAAGGCTCGTTGCATATTCTTTCCTTAATTACGCCGACAAATTTGCCGGAAAACAAAAAACACTAGAGTATGGACGGTTGATTGTAATTTGTAACGACGGATGGCTCGCCCCTTGACCTAACCGCGATGCAAATTTGTATCAGCAGACAATAGTAGCGCGCGACGTTTACTCACGCTTTTTATTCACAATAAATTTCACACTTGCTCGGCATGACTATCGCATCGCGGACGGGAATGTTACGCGCGCGCTCCGCTGTCGTAATTCACCAGCGTGCTACTTATCGCGGCGTTTCGTTACGGAATTTGCTCGACGATAATGTTCGGTAGCGTCGTTCGATCCGCGATGAAAATGCATCGATAACCCGACAGGCGAATTCGAATGAATTTTCCCGGGTAGCTGTTCTTCATACGGCGATCCATAGTCCGGAGATCCTTTTCTCGGGACTGTTAGGAGCGTATCCTACAGTGAGTCACCGCCACGACTGTACTGATACGAACCTTTAACAGCTTGTGCGGGTCTGGAAATGTTTTCTCGTCCGGTCGATTAGGCGAATAAATTAAACTCTCAATCGAATCGGTCACCGACCGCCACGACGCCTTAATTATTTCGCGGCAGACGCTCGGAATGAATTGCGCCCGGGCATCGGCTCTCAAGGGTTGGCGAGAATTGAAAAGCGAAAAAGATGAGGATACATTCGCTTACCAGAGGAGGAATCTCTGGATGGTCTGGAGGGCCTCGGACCAAGGGGATGGTGACTCTGGTAGGGCGGGGGTGTAGCGGCGCTGTCCGAACCGATCCCGCTGCTTGCCGCGCTTCTCGTGCCACCCCTCTCGATCGTAGTGCCACCGCCTACGATCGTTTGATTCAAGCAACGCCTGAACTCGATCCCGGCCAGGTTACCCCGGTGTCTGTGCACCGTATCGTAATCCCGCGGCGGCAGCAGTATCGGACCCACGTCGTTCTCCGCCGAGTTGCCTCTGCCTGAAAAGTAACAACCAGCCTCGTTCTGCCGCTCGTCCAATCTCGTGTTCTATCTCGGGACCGTTGAATCGGGAGAACTAATTTACCCAGCTTCGCGCGCAACTCCGCGGCGAGGGACTCGTATATCGTGGCCGTCTGCACGGGATCGTGCCTCAGTTCGCCGCTGCCCTCCGACGATTCCGATTCCCTCGTGCTTCTCCCATCGCTGCCCAAATTGCTGCGAGCCCTGCCGTCCAGCGAGCTGACCCTCGCCAATTTGTCGGTGTGCGACGCCAGTGCTTTCAGCTGTCCGCCCAGCAATTCCGCTGTCTCGACCGAGTCGCATCTACAGTTGGAGGACAGGGTACTGGTATCAATTCAACCGAGACCCGCCAATGACCGCGGCGAATCATTCTTCTATCACCATCACGCGGCAATCGATTACGATGACGATGTTAAATGGATCGAAATCCTCGTACCTGTAAGCGTGCACGTGCACGGGATTGTTGGTGGCCGGATTCGGGAGCAAAAGCGTCGCCGCGACGACGTCCTCTCGTTGCACGGCCGCGAGCACAGCGTGTCCTGGGACTAGATGCTTCACGGCCGACCTCGTCGAACCGCCTGGATGGACCGTCTGTATGATTTTCAGCCCCTTATTGCTCACCTGGTGACCGTGAAACGTGGACAATCAGTTGCCCGTGAAACTTTAGCAGGGCGTTCCTTTAACGCCACCTCGTCGCACCTTATCATTGCGAGGGGAACGCTTTCCCCCGCGGGTAGCGTCGCGAGTTCACGGTGCGCGACTCCGCGTAAAAGGGCGGTCTCCTTTTGGAAAGCAAATAATAACAGCGCAACAATGAAAGCGAGCACGATATCGGAAAGGACGAGACTTTCACTGTCTTACGATCGCGCTTTTAGAGGCGTGCATACGAGAGGCGTGTCGACGGTTCTTTTATTTTATTTCAATGCCGCGGGCGTTGAAATTATTTGTACGCCGTTCCATTAATAGCCGTGAAGGATCGATTACGAAGCCGATGAGTAATCGACTGATCTTCGACGTCGGCCGATCCGTAAAAGATGCCTGGACGAGCGTCATCCTTTTTCCACGAGATCCAACGAAATACAGTGTAAATCAAAGTTGCAAATAAAAAAAAAAATACTGTCCGCACGCCAAAGATTGCAAGAACGTTGCAAAATCCTCGAGCTCGAAGAATATTAAGCGCATACACCGTGCCCCTCTCCGCGCTCGCGGTTTCGACGAAATCGGTCAAAGAAAATAAACGCGGGGCAATTTTCGCCCGCCGCAGAGGACCGTTTATTAAAGCCGTCGCGAGATTCTCCCGGGCGAAAATTCGGCGCGCTAAGATATTCCCAAGGCGAGCGGAGGCTCTCGCAACTGGCCGGCAATTATACTTGGCCAACAATTAGGCGGGCCTCGGCCCCGGTTTCGAAATGATGCATGTCGCGCATTTTTTTTTTTTTTTTTGCCGGGCGCGACGCATTCCGAGCGGCGAATTAATTCCGCGCCGGCTGTAATAATCTACGCGGAACGGTGTCCGTTAAGATTCGACGGATTGATAATAACGAGAGCGTCCTGATTTTCCGGGCGATAAAGTCTCGCGAGATACGCCTGGCGGATGTTCCTTCGGAACGTGGCGGATCCTGCTCCAAGGATTCCTTAACAGCTTCGACAGCGAGCGCGATAATGATCTCGGATGCTCTAGATTAGAATTACTCTTCGTATTTGCATCGGGATTGGAAAGGTTTAGGACGTTGTCCATCGGATCGTGATGCGCGATTCTTGCTTAGTCCGGAATCGCGGGACAACGGGGCGACTCTTTTCAACAGGTCCCAATCGACACGCAACGGGGAATGCCGAGCAACACGCCAGCTTAACGGTCTACAAGACAATTTCGGTGTCATCGTTCTTTTCTCTTTCCCATATCGAACGCACCGGATGTATCAGCACCGTGCCCGTCTCTGCCGGCATTCGGGTCAACGAGCCTTTCGTTGCGCTTAATCAATCGACCTTAGCGCACCGGGTCTCTTATTGATCCGTCTGGGACTAATCGTGAACGTCAACTCCGAGAGATACTCCCGCGAAATCTGTTGCGCTTCATTCTCGGCAGTGAATTTGAACGGAGTCGAAGGAAGTCAAAGGTACGTCCGGCGCGTCGGCGGAAGCGGCGAGGAATCGCTTGACATCGTTCCAGGAACATTTCTAACTTTCCGATGCAACGCGGTCGCTCGCGGCGTGTTTTCGTAACGAATCTAGGTTTCGAGGGGATCCCGGCGATCGAAACTTTCCTAGCGGCAGCACGGAACGAATTCTTACGAGGCCGCGTCCGGAGATTCTAAACTCCTGTTTTTCAAACATTCTAAAAATACCTCCACCGCTGATCTTCTTTCCTTTTTCGTTGGTGCATATTTATGAAACGTGGACGGCAGAAAATCACGAATATCGCGAGTATCGCCGCCGCTTGTTTTCGTCACCGGGAGGGAGGGGCGGCGGCATTCATCCGACGCCCGACCTCCACCTTTCCCCTTTCTGCGAGAGGAATTCGTTGGAAAAATACGAGCGTTCTCGAGGAAGCTGATAGTCGGCGTCTCGGGCCGGGTCGAGGCCTGGCGATCCTGGTATGTAGGCTGAGGTCGTAAATCGGTGATTTTTTTCGTTTTCTTATTCGACCCGCGGGCTAGTTGCTTTCACTGGCCGACCGATGGACACGCGCGCGTTCGGAGAAGGAGCTAATGAACGGAACGAAAGAAGCGCAGCAGCCGCGCGTCCCTCTTCCCTGACAGGGGAAATTAATAACACCGTTCCCCGCGATATTTCTCGACCATGCAAACGGATGTACGAAATGGTACCGCTCACCTGCAGCGTGACCTTGAAAGGCTCCTGAAGTCGTTCTCGTTCGAGCAGATAAGCTATGGCACCGGGCATCGCGTCCACCCCCTTGGCCTCTCTCGCGCCCAGGTACCAAACGTAGTACGAACTCTTCTTGACATCCTTGCTGCTCCTCAAACGCAGGGCCATCACTCGCTGCTGCTCGGTGAAACGAACGCGTATCGGATCGTTATGCCTTAACACTGTTCGCCAACGAGAAGCATCGAGCATTGATGTTTCCGACTACGTATTACTGGATGGGGCAGATATATTTGAAACTGTTACATTAGACAGTCGTGCGTGCAATTGTACGGCACCGAACTTCTTTCGGGGAGACAATTATTCCCCCGGAAGAAAACGGATACATCGCATTTACGCTGAACCACCGAAATAGAAATGTAATAATATGGAATGTTCGTGATTGTTGGCAATACCGTCTCTCTACTCGCCGCGACACGGTAATCAGGGAAATTCTTGTCACCGAAGTCTCGTCTTATTTGGAAACGTAGCGGGAGCAATAACATTTCCCCGGCGCGCAAAAGGGAACGACGATTTTCCATGAGGTGGAAAGCTCCGCCAGTCGGTGGTGGCTTGACCGGTGAGGAACACGACCGGGTTGCCCGTCCATCCGCTTCCTCAATTACTTTCACGCTTAAACCCGTTTTCCGCGTTAACTGTCCCGCGTTAGACTCGGTTCCCACCGATCCGCACCGCGTCGAACGCTTGTCCCCGGCGAAAAGATCCCAGGAACCGGAACGGTATCGCGTTCAGGATCAATGTCGAGATCATCGATCGGCTTTTGCTGTGTACAGCTACCTTGTCGGTGGAACAATGTTACCGCGGAATATCGTTACGTTTTGCCGAATGCATTGCTCGAAGCATGACAATATTAAAAACGAAGAAATTCCAGGGAGGATGCGGGTTTTCGGTTTTGCGAGACGGCCGCGCTCGGCCGGGCTGATATTCCACGCGCTCGAAGCGTGGCGAAAACTGTACGCGATACCGCCGCCTGGCTACGGTATACGTTTGTCCCCTTTATCTATGCGTTACACGTGCATCGAAATCTTATACGTTTCTCGTATCTCTCTACATCGACGATAAATCCCATTCAGTCGTCCGGCTGGGTCCCGTTTAACGGCCCTTAACGCTCGTTCGCGGCGCGCAAAGAGGAGCGTGGGACAAGTGAAGATATAAGGGAGAGATAAAAAAAAAAAAGACTGACCAGCAGCGAACGAGTCCTAGGTGCTCGGGGCGATCTCCGCAGGAATTAAGCAACGCGGCTCGACGAAGGCGACGTGTCTTCGGCGGGTTTCGGTGAGCAGAGGAACAAGTTGTATACTGGATACGGTTACGTACGGCCCACGTACGCACGTACTCGCGGCATGCACACCACAGCTTATCCACGTACACCGGATCCTCTGGCCGGCGCACCCCGCCGATAAAGAGACGCTTGTCCCGCCGGATCTGACAGCTGCGCTCTCGTCGGACGCACTTTTTCCACGCTGACGTGAACGTTTCTCACGTGAGACCCCACGGTGTTCGTATCGGGCCGCGGTACGTTGGCCGTAGGCTCAGCGAGATGGAACGGGAATAGGGTGTGTAGGGGGCGGGAGGGGGGGGGTAGGGCCCGGTCGAGTTCGATTGCGCGTCGAAACGAAAAATCCGGACGATCCTGCGGAGGCGCGAAAGGCGTTGCTCGTTCGAAAGGTTCACTTGCCAACGACGCGGCGCGAGCCGTTTCGCGCGTACCTAACCATCGCGGGATACTGACTCCGCGGCGGTGATCCTCCGCGAAGAGCTCGAGCGAAACGCGGACGAAGGGAGAGTGAGCGAGAGAGAAAGCTTGTCCTTTGCTCGTGGCCTCCCACCCCCCCCCCTTCGCGCCTCTATCGTGCGGCCGTTTCGACGGGCCTCGATCTTCTGCGCGTTCTCTCCTTTCTCTCGCTCTTTCGGAAGAACCGCCACACCTTGCGCCCGAGGATCGACCCGTGATCGGACGGTAACGCGTTCCCCGTCAGCAGCCTCGAACTAACCCGGACGGTTCTCTGTCCTGAATTTCAGTCCCGGGGGCCTGGCCGTGGAACCGCGGAACGGCGACAGACCGGTGGAGGGAAAGAGAGTTGCGCAGGGTACGCGCCGGCGGTGGAAGAACCGGGCCCCTTCTCCTTTCCCTCTTTCTCTCTATCTTTCTCCCTTTCCACGGGCCCCCCTACCTGCCCGTTTTAGCCTCCTTCGCTGCACGTTGCCCCTGCTGTAGAGGATGGCAGGTTAAGAGCCAGGCAGGTAGAAAGTCTCATTGATTAGCGATGGAGGCGAACACACCGCTGGGCCCTCCGAAACGTTACCGCGTCCGGTTCAGCGCTGCTCCGTGCCGATCAGGTTTTACATACGACATCGAGTCGCTTCCCGGACGGCTACTCAAGCGATTGGAAACTAACGATGCAATTGTCTAATGAAACGGTTCGATGCGATGGAGCTGATCGAATTAGAATTATCCAGCGTACGCAGCGTCGGCTCGCACCCATCGCTACAAGCTGCACGCAACAAAAGCGAGCGATTCCTCCTCTGGACCCAACTAGCGCCATCTCGGACCCATTGCTACCTTCCTCTTTATTGTTAAGCTCTGTACATCTATTCCTCCTCGTCCGACTTGGTCCACCGATACGATTTTCTACCGACGATGCTTCCAACGGGGACCGGGCCCCCCCTCCACCTACGCGTCCGTACAGATACCCTTCGACTCGTTTAACCCGACGCCGGGTGCCTCTATAGGGTGTACCGTTTATCGGAACGTATCCTCGAGTTCAAAGGGTTCATCTTATCCTAGCCGCCGCGGTAACTTGGTCCACCTCGGCCCCGTCTCAAAGCCACCCGAAAGACGAATACGTCAGTTGAGATTCACTATGTCACGCGGAGGGGAAATCGCATTACAAAGCCGCGGTTGCAGAGAGTCACCCGCGTCCCATCGCGGCACTCGCGCGCGGATAAGAATGTTGTCCGCGCGTTCGATGCAATTAGCAGTTGCGGAGAACCGCCGACCTGTGTGGTCTTACTTATCGGGAGAGGCGAGGAAGATTCTGCAAAGGTGGACGCGCGACCGTTCGGAACTGCGGTGCACACGGTTGGTCCGAGTAATGATATTAACTCTCGTGGTCCAATTATAAAAGCAGCGGGGAGTCTGCAACGGGGAACTACTTGAATGCATTAGAATTATCCGTGGAAAACAAGGCAACGACTCAATTGGCATCTTCGTATATCTATCGTAAGTCGCGCGCAGGGAACTACAAATCCGAGCAAAGGGTGCAAACGAGAAGTTTGATAAGGGACAGTTTAACGACCGCCGCACGGATTCGCCTGGCGCGAAGCGATATTCATCGGCCTGTCTCGCGGCGTAACTTGTCATCTATAATTCATAAACGCCATAAACGTAACGTTACACGAGCGTCGCAAAAAAAGGAAAGGAAAGAAGCGAACTCATAGAAAGTTTCCTCGCCGCTTTTACAATTTCTCGCGAGTCGAAGGACATATTCATCCACGATTATTTCATTCAGGGTCGTTCGCGTTTCATCGATACTAATGACTCCATTTCTTCTGGGTGACTATTTCAATTGCGCACACGTGCCGGTCGCTAGAAAGTCTGCAATCTCTTCACCTCCCCCGTTTGTCGTCCCCTTAAGTAACAGATTGCATTGATTCGCCTGACGCCGATCAATGTTTCCTACGATTGAACGGTAAACTCTTTGGACGATTCGAGGATTACCAGCAATGGTTACTCGATTCGCGAGCAGAAATTGGAACCAGATCTCGGGGCGCATTATTTATTCGGGTCACCCGATATAGGAGGCCATCCATAAAGGTGAGTCCTTGGTAAACGCGTACACCTCCATCGCGTATGTTAACCAGACACGCTCAGTGTCTTTGACGAGCATACAGAAACGTGGACAAACCTGCAAACGTATTTATTCTATTAATTTCATAAAAAAGGGAATTGAATCTCTGTATTGGGACGAAGGTAAAAATGCAGATTAATCTCTGGCGCTTTAATTGCTGGCCAAGGATAATTTGCACCTTCGCCAATGACTAAGATGAAACAGGATCCGAACGAATGGTATACGCACGCGTTCTCTCCGATCCGATGGAATGCGAAACACGTTTTTCCAAGCAAAATGCAACGGGACCGACGTCGATACGCGGCGAGGAAAAGAGATATACGAAAAGGGAGAAGACGCGCGGAGGAACAGTTTTTGCTCGGCGGCGTGGAAACGACCAGACAATTCGCTTGAGTCGTCGGTGACTAAAGCTTTTGCTGTTCGGAACCGTCGTCTCGTTAGACGGCGATCGAAGGAACGTAGCCGCGTTATTGTTCCCTGCCGTTTTCGTTCCGCGATTTGATTTACCCGTTTACAGTGCTCTGGTAATGGGACACAGCTTTTGTGGGCACCGCTTTCGCAAAGCAGCCGGCGCTCAGGTATCGCGGGGAGGGGAGTTCAGTCTCATCAAAGTAACGGCTTCAAATGATTACGTTGGCGGTACATTCTGAAATTCATGGAAATGAACTTACGTAATTTCCCGTAACGTTCTGCACTATCTAATGGCGGGGCAATGTCCAAGAAAAAAGATAGGGAGAACAAGGAAATGACAAATCGGACACTTAGCTAAGGTACCACGGTACTGCTAAACTAAATGGTGCAACATCCAATCAGCTATGGAAAGATAACACTGAGTTTCATTAATAGAATTCTAATGAATCGTTTACTGTTTTTCCTTACTTATCGAAGGAAGGCGTGGAGAACAAACGTAACGCTTTTACGAGGGGGTTCTCCTTTGTTCCTTTTCTTTCAGACCTGAAAAGAGCAATTATTAAGAATAATCCGATGATGTTTGCGCGCTTGAATATACAAATACCTTTTTTTTTTTTTGAAGCAACAAAGTATTTGCATTTTAAGCCAAGCGCAAAATGGCGCGCTTATACGAAGACTATTAAGATTAATGTGATTTGCCAATGTTACTCATCGCTGCAAGATTTTGAGGGGAAATTAAAAATATTACATCGTGAATGAGAGAAATAAAATTGCTCAATTTCTTACCCATCCGTTTATAGTTAATAATCCAAAGTAAACGGCAGAATTGTAAATCGAATAAAATGGTTCTTCATCTTTCCACAGGGCAGCACGATTTGATCGTGGTGCTGCCATCTGCTGGGAGATATCGTTCTCGGCGTCAAACAGAATTTTGAATTACAAACATGGAGTTTGACCCGCAACCGTTATGAATCTGATAATGTTGAAACGAAACGTGCAGCTTCAAAGACGATGTTTTCATAATGAATAACTATATAGAAACATCGTTGCACCGTCAACGGGGACCGTTCGCTTCATAGTATCAGGATCATTCGTGTAACTTCAGCAACGCAGGTTATAAATCGCGGGAATCTCCGAAAAGTTTTGTGCTCGCACAGTGTGTGCATGGAAAGTTCGATGCATTCGTCGATGAGATTGATTTATATTCGTCTCTGTGTTTTCAAGAATTAGATTTCTTCTCTTTGGTTTGTCTAGTGAACGAGGTGGATACATCGCGCGCTGTGGAATAGGCATTTCCTGGACCAAATGTTCCGAAAGGCGGCTGAGAATCTCCGATAAGAAATATTAGATATCAGACGAACGTTCAGAAGAATGGATTTCGAGAACAGAGAAAAAGAGCTTCAGGAACGGTATAGAAAGATTTGTGGGAAGAGCAGATTGTCCACTAACTATGAGGCTCAGGAGGAGGAAAAAGCTGGAAAGGCAGAGGCGCCCACGAAGTTGGAGAAGGAAATTAAGGCTGTGAAACACGATTTGGCTAACATTCGAAAGAGTTTGGGTAAATTTTTCTTCTAAGGATACTAGCATCGATACGTATTTTCTTTGAATAACCAAGACGCGTTATGGATTTATAGGTGGAGATAAAAATGCACAGGCATCGGAAGCGGATGATCATCCCAAAGATGCTCCGAAAGATTGCTCCTCCATTTTTGAGTTTAAATTTCATAAGCGACACTCCTCTCAGTTCGACAAATTCTCCAAGGAGAAAAGCGAGTTGGAGGCGCAATTGGATGGCAAGAAGAAGGAACTCCAGGAGAAGCAGAAAAAGATATTTGAACTGCAGGATAAAGTTAGTCAGATGACGCAGGTACAGAGCCAGCTTCAGGAAAAAACAAAGAGATTGGAAGCATCTACCAAGGAGACGGAGCTACTCGAAAGAGAATTAATTGCCACGAGATCCGAGTTAACTGGGATAAAGAGAACCTTAGGTAATTTAGTTTTCTCACATTAACTGTTTGCTAAACAAATTTGTATGCTACTACTCTAGTCAATACAGAGATCATGGAATTTTCAGCATTGGCCCATGATTATGATTATATTGTATACTGCTCTTTTTAAGCATTGAGTTTTTAGAATTTTTTTTAATGTTAGTAATAATAAGTATAACCTACACATGGATATGTAGTAGAAATGAATCATCCAGTTATCATATATAGCACGTACAAATTCTACATGAGTATCATTATGACAGAGTTAGAGCGTCAAGAAAGAAGGGACTTAGAGACCAGAGCTCTCAGTTTAATCAAAGATGCTAAGCGGAAGTGGGAGAACGCGGAGAAGGATAAAATTACGCAGCTGAATAAACATATCGAAACGCAGACTGTAAGAATCACAGAATTGTGTACTAGTAACAATGAAATGAGTTCAAGATTGCAAAGAACGGAATGCGAGCTCGAAACGGCAAATGCAGAGCTGCATAAGCTTAGAGTATTTCAGGTTAGTAGCGGGTGCCTATTGTGATGCACCAAATATGCTGCTGAATCTTTGTTTTTTTGTTTCTAATTAAAAATACGTTTTATTAGATGCAATATAAAGAATCATTAGCTAAGACAAGAGAACTCAGTCGACAAAGCGTACAAGGCGTTGAGACTAAGCTGGAGGAAATATCTACGCGGGCGCACAATCAGTTAGCTGAGCTGAGGGCAAAGTTGGATTTGGAGACAGCAAAAAATACAGACTTGGAGACTAAATTGAGAAACGAACAAGACTCCAATCATTGCCGTCAATCACGGCTGAATGTTGCCTTGGAATTGGCACAAAATGAGCTAAAGGACTGTCAGGAACAATTGCGTAGTGTACAGGCTACGATACCAGCAAGAGACGCGGAAATGGAAGCTCTAAAGAAGCAATTGCAAGAGAGATCAAAGCAGTTAGATAATGCGATAGCATCGGAGCAGATGCTTTCAACGATGCAGGAGCAATTGGAAATGTCGAAGCTCGAGAATAAACAACTAAAACAGCAACTACAGGCAATGAAGTCCGATTTGAACGAAACAATGATGAATTTGGAACAAAGCGAAGCGCTAGCTCTAAACTTAGAACAGGCTGCGCAAGATAAAGTCGTGTTGCAGAAAAGATTGCAGGACTCCCTTGAGAAAGAAGGTACGTTTCCAAGAAGCACTAACTCTTTTTTTTTTGTACAGAACGAAATACCATTTAAACAATTTGTTAAATGTTTTCAGAGGAGCATCTACGAAAAGTTGGCAATTTAGAGGAATTGCTTCGTCGCTTAGAACAAAGCGTTACTAAACTAGAAACGGAAAATGCTACGCTTAAACTGGAAACCGCGCAACCAAGTACAAGTGCAGTGTCCAAGAGGGACATAAAAAAGTCGGATGCGCATTTAGAAGAGCAGGTGCAGAAATTGGAACGGGAAGTTGAAACGATGAAGGAGAATTTAAATGCAGAACGTCAGACCGCGAAACAGGCGCAGATCAATTTATGGAAAAAGGAAAAGGAATTATCGGACGCAAATTTGGATAAACGCATCGCGGTAAGGGAAGGGAAAAGGGCGGAGGAAAAGGTTAAGACCTTGCAAGAGGAAAAGCAGAGGTTGGCCGAAAAATTGGATAACAAGATAAAAGAGGAAGAAGAGAAATCTAAAATGCTTCTGAAAGAATTAGAGAGCGCGAAGGCATCGTTGAACGATGTGACGAAGGAATCCTCTAGAAATAAAATGCAAGCTGATTCGGCTCAAAGGGCTTTAACCCAGGCCAACCATCAAATAGAAGAACTCCAATCGTCGAGCGCTTCTTTGAGGAGGGAATTGGATGCTGCTCGGAAACAGGCAAGAGCGAGTCAAGATCGCGTCGACAGTCTGAGCGCTGAGAATAAACGTCTGTCGCAAACTATCGCGAAGCACGCCGAAGATAAAAGAGAATTGGAATCGAAAATAGAGAAGTTGGAGCAGGAGATCAAAGGATTCGAACTGAACACGGAGCTTTTGAAAGAAACATGCACGGTGCTGGAAGAGCAACTCACAGATTATGAGCGACTAACGAGCGACCACGAGACACGGGAGAATATCTTAATCCAAGACAAAATGAAGCTGCAGAAAGATTTAGAAGCGACGGAAGCGAAACTACGCGAGGCGCGTACCGCGCAAAACGAGGAAAAATCGCGGAGGCTGGTTGCGGAAGAAAACGTCGAGAGACTTGAGTCGGAAACGAGCGACATCGAATGCGAACGAAACGGCCTAATCGCCCAGAGAGATCAATACAAAAAGCTTGTGCAAGAATTAAGTGTGCAGGTCGAGGACATGACGACAAGATGTAATCGGTTGGAGTACGATCTTTCCGAGATGAGACGTGCGTTGGAAGTAACTAAAGCCGAGACTAGGGTAGTAAAAGAGGAGAGCAGCCAACACCTGACGAGAGTTCACGAACTGAAAGAAGCGAATTCCATGCTGATGAACGATCTACAGAACAGTATAGATCAAGGCCAGGAACTTAGAATGAGGATCTCAGAGTTGGAGAGTATCCTAGAGGAAATGCGACAGTTTTATCAGGAGAGAGAGGTGAAAGCTGAAAGCACCAGGCAACAGCAAACAAAGTTGATAGATTACTTGCAGCTGAAATTGGAAGAGTGCAGTAAAAAGAAGAAAACGGTGTGCGATAAAATATTGGGCACTAAACAGAAAGAGAACGTACCGCCCAGTGGCATGGGAATGCCAGTTGGGTATCGCGAACTGGAGAACCAGTTGGCCAAAGAACGGGCTAAAGTTAAAACGTTAACCGATCAATTATTGGCGCTGAAAGCGATGCATGCATCAACCTCTGCGCCTACGTCTCCCACGGCGCCGGAGATTAGAAGCACGAACTACGGTGTCGAACAGTCGACCAGCTCGTTATCCAAACGTTTGTCACCACAAAGAATCGGACATAATATCCCGCATAGATTCGAAGTCGGTTTACCGATGCGGGCTGGAAAATGTTCCGCGTGCTTGGAATCGATTCAATTCGGCAAACGTGCGGCTATTTGCAGCGAATGTCAGGTAATGACGCATCTGAAATGTGCAGTTACGATTCCTGCAACCTGTGGCCTCCCCGGAGGATTTGCCAAACAATTTGGTAAAAGTTGGAGGAACAGCGACGAGAGCTTGTCATCGTTGTCCGGAAGCGTTCAGACTTTGGCTATAGATCAGCCGGACAAACCTGAGACGGTATGACGTTTGATGATGTCTTGAAGTTTTGTAACGATATACTTAAAAATAATTTGCAATCATTATTGGTAACAGGACGTGTGCGATGTGAAGAGTAAGGATAACGAAGCGTTGATGGAGAGTTGGGTAAAAACTCCGGGACGGTCGAAAACTTGCTGGGAAAAGAAGTATCTTCGATTAGAAGGAACCTGTTTATGTATTTACGAGCACCAGCCGTCTCCTGGAATGGCGGCTATTAATCGTTTAGATCTGATCGAGAAAGATGGATTCACTGTATTGGATAGCGTCCAGCAGCCCGATGTAATGGGCACAGCAAAGTCGGACATACCATTCATCTTTAGAGTAGAATCTAATTCATCGACCACGTGTTGGCCGACGTCACGTTTGGATATTATGGCCTTAAGTCAGACCGATAAGAAGAATTGGTTGAAAGCATTGAAATCTGTTACTAGTCAAAATTATTTGAGCAGTGCGCATAAAAGTAAAAAGTATCACACTATATTGAGGCTAGAGAAAAATCAAGTAATGAATTTTGTTGTTCAATTGCGAAACGCTGGTTAAAAAATGGTATGATTCGCTAACGGAAATAATTTTGATCTTCTAGTTGGATTTAAATTGCGCCGTAAACTTGCCCGAGGAGAATGTACTTTTGTTGGGTGCCGAGGAGGGACTGTTTTCCTACCGCGGTTCTAAATCGCGAACACTCACCGCGATCCGTGGTGTAAAGAGGGTGCATCAGTTAACGTTACATCCACATTTGGGAATAGCTTTAATGATAGCTGGTGAAAATAGACAACTAGTATCCTGTGGCCTAAGGCAATTGAAGAGCAATGCAGTGGCTGCCGAATGCTCGAGGCCAGCAATAAATACAAAGCCTGTTCTAACTGGCACCGACAGTTGCCATTTGTACCAATTGCATGGGGATTTGCTATGCGCAGCAACAGCATCCCACATAATGTAAGTTCTGTTAGTCAAATTCGTATAGTCCTGTCTTTGAATATTACATTTAGTAGTAATTTCTTAAATGTCGCTAATATAGATTGCTTAAGTGGTACACCGAAGAAGAATCCGGGGACTTTATTGGAGTCCGCGAATTTGAAACCTCAGAGCCATGTAGCTGTGCTATATTCACGCAAAATATCCTCATTGTAGGATGCAACAAATTCTTCCAAATGGATCTGAACAATTATTCTGTCGATGGTAAGTGACGAAAACTATTTTTCCTTCGTACATTAAATTGATACAATGTTGCAGAATTTCCGGAGGAAGACGATAGCTCGGTGAAAGCCGCGTTATCGGGTGTAGCCAAGCTAGGCATTTTTCCAGTTTGCGTATTGAACGTTTCCCTTGTACCTGGAAAAGTGGAGCTGTTGCTCTGCTATAACGAGTTCGGAATGTTCGTCAATGAAAATGGCCAGAGAACTCGTAGCGTCGACCCGACGTGGAATCACTTACCATTTGCTTTCGGTAACAAGAATCATGACAATTAATTCCAATATACGAATAAGAAATTACAGACGATTAAAAATGTTTCGTAACTTTTACAGCTTTCCGTAAACCGTATTTGTTTATCGTTCACTTTTCTTCCGTGGAAATCGTGAAACTTGAACAAGATGCGTACACCTCGGCGACGAAAAGTCCGGAGCGAACTTTAATCGAGTTATCCAGCCCACGTTATTTAGGGGTGGCTGGATCGAAAGGGATTTATATAGCGACTGTAAATTCCTTTTTGGAATTATTAAAGGTCGAAGGTTCATCTAATATTCCAGAATTAAATGGCAGTTTTACGAGTTTGGACACTTTGTAAGTAGCTGTTTCCGTGCGATTCCAGATTGCTACCAGAAATAAAAGCTACAAATATTTTCTTCTCTTTCGCAGAGATCAAGACGACATAAGCAGTTCGGATTTTAGCTTCACATCGAGCTTAATGGAGGCTTTGGACGGTCAAGGCAAAAAAGTACATTTCGCTGACGTGTCTAAATATTGAAATATTCTGATACCAAAATTAACGAATGTTCCATACTTTATACGATTGTAGGAATTGCAAAAGAATCGAGACGAAGACTGTGTAAACGTTTAGTAAGAATTAAGGAAAGTAAGCTATAGTAACTGCGTTTAAGTTGCATTTACATATTCAATTTACTTAGTGCATTCTTATAAATACCTGACTTCTGATTAATGTACAATTGATCGATGGACTGTGAGACCTTTCCTGATCGTACCACAGTTCTTTTGTGTATTTACTTTGTGTTTAGTTGTATTTGGTTTTTCTTTTTGTATTCGACAATTACATAGACTGATCTTTCACTGCGACCAAGGAACTTTACTGTGTAGTATTAGACGACCAAATTTTGTCTATATTTATAAATATTGCAAAAGTAACTTCTTACTTTCTACGAGCTTGAACGTCAAGGGCTAAGTACTGTTGATCCGCAACTGATGGTTAGGCAAAGCGTTCACGCCCTCGCTCTCCAAATTCTCCTACCACCGGACACATTGTCCCTGTTCGCCGAAGACGGCGACGAAGGTCGATAGCGAATCGATACGAGACCGAGCGAAATTCGAAATTGGGAGAGCGAGAACGTTAACGCTTTGCCTAGCCACCAACTCGCGGACGAACAGTATGTATCCTGTACTCTTGCAAAAAGATCGAACATTGGTACTTAGTCCTGGTGACTAGATATACATTTAAGAATTATATACTACGATAATAATATATTTTGGAAATTTATATTAATAATATTTTCATAATTTTATAGTTTAAAATAGAATACTTATTCTCAACCAAACACAATCTCTGCGAGTTGAATTTATTTTAACAGTATACCTACCTCCAAACTATCACAGAACCTCCGTGTTAATTACTTTCGCCACCGACCATTGCATCCCTTTCAGTGGAACGTTTACATCCCGATTACAAATGCAATATGAACACAGAGAAGTTATGCATATGACAGAAATTTATGCCCGAAATAACTTCCTTCGAAGAGGCCATCGATGTTGCACAGACAATGAATCGACTTTACATACTCTAACGTCAACGTAATTCAATTTCTTTACATACTGCCTAAAGCCTGATTTCTTTAATTGTCATGTTGATATTCGCTACGCAAAAAGGGTGTGATAAGATTTCATCGAACGGCGTTCTCTGCTCGAATCTTACGTAACAATTGAAATGTATCTTTACAATTATCGACGTTAACAGAGTAGCTACTTATGTAGAGTAATGCGACATCCGGCAACCCTTGACATATGTAATGCAGAACTAACGAATATTCATTGGAGCCTGTCAATAGTGTTTAACATATTCAATTGGATACGATAGTAGTCCTTTAAGCGAGAATACGTAAAAATACATAGTGGTAATGTTATTTCACGTAGGATTTCGTGGTACTGCTAAATAATAAAATTACTCGCCCAGGCTATTTTCCATGCAATGCAAAGCCACAGGTACGAACGAAAGTAAGAGGGATCGTTCGATGCTATGGCACAACTAATTCAGCCGGTCAGATTGCCAAAGGTCGTATGAGTGGGTTGGTCTGATTATGCAGGTCAAACTTGGGAATATTCAAAACAGAAGTGTATGTACCACAAGGTGGGGATAATCATTGTTATAAGGAGCCCTTTCTCGCATCTTCGTTCCTCAATAGTGTCAACGTCCCCGGTGACAATCATAGATGATTCGCTAATTTCTCAAAGCCATCGAACCCAGGTAAAAAAAAAAAAGTCTAGGATCATTTCTACAGACTGGTTCATCGGTCTCACCGTTTGGTCGACTCGAGTCGAAGAAAACTCTGTAATATCTAGAAGAATTTGCGGGATCGAATAAGGATGTCTTGCAACGTGCAAGTAGACCCGATGACACTGAATTACGCGGCGCCGAAACCGGGGGAAGAAGTGGTGATCGCCGGTATTTCCGGAAAGTTTCCGGAAAGCCAGAATGTGGAAGAATTGAAGAAGAATCTGATGAGCAAGCAGGATCTCGTCACGGTCAACGATTCACGATGGAAATTAGGTAATCGATTTTTACCATAAAATCAATCAGACTGGAGGCGTACACGCAATACATTCCAATAGATAACGCGGAAATTCCGAGGTACGGTGGAAAGGTGAGCAACTTGAGCAAATTCGACGCGATTTTCTTCGGTGTCCATTACAAACAAGCTCACACTTTGGATCCTATGGGTCGAATGTTGCTGGAATGCACGTACGAAGCCATCATCGACGCCGGGCTAAACCCCAGAGAACTTAGAGGAAGCAACACCGGGGTCGTTGTAGGATCATGCATCAGCGAGTCGGAGAAGACTTGGATCTACGAGAAGATGCATGTAAACCTTCACGAGATTACTATGAATTTGTCATTTATGCACGGACGAACATATTTACATAGCTAATCTTTTTAAGTCGGACGGATTCGGGGTGACTGGAGGCAACAAGGCCATGTTGGCTAACAGGATTTCCTATTTTTTCAATTTTCACGGGCCATCTTACGCGATGGACACGGCTTGCAGTTCCAGTTTGGTCGCACTGGATCAGGCTTATAGAATGATTCGAACGGGAATTTGCGATGCGATGATCGTCGCTGGATCGAACCTCTGTCTTCATCCCATGGTGTCCCTTCAATTCGCTCGACTCGGTATATTTCGATAATTAACATAACAATAAAGAAAACAGTGGCAGGCTAATAAGCTTCTACGTAACTTGTATGATAACAGGTGTGCTATCCCCGGACTGTCGTTGCAAACCGTTCGATGCCAAAGCGAATGGTTACGTTCGTAGCGAGGCTATCTGCGTGATCTTCCTGCAGAAGGCGAAAGATGCAAAAAGAATCTACTCCCACGTCGTCTACACGAAGACCAACTGTGATGGCTACAAGGACCAGGGCATCACGTTCCCTGCCAGTGATATACAGTCCCTGCTTCTCAGTAATTTCTACAAAGAATGCCAAATCTCGCCGAACTGTCTTTCCTTCTTGGAAGCGCACGGTACCGGTACCAGCGTTGGTGACCCGGAGGAATTGAACGCAATTTACCAAGTCTTCTGTCAGAATAGAAAGGAGCCCCTTAAAATTGGCTCCATTAAGTCGAACCTGGGACACACCGAACCAGTTAGTGGCCTCTGTTCAGTAGCCAAGGTATGTAACTTATAAATATAATTAATGGTAGTACAAACAGAAGAGATTCAAGTCGATGGATGATTGACAAATATGTTTAAAGGCGGTCATCGCCATGGAATCGGGAATGATTCCACCAAACATAAACTTCGAGTCTCCCATGAAAGGAGTACGCTGCTTCGAGGAGGGAAAGGTTCAGGTGGTGACAGAACCGACACCATTGGGGGGCAACTACGTAGGCATAAACTCCTTCGGTTTCGGTGGCGTCAATGCGCACGTATTGTTGAAATCCTTCGAGAAACGGAAAACGAACAACGGAGCTCCGTCTGACGATCTTCCCAGACTAGTGGCTGTATCTGGTCGTACGCAGGAGGCCTTAGAAACTCTTCTGGACCATGTGAGCAAATTGCATAGAAAGGATCATGTTAGAAATACAATAATAACTAATCTCGTAGGTGGAAAGCATTCCAGTGGACGTTGAATACGTTCGACTGTTGCACGGAATCCACGAGGCAAATATAACTGGACACTTGTTCAGAGGATACACCTTGGTCGGATCGAAGATATCCGAGACACCACCGAGGGAAATTCAAGAGTACTCAGGAATGAAAAGACCGATTTGGTTCGTGTTCTCCGGAATGGGATCTCAGTGGCCTGGCATGGGTATATGCTCGACATTCAATAAAAATCATTTCGATCATCCGATAGACCTTGATTTCATTTGGTATTCCATCAGGTGAGGGGTTGATGCAGTTCCCCATCTTTGCGAAAGCTATCCAAAAATGTGACGCGGTCTTGAAACCATACGGTATAGACATCGTCAACATTATCACAACCAAGGACGAGACAATTTTCGACAATATTCTGAATTCATTCGTTGGAATTGCTGCCATCCAGGTAGGCAAACTACAAGTAATGTGGCGGATGGAACTATTAAGCAGAAATGTTGCTACAGATCGGTCTCGTGGATCTGATGAGGGCCCTGGGTATCGAACCGGACAACATAATTGGTCATTCCGTGGGAGAACTTGGATGCGCCTATGCCGATGGCTGCTTCACGGCTGATCAAATGATTCTTGCAGCGTATTTCAGAGGCCTGGCGTCCATCAAGACCAAACTGATTCGAGGGTCCATGGCGGCAGTTGGCCTCGGGTACGAGGAGATAAAGGATCTTTGTCCATCGGATATCGAGGTAGCTTGTCACAATGGTCCTGATAGCTCCACCATTAGTGGCCCCGCCGAATCTATGAAGGAGTTCGTGTCCAAGTTACAGGTTTGCGATTTCGATCATTGCCATTTTCTCCTATTGTCCTGTCTATCTTGAGTAGCTTCTTCATTATTATCCATATATTAATTACTCTAGGCGAACAAAATCTTTGCGAAGGAAGTGAACTGCAGTAACATAGCGTACCACAGCCGCTACATTGCGGATGCAGGTCCAATGCTGCTGGCAAATTTGAAGAAAGTGATACCAGAGCCAAAAGCGCGGAGTGCCAAATGGCTGAGCACTTCCGTGCCACGCAGCGAATGGTCCTCGCCCGTAGCAAAGTACTCTTCCGCCGAATATCACACCAACAACTTATTGAACTCCGTTCTATTCGCCGAAGTGTCGCCTATGATACCATCCGATGCCGTTACCATAGAAATCGCTCCTCATGGTCTCCTACAGGCCATCCTGAAGAGATCTTTAGATGAGAACGTGACCAACATTCCGCTGACTAAACGCGGCCACAAAGACAATGCCGAGTACTTCTTGCAGGCACTGGGAAAACTGTACAACGCTGGATTGCAACCTCTGCTGGCAAATATCTATCCCGAAGTGAGATTCCCTGTCAGTCGTGGTACTCCTATGATCGCTCCTTATATAAGGTGAGTTTAAAGATCAGTGCCCACAATTCAGATTATTGAATGCTGACAATGTATTTCAGGTGGGAGCACTCTGAGGATTGGTTCGTGCCAATGTACGCACAGAATAAAAGAATCGCCACGACGGAGAGGCAGGTACTAGTTGGACTCAAGGAGGAAGGCTGCGACTACATGGCGCATCACGTAATAGATGGAAGGAACTTGGTCCCAGCGACGGGTTATCTCGTCATGGTTTGGCAGACTCTGAGCATGTTCGTAGGACAATTGTGCGACGAGTTATCGGTAGTATTTGAGAATGTTAAGTTTCAACGCGCGACCACCATTCCCGCCGATGGTTACGTTCCGCTCACGGTCATGATCCAGAGAGGTGAGTTTCCATAATCGAAGTTTGGCAACAACACGAGGAATGCATCCGCATAATCTGATTAAAACGCTTTTAGGATCTGGAAAGTTCGAGATCTCAGAGGATACGACAGCAGTGGTAACAGGAACCATACGGACCGTCAAGAATCTAGAGCAAGAGAGGATTCCCCCGAAATTTTTGCCAGAGCTCAAGGACGAAGAAGCGATGTCCAGTAAAGACATATACAAGGAGCTGAGACTTCGTGGTTACGAGTACACCGGAATATTTCAAGCACTACAGTCCGCGTCGGTCGCAGGAACGAAGGGACACATTCGTTGGCTGAAAAATTGGGCCGCGTTTATGGATAATATGCTGCAGATGAAGATACTAACCGGGGAGAACAGAGCACTGTGCGTGCCGACTGCAATACGAAAACTCGTGATAGACGTGAAGGCTCACAATGACACGATACGCAGCCTTACTTCTGAGTTCACTGGTATGGGAAAAGGATCGCGACATTTTATTTTGTTTTAAGAATAAACTCATGACTTTCCTAGAAAACAATATTATTTTACAGATATCCCAGCCTACGTCTATCCAGAATACGATGCCGTGGTGGCTGGAGGAGTCGAAATTCACGGAATTAGGGCGAACGCTATTCAACGCCGAAGGCCGAATACCGAGCCCGTTTTGGAAGAGTACAAATTCATTCCCCACCTTGACAGAGCGCAAGTATCGTTAGAAGAGATGATCGTGCTGTCCGCTGGAATTGCATTGGAGAGTCACTTGATAACCAGGCCGAAGGTGCTCGAGCTGATCAATGACGATATTAATGTATCCGCGACGGAAATCCTCGCGCCGACGTTGATCAAGGTGCTAGACGATTTACCATCGATTCGGGGGAACGTTGTTCTCGCGATCGAAGCGGAAAAATTCGAGGAACTGTCGCTACCTGAGAACATCACTATAATTGAGCCGACCAGGATACCAAAAGACGGTAGCGTTTTCATAGTAATCGGGTACCAAGTTCTGTCGAGGAAGAGGCGAAACGTTCTCGACCAGCTTCTGCTGGCCACGGCCGACCATGGATTCATTCTTCTTATAGAATCCACCGTCGGCAGCGATGCACGATCGTATGTCGAGGCGAGCAGCTTAAACATTGTTCTGGAGAAAACCCACCGGGAACAGACGTTGTTGCTTCTGAAAAAGGAAGAAGCGCGACTCAAAAGAACAGAGGTGGTCCACGTGAATAACGATGAATTCAGCTGGGTGGAAAAGGTGAAAGAGATATTGCAAAATGAGAACGACAAGAAGACCGACGAGACAGTAAGATTGGTCCTGGTCGCGCAAGGAGACATGGAGAACGGTCTCCTGGGATTGGTTAAATGTTTAAGACGAGAACCCTTCGGGGAAATAGTGAAGGCCATGATCATCCAGGATAAAAACGCTCCTCCATTTTCGCTCAACGATACATATTACTCGAAGCTTCTCGACATAGATATCGGTTTCAATGTGATTAGGCCAGGAAGAGTCTGGGGTACCTACAGACACGTGCCATTCCCACCGCTCACGCCTGTTTCAGTTCCCCATGCGTACGCAAATATAAAGGTAGGGTAAACATTCACCAGAGAACGAAAATTCAAGACTTTGGAAGCTGATGAAACTTAATTTATAGGTAAAAGGAGATCTGAGCTCTATTCAATGGATACAAGGCCCGTTGAAGCCGGATGCGAGGGATGAAGGTCTTGTGCGGGTGGTATACTCCTCTTTGAACTTCAGAGACGTTATGCTGGCCACTGGGAAACTAATGGAGGAGGCCATAGCGAAGAATAGAACATATTCAGACTGTTTGATCGGTTTCGAGTTCAGCGGAATCGATGCCAAGGGACGTCGAGTGTTGGGATTCACGCAGAGCAAGTACGAATATATTCAGTCTCCCCGATGTTATACTAGGAATAGTTCTTTTAATTTGTCCGGCTAATTATTACTCCAGAGCCATATCGAACTACGTCAAGCCTGACAAAGCAAATGTGTGGGAGGTGCCAGACGAGTGGTCTCTCGAGGACGCTGCGACCATTCCATCTGCCTATTTCACCGCAATATACGCCTTCTATCACTACGGAAAATTAAGCAGAGGCGACAAAGTGTTGATCCACGCTGGAAGTGGGGCCGTCGGCCAAGCTGCTATCAATTTAGCCCTTGCCCAGGGCTGCGAAGTGTTTACCACCGTGGGAACGTCGGAGAAACGAGAGTTCATCAAGAAAACCTTCGCCAGCATTGATGATGATCATATCGGAAGCTCCCGAGACACGAGTTTTGAGCAGTTGGTGATGGAGCAGACACACGGAACAGGGGTGGACGTAGTTCTGAATTCCTTGGCCGAGGACAAGCTGCAGGCGTCTGTTCGTTGCCTGGCCTCCGGCGGCCGTTTCTTGGAAATTGGTAAATTCGATCTGACTTCCAATAATAAACTGGGAATGGAAATTTTCTTGAAAGAAATTGCCTTCCATGGCGTCATGCTGGATAACCTTATCAATGGCATGAATCCTATCGTATTGAAGGAGCTTCGTCAATTGTTTGACAAACTCATGCCCAGTGGGGCTATTAAGCCTTTGTCCAGAAAATGCTTCAAGAAGGACCAGCTGGAGGAGGCGTTTAGATATATGGCAGCGGGAAAACATATCGGAAAGGTAATTATATTCAATTTGCAATAATTGCACTCTTCAAAATAAATGCAATCGACTTGCCCACAGATTTTAATAAAACTAGGAAACAAGGAGGATCCCTCGTACAACCCAATTACCGCCTATCCCCGTTTCAATGCCGCAGCAGACAAAAGCTACGTTCTCATAGGGGGTTTAGGAGGTCTCGGTCTGGAGCTTGCCGACTGGATAGTTTTGCGTGGTGCCCAAAACCTTGTAATAGTTTCTCGAAACGGCATCAAAGACGGTTATCAGCGATTGAGGACGGAAACATGGAAGAGCTACGGGGTGAATGTTTTAATCATTTCCGGAGTAGACGCTTCTATAACGGAGGACTGCGAGTTCATCCTGAAATCGGCGGAGAAACAGGCACCCGTGGATGGTATCTTCAACCTGGCAGCAGTGTTGAAGGATTGCGTGATGACTAATCAGACCGCGGAATCGTTCGAGCAAAGTATGACGCCGAAGGCTAAGATCACGAAGAAGCTGGACGAACTCTCTAGGAAGATTTGCCCCGCGCTTCGCCATTTCGTGGTATTCTCTTCCCTTTCTTGTGGCAGAGGTACCGCTGGGCAGTCTAACTATGGCATGGGTAACGCTGTGATGGAGAGAATTTGCGAGAAACGTGTGGAGGAGGGACTTCCGGGCATGGCTATTCAATGGGGAGCCATCGGGGAAGTTGGTCTCGCTGCTGAAATGTTGGAGAACAAGCAACGGCTAGAGATCGGTGGAACTTTGCCGCAGAAAATATCTTCGTGTTTGGATGAATTGGATAAATTCTTGTGTCAGAGCAGGCCAATCGTGGCTAGCATGGTAGTGGCAGAGAAACGTGCCAGCTCCGGCGGAATTACCAATGTTCTCGAGGCAGTGATGCACATTATGAGTAAGTATTCCTCAGGAGAAGGCAAGGGATTTGTTCGAATTCTATTTGAGAAATTGTTCTTGCCTGCTAGATATAAAGAATATGAAATCTGTCAGTCCCAATACATCCTTGTCCGAACTGGGCATGGATTCTATGATGGCCGTGGAGATAAAGCAGACTCTGGAGAGAGACTTCGAGGTGTTCTTAACACCTCAAGATATCAGAGGACTGAGCATAGCTAAGCTGATGGAGATGGTAGGCAAGGACACGATGAATGCGAAAAAAATGAAGAAGACTGCGACACCGACACCAAATGTCAGTGGCCTGAAGGTCCTGATAAGGAACTTGGACGCTTCGATATTAAGGCCTGAGGTTTGCGTGGAGCTTCCGGTGAAATGTGCCGATAAAAAGAACGAAGTTTTCCTTATAGCGGGCATCGATGGGGCTACTTCGGTATTCGCCCCATTGGTGCCGAAATTAAAATTGCCAGCCACTTGTTTGCATTTAGGAATACACGATGTAGACGATTCGATCGAGGATATGGCTGAACGATTGTTACCTGTTCGTGCTTTAATTTTTATCGTATTCTTGCTTCCAAAATTGGAAGTATATAAATTTCCCCCTTTTTTCTAGCATGTTTTAGCCAGGAGTAAAGACCGCAGAGACTTCTTAATCGTCGGCTATTCGTACGGCTCGTTATTAGCAATGGAACTCGTAAGGAGATTAGAAGCTCATTCTTTAGTTGGGCACCTATTATTAATAGACGGTGCACCCGATTATGTGAAAGCGATAAAAAACGAGTTCTTTGGTGCACCTACGGAAGACGAATTCCAGAACAAATTCCTTAATCACATGTTTTATTCCAGTAAAGCGTCTACCACGTCTGAGGTAAATTGCACATATCCGCGATTCCTTATAAACCGATGAATTGCAAAGCCGGACTAATTTGTATGCATTAGCAGTACAAGTTAGATTTGACTGACTGCAAGACGTGGGACGAAAAATTGGAGAAATTTTTGGAACACGTGTCCCAAGAAATTAAAAAGGATTTCTCGATAGAAGATCAGAAGGCGTACATAATGTTTCTCTTCAAACGATTGACCATCATGGACAAATACGATCCGATCTCTTTGCCGCGTCTGAGAACTCCTATCACGTTACTAACACCGGAGATTCCAGCTGTGCCAGTTTCAGTCCCAACTTACGGTTTAACCGAGGTAACTGATAAGAATATTAATTATTATTGCTCAATTATTTATGCTTATTGCTTGTAATGGAATTATTTTGTTTCTACAGCTTACTCATGCGAAGGTAACTGTGCACGAGGTCGAAGGAAATCATTTGTCTATGTTGGAGACTAACAAAGTCGCGGCGGCAATTAATGGTGAACCATTGGATGACGCGGAATCATTTAAAGAGAGTTTAAATTTCCTGAGCTCCGACTCGGAAATTTACGGGCGGAGAAGTAATTACATTGGGAGATCGTGAACAGAAAAAAATAAGACAGGCCACACGCTGCATATTATTGGGACATTTCAATTTTCAACGATACCTATAACTCTCTGTATGTATATTTGTCATTCGTGACGAATAAATGAAAAACTTAATACAAATCAAATTTTGTCATGTTTCCTTCTTACCGCAAACTCGTCATACACGCAGAAATACTACGAAGTCACGATGAACATTCCCAGCATCACTCAATCTTATGGCAAATTTTCAGTTATCCTCAATTGTAATTCCCATACGGCCTTAAAATTACACTGTGTAATTATTTTTCTTTTATCCATTTTTGTGCATCTACAGATGTTTGTGTGATTCTCCTTTTTTTTTACATCGGATTACTTATCGTACTAAAATCTTAGTTTCAATCGAACCAAACCACACGGCAAGATATATGAAAAGATAGGAAGTAACACAAGATTGATAAGAATCGTAGAATTATGCATATTGCGTGGATGATAATTCCAGTAATACTGAGTTCGACGGTAAACCCATGATGAACGTAGTTATTTATGAGTACATTTCATTCTTTTCTCCCTTTCAACAAAAACTTGCACACACAAGCAAACGTTTAATATACGAAAGGAACTGATTGTGTTATTCTCTCTCTTTAAGTTTTCTTTTTATCTTTCTATTATGACACGTAAATGTATTTCAGCTGATGTCACGGTTGTAGCGCAACTTTAATGAACAATTAGCTAACGCGCAGAGAGCACTTTCATTTCACTCAATGAAAAGGCTTCATACCCATTTACTTTACTCAACATTACACAAACGCAGTAATGTCGAATAAAAAATAGAACATACATCCTCTCCTGCTTTCTATCTAATTTACATGCTTGTTTGAACACGAAATTGTATTATTTCTTCCCCTAACGATATACGAAAATGTAAAAGCAACATGTTAACGAATTACCTTCATAATTCCATCGGCTCGAAACGTGTCGCACTACCCGATAACGTTTGATTTAGATCCGAAATAGCTTCGTTATTATTATTGTTGTTATTGTTATCATCGGATGCGGGGGGAATCGGGGTCGGTGTATCCCTAGTCGGTAATATACGAAGATGTTTGCTGGGCGGTTCCCAAAGGACTAGTGCCATGGAGGGCCTCTCCCTGAGAGAGAAAAACTGTAAAGCTTTATCTTCTCTACTGACAAAATATTTCCAGCCAAAACTTTCAAGCTGAACAAAGAATAAATGAGAGAAAGTATATATATATATTTAATTAACTATTATACTCACAATTTGGATAGAAGGGAGTTTGGAAGAATGGGTTCATCTTGGAGTCTTTTCAGTTCGTCAGAAAGAATGAGCCGTGGACCAGATTTTATTTGATCCGCATCTACCACATTAGTCGCGTCTATCTCCAATTCCATAGTTAACTCCTTCCGAGTAACCAACGGCGCCTCAGCCTTTGCAGTCGATGGCACAGAGGGCTGAGATTCAAAACTCGGACTAATGTGCAGTTCTTTAAAATGCGCGGCCATTTTTTCTTCTGTTATAAACTGTTTCGTTTGTCTACTGTAATGTGACAAAATATTTCTATGAATAGTACTATGATAAGGAATATTAATTTTCTCATATAACCATGTAGAAGTTAAAAATACACACATGTCTAACAGATCCGAAGTATCCAGTTTCCTCTTATGATGGAGAACTGGTTCTAAACTCGGCTCGCCAGTGAATCTAACTAGATCCGGTGTTTGGCGAGATGGCACGCTCCATGGTATCGACATTGGGGGCACTGGTGGCATTTGGATCCATGGCCCAGGTTGTTGAGAAGAACTTTGCTGGCCCATCATGTGTTGAAATATGGATGGGGGTGTGTGCAAATTCGTTCCTCCCATTGTGTTCTGAATCGGAGAAGAAGTATATATTGGATACTGCATAGGTAATGTTTCCATGCTTAAAATGAGCAGCAAGTTCGATAGTTTCCTTTAGAACAAAAGTTTAGTACAATAATTCTTTCGATTTTACTTTTTAATAGCTCGTAGTGTACCACCGATATAAACAATAACACAATTTTCGTAGTACTACTTTTTACTTAAATCAATATGAATAAATTAGAAATGTGTAAGTTGCCTACTGTCATTTGGAGCCACTGAGAGAACTTATGACAGGATTGCTTCAGTCTTCGAGCGTGGGTTTGTCACAGGCAATACTTTCAGTAATTTCACAAAAGCATTTGTATTGTGTAACGTGTGTACGTTTCTGGCACAGGTCTCGCGAAAACGACGTACGGTAAATACGTTTCGAGTCACTTCGTCAGACGCTAACCTCTACCGTTTACGCTCGGGCCTTCTAATCGGAAAACGTAGGTTAACGCGTGACAAAGAGAAAAAGCAACATCTGCTATATTAGTTTCAGACACCGATATATTTAGGTATCTGTAACTCTTTCTTGGTAGCTCGTTTCGAGAAAGATCGTACAGAAGCAAGTGTTTGTTTTCGTTTATCAAGGCGCCTCGATAGATGAGACGTATTCACGTATGCAAGACTCTAACAGAATAATATACAGTCTATGATGAGTACTCCGCGTGATTTTTGCTCCGTGTAATGCGTACAGACGACAGAGAGATCGTATGCACACTATTGCATGCACAAATCACGAGATCAACCGCACGAAGGTGTGATGACATCCATCCGCTGTTTTGATCAACCATACTGAAGCCAAGCTTTAAAGTACGGGCTTTAACTATTATGACCTTCGCGCATGCGCACCAACGGCGCGGCGAAATGTATTCTTACAAATCTCTGGAATATTCTCGTACGCGACCGAATCTTTAAATGTTAACTCAACAAGTACCTATAACATTTGTATCGTAAAAGTACATAGTTCAGCGTTAATCATTTTCAGGAGATTCACTTTCTAAGAACATAATTTCGCGAAAGACGCGCTTTACGGTTCCAAATACTGTAAGGAGTAAATTTCGTTCTTGTAATACTATTTTCGCACTAATATAAACATAGCTTGGCAATATTGTGGCACGTTGAACGGCGCTATAGTGTACATTAATATCAATAGGCGAGTATTAATAATGCTCGTTGTTAAGTGCGCAACAATTTTGCGCACTGGCGCCTGATAGGACGCAACTAGATGGCCACGGTGCGCGGGCGTTGCATACTTGCAGGCGAGCGTAAACAAAATTATGTAGAATATAAATTCTACGAATTATCGCTAACGTTACTATGAAACAAATCAATGTTGATATCACTTTGCATTAATATGTTTACGTAGCGAAACATAGATTGCAGATTTAAGGCCCATTTATACACAACCGGATCATTTATTCTACAATATCCTTTTCGTTAGGATAAAATATGCTTGCAAACATTTTCGTAATTACAGATGTGTAACTGTAAAATTAAGCATACAGTTTTGCCCCCGCTTGAAAATCGAAAAGCTAACTTATTCGCCCGCGTTATATGCACTGCTCAATTTTAGCTGTGAAAGATCGGTAGGTGGAGGAAGTAGAAAATGCTCTCTCTACCATCATACCCCTTTCATTCGGATTTCAGTTTCAAATTCCTAGTACGTCCACGACAGCTGTACCAGGGTAACTCAAAAATATTCAAAACACCGGTGCTCGTCACTCGCACGTATCTTTGATTTAAATAAAATCGCGATTAAAAGGAGCAACGAAACATTCTGGGGAAGAATGAATTCTGGCGAACAGCGAAAAAACCCAATGGAGTTTTTCAGTCGTGCAATTGCATACACAAACGAGGCTACAAATGGATAAATCGTCGATGTCACACACTCTCGCACGGTTCCTTGAAAGCTGTCCAGTATCGTCAGACCTGCCGCACAGAATACAAAGAGCTGCGTACAGCGACCGCGAAATATATTTAAGCGTGCGTAGTGGTTGTTCAATTTGAACGACCTTTCCGCGAATATACATATAATGCGGGAACGAAAAGATTAATTAAAAAATCGCAGCATGATCGATATTAGCCATCCCTCCAATTTGCTACGTAACGTCAAGTAGAGTCACGAGATTCCCTTGAGCAGAATATACGTTATCTCGTATAAATAATGCTCCAGGTTCGTCCTCCGGTGTATAGTTACGATCGAAAGTAGTTTCCCGACGACTATATTGCAATCATACACTCCCATGTACATGCATCGCAGGTCGCTTATCTGCATGCAAACACGCGAAAAAGATTCTTGTGCCATTTGCAAAAATACAGCGGACGCTTTTTACGCTTGATTTTCGAATGTAAGAGAGAACGGTAATTTCGCTGTACAAGTTACCAACGCGAGTTACGTAATTAATGCCGCGTTGAACGATGCCGTCTTTCTAATTGCAATCGACCTTAAAGACGATGGAAAGGAAAAGAAAGCAAATTCCATGCCAAGATTTTAAGCGTACTCGTTGCATTTGAAAGCTCCATTGAAGCGGGCGCGAGGCCTCGGGAACGTGACGGCACAGAAATTTCTCCTTTCAACGGGAAAACCCGTTGGCATCTCGAATACCTGTTCCGGTACGATCCCTACGGTTACCTTATCTCCGTTTCAGGGGCAAGAAAACTAAGCGTCATTGGCCGCGGCCACATCTCTCAGCGGGGCTACACGAGATAGGAGAGAGAGGCGAACGCGCACGGTGGAGTGGAATCGGGCGTAGAAGAGTAGGCACTTTAAAACCGCGTAGCTGCTTATTATGTGGCCGGTATGGCTCCAAGATAATTAACACTATTGTTATGATTCAGACTGGTACGTCATGTGTGTCTGAACAGCGATGCATCGTTGCGGTTCGGTTCAGTGTTCTACCGTTGAGACTCGCGGCAGATCGCTTTCGTCCGGTTCGCTCCGCGAAACGCGTACCATTCCGCGCGCGTCGGAAACGCTTCTCTAAATAACATCTTAGGAAACTCGCTGGCATCGGTGCGAACGTATCAGGGCGTTCAGTGTCGTGATCGAGCGTACAGTACGATAGTAAAGGGTGTTTCGCTTTTGATTTGTTCAATTAATGACAAATCGAGGATGATAATTGTGCCGCAGTTGTGCAAACGTGTGCAATGACTCGATTCAATGGCAAGGGAGACAATGGGTGCTCGTGAAGATCTTGACACGATCATTTGGCTACGTTTCACGAGGGAGACGATCGATGAGGCGATAGAAGGGACGACCCGCGCGATTGGATAGCTGCGAGCGCTCGGGAAAGGATTTCCGCAGAAGAAAGGAAAAGGAGTGAAGAGCAATTATGTCGAATGTCAACATCGGCTTGCTCGCCGAAAAGGATAGCTCGAGCAGGGACAGTATATCGATTCAGGACGAAAGGGCGACTAGCGAGAAGCATGGGAAGAGCAACGCGACGCCTATGCACAGGAGCCAGGAAGAGATGAACGGGAGATCGAGTAAAGCGACACAGATAGATTTCGGCCAGTTTTCGTACGGCGCGCAGAGAATTAGGCCAACGTCCCTTGCCTATCTGCCGAAACAGCCGTCGCTGGCCGACACCGGTTACACCTGTTACAATTCGAAAACCTCGTTATGCCCGGCTCAAAGCGAGCTCGTGCTGTCCCCGCGAAACAGGCACAATCGTTATGTAGCCTTAGATATGAGATCGGTGGGCAGTCTTCCGTTCGCGAACAGTCATATCTCGGCAAATAACATACCGTACACCTGCTGTTGTACGTGCGCGGGGTCACAGGTGCCACCGACACCTTCCTCCCACATCACGGAGGAGCACGATGGTCCCGAAGGACTCTCGTGGAGGAGGCTTCATATGAGCAGAGCTAAGTTGAAAGCGACTGCAACCACCTCGGAACTGTTGAGCGGATTCGCTATGGTGAGTATCCTTCTGGCGCTGTTCGGATACGTTGTCGAAGAGTCGCCGTCTTGATGCATTATCCAGCATTGAAATTCCATCGGTGCCCGAAGATCCATTGTAAGATTAAACGTCGATACGTGTCCGTCAATGATCTAATCGACGATTCGCATAATCGTCGAGCACCGATGCGGCACGGATATGAGTGTAATGAATTTTCATTATCGCGAGGTTCCTGGAGAGGAAAATTCAGCCGGCGCCGTTTGAAATATTTGTTCGTGCACGTGCATTCTTCTCGAATGAATTTTCCAAGAAAATCTGTGTTTGTATAATCAGAAAATCCGTGGCGGATTACACAACGTTTCCTGAAAATCATTAAACAGACACGGACGACAATTCCGTGTAATCTTCAGGCTCATCTATCATTATATAAGAGAAATATAACTTTCTTTAACAATAGGCCTCCGCGCCGGGGCTGATGTAATGTATTCTTCTTTCCTTTTGAATACATTTCGTGAATCTAGTCAAAAATCGCCGCATAATTCGCGGCAGCAGGATCGACTCGAAAGAGTAGGCGCGATGCAAGATTACGCGAACAATTCCGTTTAGAATGCTTGCCCCTTTCCGTAAAGTATCGGAAATTGTACGGGCTGTCATTGATGCTTCTTCTTTCTTATCTTTCAGGTGGCTATGGTTGAATTACAAATAAACGAGCCGACCGCGGTGCCGGAATGGCTGTTTGTGATGTTCGCTGTTTGCACAACCGTCCTAGTATCAGTACACATCTTTGCTTTAATGATAAGCACGTATTTACTGCCTAATATCGAGGCCGTTAGTAAGCTTCAGGTGTCCCGTCTTATCACGGAATCCCCTCACGAAAGAATGCGCGGGTTCATCGAGCTGGCTTGGGCGTTTTCCACGGTGCTAGGGCTGTTCCTGTTCCTAGTGGAGGTGGCCATCCTATGCTGGGTGAAGTTCTGGGACTACTCGTTCACCGCTGCCACCGCCAGCACCATCATAGTGATCCCGGTCCTCATAGTGTTCATCGCGTTCGCCGTTCACTTCTATCATTCGTTGGTGGTATACAAATGCGAGTCCTCGGTAACCGACATGAACGAGCTGGAGAGTATAAAGAGGAATTTAGATAACGTGACGATGAGACAGAGTAGCGTATGATTATCTTCGTGAATTCCGTGAAAATCTTTCTCATTCTGTCATCAATTGCCACCCTGCTGTTTGCCGAAGTATTGCCCAAGAGATTGTCCATTATTTATCGGTGTTTCCAGTCCGAGGTGTTGTAAAAGTACTCTTGACGTACACGCAGAACGCTATTATCCTGGCACGTGACGGTGACATGGGAAACGAACGCGGGCAAGTTTGTTCAATAACTTTTCTCGTTCGACACGACTACGCGAGAATGATCGTGTGGTCTTTTTGTTTTTATTATATATAAAAATGTACATGGCTGTACACATGCATAATCGAGAATCGCAACCGTACAAGCAGAGTGCTCTTAAAAGTATATTAGCTGTAGTAATTAGCATTTAATTATATTCTATTTATAACTTAAAACCCCGATTTCTTCTTTTAAATGCATCTCCCGTTTAGCTTGCTCTTTATCTCGCGCATCGTATCATTAACATTAATAATCATCGCGTCTCTTAGTTTGTGGGAAAACTGAAGGACAGTTCTGTCTGCTATTTATGTACATCTTTCCCATTTCGAAAAGCTTGTTATCCTAGTCGAACAATGACAATTCATCAGACTTGAGGACACCCGAAGCACGGCCTGCCTATGTAAGTTCGTAAAAACGTGAGAAATGGAATAATTTTTGCGGATCTTTCATTTTCACCATAAACTAAGTTGAAACCTTGTAATCGATACTTCCTACTTTACTATGATGTAAGTTCTATTTGCATGAAGAAAATAAAACGATACGGATTAACAAGAAACTAGAAGGAGAACAAATTTGTTCCTCAGGTAAAACTCTAGACAAAATTTTTAAAAACGAGTCTGGAACTTTCTGAAGTTAAGTAAAGCCCGGTCATGGATATTTGTATTCCTTGACCATGATCGAGCTGTGTTTCTTGTACTGGCCACGGAAGTTAATTGCTACACGTATACTCTACTACTTGCGTCCTTATCTCCTTTTCTGATAAGAGAAATAGACTTCATTTCTTTCCTGTGCTGTGATAAATACGATTTTCTTAGGACGCACAGTGGATAAGAATAATTTGCTTGTGCTATGGACAGGTAAACGAGTAAAGTATAGGGAGAGTCGCAGTTTTATAGAAAAACTAAGTGGACCGTATCAAAAGGGGTATGAGGTATCGAGTGTCTTGTAGAAATTGTTCCGATTGCTCAATTCGCGGTAATAGAAAGACAAGAACGGAACATACAAAGAATCCTCTTTTCTTTAACTTTTTCTAGAATGTTTGAAGTCTTTAACATTTGTACAATAATATCTCACCGTAATAGATTAACGATGTAAAAATAAGGACGAAAGACGGGAAGCAGAGTATCGAAATTTGTCTAACGAGAAGATTGCAAATTTAATTCTTTCTTAATTCACATTATAGATTAGAGATTACGTTCTATGTCAATATACAAGTGTACAAGTTACGATTACTTTAAACCAACGTTGCATTTCTGTATCCAATAATATTTTCACGGCTATAGCGTTTGAAGTGCAAAGCAGATCGCATTAAAAGAAACGTATCAATTTTTCTTCGAAATATTCTTATTCATAAAATATATTCACAGAGCAAAATTCAGATATACATATATAGTTTGTTCGTAACTTTTACAGTGTGTTGAATAAAGTATTATAAAAACAATCGGTAAACATCTAACACTTTTTTTCTCAACTCTAAACCTCGCGCGTAATCTACGGCAAATTAATATGAATATTATGAAAGCAATTACTGCACTATTTGCGTCACGTTACTTAATATTGCATCGTATATTATTAATATATATATATATATTATATTATATCGTATTATATCAATCTACGGTATTTTATAAATTGATATAAGAAAAATTGAACGAAAAGGATTGATTGTATTTTGTGAGAAACCTCTCAATATGTTGGCTTTCATACAATATTATTTTCAGTCTTCTTTTTAAATAAACATATAAAGTCTTTCTGGTGCCTATCCATAGCAAGAGCTTGGTCAGAACACGTTCTACTTTGCAATCGCAAAACTCTTTCCTCCCTATATCACGAGTTCTTGAAAATCAAGATGCAAATATGCAATTTTCACCATATTTGTTGGTTAATAAAATTCTACAACATTCACTTTCATCATTTCTAAAAATTATCCTCAATTTTTCGTCGTGCTGTGCAAAGTTAGCAAGACCGGTTGGCAAGTTGCGACGCTTGCCGTTTATCCTAATAACAAATCGTAAATTCTTTAACTTTCATGGTTGTAAAACCGAAAATTTATATATATATACATTTGCATAATGAATGCTTAGTTCAATAATTAGCTCCGGGTTAAAGAAATTCACAACCTACACACATACGTTCACTAGATCCCCATGGAAATCCGCGGGCAATTATTAAATTACTCTATCCACAACTACGCACATACAATTAATCTGATATCGGTTAAATAATAAATTAAAATGAACCTCTCTGCATAGAATATCACACACATTTATAACGGAGTTATCATGAAATCAGTAGTATGCGTATATGTTATTAGTGTAGTGTAAAAAAAGAGTAAAAACATGCTTATTCGAACCCTTAAAAATTCGTAGAATAAACTTACATTAAAATAAAAAAAAAAGTATGTCTTCCTTTTAAGTGTACCTCAGAACACGATTCTTATGCGTTCTCTAAATTGCGAGACAGCAATCGTTATCATTGACCTTGTCTACTATGTGTATAATAGTCCATCCATTTGCTCGATCTCAAATTTAAAACGGTGAACGTATACGAACGATGCATTCGTGATAGCTAATTAGCTAAATATGCTTTTGCAGAACTAGCTTTTCTTTCGATTCAATAAAAAAAAATTTGTTCGTATATTCTGTTGCATGTTTCACGTTAAATTAATGGCGTAGTATAGTATACCTTTAGTTACACTGCGAATTACTCGAATTGACTCTTCAATACGAATCCGTCGTAATTTGCATTGTGGCATTGAAAGAAGTATGAGTAGAAAAAAAAAATTACTTACAGTTAAATGACATTGATAAAAATAAGGACGTTATGATAAGTGACAATGGGATTCTACGAGTAGTTTTCCTCCCACAACGTGTAATATACACAAACCCATGACTGCTGTCAAACTTCCATGTGCTTGGAAGGTTGTTGAGATATGAATGGCTCGCTCCACATTCGACGTAAATCTCCCTGCAAAACATCATACCTCGTACATTTTACCGTGACAATACGTAGGGAAATTCAAGTAAATGCTGACTGAAGTGTGTACCTTCAAGTATGCCATTGTGAGCAACGGTAATAAGGTGAAGGGCACAAGGTACAATAAGGCAGGTTGCGCAGCTTTGAACACCTCAGAGCTTACAGTGGCGGTAAGTAAACCAAGGAAGTAACCGATGAGGGAACAATGGAAATAACTAATGCGATTGATGTGTCGCGGGGGTGGAACTCCAGTTTCACAACCACCGGGCAGTAGTTGAGTCTTTTTGTACGCGTCGTAACGCAAGACGAAGCATAGCAAGAGACCAGGCATAACGATATCACCAAGGCCTAGCATTGAAAAATGTCCCGCTTGATGCATCGATGGAAACACTAACTTCCCGGGTAAAGGAAGCTTTGGCGCCTCCCTTGCTACACCACCTAAGTGCAACCTTCTAGCCACAAGATTCACTGGATTATCCGCTGGTCTAGTTGCTACCTATTATCAAAAGAGAAAAGCGATGAAGGGAAGTACATAGAACGTTTAATATAGATTTGTGTTTGATAGAGTTTTACGAAAACCTACCTTAACCATTACGTTTGTGCTGAATATGTAGGACGAAAAGAACACCCAGAAGACATCGTAAATGAGTAGACCGGTTAATAGTATGGTGGACACCTTTAGACTAGGTAATCTAACGAATGCGATGAATGCTACGCACAGTCCCATACCCATCGCGTCCATGAGTAGCCAGTGGCCAGTCAATACCCAGATGCATACTATACTAACGCTCAATGAAAATGACAGTAGTTCTGCACCGGTGAACCTTCCGCAAACACCGAATGATATTTTATTACCATCGGAACATGGTCTAATGATATATTGACACATGGGCAGTAAAAGAAACGCCAATGCGACTGTAGCTACAACTGAAAACAAAATTTCGTTCGTTAGCTACATACCATTTTGAATTATAACCATACGATCTACTATTTTATGAAACTTACTGGCCGTACAGATCGCCACGAGCATCTGCATGCTGTCGAAAAAGAAAAACATGACAAGCAGAGAAATGGAAGCACCGAGAGGTAGACAGAGAGCATGCATCGTGTTTAGGGTCTGAACTCTTCCGTTAGCACCATCTGCATTGGCTGTGCTATTGTTACTCAATATCCCAGTCAATAAATTGCCACGTTCCTTTTCCTTTTCCCTTTCTCTAGCTTCCTGTTCCATATTTAGAGATCGGAAACTACCATAGACTATCAATAAAATTGATATTAGGAAAGTGGATATTCTAGACGAATCCATTATGGTATAAGCCCTGAAATGATATTCAATCGTTGAACACCTGTAACAACTTTAACATTGGATTATCAAAGCCGGATACAGCGTGCGGCAAAGTTGCAGCATCTTAATTACAAAGGTAATATTAATTGAGTGACTAACCACTGATAGTCAACTTGATACGTGGCCATGTTTAAAAATGCTTGGCCAAAGCATGAAACACTACGCTAGGACACCTTCTGACATTTAGATGCCCTATTCCTAAGTGCTTTTCCCTCGCACTAGCCTATATCCGAGATCATCTGTAATTGCTGTAAAAATAATAGATTATTATCGATTGCGTGAATCTTCAGCGAACGCACAGTATATAATATGACCATACCTGCAACGATCTGTACTCATCATTGTCGGTAACAAAACTAGGCCTTGCGTAGCTTCGGTCACCCCCTTTGGAAAATGATAGAAAAATATGGTGTTCATGATAGTATACGACAAAGTGAATTGATCGTCAAGCGTAATCAGCAAAGAAATTACATGAAAAGACGAAGCTCGAGCGTCCAGAAGGGGAACGAGAAAAAGAAATAGTCGATTTGCAACGGGTCAATTGGGCTATAAAGGATTGTACAATTATTGTAACGTAGAGAAATACGTTCACTGAGATCGCGGCAAGTTGCAGCATTTATGTACGCGTACGAAATTGAGGAGAAATAATGGACGAAAGACACTTTCGTGTGACCACTTTCAAACTTTCGCTACAATCGTTTGTGACAAGCAAACGGCAGCGTGAGCGTAACAATACTATATAGCTACGACCGTTCGTCTACGACATATTGATGTTAACAGTGAGCTCACCTAACACTGCTCCCGTTTCACTAAATCGCCATAGGTAAACGAATATACATTTAACAAGCAGCTAAGAATTATTTGTAAAACATAGACTGTTCACCATTTTGGTAAACAGAGGGTCACGTGACTAGCAGTGGCCCCAAGAGGTTGCTACTCCCTTACCCTAGATTACGTTTCGACGAGATATTTAAGAGATTCAGTCATCTCACCTAGGCGACCCGAATGCTGGGCCTTTCGTGGATTCTCTCATCACCTCATGTATCTTAGAAAATTCCTGTGACACCGAGGATATCGCGATAGACCAGGAAAACGTAGGGAAAATGTAGTAGCGCGCGATCGGTCCACTACCACAGTCAACTGCACAGGTCAACTGCTGGTTGACAGGCGCGCAGGCTTGCGTCAAGCTTCTCTACTGGGTGTTCGAAATGCAATAACTTATAAAAACAAGATTAATATTCGAATGTAATGTCAGATAACGTTTAGTTTCACACGCATGAAAGAACGAGAATAATATTCCTTACGCGGCGGTAGTTTGTATACTTGCCTTAGTTAAGCTGGAGAAACTTTAAATTACATAAGTATGATCGCTTTAGGTGAATCATTCTACTTGAGCAGGATACCTTAAGGGAAACGCTTGTTTCACGCGGATACTCGTTTATTAGGCACTCGTTTATAACAATCACTATTTTTTTGCATTCAAACTACGTTCGCGTACGGGACGTCGGTGATAAGTACTGACGCCGAATGCGAGATGGCGCTACGTACACGATTTCGGCAAACATTTAATGACGCATGGGTCTGCGTCACCCGCAGACAATAGTTGTGAAGTATGTAATCCCGAAGGTGTTTTACCACCGCTTCGCCGGCATATAAATACACAAAATATGCATGTTCTACCCTTCCATAAATGTATTTCCATCACTATGGATACTGAAAAGAAATATTTCTAAAACGAATAAGAGGAAGATATTGCTGTATTTGACTATTATTATAGATAAGTTTATTTATAGTTTCACTTCGCACTGATAATTCTTTACATCTTTCACTAAAACGAATTCGTCCACGCAAATAAACAACTGATTATTAATATTGCCTTTAGCGGGTAATGAATGAAAGGGGTGGCATTGAATCTAATTCAATTAATTGCTAACAAACAATTTTCGAATTGCTTAAATACTAAACTTAAAATTCTCTCCATTCACACTTAGAGCAACAGATGAATGGTTTTAAAACTAAACACGCTTAACGTACTAAAATACTTGTGCCAAGTCTTACGTTAATTAAAGTTAAAGACTAAGACACGATTTATAATGTCCACCAAAAAGTTTCATAGAATTTATACTTGAATCATGTTCGAAACGCTACAATTAATCAATGCACCGCTTTACTCTTTACCCACCTATTTAACTATAAGGGGCTCGCTGGCCTGCGAGAAGTCGTACTGGATTAACTCGAAGAGTTCTGTAGGATCCGAATATGTATTATGACGTTATGTTTATGAGCGCTTAGATTTAAGTAATTTAAGACAGGGCCACTTGGGACACGGACGGTCTGCAGGCAGGCGATTATGGCCTGCAGAACCGTGTCCCAGCCTTCGAAGATAGCGATAAGTTTATCGTTTAGGTATGGGTCTTGAGTGTGAGAGAATGAAAGGAATGACTGGCGACGAGGGTGGTTGTTGAAGAATAAGTAGCCAGAGTCGGTTGGAAAGTCGAGGAGCGGAAGTGTGCAGCGTAGGAGCGTAGTGTAGCGTAGTACTGTGTGGACTATCATTTAGAATATTAGATTTAGCCTATTCGAGTACGACTACACGTCTTCTTTTATTCAATATATATGTATATTCGTTAAAATTACCTTATAACTAAACTCGATCGCACAAACCAAAACTTCCAACCCCCACAGTTCTAAAGGAGTTCAGCGAAGTGGTCTCACTCGTCCCCCGAGTAACGGCCGTTTGTTTCTCCGAAGATCCGTTCACGTGGCACGCGTTCCCTTGCACGCGATGCCCGTGATTTGTTCGACCTTTTATTAAGAGGGAAGACGCTGGGGCCGAAATGGCGCAGGAAGTTCCGGGGACGTAGTTGTGTACCGGAAGAGAAAGGAGCCGGAACGGCTTCAAGGGGTAGCGACCCTGCGGAGACAGCGAGAGGAGGAGTCGCAGCGTCAAAAGCACCACGTACACCATGAAGTATCGAGTCGTAAATGATTGTTTCTGGTAGCTTGAGCACCAGTTACGTCACTCGCCGTTGCTGACCACGCTCGTATTTGTTAGTTTCGTTTCGCTTGGCATCGAGACGCTCCTTATCGGTCTTCGCGTCGACAACAGAGCCTTCGTGTATTTTTCTACGCGGGGCTTCCCCCTTTGGTTGAGCTTCAAATTCTAGTCGAACAGCGGTGGAGGGATCGTGGGGGAAACAATTCTTGATGATTCTCGAACGATTGCCCTTTCAAGCGGCTCGAATAATGGGGTCCCAGTAAGCATCCAGTAGAATGTATCAATGCATGGTCGGGCAAGCGAAGTCGTGGATTTATGGAATATACCCATTCATGTAGTTATTTAACGTTCTCTTTGAATTCTCAAATTCTCACAGCTCGTACGCGTCTCGGCATATTCCCGCGGATAGAGATGGTGGGATAGGAAGGTCGATAGGAACAGGATACAATTCATTTACAAAGGCATGAATTAATGATTCTCAATCTTGCGTTTCACATTTCAAATGCACCATTGAAGTATACGTGTCGCCAATAATTACCTACTCGCCGTTAGATAATATTACACAGGCTTCTTGTCGATGTGAGCGTAAACTATTTTTATTAAACACGACCGATGAATGCGGTACACCGGAAGCAGAATCGGAGTCTGATCGTGAAATCGGGCCAGCCTCTTTTTGCTCGTGGAAAACGCCGAGCGGTTCGCGGGTAGAATGTCGTTTTTACCTTTCCTATTCTGCCAATCGCGATGTCTATTATTATTCGAAAGAAGCGTTCGTTAATGCCCGATAATAACTGTGCAAATGTTTGCCTTCGCTGTACTTCCAGCGATGCAGCGAAGCCGGAAATCGTTCGCGGCGGTGATTCGAGAACCAGTTCGGCACGAGGGTATGCAATTGAAGAAGCGTAAAAAGATAGCTCACCGTTGCCGCTGTTCTCCGTGTAGTTGGCGTTTGTCGATCAGAGTCGGATCAATTTTTCCGGAAGTCGTCTCGGTCGGTTTTTATATGTCGCGCAGACTCGTGGCGAAGAAACTGAAGGGTTCGAGGACGGTGGTAGATGATGGGCCCAGTCATCGTTATCGCGCCGTTCCTGATAAGATACCCGGCGATATCTTTGCCACCCCGGCGACGCTGACCTTCATTAACATCTCGAGCGTCATCGCGCGCGAGACCATTCTTGCGCCGCGTTCGTGGAATAATGCGTGCACCGCATCGCGTGTCGATCGGCCCGCGTCGACATCCATTCGAATGCTTAACGACAGCTTGTTAATGAAAGCCGAAGAGATTTCTCCGTTGTTAAGGCAATTTTCTCGGAGCGATTTGATCACGGGGGACGGGGACGTAAGAGTTTCGGTCGTTGCATAAATTTAGATTAGGCCGTATAAAGTTGATTGCTCGTTCATCGAGGAGCTCGTTGCTGCTCGTACTTTCGAGAGACGCAATCTCAACTCGCGATTATTCCATTGGACATGGGTCTTGAAATTGAAACTTTATCTAAGCACCGCGATTGCTCGGTAAACTCGAAGGAACAGAACTTATACGAAATAATAGTAATTAACTATTCTAACCGGCAGTGTGTGTTTTTAATCAGATGAAATTCTATGTATATAACTCGAAGATAAGAAGTTTGTGAAGTAATAGCTTACCATTCTGTGGGATCCGAATATGTTATGACATTACGTTTATCAGCGCTTAGATTTAAGTAATTTAAGACAGGCCCACTTGGGACACGGACGGTCTGCAGGCAGGCGATGATGGCCTGCAGAACCGTGTTCCAGCCTTCGAAGATAGCGGTAAGTCTATTGTTTAAGTACGGGTCTTGAGTGAGAAAGAATGAAAGGAATGACTGGTGACGAGGGTGGTTGTTGAAGCATAAGTAGTCAGAGTCGGTTGGAAAGTCGAGGAGAAAAGAACAGGGCGAAAGCGTGCAGTGTAGAGCGTAGTTTAGCGTGGTATTGTGTGGACTATCATTTAGAATACTAGATATAGCCTATTCGAGTAAGACTACACTTCTTTTATTAAATATATATTCGTTAAAGTTACCGTACACCTAAACTCGATCTCACAAACCAAAACTTCCAATCCCACAATTCTAAACGTTTTGAAACGGCTGCGGAGTCTAGTGGCGGTTCTGCGAGGAGAAGGCATCTCGTAATGGACTTTCCTTGTACGATAAACGTGAAACATCTTTTTCATGGTAATAACGTCGATAGGAGAGCGTTGACGTAGCCGGCTTGTACAGCTGGCTTTCGGTCAGACCGAAGACGTATCGTTCTCCGATCACGTAGAGTTAGAAATGTCTCTACCAGCTTCCTAGCGAAAAATCGATTTCTCTAGGCGACACGAGAAATATCAAGTTAAAAGGATTCCTTACGAAAATGGCCATGGGAAGGTACCTCTGTCTCGATGCCTCGACGCTCTCGAAATTTAATGCCAAAGTTCTTTTCTTTTAATTCGAGAATCTTGAGGAAACGGTTGATTATGACACTTGGATATTAATTGAAATATTCTTTCCCAAACCTTCTGCTCAACTGCGGATGGTGAATCGATCTCGCGGATGTGGGAAACGAAGCTTGGGAACCGTGTGCTTGGCTGGCTTCCTTCTGGTCTTGGAGTCCCGGTCCTGGTGGATTTCCTTGGAATTGCCGGGTGTACGCTTCCTCCAATCTCTGGTACGCATACTTCTTGCGGTTTCGCTTTAACGTCCCCAGACCATCGGTTTGTTACACCTACCACCTTTGTTCTCGAACCTGCCTGATAATTAGGAAACGTGTACAGAGATCTTTCTCGCCTCCTTTCACCAGTTTTCAGTTAGCGCTCGGACTTCGCTGTGGACCAGCTAGAAACGCTTGTCGCTTTCTACATAGACGCAGCAGAGTGGAAAGGTCCACAAAATAATTCCAGCAGGATGTACATACACGTTTGAAGACCCTCGGCGCTTTTAGCTCGACACGCATGGCTAACGGAGAGGAACGACATCGTTCAACGCAATCAAGTCTCGCTGAATTTTACACGATTTGTACATGGATTAACATCTCCCAGAAACGAAACGTCGTATACTCTTAACACAACCATTAGTTTTCTTTTTTTTTACCGGGTCAGGATGTTACCGTCCACAGTAAACGATGGTAAACAACGTTTGATGTAGAAATTAGCGCCGCAATTAAAGCGATTCCGGTTCAGGGTGGCTGCGTTTCCACCTGGAAGATATATCTCCCGGTTGGTCCGGCCGCTCGACCCTTGCCTCCTTTAGCTCTGCCCTCTAAGCTTCGCGTCACTGGTTCCAGAGAACGAGACTCTTAATTTCGGATCAACCAACGCAGCATCCTCGAACTATGAAATACACAATCGTGCCGCGTTTCAGCGTGAGCGAACGATCCTCCAGCTAGCTCCAGCGGTCGGAGAGTTTGAACGAAAATTTATTAGCGCGTCTCACTTCAGCTACCTTTACTTCTTCCTGCACGTAAGCTCGTCCGCTCGCTGAGCTTCTCCTTCGAGCCAGTCCCCTCTGTATTATCTCTCAACCTCTTCCACCGGAATTTTCGGCCCGCGCATCTTGCTTCGTCTGTCCGACCCATTGGGCTGCGTTTCACCCCGCGTAAACCTGTGTCGGCGGGCACAGATTTATAGCCGCTGGATTTACGGAAGGTTCTCCGTTTTCCTTCATAATAAAACCGCGCAGCCTTGTATGGAATTGACTAGAGCGATGCTGATAAATGAACCAAGTAAATGCGATAAGTCGGGTCCGGTTATGTCAGTCTTAAGCGATTACCGATGATCCGTTGCCCTGTCGCGTGATTTCACCCCCCAATTAATTTTCTCTTCGATAACCCCGCTTCACTCGGTATCCAGAGTTTCGCACATTTTTGATTCTAGATTTTTACCGGAACACGGCAGTAGTTTCCCTGAACTTCGGCTCGAACGTCGGCGCTAATGAAACTAGCGGTAGTTTCAACGTCTGGGTTAGCGCCGATCAAGATATTATCTGAATTTCCATCTGAATTCGGGTCAACGCTGACGCTGACTAAATTACGGTCTGTCATTTCCCTTAAGATATAGTTTGACATCCACTCTAATCAGATTGCGATGCTATTTTCGTTATACGTTGGGTTAACAGAATTATTAACATATGTTAATAATTATGTACCGTATGTGCCGTACGTGTCCCGTCAAGGGAGTATAATAAAAATTGTCAGGCTTTCACAGATCATTCTTACTTCCGCTGGTATATTGCTACATATTCAATAGTTTCTCTACAGAAGGATGCGTTGTATCAAAATGCGACGAGCCGTAAGCCTTCCGATGGCACTGTAGCGCTGTTACGCTACTTGGGGACGTAACTGCATTACAGGTAATCAACCTATTGACCCGTATTCGACGCTTTCAGCCGTCCCGTCGGTCCGTCCGCAGCATCTCCCATCCGTTCGAATGTTTGTCAGCGTTGCAGTCTGTCGCTGTGCATGCTCGTCAAAACAATTTACCCCGTTACATTTTCCCTGGCCTCGCGTTTTCCTCGTTCGAAGGGCGTTCGGGTAATTACGCGCTGAAAAATCGTTCGAGACGGCTGTCTCATCGCGTGTCCGCCTCCGCCTTGCTCGCTCTCCTTCCACTTTCTTTGCCCGCTTTGAAACATTTGCTCGTCCTGCGAAAAAGCTTGCCCCAAGCACCCGGTCGGTTTCAACTTCGTCGGCAGGCTGGGACAATCGCTCTTGAGAGAGATGAACCATGCATCCCGACTTGTTAGAGTTTAGTTCACTTATCACGGGACGTACCGAACGTGCGCAATTACAAATCTGTCTTCCTCATCGAGCCAGCCGAAGGCTTTTATCTTTGAGAAGAGATTCTCGTGGCCGTAGACATCCCTGGCCCCGCGTCTGACTATTGATCGATGTTACCACTGAAAGGGGACTGCTCCTGTGTCAACGCGAATTTCCAGTGAAACTTTGAGCGGCGCGGCATTTTGGATTGCCAAGCCATCGACGTCGGCATACAAGCTAATCGTTTCGACACTTTGTTTAAGTACGGCGACATTGACGCGTAACGAGACTCTTTGATTGGGGTTTCATGAAATTTCGTACGAATTTGCCGGGAGGGGTGTTACGTTGTTTATGCGTCGGTGAAACATTGCAGCAATTAATCGTTCACGATCGCTATAAATACTCTTATTAGCGAACTGCCCTGTCTCGCTGCGTGTCTCTTACAGTGGAAGATAATATAACGCCGTGCTTATCTCTCGTGACATGTTTGCGCGGATTAAACCCGTTCAGACGGAAGAGGCAAGGAATTAGTTTAAATGCACGCCGGAATCTCTGCATAATGCACAGATTTTTGGAATTTCCTTCCACCAGCACGGCCGTATCGTTTCTCCGAGCGACGTACAACAAAATTGTGTTGCTAAATTTCCGCGAGGTTTAAAGGGAATTCATTTCATCGCGTGCTCGTGACATTGATAAAGAATGTATGAATGCCCGCTGCTGGGATAACGTTCGCGAGACAAAAAGCGGTGCACCGTATCGAAACAATATTGCGATTGTTCTTTCCGAGAGCAATGGAAGTTGTGTACTGCGGCAAACTAGGATTTTACGGGGAAAGAGAGATCGTGGTAATAAGTACTTCGGGAATGTACCTGCCTCGTACATTTTCATCGTAAAGAGGGTACTCGTCTTTAGCCGTTCTTCTTGCTTCTTACTGCACACCCTTACTGCGATGCTTGCCAACTTTCCGAAACACGACGCGTCAATGAAAGTTTTATAGATTCGCGAGCAGTTTACCGAACGAATACATTTTTTTTTCTCTTCCTAACGGGGATATCGTTTCAGGCGCTCGCAACATGCCTTTCTTTTTTTTTTTTCTTCTTGTGCACCGTAACGTAATAGTGGTAGCGCTTTTACCCAGGCGAGCTTTAAGGCCGTGTAATTCATCGAACGAGAAAGAAACTTTTTGTTTTCACGGTCGGTGGTAAAGGATTCAAGAGTAGGCAATATGCTGGCTGCGAAGTGAACCAATTCCGCGATACCGCTATTATCGTAAGTTCTCATACATATCGTAATGAGTTTCCCGGCTATTATCTCCGCTACCGAAATCAGAAGTTATTGTTCGAATATTTATACCGGCACTCCCGTTTCTTTCTTTTTCTTGCTCGACGGTGAAAGCCTGACGGTGCGACCCGACTGCAATTTCAGCGGTGTTTTCCGCGCGTAGTGCCCGAAGCAATTATAGACCGCAGCAATCTCTGCGGCTTCTGATCAAACAATCGACGATGTCTGTCTAAATGCCTCGCGAAAGAAAAAGAGCAGCGAACATTCCGGGAACATCGAGAAATCACAGGTAACGGAGTTACTTCGTTCCGCCGGCTTGCAATTTGTTTCGCAGAATTAGCAGCGCTGCGTTGGAATTGCAAGAAAGAAAAACACATGGTACTCTCGTGCTTCGTATTCCACCGATTACCAAAGTGATCGAAGCTCATTCGAACGGAACGTATCGAACATTGAACGGCGTTTGTCGGTAGATTACGCGCGCGCTGAGATTCGGGCATCGCGAATACACCGTCGAGCGCGTCGAACGAATGCTACGAAAACGGGAGAAAGTATCTGGCAAGCGTGCGTACAACGATCGCGAACAATCGCGGAGCATCGACTGGTAAACTGGGATGGCAGATTAATTGCATCCACTGTTCCGATTTTCCTGTTCGATGCAATTAAATTCAGTTTGCAGCATTCGTGCGCTCCGATGGAGGCGAACAATGCTTCGGTGTACCTAAAAGCGATGTCTCTGTTTTTCTTCATTTATATGGAATGTAAAATGTTATTCCGCAAAGGCGTTCTGTACGAAGACACGAGTAATTTTACGTTCCAGGAGGGACGAAGGATGGATCCAGAAAGCTGCCACGGACATTTCGATACTTGGATCTTTCAAATTTCATGAACGCTGAAAAAAAAACACACACACAATTTGCGTACATTGATGTAAGTACATGCGTGTGCGAACGCTCTGGTCCAGGGATTTCCACTTTGAGGGTAGTCAAAAGCAATGTCCCTCCCCTCCGGTTTCTGTCGATATGCTTGTCCCGGAAAATTTTATTGGTTACTTCGGTTCGAAAGCATCAAAGACCGGAAGCCGGCGGACGAGCAATGAAAGGAAAACGGGGGGGAAACGGCCGTGCTCGTAAAACAGTTTGCAATATCGCGTGCCATGCTAAACGGGGCGAAACGGGGCTATGCGTTTGAACGTTGCGTTCAAACATCTGCTCTCTTGCATAATATTTCAGGGAAACGCTCGGTAAAAGGCCGGTTCTTTATTTCCCATCGGAGGGTTGTCCGATGTTGTAAAAAGCTGTTGGAATACAATCGCTCCTCAATGGACGCACGATGCGTTAATTAATAATTGATTAGCGACCTGTCGATCGAATGAAAGCACAGTTCTACCGGACTCAGTTTGCGTATTGTTTCACGAATACGGTACAGTTTGTATCTCTAAATGCGCACCTTTCGCCCAGTCGGTTGTTATAGAGCTGCGTTTTCCTGTCCCTGGAAAGCCACGAGAACCGGCGTCGTCGTGCCGCGTCTCTGGTTACGATCCCTCTGTCCGAGTCGCGCAGCTACCACCCGACCCTAAAGCCACGTATACCCCATTGTCTAACTATTGTGTCCCGTTACCGCTGCGCGCCCGGTTCAGTTTGTATAAGAGTGATTCATTTCTCGCGAAATATCAGTTCCTGCGCCGCATGAATTGCACAGTTCGTACGGCCGTGTAAAACCGCGCGCGTAGCAATCCTTCCACCCCCGTGTAGCGCATTCATCCTCGATTCCTCCTTTTCGTTTGCTGTCCTCCTTGGCGCAATTTATTTGTTTCCACGCCACTTTCGTCACGAAGCACCGTCGCCGAATTATTGGCCGGCCGTTCGCTCCCTGAGTCCGCGTCGCGAACCGAAAATGTTCACCGCTATCCCCGTAATCTTTTAAACCTTTTGCTTCCCCCGTTTCTGGTTGGCGCGCATTCACGGAACGGCGCAGACACGAAAAAAAAAAAAGAAACATCGTTGTTCGCTTCCGGCTGGTTGTGCGCGGGGAGCTCTTTAATTTCCGGCTTTGCCCTCGACATGCGTTCGAATCGCGGCTTCTAATCGTATATCGGCGGGGCCATTGGTACTCCGCTCTTAAATAAAGTTTGCGAGTTCAATAATATTAGTGGAAGAAAAAACAATAAATCTATTTCGACGGCCGAAAGTTTCAAGACGCGTGCGTTAATGAATCTCCTTTCTCGTCTGGTCGTTAAAAGGCATTATTCTCTTTTCGCTGATACGACGGAGGCGCAAGAGTAATTTCGCTTCGCAGAAACATACGTGCGCGTGACCGTGCAAGCGGTGGGAAAAATTTCTCGGCTGTAACGAGCGCTTCGGTCCTACTTAATTAGAGATCGGGTAATTTATGCAGCAGACGTGTCCCACGCGCTCCGTCGACGCTCCTTTCTTCCTTTGCCGCGTCTCTTCCTCGCGAACCGCGATTTTATTCTTTACCGTTAATTGTTCCGCGCCCTTAAAGGGGAGCGATAAATTTTCGTCTCGCGGACCACCCCACCCGGACACCGCGATTAATTATTTCTCGCTGTTTTATATACAAGTCTCGGTGTACTTTCTTAAAGCGGCGCGTTCGTTTCGCTTTGCCGAGGCGAGCAGAATAATCACGACCGGCTCTTCTACTTGCGTTTTACCAAATATTTGAACTTTTGCAATTGCTGTTATTATCGCAGAAAACTAAGTGATCTGACGTAGTACGCGACAAGGTGGAAACTCACTCCGCGTGAATACGTGACAAGTGTCCTGAACGGTGTTCGAATTTCAACCGGTCGCCTTTTGCCCGTCAGACGTGGGATCGATCTTCGTCGTGGCGCGATCTCTCTCGGAATCGTTTTCCCCAGCGGAATGACCGTGAACGCCGATAATTGATTTTACACGTTCCAGACGGCGGAGCCATTTCTGGCTGTTTGTAAATCGCCGTCGCGGGGCTCGTGCGATAGATCGCGGAAAGCTTTCCCCGGCTTGCGAAGCCGTCCCCGACCGTTTCTCAAATAACGTGAACAGAATCCCTGCTATTTGCTCGGCGGAGTTCTATTGAGATTTCGCTCGTCAGTCGCGAGACATTGCGATGCGTCGTCTGATCATTATCGTCTGCGGGATATCGTAAGTTAAATTGAATCGGAGTTTGTTCGGGCCGTAGACGGATCGGTAGAATGAGCTTCATCGAGTGCAGCAGAATCCTATGAAAACCTGCAGTATTGTAATATTGCATCCAGAGTAATCTGAATATTCAAGCATATTATTCGCTCGCGGTAACAAAGAAGGGAAGGGAACTATGCGAAAGCGAAGGAGAGAAACACAGAAACGCAATTCCCCGTTTGACGATGCGCAGCCAACGATCTTATATTAAAAACTATTCCACTGAAGCATTTCGCCCCGGGGATGACATTTAGGTTGGCCATTGTACAGCGTACAGCCGATCCACTGATTATGCGCGCTGCTAAAGATATCGTTCCCGGGAGGAAATTAAACGAAATAAAACCCTGCGGGACCTCTCGCCGGATTGTTCGCGTAGAAACGCAGTGAAAACAAAAGAGCTGAAAATCGTGCGTGGCTTATGAATCGTTGTCTACCTCGTTCGACGGAAAATTTGCTCTCTGCGCACTCTATTCTCGGCTAAATTTTTGCAGGTTTTTCTTTCTGCAGATAAAACACGAGCTTTAATGGCCAAGGGGTTTGCAAATTTTTCGAATGTCAAACAGATATTGTAACTTTCGTGAAATGTGGCGTAGTTAACTATCAGATTACATTTTATTACACAGAGTTTAATCGATGTGTTTGTTCACCGACAAACGAGTACCGAAATTATTCGAAAAACTATTTATACCTTGCCTAATGTATCCGATCGATTATGCAGGATCTTGGCTGCCGTCGTTGACAATCGGGTTCGGATTCCCATTTACGGGACACGAAGCCTCGAAACGTCCGTCGCGAGTCGTGCATGTAACGCTGGGCTTGCAGCTGGGAGCTCAACATTTCAACCAGGACTGCAACCGTCTTACGGTGAGAGGGTAATTCCGTCTCTGGGACTTAATCGCAGCGAAGCACGTGCTGCGAACGAAACAACACCTACCCCAACTTGAAATGCAAAGGAGAGGAATCTCTATCTCTTTCTCTCTCTCTCTCTCTCCTTCGCTGGTTACAAAGGGCAATGATTGATCAAATTCGATGGTCAAAGTTGCAGGTTGCGGTAAGAAACTTTGGTAGTTGTTACCAGATTCAAAGCTCTGAATCGGAGTAATGTACTCAACAGGCTAAACCGAGGAAATTGTCTAGTCTCTGGTAGGGTGTTAATGGTAGTCTGGAAATTCTAACTGGTCCCGGTCGATGTTGATTTCGTGGCTCAATGAAAAAATGATTGTTCGATGGGAACGGCTTTGACGAGTTATGTAACCCCGGCAGGGAGGAACCCGGGGTATAATCGATATTGCGAAGAAAAGAGTTGCGTCGGAGAGTGGAAAACGAACGGAAGATATCGATCCGCTATAGCCGAAGTGCTAACGGAGTTGTCGCAACCACGGTCCAGAAACGAGGACAATCGTTTCTTATATTCTACCGTCTTTTGAGTTTTAAATAAATGCAAGGGTGCCTAACAATCGTGCGACCAAGGAGTAAAGAAAAATCTGAGAATGGAAGGTGTCGAATCTGTTTGGTAATCAACAGTGATCGGTGAGGGGCCGAGTTTGCCAAGATTCCATCGGGGGCAGCCGATAATGTATGAAAGTCGAAAGCTCGGTGGCACCACTACTTTCGATGGAACGTCGTTACAGGCGACGTGGCTCCTCTTATCAAACGTTCCTTCTATCGGTTCATTCCTATTCAGCTCGTGGCACGGCCGCGATAGCCCCGGCTTATTCATGCTTCAATCATCGGAGGGGAGAGTAATTAAAAGCGACTTTGAACTAGGATCGGCCTATCGTTATTGGGATATTTGGTAGCCAGTTGATTTTTCGTGAAACAAATAAAACAGCCTCCCATTAATTCGCGTGCATCAGCTTATGATAACATACTTCTTGGTAAACGAGGTCGCAACTTTTGACGCGGCGTACTTTTTCCCCGGGTACATCGGCGCGTTTCGACCTGGCCGCGATTAATGACGTCCATTTAGAATATAGCGCGCACGTAGAATGGAAGACCGCTGAAGCGCACGTCGAACGAGATCAAAGCGCGAAACGGGAGACGTTTGGACCGCTCTGTCAGCGGACAAAAATATGTACATCGCGCGATTTCCACGCTCGTTTCTTTCTCACAAACGATTTCCCGATTTAAAATACTATTTTTGTTTTGTTTCACACTTAACTTCGAAACAGCGCGCAGATATTCTATTTTGCGTTGCGTTCACGCGATTGCCACTGGTCACGATTAACTCTCGGATACCTTTCAACCCGGTGCTTACCTTCTTTGCCATTCGGTAAGAAAGGAATCGGAGCGTAGCAAGGTATTTCTGCGCCAGCGGCGAATGAAATATGCAGAACGCCTTCTCCTTTTCCGAGGGAAACGGCGAAAACGGCCAGGGGGGGGGGGTGGACAGGAGGGGTTAATTGCAAGGAAATACGATAAAGCAGGCGGGAAACGTTTCGTCGAGACGTTGGAAAATTTATGCGAACCGCGGAGGCCCGGGCTTGGAGCTGCGGTTGCTTGTAATAGAAAGGAGGACGTAATTCGAAATAGTCGGGAGCACGCCGCATATTTTAATAGCCCTTGCGCTTGGAATGATTTCGGATTACTCCCTCGCGCGTTTATTCCCTACTTTAGATGGCGGAGCCTGTACGCTACAGAATATTCGTCCAATTAAGGATAACGATAATGGCACGCTGGGAGGGTTCGGGGGGGCACGACGAATTCTTGATTAGAAAAGAATTTGCATTTTTTTTTATTACAGTGACGTACGTATATGTTACAGTACACAGTGCGCGGTACATCTGAGATCTTTCGCGATACGATTGAACGCCGATGATACGCATCTTATCGAGGGATCGCTGTTGAACGAGCGGGCACGGTTTACCGCACGACCATTCTCTCTCGTCCTATCCGCGCTCGCTGCAATTCGCCGAGCGACACGCTACACGGAATCTAATTTCCAATGTACACCTGATAACAGCCGCGGTTCGCCTATGGCGCAGCAAAGGGCGCGATAGTTTTACGATATCGAGTGTCTGTATGGGAGCGCGATTCACGATTACGCACAGTGACACTATCAATGGTACTCGGAAGCTGTAAGCTGGATAAAATCGACGAACCGCGCGTCGTAATGTTCGGCTCGATTGGCGTACTCCGAACGCTTTGGCAAAATCGTCCTCGTTGTTCCACGACCGGGGGGGGGGGGGGGGGGGGAATAAGCGGAATCGACGCGTCGATCCTAATTAAACTACGATGATTCGCTACATAAAGATTCGTCGAAGGTTGGCCTAGCTTCGTTTATTCATCCATTTTATAGTCGCTGGTTCTCTTGCGGATAACGACTCGTATGATTTATTACATATGTACAATCGGTTTTTGTTACCGGTTTCGATACGATCCCCCGTAACGACACACGGCCAAGCATCGTCGAGCAATTCGTCAACGTCGGATAGGGCGGTTAACCCCTTGGCGCGTTCCGATCGGAAATTCAAGAACCACTTGACCCGACACGACACGCCATGCCGCGCCGCATTGTGTAGTTACGACAGGAACCGCTTGAACACAGTGTTCCGAACCATTTCGAAAACACAATGCATCGTTGTGCGAGTCCGAACGGGTTCTATTGTACGATGTTCAGTCGTAAATTGCTAGCAAAACGCGGGTCTCGCCTAACCGCGTGATAAACAAAGTTCTTCGCTAATCCTATATCGCTTTTACGGGGACCGATTCACTGGACACACACTCGCGTACTTTTCCGTTCACCGTGTTCACCAGCTAGAGCCAGATCGAGTTATGTTTAAGATTTGTAGAAAATCACATATAAAATAGTTGATTAACTAGATTGTCCACGCGGCGTCGCACTGACACGCTTGATCGGCTCAAGGGCTGCGTTGCCTCGTATTAAATCGACGATCCCTTCGGAATCCGCTGTTCTCTTCAATCGTTCTTTGTATTGGAGAATTCTTAGGTTCGGTTGTGGGGAGGAAAAACTACCGCGATTCGTGAGTGTTACGCGTTTGACGACTAAACAGAATTTTGCTCAAACGTTCGAAACCTCCACGCATCGGGAGTTTTTTGATTTGTCTCATACGTTTAGGTTCGAATTACCCATACTGTTAATGAAATTCGAATGCTGACCGTCTTCGCTGGCTTGCCTGGCGACGTGGCCAGCCTCTCCGCTCTGTATGCTGTAGTGTCTATAGGAGATGTACTCCGGCGGGATCGGCTGCTCCCTTTTCACGGTCTCCCTTTGCTTCTTCACTTTTAGATAACCGAGGACGGACACGAGGAGCAAGAATACGACGAAACCCATGCAGCAGCCCACTATCAGACCCAGGCGCCTCGTGAGAAAGTTGCTCACGCTACCAACGTCGCCCATCGCCGAACCGTCGCTACTGATCACCGCGTTCGGCGCTTCCAGAGTCTTCACCTCGGTGCAACGACTCGTCGACGAGTCCGTCATTTGTATATCCGTCGGCGAACCGAACGTCTCCTGATTAGAGGCATTCAATTGAAGCGCCGTGTCCTCCGCGATGCGCTGGCCCATCCAGTTGCCCAAACCGAAAACGCAGATCAAGTAGCGGGTGTTGGGTGACAGTTTTGAGAGTTTCGTCGAACGCGAATGAGGCTCGAGAACCTTTGCTCGGATCTGAAATGTTCAATAGAGAAGGGAGAACGATATTGATATACCTTTCTTTTCCTTTTCTGAAATATTAATGGGAGTTTATAAAGGGAGGACGGTTCGATGGGTAACCTGGTCGATGTTCTCCATGGTGTGGTAAGCCACCTGGTAGCCGCGAATGCCCGAGTGGTTTCTGCTCTGCCAAGACACCAAGACGGAGAACGGTTGGATGTCCTGAATGGCCAATTTCATCACGAGGGGAGCCGAGCAAAAAGCGTGCGGGTCCAGATCTAGAAACACCAGCCCCCGTAATTCCGGTGGCTGTTGGCACCTGAGCACTCCGCTATCCATGTCGTTCGTCCGCAATCCACCCCCTCGATTTCGACCCACGCCGCCGCCCACGAGCTTCTGATGGTCACGGAGCCACTCCCAGAGCTCTTGAGACTCGCAGTCGCAATGCAATGGATTCTCTGCGCACAGAGGAACGGGTTCATTTTATTTCGTTCTTATACCGCGGCGAAACAGGAAATTACACGGCCGGCTAGTATTTATGCTAATTTACAAGGCGAGGATGATTTGAACGTATACCTTCGGCACGAAGGCTTCGTATCTGCGTCTCCAATGGTCGAAATGCATTCAACGGTAGGTTCGCTAAATAATTCCTGCTCAGATCGAGGATCCTTAACTTCTTCAAAGGTTTGAACGCGTCCGGGGAAATGGAGGAGATCCAGTTACCGTAGAGATGAAGCTCAGCCAGATTCTCCAGATGCTGGAACGTACTTTTACCCACCCCACTGATCTGGTTATAGGAGAGATCCAGCACTTGCAGGGCTTTCAGATCGGCCGGGAAATCCTCGATCTCCTTCAAGCGATTGTGCGTGAGATTAAGCAGCCTGAGGTGTTCGAGTCCCTTTAATCTCTCCTGAGGCAGCAGCTCCAGCTCGTTTATGCTCAGATCCAGGGTCAATAGTTGGAGCAAACTTCGGAAAGCGCTGGGTGACACCCGCGAGATCATGTTGTTGCCCATGAACAAGTGCATCAACGCTGGGAAAGCCTCGAAGTCTTGGCTGGTGACGATTGTCAAGTTCGTCCCCGATATGTGAATCTCCTGGAGGGACGGATACTTTGCGTTCGAACTGACCTCGTGTATTCTGACCAAAGGATTGGCCGTGACGTTCAGCCACGTCAAGTTCGGAATGTTTTGGGCGGACAGAGCCACCGCTGGTATCTGGTGGAATTTGTTCCCGGCCAGTTCGATCTTGCGAAGCAGATTCGAGCGAGCGAAAAAGTTGGCCGGCAGAGCAGTCAGGTGATTATGACTCAGGTCGACGGACATCAAGCGCGACAGATTGACGCCGGCGAAGCCGGAAAGGGTCATGATGTAATTGCTACGTAGATCCAGTTCCCGCAGGCTGACCAGTCCGTTCAATCGCGACATGTCCACGTTCAGGACTACGTTGCTGGCCAACGATAAAAATTCGACCGTAGTGGCGTTCGCGAAAACGTCGTACGGGATTTCCTGAAATCTGTTCCCGTCCAATTTCACTTCCTTCAGCGAGTCCAGGCCGAGGAGCAACAGGCTTGGCAGAGTTCGAAAGAGATTGTTGCTCAGCAGGAGCTTAGCCAGGTTCTTGTTCTTAGAGAATATTTCCGGTGGCATTCGGTGCAACTGGGCGGAGTCCATGGCTAGGTGCTGAAGCGACGGCAGACCGTCCAAAGAGTTGCTGTTAATCTGGCTGAAATTGTTGTTGGATATCCTCAATACCCGCAGCCCTGGAATATCCAAGCGGTCCAACGCAGTGGCGGTGAGATGATTGTGTTCCAAATTCAATTCGTAGAGATTGTTCAATCCTCTGAAAGCCCCGTTCTCGATCACGCTCACGGTGCAGTTCTTAAGGTTCAACGTCCTGATCGGTAAACCCTCTTGAAAGATCTTATCGTGCAGCACGTTCAAATGATTATTAGCCAGGTCGAGCACGCGAAGTCGCTTGAGGGCGGTTAGCGCGTACGGGTCCAATCGACGGAGGCCGTTGTCCTGCAGGTAAAGTTCTTCCAACTCGTGCAACTCGGAGAAAGTTCTCGCCGTCACGTGGCTCAGACGGTTCATGCTAAGCTCGAGAAACTTGAGCGCCTGCATCGGCTGAAAGGCTGTGTCCTCGATCCGCGAGATCGAGTTGTTCGTCAGGTATAATCGCTCGACCAGCAACAGGTCCCTGAACAACGGTGCCTGGAGGCGGGTTAGCCTGTTGTGTCCGAGCCACATGATCCTGACCGAGGCCTGGCCCCTTAAAGAATCATTGTGCAGAACGCCCAGGCCGTTGTTGTCCAATTGAATGGAGACCAACGAGCTGCCGCTGTTCCCATTCTGCCCGACGTCGTTCGACACTTGGAACACGTCGCCCAACACCGCGAGCAGATTACCCTGAAGGTTCACGTGCTGCAGGCTGTGGAGGGACCTCAAAGCGCCGGTCTCCATGTCCGTGATCGCGTTATTCTGCAGGTGGAGCTCGAGGAGGGACGGTAAAGGCGCGAAGACGCCTCGCTTGACTTCGGTAATCTGATTGTCCTGGAGCCGCAGCTCCCTCAACGACTTCGCCTTAGCGAAAGTTCCCACCTCCAATTCGCGTATGTTGTTCCCGTCCAGGGACAGGGTGGACAGGTTCTCGCAGTGCTCGAGAAAGTCGCGCGGCACTTTCTCGATGTAGTTTCCGCTCAAGTGCAGTTGCGCCAGCTGATTCAAGGTGGCCAGTCCGCGAGCGTCGATCCTTCTGATCGCGTTTTGCTGCAGATACACCACCGATAAGCTCGTGCTACCGGCGAAGGACTCCGCGGGTATCTCCAAGATGTTGTTCTCCGCTAGGAACAACTCTTTCAGCTCCGGCAGCCTCGAGAACACGCCGCGGATGTAGTGGATGTGATTATGGCTGAGATCGATCGATCTCAGCCTCTGGTTCGCACGAAACGTGGACACGTCCAGGGACACGATCTTGTTGTGACTCAGATCGATGGACTCGAGATCGATTAAAGATATGAAGGCGTCCTTGTCGACGAACTCGACTGCGTTATAGTAAAGGGACAAAGTCTTCAGGGACGGACAGCAACGGAAGCAGTTGAGCGGAATCTTCTTGAAGTTGTTGCTGCTGAGATCGAGAAAATTCAGGGCATCAAGTCTGGAGTATCCGTCCTCCGGAAGATCGGACACCTCGTTCCAAGCTAGCCTGAGAGACGTCAGATGTTCCAACCTTCTTAACGATGTCATAGGGAACACCCTGATTTTGTTCTCGGCCAGATCCAGATCCGTCAGCGTGTCCTCCAATCCGGCGAACGCGTACTCCGATATCTTTAGAATTTGATTGCCCTTCAGGTTCAGCTTAATTAGCGAGAGTCCGTAGAAACTGTAACTAGGCAGCTCGTGCACGAGATTCGCCTCCAAGTCCAGAGCCTTCAACGAACTTAGGGTTGCCATCGCTTTCTGCGGCACGTGCGAAAGTCGGCCGGATACCAGCGCCAAGGATTCCAAGCTGTTGCCCAATCTTTTGAAAGCGTCCTCGCTAATCTCGCGTATCGCCGAGTGCGATATCTGTAGATGCCTGATCTGCGAGCCGGCTGGAAACGCGGCGGGTCGAAGTTCCTCCACCTTTCTGTCTAACTCGTAAACGCTTAGGGATTGGACTATCGCCCCTGGAACAACGGCGAGGAGCAACGGTAATTCATGGAGCCTCTACTCTGCCTGCATGCAAAACCGTCTAGCTCTAATTGAGAATACAACCCCGTCGTATTAATGCGAGCGCGCTTAAGTCGTGCCCGCGCAGAAAGGACAGGAAGATCCCGTGCGGCGGAAACGAAATCCCCTTATATTTATCCTAATGTACCCGCTCGCGTAACGGAAACGTGCATGCACAATACGTACCTTCCCCGTCAGCCGCGCGTATCACGCCGGACAATGCGCTCCTGAGAGACTCCTCGGTGGCCCCGGCGCATTCCAGGAACAGTCCGTCCTCGAAATTGTAGCAGGGACAGCCGGGCAGAGTATCCGGCGGCGGGCACTTGGCGCTTTTCGCCTCCTGCGTCGCCATGCAGGCCGCCAGAACCACCGAATAGATGAAACGAAATCCGTCGCGGCTACCTCGAGACTCATTTCCTCCACGCGACGAGCCCGAGTCCCGCCACTTGTGCCTCGTTCGTGGCCACGTCGTCCACATATTATTATTATCGCGCCGCACCGTTTTCGGCTCCCGATCCGCTCATTGTTCCTTTATAATGTCCCTCGATCTTGCCCTCGCGCTCCTGAAAACATCGAGACCCTCCGATTAGGTCGCGCAACGAACTGGCCTCCCAGTTTCGCAATGTTTGCTGCGCCGAACGTTATACCGAGACCACCACCGGATCGTTGGCAGGATGTGGAGAAACTTCCGGCGCTCGGTGGTAACTACCAAAACTTTGGACAAAGGTAACTAGTGTATCTTGCGCCGCGGCGGCCGGTTGCATTCGACTAATAGACCGACTTAAGTATGCATTCGTGGCCGCCCTGAACCAAATGCCTCGACTCTCGAAGTATCCGTTTGAAAACGACGAGTTTAGCCGTGCAACGCCGCCCTAATGTACAACCCCGTGTTGATTATTTTGTGACGGTTGGTTTAACAGCTTGGTCGCGTGTTACGCGACAATAGTACTATTTCTTACGATTCTACGGTTTTTCACTTACAGACCTTATCACTCCATCGCAGTTGAATCAGACGTGAATCTAATAATATATTCGACAGCAGACAGATATTCATTATTCGAACGCGGAGCGATAATCCGAGTCCTCGCATAAGCATTCGGCGCATCGTTCGTATGCAATGGAAAAAGGGAGCACACTCGTTATCGTCGCGGATGCAAATTCCGCGTTTCGTGACCATATCGACGAGGCACTATTAAAGACTGCCAGTCCCCGTGTAAATTGCTGTGCAAGGAAATGGGCTTGGACTGTTTTTTATTTCATTTTAACCGCAATATATTCTAGAGGACGTCAAAGAATAGCGAATTTTTCTGGCACGCAAACTCCCATAAGGCTGGCAGTCTTTCGCAGTATCACGTCGGTGCAATAATTATTATGGGATTGTTAGACAAGGATAGCAATTTTGTTTGTAAAAGATAGACATATTAATATAAAGTGTCTACTGTTTCGTCCAATCGAAATTTCCGAAAAGTTCAATGAATTTAATCGTTATCATTTCATGGAGATAAAGGTTTGCGATTAAACAAATTTTGCTCGTACATATTGACGCTTTTTTTCAAATAATTTCAGTAGTTATACGCGCTTTTTAGATAAAATATAACGAAAATGTTGAAAACTCCGATTGAGTAGAGTCAAATAATCTTTCATTTGAATTAGTCAACCCTTTATCGCTCAGACCCTTAAATAGTTATTGCCAAACACAAGAAAAAAGCATGAGGAAATGTAGAATTCATTTCAAGAGGGAATTCTTGAGGAAGTACTTGAATCTTTTAAGTTCAAAACGTTATTCGCTTGCCTATCATTAAAACTGCAGGTACCAAAATTTACTGTAGCTTTAAAATGAATGTTGCATCGGTGTAACACTGAGAATCAAAGGGTTAATTAGAATCTACTTTAATTACAATTCAGAATCGTGCTATTACAGAACAATCGATTTAATATAAAACATAATGTATTCCTATAATATTTGAAATTTCCCTAACAATGGCTATTTAGAATACACACAATAGCGGGGTAGGAAAAAGTGATCAAGTTTTAATTTTAGAGCTCTGCGTTTTCTAAAAGAACTGAATGTCGGATTATAGATTTTGCAGGGATAATAGAACACCGTGGTCATGAATGTGCGCGAGTAATTCCTATTAGACGAAGCAAAGAATCGTAAATATTCGTCTCGAAAGCTGTTCGGGTAATTTCGACAATACGAACGTTTCCGAAATCCGAGTCACGGGCGAGAGCAAGGTGAGCGATCGGCGCGCCTCGTCCTTTACACCTCGGTCGTCGTAGCATCCGGACGAGTCAACAAATGGTGCGTGATACATTTAACCTATACGACGCTACCTATCTATTCTCGGGCTTCCCCCTACTACCCTGTACACTCGTTTACTTGTTTCAATTAACTAATACGCGATTAATTAGCAATCATTTTGACATCGTGGAAGTAGATCATATAGCTTTTCGAGTCTCTTTGGCCGATGTACGATCGAGATGGGTCGCGCGTCTCTTCTTTCGTTAGCTCCGATTGTTGGGTAAATCGTTGCAACTTTTTGGAATTAATTGAACAATTCTTCGGGTTTTATCGTATTTTGTTTGGCCCAGCATTCGGTTTTCGAGAAAATCAAAGCATACGTGTATTCTGTTACAAGCCTGTTGCAAGAATTTCCGGCAATTTCCTTCGTTCTTTCGTCCAATATAACTACTGCGACGCCATTCCTTGAAGTTGCTTTTCTTTTGTTACAGGTCTGGTGAAGGGTGATTGATATCACGCAACATACTTATAATAAAGCAGCAGTATGTAACTGTGCATCATAAGAATAGAGAAAATATTCTGATGGACAACTGGTAACACGTAATGTATTATAAGAAAGGTTAACATTTACGTATATAATATTGTTGGTTACAAATGTATTGTTGTTTTTTATTGGACTTTGGTCATGGGCGATACATTATTCATACATGTATATTTTACGAAGAATAATGTATAAATTCAACCATACAATCGAGTCAATGAACATTTCAAAGTTCTTAAACAGAATAGTAAACATCGAAAAGAAATAGAAACATTCATTTACGACTGTATTCCGGTCGAACTTTTTGTCGTAGCTCCGCCGTTGTTTTCTCGATACTCTTGTTATCCCCATGCTCGGTCACAAGTACGGTCAAGTCGTATTTTCGACGCAGGATTCGCCGCGTGCCCGCGTAATTGTAACCTTGCCCTTGATGCCTGATAGTTTCCGAGTTTTTATTACTACACAAACAGCATTGCGAGAACTTGTACCAACGCGACATAGTTCATTGATAGGCACACGAATATGTTTGAAACTTTGACAACAAACATTCACGGTACAGTTTTGAGAAATGTATCCCATTACCTACAGTCTTGACTGTAGGAATATGAAATTGCAGGGCTTTAAAAGATTCGTAAATACTCAGAAGTATTTGAATCTAAATAATAATATTACTTCTGCATTGATAGAAAGCATATCAGTATTTCCTCAACAGACGACGAGAAGGAGAAATAAGATGCGAATCTCTGTCGATTTGTTTGTTCCCCCCTACTCCCCCTTTTTAGCATCACCTACTCCAGTGATCAGGACGATCATCGGGCAATGCTGCATCAGTCAACGATGTAAGTATCTTTATAGTTTATTAATCCTTTCTTTTTTTTAATAATCTTTCGTTTCCATCATCTAGAATTAATTGTAAGAACAAATGAGTAACCAAATTCGTTCCTTTTATGTTTCAGCGGGTTCGGTTCGTCGGTATTTGGACAATTCTGGCGATCGCTCGCGATGCGATCGGTAGAGTCAGTGTTTAATCCGTTCAAGTTTTTTCTTGTATCGAGTCAGTGAGTTCGCCGATAGTAAATATTACGCGGTCGCGACAGGACTTTTTTATCGTTTCGGTATTAGAGTCATGTGTCCTGCTCCTGTGATCGGGCGATCATCGGGCGTGCTGCGTGAGACAGCAACGTAAGTATCATCATAGTTTCTTCACCTTTTTTTTTATAATCTTGCATTTTCATTAGCCAGAACTGATTGTACGAACAAATCAGTAACCAATTTCGCTCTTTTTATTTTGCAGTGACTTCCAGTTCCTCCATGGTTCTGGTGGTTGGCAACTTTTGGTGATCGCGCGCAATGCGATCGGTAGAGTCAGTGTTTGATCCGTTCATGTTCTTTTGCGTTGCTTTAAGAGCGCAGCCGCTCTGAGTGAAGTTAGATTTAGTAATGGTACGCGATATTAGAGTCAGTGAGTGCATCGATTACAAGTGTTAGATTTAGTAATGATACGCGATATTAGAGTCAGTGAGTGCGTCGACTACAAGCTGTGATCAGGACGATCATCGGGCAATGCGGCACCATCCTACAATGTAAGTATCTTCATAGATTATTAATACTTTTTTTTTAAAATGGTTTTGAACTTTTATTATCTGGCTTCAATTGCAATCGCAAGTTACAAATCAGGTTCCTTTTAATATGTTACAGCAGCCTCCCTGATGACTTCCTACATCATCCCTGGTGGCTTCCCGGAGCATCCCCGATGACTTCCCACGGCATCCCTGGTGGCTTCCCGGAGCATCCCCGATGACTTCCCACGGCATCCCTGGTGGCTTCCCGGAGCATCCCTGATGACATCCTGCAGTATCATCGCATGGGTAGAGTGAGTACCCCAGAATTGGGCATTTTAAGTTCCTCCGGTCACTCAATCATGCCGCAGGACGAAAGGTCCGAAACGGCACGGGTGATTGGTTGTATTACGTAGAATTTTTGCCAAGCACAGTGACCGTGGGTATATGCAAATATACTCATGAGTAGTAACATTTCATTGTTTTATATTAGATGAGGCTAGGTCTTCTTGTACTACGCGATTTTTCATATTTTTGTAATATTCAATTCGGGATTTAGTATAAAAGACTATTTATTCCTGATAATTAACAGGAATCCCTTTCAATTGAAAAATATCTTTACCAAATATATTTTCACTATTCGAGTATTTGATCGAATAAGTATGAAATAATTAGTCAAATGCATAGTGACGTTGAATATTAAATGAAATTATATGAATATTGAAGTTAGTTTTTAGTGCTGAAGTCGGATACCCTCCGACTTCGTTCATAATTCTAACTATTGCACAATGATAACATCTACGCATATTATTATTGCTGTGGTAGCGACAATGAGTATATCTTGTCTGCGATCTTTGCCGCGTATCAATTTGTTCTCTGCGTATCGGAATTATCGAATAACTGAGTTTATTCGATATCCATACCAGAATCTTTAGCGTATAAAGACATCGGTATCTCGTTTTTCCTTGCGACGCATAAATCGAACAAAATGTACAAGAAGACATTTCGCGACGGGTAGTTTTCGAAGTCAAGGCAGCAATCTTAACACCAAACTGGCGTTTTAGAAGAAATGCCTTGATGACGGGAACGCCCGAGGATGTTTTAATTAACTTGTTCAATTTTGTCGAGTCTTTCTCTTCTTCAGAATTCTTGCATAATAAATTAACGTAGATTTACTTGAATATCATTTTACAATAGAGTCATTGATTTGCTTTTTCAATACATTAGAGTCATTCAGTTAACTTTCTGATAAAGTAGAATCATTAAATTTTCATTTCAAATAAAGTCATACTGATCATTTGTTTAGCCCGTTAGAAAATGTATATGTATTAAACACTTTTTTAGATGAGGATTTTCAGGTTTAACCCCTTCCGTGTTCACTGCCTCGATCTCATTCACGTGCCCAGGTGCTACTTGATTGGGAAAAAGGCGGTGGGCATGATGACCCTAATTTTTAAGCTAATCATGTGTTTTTGGCGGCTGGCAATGCATTGGTGTATCGTGCACGACGTACATTCCGCATTGTGTGTGTGGTTAGGCTGTGGATTTGCGTCGTTTCGTTTGAAATAGTAATTAGTAGCTTCACTGTTCAATTCAATCACGAATGTACCGCATTCGTATTCTTTGAACATCCACTTGTTGCACAAACTGTGCTATTCCTTACAAATATCTCTCCATTCCTTAGAAATAAATTGCCACTCATTATAAATATATTGCCGATACCTCGGGTACTTTATTAACTTTTTAAAACGTCGATCTGCCTTTTATCGCGAGAACGCAAAGATCCCAGGCATTGCCAGTCGATTTCAGTGAAATGGTACGTACCTTAGAGTGTGTTTGATGTATGCTCGCGCTCGGGTGTCGGAGGCGTCCCGGGACGTCCTCCCTAGTGTAGGCCCTTGCACCCGGGCGTTTGTGTGAGAACCGTGGAGCGTATGTTTTTTTTGGTGTGTGTGCTTTGCCATTTTTAAATATAGGGTGAGGTAGGATAGGTAACTTACCGTCTGGTGTGTGTGCTAAATATAAGTAGGTAGGGCCGGGCAGGTTGACACATTCTCTGATCGGGTAGGCCCACTTTTTCGCGTGTTCAACCTGTTTCAGGAAATCTGAGATTGAAAAGTCAAGTCTTAGCTGGGCGCGAGCGAAGAATGCGTTCGCCTCTGGCTTTGCACATTGACTTTTCGAACTCCACCCGCGGTCGCGGTCGCGTATTAGGCCCCGAAACGAATTCGCATTCAGGCTCGAGACTGCTCGTGCGCACGAAGAACGATTCTTGAATTTAATCGTTAATTTTGCTATTTTCTGCAATGGCATTTTTTACGATTATACTCGGTCGTGATTCGTCCACGGGTGTTCCCATCTAGATCCGCGTTTTCACATTTTTATTTCACCTTTGTATGTTTTTCCTTGGTTTCCGAATAGAGTCTCGAGCTTAGACTAAGTTTCAGCGGGCATCGCGCCCGAAGAAAAGAAGAGGCCACAGGCCGAAGAGGCCCGGCAAACTGCCACTCAAGAGGGCAACTACTAATGGCTCTGCATTCTCAAAGAGAATGGAGAGTCATTCTCTGTTACTACTTTGTCACTGTGCTTGATTTAGCTGCATGTAGTAGTATTTTCAGCTTGGCCCGTTGCGGCCCAACGACCCCTGGGCAAAAATCGCGTTTTTATTAGAGTCGCGCAAAATTTGAGAACGGGTTGAATTAGAGTTGCGAGACATGAAACTCGGATTTTTAATTAGAGTCGCGAGATATTTGATTTTCGCGTATTCTTAGAGTTGCGGCCAAGTTCGCGGATTTTTAGGTAGACTTGCGATTACTTCAATTCCTCGGTTTACAGCAGAGTTGCGAAACATATGAATATCGCGTTTTTGTTAGGTAGAGTTGCGCATAAACGTCTTCACGGTTTGTCTTAGAGTTGCGATGACATGGAGATCGCGTTTGATTTAGCGTTGCGAATAAAATATCGCGTTTGTTTTTGCAACTTTGTTCTTCTTAGATTTTAGCTTTGTATTAGCTTCTAATTCTTGCGGCAACTGCATTTGCCTATTGTTTATCATATCTAATTTTCTCAGATAATAGTATAGTAGCTTCCAGTTAAATTCTGAGAGAATTTTCAGTTCAACTTTATTGAATTATTTTGTCAGGGCCACTCTTAAATGTTAGTGTTGCGAGACAATTGCATCGCGAGTTCCAGTTAGCGTTGCGTTTAACAAAGATCGCGTTTTTAATTAGAGTTGCGAATACAAATGCCCAATTGCTCCTATTTGGGAGCACGTTCCCGAGCCACGTGGACAGTGGCACATCGTCGGCAGCCAAGGACCACGGCTGCACCCCCTGCCCATTCATCCCCTTAGAGTTGCGTTTTACTAAATAATTGGTGCATAGAGTACAGAGTCAGTATTTTATTAGTGTTGCGTCGAATCGCGAATTTGCTAATATTTCTTGTTTCTTTTTAATTAGAGTTTAATTTGTTGAACTAGAGTTTCCTTTTGGTATTGATATTTGAAGCACCACTCGCGTTTAATTAGTGTTGCGAAAGATAATTTTCCACTCACGGTTTGAACGAGTGGACTTGTCGGTAGCCCTTCTGGCTACCTATTCCTTTTTGTTGTAATCAGAGTTGCGAACCCAGTTCCCCAATTGCTCCTATCTAGGAGCGTGTTCCTGAGTCACCTGCATGGTGGCATGTTCCTGAGTCACCTGGATGGTGGAACATCATCGGCAGCCCAGAACTACGGCTGCAACCCCTCCCATTCACCCCCTTAGAGTTGCGTTCTATTAAACAATTGGTGCATAGAGTATAGAGTCAGTATTTTATTAGTGTTGCGTCGAATCGCGAATTTGCTAATATTTCGTCATTTCTTTATTATAGTTTAATCTGTTGAATTAGAGTTGCATTTTGGTATTGATATTTAAAGCACTACTCGCGTTTAATTAGTGTTGCGAAAGATAATTTTCCACTCACGGTTTGAACGTGTGGACTTACAGGTAGCCCTTCTGGCTATCTATTCTTAATCATTTTTCTTTTCTTTCAGCATCTTTTTCTGTCTCGATCGTCTGTTACTGGAAATACTGATAAAAACTTAAATATCTGATTAGCCATACTAGTATAATTACTTCAAGTTTCATGTCCAATATTTCATTTAAATGGTGAAATATTATATTACGGTCTTTGAATTTTTCTTTAGTTTATTTTACAAACCCGAATAGATGATAGAGTTGTAATTAAAGTTTGTAAATTCAATTCATAGACACAGTACTAGTGACTGTTCGTTGACAGAGTTTTGTTCTTAGATTTTTGCTTCGACCGTTGCACTTTTATTTCTACTTTTTTTATTTTAGTGGAGTAAATTGTTACAATTTTTCGAATCTGCTTGTGCAGAAATAAAAATTCACTTACGATATCCGTCCATGTTTATGAGAATCCTTGCAAGAAAAATGTTCTTGACTGTAGTTGGGACTGGCCATGGTGAGAACAGGAGTATTGTATTTTGCTTTCGCGTAATCGTCTGCTGCTTCTTTTTTAGAGAAGCAAAATAGAATAAATGCAGTGAAACGTGATTACTTTCAATTCTGAGTTTTTGATTAAACAGAGTTTACATTAAATTATTATAGCTTGTACATAGTTATCTGATTACTAAGAAATAAACTATGAGAATCAAATTTCTTCTCGTTTTTTTCCTGGTATCGCTATGCTTAGATTGATGCCACATTCATTTTATTAAGAAAGTATCACCTTGGCCAAAATCCAATTACTGATTTGTCATATTGTTATTAATAGACTGTGGATTTTTGTGTAAATTCGAATTTTTGGTAATACAGTAAAAAAAGCAGAGCTTTGGTAGGGAATTATTTCACCTACCAAGTATTATAAAACGCTGTATAATTTGAATAATTTGTATATTTATTCATATTAAGTGCATCCTGTGGAATTTTGCATCTTTAAATTTTCTATAAATGCAAAGAAATCCACAGTCTGGTTATTAAAGTGTCAATATAAAATTATTGTCCTGTTTTAAATGATTTTCTTTCAGCTGCAATTTTTTTTTCGTTTTTTTTTCTGAGGGGGGTTGGGAAGACTACTAATTTGGTGCATGAGACTGTTACAGAGCCACAGGTGATTTCAATTGTTCTAAATAAAATTCCAAAAATTTTAAAGTGTTGTGAGTACATAAAAGGCTCGAAAGTATAATATAGCATGGCAATCAAAAGGAGTATTACTAAAAGATGGGTGGAAATTATGGAACAAAATCCGAGCCTCATCGATCCAATGACCAAGGTTTGAAAACTTATTTTTTTATGAAACGTTATTAATCGTTTCGCGTTAGTATCTGTTTCAGAAACTTCAAGATACACATTTGGTTATCAAAGAAGAGGATTCAGGTTTATTACATACAGTACAACCCCCCCCCCGCCCCAACCCTTTATTAGAAATACCATTTAGGTAGGCCCAATTATAAATTGGTCAAATGTTTAGCTCATGATATAGGTAGGATGTATTTGGGTTTACAAAATTCTTAGATTCTTACGTAGGTAGGGTTTAACAATTTTTTTTCGCGTGAGTTTCAGTCTGTGTCAAGGTTTGAAAACTTATTTTTAATGAAGTGTTATTAACCATTTCGAGTTAGTATCTGTTTCAGAAACGTCAAGATAATCAACTGGTGCGTACTCAAGGAAGAGAATTCATTAAGTGCCTAAAATAGTGACCAAAACCGATCTTTTGAGATCGTTCCATTAGATTTTGTATTTCTGCGCAGGAATGTTATTTCTGCATACTTATTATATAATTTGTACATAACAATTAATTCTATTATGCTACGATACCTAAAAAAAGATAACAATAATAATTACAATAATAATAACCGTTCTAAATACTTTTCGTACAAAGTTAAACCATGTTTTATAGGACAAAAGCAAGTGTCCGGATACTTTTGAGCGGTAGTGTACATATAGTACACCCCCTTCTCACTCCGTCTCAGCCCCTGTTTTTCATTTTATTAAAAAGATCATTTAGGTAGGCCCAACTATAAATCGAACAAATGTTTAGCTCATTATGTAGGTAGGATTTATTTGAACGAAAACAATCGATTGTTACACAGGCAGGCTTTACACGAAACGAAACCATTAGATCTTTACTTAGGCAGAACTTGGAACATTTTTAGATATTGTACATAGGTAGGGTTTAAGAACTGTTTTTTTCGCGTGAGTTTTAGTCTGTTTCAAGAAACGATGAGACAGCGCTGGATCATCAGGAAGGTAATCAGGTACACGTGTGTGTATGGGAAAGTATTTGTTAGAGTTTTATATAGGTAGGATATTTCGATCAATGTCTTAGATTGAGTACCTTAGGTAGGATGCTTTTAATATTAAGTTAGATTTCTAATTAGGGAGGATATTATCAATAGCTATAAGTTAACATTAAGATAAGGATGCGTAGCTTTTAAGTTTTAATTAAGTAAGACACATATTTTTAGTATAAGATATTAGTTTGTAAGATGTCAGCAGCGTTCGACACTGCAGTGCCCAAGTAGGCACGCTAGCGTTAAGATTAGTTAAGCGTATAGTAATTAAGAACATGTTCGTTTAGCTATTAAGTAGATTTACGCTAGACGACACTTGTGCTTTAAAGTACAGCCAGGCATCATTGTTCGCCTTTTTCTTTAATGCAAATGCAGTGTTGCAGAATGTACGAATACTTTCTACACCCATTGTCTGTTAGAATAATGGTGCAGGCGTACTGTAGTGCGATTGTGTCCCGCGTAAAATTAAGTTAATCTTTAAATTAAGGGGTTTTCATTCCTCCATCCGTCTTGCAATCTTTCGATTTTGCTTTGATTTGAGAATTTTCTAAGGCCTCCTCTTGCTGTCTGGCTTGCGGGGCGCTTAATTAACGAACGCTCTGGAAACTTACAACAAAAGGAGCAGGGTTTTTCGTTGTGAATTATAGTAGAGTTTAGTTCTTTTGAAAACGAAGGGTGGGACGTCGTTTAAACGTGGGGAGGGTGGGTCTCCATCGCAGCAACCTCCACGTGGTGAGACCTGGGCAATCAATTATTCGCTCTATAATTATTATTCGAGTCTTTATACTGTTTGATAAAGTGGACAAGATGAGATTAATTATTATATAGCGAATAATTGAGCTGATTGGCTGCGCGTTACATGTATCCGACATGTGACGTATGAATAGGAACATTCGTTAGGCTATAATGGAATTTTGTAGTAGTATAATCAGTTTTACAAGTCGTTAATTAGTATAACAATAGAATTTTGGTAGTTAAAATCTGTCCAAGTATGCCCGCGTTCGGAATCTGTTTTGTTAGGGAATCTGTCAAATACAGTTGTATTATTATTATATATTACGTAATATTAATAATACAATGTAACAAGGCAAATCGTGGCGTAAATTATTTCAGTTTGTTCGTTACACCGACGTAGTATTGTCCGTAATTCAGATTCTGTTTCTTATTTTAACCGCAATATATTCGCAAGGGCGTAAGGGAACAGCGAATTTTTCTGGCACGCGAACTCTCATAAGGCTGGCGGTCTTTAGTTGTATCTCGTCGGTGCTACTACTTTCACTTTTATTCGCATACTCGAGATCTTTGGTTTTTTCCCCTGATAATCATGCCGCAGGCAGGAAATCGCGGTGACAACCCGTGTGCTGCGCGTGTATGTGTGTGCGTGTCGGACTTTTTAAATGGATTGCTGGAGTGCGTGGCGAAATATTCTAAGAAAATGTTAATACCTTGGTTATCCACGCACGCGAATTTTTTCATTGCTCGGTACCTTAATGCAAAAGTTATTCGAATAAGAAATTTTCCTGGCGTACCGTAAATTGCCGTACAGTTTTAACGATATCTGGCCAGCACAGTTTGGTGTAGAATTGGGCCACACGCGGCAAGCAGTTCATCAGTTGGTTCTTAGGCACACCAGTGGCCACGAATATTGCAGCAAGTAGAACTCGTAGAAAGAATCGCGATCTCTAAGGCCAGATGGTCGTAATTTAGTGTCCGTAGTAAATCTTCAGGGCTTGGATGCTGTCACCAGGGAGATGCGTGGCTACATTTGGGAAAATATGAGCGCATCGGCCGGCTGCTGGTCACGGTTTATGGATAGATGTTCCTTGGAAATAGTGCGAGTCACGTCCAAGAATATTCTCAGGAATAGGGAGGCACACGGTGTCGTAAGTTTCCGGTGCAGGTTATTTTTTTTATATCGAATTAGAAGGACAAGTTTGTCAGGGGTGTTTCGCTTGCAGGAGCTTCGCTTGCCGGTAGGTCAGACAGTGAAGTAGAGAAGATCAATATTCGCTCCGACGTTCCGTTCCCCCGGTCTTGTAATTATTGCACACGCGTAATGCAAGTTTTTAATCATTAGCGGTCGCGTGTAGCCGCGGTTCAAGCCTGATTACGCGCTGTGCAACTCGGGGTCTATTAATACGATCTTTAAAAGGGTAACTCTTGCGCCCGGAATGGGGCAGGTGTTGTTCGAGACACGTGCGCAGATCTAATTCGCAAAGTGCTCCCCTAGAATTTGCATCGAATAGGTGACGAGAGTAGTTCGTCGAGATCGTTCGTTTCATTGCGCGCTCTGCGCTCTTTCGAAACTTGGATTCCTTTTACCGGCGGGGCACTTCGGCGAAGTTTCTCTACGATCCCGAGAGTTCGATGGAGTTGTTAGCAAGCGATAGAAATTACGAATTCGTGTTCGCACGCGGGATAGAAAAACTCTAGAACCGCAGTAAATCGGTGGCCGTTAATTCGCAGTTACCGAACTGCCGATTTCTAACCGGGAATTTTACAACTTGTCCGAACAACATAGGTTCCGACGTTTTAAGTTCGAATCGTAGCCCCGTCTCGGGTCAGTTTCGATTAAAAATCTTCCAAAGAGGTCCGTTTAGCTCTCCAGCTGCGCTTCGATAACATTGAACGCCAAGCCTGATTATAATTTCGAGAGTAGTGACCGTAATTGCGCATTCCTTGTTCCGGTTAATTAGTGTTTCTAGAAGTGCACAGGTATCGCGGCGGTAAGGTGATACGAAGTTCCTCGTCGGTTGTCTCTCGTCGAGAATACGTCGTATGGGAACCGGCCGAAATATGGTACGGTTTAATAAAGGTGCCTCGGATTCCTCTGTAAACGAAGGTACGGCTGTATTGCGACAGACAGTTGTGGTACATTTAATTAAGCGTCGCAAGAGACGCTTAATCTCCAAACTGCATTCGCCGAGTCGAAGTGCACCGGCGAAATTGAATATTTTCCTTCCATCGTCCCCGATCCTTACTCTCTGTTTATCTCCCCGTGTCCTGGAAAAAGATATCCCGCCCGTCGGCTGTCCGCGAATCTAATGCAGATTATCGCGTGGCGGATTCTGAACAGAGAAAACCGATGAATATCGCGACTGTACACTTTCCGGGTCTGTTTTCGATCGGCGGCAGAGATTTTCAAAAAGTAGATGTCCAATATATACGTATATCGTGCTCGAACGACTCTGACGGTGCCACGTATCTTTATCTCGAGCCTATAAATATTACCCTCGATTTAAATCTATTGATCCCGCGTGAAAAAAAGCAAGCTGAACGCGATTGAGATTATTTATACTAGGCGCATAGTCGAAGGGAGTGTACCTTCGTTATTACGCGACTCGGTCGAGTAACGATGAAAAAAAAACCTTCGAAGGATCGCAAATAGCGCGGCAAACAGGAATCTGTGGAACCGTGGAAGGAACTGTAATTTCTATTTCGACGGTGAATCCCGGGCAGTCGAAGTGCACTTGAGCCTTCCATTATCAGAGTTTCGTACCGGTGGAATTGACTTTGCGCTATAAGAGCAAGTTCCAAACTGATCAGACTTAGGAAACAGGGAAAGAGCCTTTACATTCACGAGAGCGGAATTCATTAGTGAAACATCAATCGACTGATATAATCCATGCGCTCTGTGTACAGAGAAGATTCTCCTCAATTTTTGTATACACACGATCGACCCCTCTGCCTGCTATTCCGCGTACGTATTATCTCTGATCGATCCCGCACAGTTTGAATCCCCCGAGCGCTGTCCACAATACACGGCCACTCGTCGCTTCTACTTTCGCATCTGACAATGACTGTGTCGAGAGGCCTGCAAACCTCTCGGTTACTTCTCCGATGCTCGGTGAACTAGTTTCGGTAATGATAGATTATTAGGATCCCGCTCTCTCGTGTAGCCTCACAGCCGTCCACGTAATCGGAGCATAGTAACTCGAAATCATTCTAGAAATAATAGAAACAATTCAAAGCATGTCGACCGATTCCTGAAACGGCCTGTCTTTGCGAAAATGCCCGAATCCTCTCCTCCGTAATATGTAGGTCCTCGATGAATCGGCCTCTCGTGTTCACTTTATCCACTTGAGCGCGCAAGCTTCTCAATTACTTTCCGTTCAAAGAACGCGAGCCGCCGGCCATTGATGGTCCCCGTAATCTGGACAATGTCTATGCGATTTCAACGATCTGCGTCGGGATCGGGTCATCGATTTGCCGCTGGAACGAGCCGCGGTCCCGACCTTTCGCTCCATTAAGGCTGCAGGAAAATTCAATTCCGACGCAAGCGCGGGCTCTTGGATTAAGAGTAAATCGTTAGCGCAATTGTTTCTTTAAAATCTTCGGTGCAGATTATCGGTCGTTTCCCCTTTGATCCATTCATAATCGTCTTCCGACCCAGTTTCCTAAATCCACCAACACGCGGACAAAAACCAGTCGCCGGAGACTTGCACAGGGGCATCTAACGAGCCACCTAGTGGCTCGCAGTTGTTCACCTATTTAAATACGACCGACGATGGTAATGAGAATGCAAATGGTACGACACGCCCGTGCCAGCCTTCCTGCACACGACAGGGAATAATAAAAGGGGGAGCGACGCGGTTGCCTTTCCGCGTTTGTGGCTATCCGGAATACGCGTGCATCGGTATTTTGCGACGATGTCGCGGTCTTGGTAGGAGGATTGTAATGCAGGATGCCGTAACAAGACTTGGAAGTGCACTTGGAAATAGGCGACTCGAATATCATCAGCACGGTTACTCTCTTTTTGTACATGGTTCATTGGGTCGCTGTGCTTGTCGTTCTTAATCGATCTTACCCAGCGTTCATTGTTAGAAATATGCTGTAAAGGTTCCTCGCGTAATTTCCGACCGCGGCTGGCCGATATTGCGGCAGCCTGACTCTTCCAGGCCAACGAATCTCCTTATAATTCGAGCAAAAAGTAACAGCATTCCGGATACTCCGATACGAGGCATGCGGCTTACGGAAGCGGGGCTGATTATTAAAAGCTAAACTCCACTACGCCGTTGCCGTGCGATGGTATGGAAACGGGCAGGAGAGGATAGAGAAAAACGAGCGCGAAATCCGGTGGAGTTGTCGGTCGGATGTAACCTTCTTAAGCTCTTTGCATAAAATTAAACCTAATCATATTCATTCTCGCGAGTACAGTTCCTCGAAATCCTCGGAACGCAGCCGGAACATCGCGAGCCTGAATTTATAATGATGACAATGGAAATTTGTACGGCGAGTACCGAGGGGTACCTTCGTGAAATTTCGTTCCGCTGTCACTACGATAATTAGCTTCAAGTTCGTAGATACGATAATCTCCAAGAACGCTACACCCTTGTGACAGAAATCCGCGAAGAGTAAACGGCCGGCGTTTGTCGGTCCTTTTCTATTTTCGCGTTCGTGTGAAAACTTTGGAACTCTTGCGTCGAGCAGAGGTCATCTGTTAAGCCGACAATTTCTCATAAACATAATCAGCAGGTGGTAACCTAATTACCAGCTGGATATTTTGCACAACTTTTGCGGGGATCGCACTTCGTAGCAAGTTTAAAGGACAAGAACACTGGTGGCGGTGGCGATAAAAATTCGAAGGGTGCGTTGACGCACGGCCTTTGAGGTCGAGCGAGGAAGCTCCTTTGGCATACTCGTGCCAACGGGAAGCACACGTCAGACATAGCGAATTCCATCGAGGGAAGCCGGCGCGCGGAATTATGGAAAGTATTCCTTTCGTTAGCCATCCGCGCCGGTCGCGGTATTCACGGGAAAGCTGCTTCGGTTTCTTCAAAGGGGCCGTCGACGGCACGAAGTTGATACGCGAATCTCCTTAGCATGAGGGCAAGAGATTTGTGTATTAATAAGAAAGAGAAAACCGGCGGGAGATGGGAATAGAAACTCGACTCGGCTCGTAGCTCGAGATGGCGACCTTTTTCAGTATGCTTCTTGTAACAAGCTTAACATCGATCCGAGTCCAGAACAAGGCGGATCGTTCTGTCTTTCTTGAAACATTCAAAATGCAGACGGGAATTGGAAATAATTGTCATAAAGCGAGAAGTCGATTTTAAGCGGAGAAATGTTTCAGTAGGATAAACAGGACGAGAGGTTCATTATGCATTAATGATCTCAATGTACTAAGGTGCAGTTTAAAATAAATATAATTCAAACTGAATTTATTTAGCAAGCGTAATTGGAGTGGCAAATTAATTTTGTCTCTTTTTTGAAAAATAACAAGTAGACAGTTGTAACGGAAGAGGAAGCGGTGTTGCATCAATCGTTCCAGGTGCAACAGGAGAGGTCGAGAGGGCAGTTTCTCGATTCCTCCAGTGCCCGTTTCGTCATGGCCCAGCATCGTTAGTTACGGATAAATAAAAAAGCATCCCTCGCCAGGGATCGCAAACTTGCGACGGTGAATTAAAACCTTCGCCGGGAGGAACATTACTCTCCGTTCATAGAAATGATTCTCGTTTTATGGGGTGGCAACCGATCGATCCCATATTTTCTCGCAAAACAAAAAACAAAGTGGATCGACTTCGTCGTGTTTTATCGTCGAGTTACGAGTCCTTCGGCTCGATATCAGTTTCCCCGCTTCCGTTCCCGAGAAAAGACGCCAAGATGCGAGAGACTTTTGCTGAAGCTAGTAGTACGAATCGATATTGGTCAGACGTAGGATCGACGGGTACCGATATAATTTATCACGGACTAATTACCTCAATCTTTCCCTAGTAGAATAGTTCTTGAATCTCTCTGCGCTATAGCGTATATGCAAGAATTAAAACGTGCCCCCGGAAAGAGAGGTAGAAAAGGAAACGTTTAAAAAAAAAAGGAACATTCAATCTCGTTAATTTGATGGAAAGCTTTTTGCTTCGATATTAGTGTATGTACATACAGGTAGGATCCTCGCCGTGCAAAAGATTTCATTATCGATAATTGGGCAATTTTTAAGGCAATTAGGGAGCGCAGCTGGTAGCAACTTGCGATATTGCCGCAACGTTATTCTTCTCTGGAAGCCATGCTTCCCGTTTCGAAAATTAAAGTTTCATTCGACGAACAATGGGTAACATGGGGGAGAACCCGAATTGTTGGTATAACATGTGGAACTTCGTCATAGTTTGTTCAGCGAGACTTCACGTTTCACGAATTTTCAACTAGCCACAGGACGAAGGAGCACTTTCCTCAACTGTTAGGCAGGTGAACTTTAGGTGGCTGGTTGTATTGATCTTCTATCGTGTCTATAGCCATAAATTAATAATGCTGAGGTCATATTTATTTTTCCCTCGAAACGTTCCACCGGAACACTTCCTCCTGGCATTTGTTTATATAATTTTAATAAAACCGTCGTGGCAAAATATTAAATATTCACTGATGAGTGTTGTATATTTCGCGTGAACATTTCACTAGGGAAACAGAAATTTTCAATATTCATTTAGTGAATATCGTAAAAGTTCCATGAATATGTTATCAGAGAAACGAACGAATCGGCAGTCGATGGTTCGAAATACGTGATCTATTATCTGACGATGTAACGGATATCGAATCTATGCAGAATTTATTAATAATAAATCCGGCTTCGAATTGAAACTTGGAGCCCAACTTTTTTCGTGCGACGCACAGTTTTCATAAAACAGGCACACTGTACATCAAGAAAGAAAAATATTCCAGCATTTTCTAATAAAAAACTATGCAAAAAATGTGATGTAACTGGGTAAAAAAAAAGCTATCAAAGTGTCGGTCACTGGGAGAAGGATTTCAAATTTGCGTTGCATCGCATTTCTCGATGCGCAAAGTCGTCCAGCGTGTGGCCGCCCTGGGATTGTCGAATACAGTTTCCAGCTATTATGAATCGCACTAGTATTCTCGTAGGCATCAGTTATACGTTCGTAAGTCGTACGGAGCGGTATTCGATGCAAGGCTTCGGTAATTCCGTTGAACAGTCGCCAGTTTATGTGTCGGCGTTTCCACCCAAAGACGCTCGAAAATACAGTTTCGTGCAACGTAATAGATGCGTCGCAATGGTGCAAGACAGTGAGGCAGAGATAGTTTACCGATACTACTCGTATTTCAATGTTACACGTAATTTCATGCAAGATTCAATGTTCAATATCATTCTGCATAGATAAAATTAGTGAGGATCCATCTAGTTCTCTATTAGCAAATTTTCTCATCTCTCAGCAACGCATGCAAATGTATACTCGAGTGGAGACAATGTACCACCACCGGCTGAGAGAGTCTCTACAACGCGAATGATCAATTTATGCAGCCTTAGCGAATCCATGCTCAAGATCGATACAAAGCGTTTGGAGGCGTTTCAAGAACTTGTCCATGATACGTGTTGCGATTTAATCATCCCGGGCTAAAGCTAAAGCCTGTCGATCGCGTGTTTGTGCTCGAGATTTATATAGGCAGATTCCACGGTTATTTGCACCTCATCTGCGTCATAGATATAATATCATCCTGAAGTATCAGCCCTGTCTCCAACCCCGACGAGTATCGATCTTGCGCATTAGGAGCGAGGTACGTACACGTTAACTTGGATCCTTGCTTGCAAGAATCTCATTCGGGGCCTACAAAAAGTGTTTCACGAAGTCTTTCCCTGTACGCGATGGTATTGACGAACTTCACGTGTAGCGGAAATTTTCTCGACTTTCCCCCGGCGCGGGGTGTTCGCCGGGAGGACGAGGAGAGTTCGGGCTTAGGAAAGAGGACTCGTAGCATCTCGCGATCCTGACCAGGCAGGCGTGAAATCCTGAAAGGACTGGATCCAATCTGCTTGTAAAAGCAGAAACGCCACAGAGTGTGCATCCTGTATCTCCCGCCGCCTCTCTCGCCCCGCCCTTTCTTCCTCGTAAATCCGAGACGGTCCCGCAATCTCGATGGATTAGGTACACCCCGGCGCGATTTTACAGTGCAACAGGGAGCCAGAGATCCGCAGATATCCCTCGAAACTTTGTAAGTCCAACGACGTTGAGTCCTTGTCCAGTAAATATCCAAGGTCCGTGCCCCGTTTCCGTCGGCTGCCTTGATTCTGGGAACGGTTCTTCCTCGTTCAATGAATCACGTGGTTCAACTAAGAGGTCCAGGGATTTATCGATTGCAGTGAAGGCGGCAATCAATTGATTCCAAGAGTCCGAGCATCGACTGCGCGCACGGTCCAATTAATCCTCGCTTCTTTCCGCTTCAAGGAATCGATTCTTCCGTCTGTTTCGTTATCCATCCTTTTTATTCGGTCGTCGATATTATTCGATAATCCCTGTGTTTGATCCGCTCTTTGGCACCGAGACGTTCGCCGGATCCGATAGGAAAGTTTGAGCGTAATGGCAGGACCTTGCTCGCGGGAGAAAAAGTATCCTTCGGCGGCAGATCGTCGTTAGGAACAAACAGGATTGTCTTGCGAGAAAGCAGCCCCGTGTATCCAGGATTCTCGGTTAGATTGGAAGGATTTTCGAAACAAGATGACTTGCGTGGAATCCTTTGGTTGTTCGCGATTCGATTCTGCGAACGGTTTTCCGTGGAACTTTCTCTCCCTCTCTCTCTCTCTCTTTCTGTAAATTCTCTGGAAACTTATTTATGTCAGAAAAAAGTTTTATTAATGCTCAATAAACGCCAGGGGCGTTAAAAATTTGTCGTCGAGGATCGGTAGGAGCGAAAGAAATATCGCTGGTTGTAAAGTCAAATACAGGAGTGGCTGCCCGTGTTGTTTGCGCGCCGCAATAAAAACTGTCCCCGCCAGAGACGGAAGCATTATCTTCGGTAAGGGGAAGACTGAGCAGGGGGCAGTGGATAATCGAGGCAATCAGGCGTTAATTATTTTCGCAAGCGCAAATAACTCTTAATTCGTGGACCGTAGCTATTAGATCGGAGTTGAAAAATTATTTTCATTCGGGCACGGTTTAAGCAGGTTTTAATTAAAATTCCCTTCGAGCAAGCTGCAATTTAAACTTTTACATCGAAGCGCGTAGATAAAAATGTGTATCCAGCGATGGAAAAAAAAAGAACGAACGTTGAATGAAATGCAAGCTGGAAAAATGTTCCTTTTGAACAAATTCTTTTCCATCGCGTGTCGAATAGTGTGCATGTACGTTTCAATTTACTTCAGTAGAGTCCCGCTAACTTCTCTGTACCAGCCTGTCGACGCTTGCAATGTTGAGCCTCTCTTCGTTTCCCACTCTAAATTCATAGCAGGTGACGTGCTGTCCCTTCTTCCAATTTTTTGTTCTCGTTTAGCGTTAATGATGCGTAATTTCGCGTCGTAAAAAGAATTAGCGCTCATTACCAGTTCGTCTCGTTTCTGGCCACGACATTTTCGTTGATTCGAAGTCCCTATGAGATAATGTTGACTACAAATTATCCACGGTTCGTTGAGGAACTTGCATGATTGATGAAATCGCGCATAAAATTTAATAGTAATTCTGGCGCAAGGCTATATGCTAATTAAAATTCTGTACAAAAGCTGTTAAAATAGATTATGGTCATATGAAAGGGTTGAAACGATTGTCTTCCTTTTGAATTAAATGTTTCATTTGATAAATGAACTATTCTCTTTCTTCGTGTCCAAGTTGTGAAAAAAGAAGTAACGTTTGACAGTTCCCTGGAAACGTGATAGTGAAATTCAATCCAGACAAAGTTTGTCGAAAGGGGCATCTCGCAGCAGCCCTCCAAAGATGGGTGCAGCAAACGCGGACACGAAATTATAAGCGCTACCACCCCTCGCGTTTCCTGTATTCTTCATGCGACGGGACACCAGGGGTCCTCTTTAAGCTTCCAAACAATCCCGGAAAAGCATCCCCAAATGCACAGCCTTTGAAGGGTTTCTGCTGGATTTCAGGGTGGCTGCGGATGGTCCATCATAGCTTGCCGTAGTTTCGGAGCGCACCGGTTTCTATCAGAGGGCAAGATCAGCCACTCGAGAGTCTTGTCCCCCCTGTATTTCCGCGGTGTCGCGCGATATTAACGAAAAAATGGCCGGTCCATGCTCGCTGGAATCCAGCAGCTTCATTTCAGATTTAGGCCGCGATAGACGCACGATGCTCGGACGCTTCTCGTGCGCCGCTTGTTTCCTTGCAACGCTGCTTATCTCCGCGGTAAACGATCTTCCCCTCCCCTTCAGCTGCAAGGGAGACGGTTTCTTTCACGAAAAAAAAAAATCGGAAGAAAAGAAGGAGGGAAAGCGGCCTGGCAAAGTCGAGGCCTCAGCCCCACGGCTAACCCTCTCGTCTCCGCGTGGAAAAATCCGCGAAACATTCTGCTCGAGTATTTTGTATGCGTGCGGCATAAGCACCGCGCTCCGGAGACCATCTGATTTTTCGTCGCGATAACATGTTTTCATCGAGTCTCGGCGCGAACGTGGATTTGCCGAAGGGACCGAATCGAAAGCGTGCAGGATCCGCGTGGAATATACAACGAATTTAACACTTTCCAGCTTCGATTCCGATACGGAAACGATAGTAGCACGTGTCGCTTCCCGATACGATGTACCTTCCTCCAAATGCAGGCACGATATGGGGTGCAATACATGTTTAATGACATCGCGGGAGGGCGGAGGACAGGTACGAGTTACATCACACGGATCGACGCATGCTTATTTTATTCATTAGTAATTGGATTCACGAACGAAACCCGACGCTTCGTTAGGTAATAATCTGAAAGCCTCGTGAAAAAAAGATAGACTCGCCCCCTGATTCACTGGCGAATGAAAATTACGAAAATCATTATCGTTCGTTTCCCTTTGATCTTGTTAACGAGTCGCGACTAAACACGTGCGCAGACGCATTATCGATTTTTTTCGTTTCGCAAATGTCGCATCCGTGCGACCGGCTTTGTCCATTCTGGCCAAGCAACTGGCGCATCGCCCTTCCATCGGCAATCGTTTCTCGCTTGAGAATTTATACAGACAAAGATAGGTTATCGAATATAATAATTCAATCGTTCAAACGACGCTCGGTATTGCTCGATCGAAAGGCAATTAATTACAATTAGTAGTATAGGTTCCTCGATACGTCCGTGCCGTCTGTTAGCAGATTCATCTTTCGATTAAGCGACGCGTTGAAAAGTTAATGAGCACACGTGCCGCTGCTTTAAATTATGAAAGAACCAGTCAGGATCGTGCTCGCCTGATTTTTATTTCCGCCCTGCTGCATCGAACCGTACATTCAATTTAAAAGTCCACTTCCCGTTTCTTTGCAACGACACTGCAGGTTTTCATTTTATCACCGGGAGAGAAGTAAATTAATCGTTAAGTGGCGGGTCATCCGAGAGCTGGGATTTCTTTATCAGAGATCGCTTAACCCGGAGCATGATCTCCCGGCTGGCTCCGCGAAAGGGGATTAATTAATTAGCAACGCTATCGGTGTAAAAACCAACTATGTAATTATCGATGAGCAAATTGGAAAAATTTTGCGAACGTGGGTTGAGGCTGTTGGTGAGAGGAAGTGTTCCCTTTGGAGCAAGAAGCCAAAGTTTCTCCGCAAGAAAAGATTTTCCAAGGGCCACTGAACTTTGCAGCAACCTCTCGATTCTTCAATAATCTCTGATAATATTCTTTAATGATAACAGAAATGAGACTACCGAGAGTAGTTCGGAAGGGTAGAGTATTTCAAATCAATCTGTCAATTGTCAACCGCAAAAATAATAATTACTCCCGGAATTTAATCCCGTGCACGGAGTATTTTATTCCATGGTGAAAAGGAACGCGAGTTTCCATTACTGTTAACCATCAGAGGCAGTATAATTTTCCATAATAACCCTGCCGTTTTATTATCTGTCTATAACATTGATCGCCTCCAGCTGCAGCGATCATAAACGTGTCAATTGTGCGACCCCAGGGATGCTGGAACTAGATTCCTCCAAGGTGTTCCGTAAAGTTAGAGATTCGTGTATCTGTCGGGCTTTAGGAAAGAACCGATCTACCCGGGAAATAAATCATCGGTGCCATATGTTTCCGTTAGCGACGCGGAAATGCAAATTTCCACAAGATACAGCCGGCGTCGTCGCGATACGCACAGGATGCCTTTAATTTATATGCGAAGCACAGTCGCGAAATTTACGAACGCCATGGGGTCAGAAGTCGTGGAAAAAGAGCTCTCTCTCTCTCTCTGTCTCTCTGTGTCTTTGGCTGACTTGAAAACTCTTCTCGTAACCGATCAATTAATTAGCCAAGTTCGCTGAAGCCTCGCGGCTCGCTCGATGCTCATTGACGTTCCTTCTTGGCGGAGGAAATTAAAGTGCTTTCCGTAATAGCTCCGCCACGTCTTGGTTCGCTTTGTTTGACTTAGATTTTTCTAGATGGAGAGACGAAAGAGCGCTTACGCTTATTAAACAAAGAATGGATAGTGTATCGAGTGTTTTAGGGTTGAAATTAGCACGCTACGCCCCTCGATTCAATTATAAAATTAATATCGCGACCGAGTTCGTTTTAATCACACGCGACTGTGGCCTTTGATGGCTCAAGCGACGATCTGGTCCAGGCTTTGACACCTTGCACGAAATAATTCCCTGTGCGAGGTATATCGCTTGTCCGTATTAGGGTTTGATTACACGGCTCGCGCTTTGGCCACCTACAAAGGGTTTATGGGGTTGTATAACCGGGGCAGCTCGAGCTGCGACACTCTTTCGAAGTTGCCGTCGAATCAGGAACGCTGTAAAATAATTGATGCCAGGCGAGCGAAAGTTTATTATCCATTTTACGGCTACGGACGTGAAACTTGAATGGTCTATGTTCGTCCTCTCGCAATTGAATCTTATCCGACGCTCGATTAACGAATTTCAAAGGGGAATTTCCGCCGAGAGGAAAGAATCGAACGCGAAACATTGGGCACCTTTAAAGGAGCACGATACGATTGCATCGTGATCAGCTTTTCGTAAACGTTTAAACCCGATAATCCGGCGAAAGTAGCGATTCACGAATCGCGGGTTGGATTAATAAAGGATTCCGTAGCATCCTGGTAAACCGTCGCCTCGCGTCGGAATGAAATTTTCCCTTGTAAACTGTACCTATAGTTTGCATAGCCATTACGAGCCTCCCGAGCCACTTTACTGTTCCCGGTCTCGGTGTCGTGCCATCCCGGTTTGCACTCTCTCCCGTGCCTGTATTAAATTAGTAGCTATTGCTTTACGACTTCCGCCGCTGTCCGCCGCGTTTCTTCCTTCTCGAAAAGTATTTGCCCACTTCATGGAAAGTGGCTTTCGGTACCATCCACTTCGAGTAACAGGTTTATTGAGTAGCAGTTGCTTCTTCAACTAAAGTGCAATCGCTCGACGATACAAAATCATCGATTCTCCTCTATTAACTATTTTTTTAACTAAATCGTTGCGATGGAAAAAGCTGTACATTACAGGCAACGTGAATCGCGGTGGGATAGTTGCACGAATTCGAAATCTGTCACGGATAAACGAGCTAACCGTATTTCGTGGACGGCGTTCAGAATTATTTTTGTAACTGTCACCACCGACGCGAATCTCATAAATCTGTATGCGGCACGGCCTTTTGTTTCGTCGCGTTCATCGTTCGACAAAGTCGAGCGCACATCCCGTAGAGAAATACGCGGATCCACTTTCAAGAAATATTGGGTTCCCCGGTGAAATTGGCCTACAGATTTGAATAACACCTATACATATTCGTGTCGTTCCGCGCGACAATTCCATTCGTTTAACACGCGCGTATTTCCCCGGAAATAATAATCGCAAGGAAAAATTGTATTACCCTCGTCGGGCTGTTCTCATCGAGAGCGATTTTTTTCCATCGTTTCGAATCAAAGCGGTGCGTCGCCCGATTTGCATGTTTATGCGAAACGTTTATTCCCCTATAAAGCGAGCGTCCGATTGCACGTTAGTTCGAGCTGGTATTATCCTGTCCTATTAATTTTTCGTTGTATAAAGTGCCGCACGGTTAATCCGCAAACGCCGGACCAAACAGACCGGAGAATTGCCCGAATTAGAATCCATACTTTATGCTCCCTATCAAATGAAAGAGGGGGAATAATAAGAGTACGCGCTTGTATGTTGCATTCTGAATATGCGGTTCCGGCTTGACTGGCGCGACCCGATAAAGATTCAACGGGGCATTGTTCCCCGATGGTCCGCTACTTTCCTGTCGCTGTTTCCATCGCGCGCGATCTCCCTAATTATCGGACGGACCGGTATATCATTCGATCCGTGCCATCGATACCGATCGTTGCCGTTCAAACGAACAAGTGCGCGTGTGCGGAGTTATGATGAAACGGGTGGACAACAAAATCAATCATCGACTGCTTCCTCTAGCTTTCGTTTTTCAGGCCACGATTACCGTAGTATGATGCAGTGGATTTTTGGCGCACCGTGCACGCCACGTGCAAATGCGCCATCAGTATTGCTAATTGCGCTAACCATTAAGGATTCTCCAATTTGCACAATAAATGGTCGTTTTAAGTGGAGGGTTACGGCTAGATGTTATTTAAGGCGCACTTCATCACGGCTGAGGCTTCCACTTTTATCGCAAATTAATTAATCCCAGGTAGTTTCCATTAAACCACCGCCGACTAAGCGGAGGTCGGTCGTTGAAGTCGCCTCAAAGCTTCCGTTGACTTTCTCCTTCGCCTCCGTATGTTAATATTTTCGCGGGATCCGATTAATTTCTTCGGTAGCTGAGTTAAACAACTTTCGAATAAACAATGTCGCCAATTCTAAAGCCTAGTTCTCGTAATCTCCTATAGTTTGAATTGTTCCAAAGTTTCGCACCCGGGCATGAAATTTTGTGAAACAGCACCAAGCGGCAGAGAGTGGTGCGCGAATAGGTTTTACGGAAACCCACCTGAATAGGATCTCGGTTTCTTCTGAATGGCGGTATTAAAAAGCGCCGCGAAATTCAGTAATCGGCACACCGTTTTATTCGGACGCCGGGGCAAAGGTAGAAAAGACGTTTCATGCGAAAAAGGAGGGATCGGTCAAAGAATCCAATTCTTTCACGGATCGAGTCAAAGGTTCTTCGCGTACTGCTACCAGCTTCGATTCCCGTGTACACACAACTTCTGTTATTCTTCGACTTCTCTGATCTCTGTTTTCGACAGAATTCTGGTCACGGTGAAACCACGGGCCAGGGCATGAAAGGAAGAGGAGAATAGAAATCCTGTGGGGGATGATTTTTCTACGAATCCCCCGTTTCGAAGTTCGGACTTTGGAGATGCCGCCGTTCAATCGTTTCACGAATCGAAGAGACAATAAAAAAAGAAAGAAAGAAAGGCCGGGAGTAGTTTTAATTTTAAGCCGACGAAAAAGGAACATAATTGTTAACGATCCGCGTTTGGCTGTCTGGTAGTGAACGCTGTTCATCCGTGCAGAGCGAACAGTTCGGGCCGGCACAAATCGAGGCGCGCCTCGTTAAAGGGTTGTCGATTTTTGCTTTTCGACCGAATCGGTCGTGAATCGGCCGTCTTCGGGTGCCTGTTCGACGGTGGAGTCAACGACCGGCCAGAAACGGTGGCTGCCCCGGGTCGGGCTAATTGCTTCTCCCCTGGCTAGTTTGTTCCCTCTAAACGGCATTAGCATAGCCTTGATGTCCGTCAATCTGACGGATGCGGCGCGAATTCCGTTTGACGGCTGGCACCTAGCACCGGAATGCCAGTCTTCAACCAGCAACCCGACCGTTTTACGCGAAGACGGTAATCGCGAGATCGATTCTGACAACAGAGGCAATAATCATGCCTCGTCGAGAGCGGACCAGTGTCCGCTAACGTTGCGCCACGATGCGAGCTTAATCCGACGGGAAAGAAATTTCTCTCGGGGAAAATAGAAGGATCGCTCGTGCCGGAAGGCAGCCTTTCGAGTGAGAAAAGTGCGTGTGCAAACCGGCGTAGCCGAGATCCAAGTGTGTTAGTCAGGCAGTGCGCTCTAATTATGGCTAGCACTCACCACTCGCAGCACAGCTCTTACCCTGGCCGAGCACGCTGCGCTATTAAACCTCGGATTATTCCTACTAATTATTTTAATTTCGCATGCCCAAGGGTATCGCGAGACAGGGAGAGTGAATGCGAATAATTTACAGAACTTAAATATGGCTCAGCGATAGGAATAAATTTATAACTCTTCCCCCCCTGGCGATAAAAGTAATTCTTTCGTATGAGTTTCATACGCCACGGACATCGAGTGCCCAGTCTATTTAAACGCATGCATGCGTTTCGGTGATAATGGCCAAGCAAATAGGGCCGCGTATACGCGCTAATATCGCGAACGGCTTGAAGGTATTAAAAGGGAAAATGTATTTTAATTTATTCCAGTGGCTTTGAGCCACGCACAATGACAGGAGGAAAGTTTGGACACTGAGTTACAAGGCGGCTAGCTCGCGAACGGGCGAGATTTCACCTGGATATTACTTTTCTTATATTAAAGCGGTAGCGGCGCGATGCAAGAAGTTTCTTAATTACGCGTTTCTTGAAATCCGCGTAATTTATTCACCGGTCGAAGATATTTTCACGCGGCGCATATTGCTGGTCGTCGCTGGCCGAGGATCTTCGCGTTAAATCGGAGTACCTTTCATAGCCAATTAGCGTCAGCTAATGCATTCTTTTAGATCCCGCTCGCTCATTTCGGATCTCATTAATTTCAGCAGAGCTACGTACATTCGTATATATTCCTTGTAACTGACAGAATGATATTGCAAATTAAGCTTGGTGACGAAGTTCTTTTTCCACGACAGGGCTGCATGAAAGTTTCCCGATATTAAACATCACGTATCGTTAGTTCGACGCTCGGCATGCAGAGAACGGGGAACGAAGTCTTCCTCCGTGTTTATGAAGCTCCGATCGTCGACGGCGCCGCGTCCGTCGGAATCCTTTCAGAGAAATCGATTTATCCTGTTCCCGAGGCAATCCTACGACACCGGTGGTTTCGCGAACGAGTCCCGGCGTTTTATCTCGCGGAATGTCTCACCCCGTTCGCGGGAAAACCGATCGTGCCAGCCGTTCAGACGCACTTTCGCATCCCCTCGAATAAACGGCAGGCCGCGTTCCGCGATCCCCCGAGCATCGTGCAGCATTTTTCATCGGTGGCTCATAAATATCAAGCCTCGTCTACTCGTTTCACCCTCGGTTCGGCGCGGCGTTCTCCTGCGTTCGCTTACCGCCAAGAAATTGGCGAACGAGGAAACGCCTCGGTGGCGCGAAACTCCTCGTTTTATTCGCGTCGAACGACTCGCTGACGCGGTGCTTGCGAATTGTGTTCAATCGAGTCGACTCCCTCTCCCCCCCCCCCCCCCCCCCTCAAGCTTTACCACGGAGAAAAGTTCAAAGCTGCAGGCGCCATAGTCTTTTAGATCTAATTAAGGAAGCAGGGTGCATCTTTAAATCGTCCCTTTCATAAGAGTGTCGTGGAATAAATGTACACGGTAGTTCTTTGCTTTCTCTCGTTATCTAATTTCCAAGCACGTTCAGCAGATTATTATTTACAAAGTCACGCCGAGTTTTTCTTAGCGTCGTCGGGCATTCAGCGTTTGGCGAAACGCAGCAGCGTTATTTGCCCTAGAGTCTGACACGGATACGACACTTTCTACTTCCCGCTAATGAACAGTTTTAATTGGAGCAGCCACTTCACCGTGCATCATTCGTCAAGTGGCTCGGGCGTATAGAAATATTTTAAATAATGACGTCGCAGGAAATACGCCACGCGAGACAGGCGTGACACTTTTAAGTAAATATTTTTAGAAAACAACAACGACGTGGTAATTTTGCTCGACTTCGTTATTACGACGGACTCCGGGGGGGGGGGGGGGGGGGGCGAATGGCGGTGCACGTGTAACCGTGCTCAAACACTCTCCGCGACTTCTGCCCAATTTCTGGCGTTCGCACGAAATTCTATCACCGAGCGTATTATTTAGTTTTATATCCAGCACAGCTGTACGTACAAAACTGGCCACTGCAATTTCCATTCGAGAGGCGGCCCCGGCCTTTAGAGGCGGTTTTTAGTTGAAAATATGAATTGCAAAACTTACATGTACGCCGGACCGCATTCAGCTCGCGGACGAGCCACCGCGGAAATTGGACCTTTCGAGATTGCGGTTCTTTTTGCTACGAAGAAAAAATCCGGCAAAAATCTCCCCTACTCGAAGGTTCATCGGCAAAGGATGTTGCATTCTTGACGAATTAAAAGCATCATCTCTCTTTTTTTCAGCATTTTCTAAATTAAGTTGAAACTATCAAGGACGACGTATAAAAATTGTTAACCGTAAAATGTGCAGAGTTTTCGCGATCCTTCCATATTCGATAACCAGACACTTTTCCTTCTTAGTGTTTCAATTTCCTTCGCTCGGGGTTTTTCCAATTGCCGGTTGAACTTCGTACAACACCGCGCCGCAGTCGAGTTTGTTCACCGGGTTAGCCACCGTATAGCTGCAGAAACCGGGGAGGGAAAGAATTGAAATGTACAGGGTGGAAGGAGCCCCGTCGCACGGACGCGGCTGTGGGGTATGTAGGTGCCGAGCGCTCTCACGTAAAAGCCGTCTCCACGTTATTCTGAAATTACAGTGGTTGCGCGTTATTCGGACCGTAGCCACTTTTCTAGCACAATGTCACGTCTAAGCTAGCGACGACGCTTTTTGCGCCGGTGAATTCTTCGCCGGCTAACGAAAACCCTTCACCAAACCAGCCATCGTGCGCCGGTCGACTTGTCGTCTCATTTTCCTGCTGCGACACCCGTGTTTACGGCTCGGTGCAATGAGCTGCCAGACATTGCTTTAGAGTCACTCGGAACCTGGTCCCCCATGAAATGCCTGAGGTACGACGACCACCGCACCGGCTGTCCCTCATGATACAGAGCTGGACCGAGCCGCGCTCGCTCGTTTGTCACGTATCGCTTTTAATAAAACTCGCCTCGTATATAAAAGGGAGAAAAGCATTCTCTCCTTAATCACGGGTTATTCATTTTAGCAAATAAATTGGCAAACGTAGATCAGCGTAAGCCGGCGAACTCTTAGGATGCATGGTATAACGTTGGGCCGAAAAAAAAATGTGGCGCGCGAGGGAGAAACGGGGGATTCCTCCTGGAAAGAGTTGCGAGACAAAGTCCTGTGGAGTAGCATGCTACAACCGCGAACGAGGGCTAATAACCTAGGAAGTTAATTACGGCCGTAAACTGCGAGGGGGTTGTTTGACTACCCCTTCGTAGCAAGGGTGGCTGACATAACGTGGCCTCGTTACAACGGAGCCGCGCCAATCCCCCGTCTGCGTTGCCCTTTCGAAGCGATCCCGCATCCTGTAAAGCCTCCCCTTACCCTGCCCGTTGCAAATCTATGAAAATTAAGTCTAAACCGCGTGCCAGGCTCTGGAACCTGCGTTAAACTTATTTTGATAGTCGCCTGCACAGGTATAATCTTTTTAATTCATTATTCTGTTGGTGCGAAATTTGTTATAGTTGCACAATTATGTCTATTCTCGTTTCCATTGAAAAGCTGACACTCCGGAAAATCTGTTTCACGCATTTGAGATTAATCGAACGTTGACGATTAGATCCAATGAATTAGTTTGAGTTTTACCGCATTCTGGTATTGCTTCCCACGTAATAGACGAGCGCATGTTTCTGGAAATCGTATCATATTCGATTTCGCATTCGTATCGTTGTTGTTCGTGTTCGCACGATGTAACACTGATCGAAGAACCTCTTTTTCTGAAAACGATCCGGAAAACGTTGCCTTTATTCGCGGCAGCAATCGATTCACTTGGGAAAAAATTAGTCGTGCCCCGGTTTTTTCCCAGCCAGACCACGATATCGCTTAAATTTGCAATGACTGAGCTGCGCTTTTGCGCGGTCTATTTTAAGTGGTACTTACTGGTGCTCGAACACGCGAAAAATTGATTGAATGTCTCTATTTTATCGAGAGCTGAAATTCTGATAAATCATTCCATGTTCTATCCTCCGGTAATAGAATCTTTCAAAATTCATCTTCCGAACGGAAACAAATCTCAATCTGGCCTTGGTAATGATTCATGTTCATAGTAATCAGACATGACGCTATATGTGACTGAATGGTCCAAAATACTCCCGCTTCTCACACGAAATGAAAAGTTCACGTGACCTCTCAATCACGATGTCGTCATCGAAAATTCGCCACTAATTTAATCGTTTCACTCGAATATCCATCTGGACGAATGAACCGAGAAGTGCATACTCATAAATGGGGCTGCCTCAGAATCTCCTCCATCGCGCCTTCGCGATTCAATAGTAATGGATTCTCCGCGTGATGTATAAAAGGTATAAAAATACCGGCCTGGTGAGTGCGTGTAGTATGTAATTAGTTATAGCCGCGATAGCGGTTACACGGGGCAGGCATAAACGCTGAACTCACGCAAGATCGTGCGTGCCCCAGAAGTTTATCTTTTCCGCGAGGTGAACCCTACGCCTTGAGAAACCTTATCGCGAAATCGTATTGCGTTCTCTACATTGCATTGCACTTACCGCTCCGCTGCAAGCGACTAAATTATTCGTTACATCGATAAATGGAGAACTAAAATTCTACGACTCGCGCAGCTTGGAGAAAAAGTTTAAGAGGCGCATCGACAGGCGGATGAGCAGCGTTCCAAAGGGGGACGTGCCGAATTGGGTCGCGGGCAATCACGATTAACCACTGCGTGGCCACAAGACTCGGCAGCGAACGAGCCGATCAAATTTCTGTGCTGGCGAAGCTGCTGCCCGGCGTGGCCGGTTGTTTGCAGTGGCGGCGAAATAGGGATGGAGGATCGCCGATTCACGTACCACGAGAGACTGTGGATGCAGCTGGCTGGAACGCCGCTCCGGTGCAGCTTCTATTTAAAGTCCAGAGACCCCGAAATGGCAGCGCACCAGTGGGACGACACCACCGACGCTGGTTTCTCCACTGGTCCGCGTGCTTGGCCGCCGAAGAATAGCAACTATAGAACGCTAAAGTTGGCGGCTCAGAAACAATAGTCTACCTTGCCCTACGACAAAGCGTTCAAAGAAAAGAGCCGTGATAGCCGAAAGAAGTCTTAGAGAGTCGCCGTGGTCAATCAACTTGTCTTGGGTGTCGCTCGCAGACTAGGATCGAACGTTGTGGCGTTTTTGATCAGCTTCTCCGATAGGCCTGTCACGGTGAACTCTGTGATCTCCATGGACCTTCCATGTCCGTGATTTGCACCGCCAGCGTTTGTTTCAACCTTCTGCTGGATTCCCGAGTTAATCGGACATTGTTGGCCCTTGCATCGTTATCGATTGGATTATCACGTTCCTTTTCGTCGCGACAATTTCTTTTTGTACCTACCGGAGTCATATCGCAATTTCATCAGGAGCTTCGCGAATCCCCGAACACGCGATCTTACTCATAAAGCTGTGAATCATTATCGCCGCATGTCCCTCCCGTTGTACGCCAGCCTTCGTCAGATTTCGCTGCTGAGCCCTTCACCCGTAAAGTGTAACCTTTTCACACAGTTAATGGCGTTAGGGGGGGGCGAATAAGCCAGTCCAATAAGTTGCTCGGGTCGTACGAGAACGGCGTTCCTTGGAATTTTCTGTCGAGTCCGTAGCCGGAGGAGCGAGCTAGCATTGTTTGATCGTTCAGGGAAGACCGAGAGTTGGCGGGGATCTCGCCTATGCACGCGAGTGCCCGAGTGGAAATTCTCAAGTTTTCATGCAGACAGCCTCCAGTGTGCATCGTCGTAGCACTGTGCACCAATCACGTTGAGTGCACATTCTTCAACCTATCTTCCTGTCTCTTGTTCCCGTTATTTCTCTTTCTCAGACGATGCCAAGACACTTGGAAACGATGCGTCCTAGCGCACAGCTTCGACTTCATTTGTGTACACACGGCGCATACGCTCCCCGCGTGCACTTGAGTCCCACCGAGAATCAACGCGACGTATAGATAGAATTCTTCCTCTTCTTCCTGTCTCTATATATTCCTTTTTTGTGTCATCTATCATTCTGGTATGCCGTACATTCCACTGCCTCTGCGTGAAATCCTACCGGATCGTTGCTCGGTTTCCTCTTCGTTGGACGTAACGCGGCATAGTCCGATGTTGAAGGGTTGTTATTAAGTTAAGCAAACAATACGCGCACAGCGTACTGGCGTCATCATCAAAGTTGCTGGCTACCGCTGCAACGAATAGGGAGAGTTTAATTAATGGTATAATTGCCGTTTAAAGGGAGCGCAATTTTCAACAATTACGTCACATCGTTGGGTACACGTTAAACAACATTATGACCATCGGATTTAATCGTTTCACTATAAAATTATACTTCCACCACTAGCGGGGCGCTTGAATAAGGAAGCTGCAAATTCGCCCGAAGCTCGCAAACTATATTAAAACGCTTCCCGGTGAAAGTTCATATTTCGACAGGCTGGCCGACCGTCGTTGGCTGTTCCCAGTATACACGTAGAAATACGTACGAAACATCTCGTCGGCCAATTTTCCGGCGGTCTTGTCTTGTTTGCCGCATGGCGACTCGCGGATTCTTAATTAATCCATGGTCTTCCTTTGACTTTCGTCCCCCCAGCAGCAGCCGTCTTTCTCTCTTTGAGGTCGCTTTCGACGCCTTTCGACCCACGAACCGTGAGTTTTCGCCGAGAAGTCTGCCTTTCAAAGTATTACCGCGAAGCAATCTTACCCCGTTGCTGCTCTCCACCCCTTACCTGCCTCTTAATTTCATCGCTCGAGAGAGACGGAGGCCGCATGCGATTCGTCGTTCCTCGTGCAAAAACCGCGCGAGGTCTTAAGAAACGGTATTCCCCAATTAACCGGGGAGGTATTTCGAAAGGAAATCGATTTTAAAGAGGACCAGAGCAACCCCAGCCCCCGCTATGGTTATCGGGCGTCGAACGTTGCCTCGTTAGCGAGGGGTGGTTGTGTTATCATAAAATCGAAGCACGTAACGAGCGTGCCGCGGCGATGGAGTAAAAATAGCACCACTCACCCCCGGCCCTGTTCGTGGTGTGAATTCGATTCCGTGGCTGTCTATCCTTGACTGGCTGGTCGAGCTACCACCTCGTTGCGCGCCCCGCGTGTATCTGTAACAGTACACATCAAACATTCAGCGACTCGTAAAGCTTTTAGTCGCTTCCTCGAGAATGCAAGCGACCGAGGGTTAAACTTAGTTTAACGAACTGCAACCGTATGGTGATAGACCTTCACAATTTCATATGAAGATCCGTCGATGAATCGCAGGAGCGCGTGTTACCAGCACGATTCTCATTTCTCGGCAACTAATCACGGGTCGACGATAAGCTGTCGTCGTATCGGAAAATGGTAAACAGGTATCCCAATTGTTCTCCCCTGTTTGCCAGCGCGTGAAACGTGCCCCGTGAGAGCGTCACCCGAGTCTGTTCGTTTTCCCGGGCCGCGACGAGGTGGCCGTACGATATTGGCCGGCGGATTTTATGCCCGGCTCGGATCCAATTACTCTGAATAATTTATCGGCGAATCGCAGACGTTAATGATATCGCGGCGAATTAAGCGAGCTTCGGAAAAGTACGACCGCAGCGAGAGAACGCGTCCCCGTCGCTAATTAGTATTCATGTCGCGGATAAAGTTCCCATTTTTACGTTGGCCCGCCGCTAGTTCGATTATGTACGACAGTCGGCCGCGCTCACTGGGCATTTTTTTTATTATCGATTCTCTCGATAACCGGGCCGCGTTCTCGCATTTTTTTTTATTGCACTCCAACTCTCGCGTGACCCTTTACTATCGCAAATCGCCAGCGTCACCGGGGACGCAGCATTTCTTTGCGGACCATTGCTCCGAACTTTATTCTATACATATATTCGCAATTGATTTCACTAGCTCCCTTATTCCGTCCAACTATCCTCGCGTCGTCGTAGCCGACAGTTTCCGTGAGGGTTATCGAACCTTGAGAGACTCGTTAATCGCGAGCAGTTCGTAGGGAACACCCGCTCTTTCACGGTAAACGCAACCGGCGCAAAGCAGTAAGAAGTTTTCCTGGCGGAGGAAGCGATCGTTCAACGTCGTCGACACGATGGCTGTGCAAAAACCGCGCGACGGATGCAGCCAGCGCGTTAAGCGGGAAACGTTTCAGGGGAATTCGGCGAAAGCTGGCTTCCTTCCCAGGAAACCCGAGCGAGTGGGTCCGAAATTGTAGCAGACGCCGATCTTGCTCGAGTATTAGCCGCTATTTATCAGTTAACTTTCCGTTCCGGCCGACACCTGTCCCGAAATAGCGCTTAGTCAGGAACAATGTGGCTGGAGAAACGTTGCGAGTCTTAAAGGGAAGGTAAGAATCGTGTCCGGGGGGGAAACTTCGAGAGGTATATATCTTTCGGTTCCTCTCATTTGACACCTTACCGGAGTTCGGGAACTTCTAATGATCCCCGATGAGCGAACAGTTTTGCCCTGTGTCAGAAAAATCCTGAAGAGAGCTTACTGTTTTCTCTTCTTTGGCATTTACGAATCAGTTGAACTCGCTGACAAATTAACGAATTTTTTTTGCTGAATCAGAATCATCACGCGGACGCTCTTTCTGGGAGAGTTAGAAAAACTTTTCTATCACGTTGAAACGTTATCAGTGGGCGAGCATTCAGAAAGGAGTGGGCGGCGGTCCCGTAATGTCGTCAAGTAACTTTGAGCCATTGCGCGTATTGCGGCGGGGATGCTTTCACGGTTAATAGCGAGTCATTTAATTATCATAAACGCGACAGGAACAGCGAGTCGGGCGACGAACTTTTGTATCAAACGGCGTGTGTAACGAAGTTACGGCCGTTTCATTGAAACGACCGCCGCTCTCTCTCTCTCTCTCTCCCCCCTCTCTCTCTCTCTCCCACTCTTTGTGAACATCGTCGATTGTCTCGTTGCATTTTGTGGAACGACGGAACGTCGCGAGCAACTTCCGATGACTTCGTTTTCGACGCGATTCTGCTCTCCGTTATTTCGTTACTTTAATCTAGAACCGACCAGCTGCGCTTTGGAAGTGCACCAAAAAAAAAAGTGGCTTGTTGATTCTGTCTTCGACGAAGCTTTCCCATTTCTCGCCACAGAGGGAAATACGATTTCGTGCGCTCTGGAAAAGATTTACATTGGTCCTGCCGGGATGAAAGGAATCATTAAAATTCGAGAGCTCACTTTCGAATCGTTCTGCGCAGTTTATATACCGTGTAGTTCGCGGTGAAACGAGTCGATCGAATCACAGGGCCGAGCCCGGTTTTGCAAGCCGCAAAAAGTCCACCGTTAATGCAACGCGGTCCCTCGTCCCGGCAAAAAGCTGCATTGTTGCCCCGACCGGTGACAAATTTGTGAACGCGCGTCCGAGCTGGGTGCAAGTTCGGGGAACGTGTAACTGGACGTAGACCCGGCTAACTGCATTACCTTCGTTCTCGTGGACCGGGGAGGAGGGTCCTTTGAGGGTGGTGCGGCGGCCGAATACCAATCAGTTATGTCAATTGGCCCCAACAAAGTAATGAATGGTAATTGCATGCCGCCATTCGCTCTCACGTCAGTCTCGCACGCCGTGGCAGATCCACCCCTTCGCTCGATTCTATCAGCCCTTGCTTGTCCCGTTCCATCACGAGCCCCGGCCTCTCATCGATTTTAAACCGTCTAATCGGATTCTGTCGCGAACCAGCCGGTCAGAGGGCACACGGCAATCACCCACGGCTGCGGCCGAATCATCCCTGGCCGGAGCCGATCGGTTCGAATCATCCCGAGGAGAAGAATATTCGAGCCGGTTCAGTTATCCTCGCGTCGCAGCGCGCGAAGCTGGAGTTACGTGATGCGCGCGACAGATATACAGGGGATCCTCCGTCCACCTGTTATCTGCTAATTATGCAAGGTAATTATGCATGCCGCATGACGAGAGGTCACGGCGCTCGGAAAAAAACGGCCTCCCAGCTGGGTGATTACGCTCGTTACACTCGTGCGCAACTTCGCGTCTGTTTTATTGCCGGCAGCGAGCACGTAATGCATGCTGATACTCGGTGTCATGCTAATGGTTGGCTTTCCTCGCCGCTAAACCGATTAGCCGTTTATCTTTTTATCATTCCGCGGACAGCTCGTCCTGCCGCGGTGAATCTGTTGCAACGATACAATGAAGCGTTTGAAAGCTGTTTAGAAAGCGATACACTCCCCCTTTACTTAGATTACAATATCGTGGGATGAATTCATCAGAAATGTGTCTGACGGACAATTGGCGAATAACACGATTCCGATTAAACGGGCAGAGCAGGCGATCGCAATTAATCCGGCGATGAAGCCCATGAAAATTACAGATTCGAATTAAATTACTGTTTACCCGTAGTGTTCTTCCATCTACGTGCTGTTTATGATTGAAATCGATTCGCCTACGTCATGTGGCCCACGCGATAAACCAAACCGATTCGCGGCTCCACGAGACATCCGGCAAACATCGCCCCCCCGCTCCGATTCTCGGATAGAAATACACAATCGATGCGATTCGCTGTTTGCACGGGACCAGTCGCTCATTCTGCCCGAGATACACTTCGAAGCTTGTCTGCCACCGTTCTTCGCAGTTTCCGCGTCTTACGAGCCATTCTCTATCTAGTGGCGTTGCCTCGCCTCGTTCGACGACTGCTTGAGAGGCATCGAACGCGATAATGCACCACCTGAGCCACCAGCCTCCGGTGATTGCCCGCTGACACTCGATTTGTCGAACAACACTCGTCGCCTGCTTCCTTCAGCCCCGTCTTGAACGGTGCTCCTTCTTTCGTCAAGTGTATCTCGGAGAGAAGAAACGGGTGAAACGTGGGCGAGAAAGTAAACATTATATCGTGTTAGGTAGTCATTAGAGGTAATCTCGCATTCAGTGGCAAACTACGGTCAGCTTAATTTCACTGATCTTTCACGGTGAAATATAATCAGTTATTTCTATTGAAATGCTTGCTGCATTTGTACGGTATCTGTAGTATTGCAACCGCGCATCAATTGCTCAGTTTCCGCGATGGATATACAAAATCCGCCGATATTACGCGGCGAAAAGGACGTTACATCGTAAATGAGTCGTCGGTTGTTTGTTATATTTTTAATTTTGTGGTGGATTTACGCGTTACTACGGCTGAAAACGCGAAATTGCATCGTCAATAATTCGCTCGAAATCGAAGCTAATTTCTGACCAACTTTATTTGATAAAGGTAAAAAGGAGCGAACCAAATGTACACAAACCTCCCTTATTCACAGCATCAATGCGTATCATTTTCCAGCAGCAGGGAAAATATACAACCGGAAAATTTCCAAATTCTCTCGCAACAAAAGTTTTCTCCGATGATGATAAAGTTCGCGATATCGTAGTGCACGATAAATTTGCAAAACTGCGAGTGTGTTGTTAATCTTTCATTTGCGCTACGAGAGTGATCCTTCTATGAAATTATTAACAGTTTGAATGAACGCTCCGAATGAAAGTACAGCTCTATGAAATGCGGAACGCAGTTCTCTAGGAACGCGAGTATCGTCACTCTAAATCTTGTGCCCGTTCTATCTCCAGCAGGGTGGATTTTGTCTATTCAGATTCCAACCATTCGAAATCGTCATTCCCTTTTACGCATGGCACCGCCGTATCGAGTTGATCCTCGAAGCCCGAACTACTCGCTGGCTCACATAAAAATTCATTTTATTGAGCTTCGTTAGTAACGTAGCAGTTTCGCATGCAAAGGTTGTGTAGTCCTGAGGATTTGTCCGATCGAGCTGGAACTTAAATTGGAGAGGGGAGGATAGAACTTTTGTTTATCAGTATGAACTAGTCTATCACTCTCCGAGAGAAAAATACCGGGATAAATGTTCCTCGCGGTGCGTACAGTTTTTTGTTTTTTAGTTCGACAGTCGTGTGGGGGTGTCAGAGGCACGCATACGTGGCCACCTGGTACCCCAGACTAAAACCATCGAAAGAGGGACGAGGCTGGCGGTAAGTGCAGCCGTTGCTCCCTGGCATCCCCCCGTCGAGTAGAGCAGGGTTCGTGTAAAGTGCTCGCAAATCAGACCCGATAAAATGGTAATCGCAGCCTTGGAAGGAGCGGCGTGTTAGTCAGCTCGAAGGAGCCGGTGAGAGAAAAGAAAGCTCGGGGGGAGGGGGAGGGGGAGTGCGAGGTCCTCGCCCGTCGACAATTCCTTCAGACACGCTGCCAATCAATGCTGCGGCGAAAAGTTCCTGCTTTTAAAGAACACGCCACACTCTGCACGAGCTGCACGAGAAACGCACGTACGCTTTCCGCACGGGGGTTCCTCCTTCTTCCTCGCCCCTTGCGGTTTCTTTTCTCCTCGTTGAACGGAGGAGCGCCTATGATCGCCGTGATGGATGCCCGTTTGCGAATTGTTTGTACATCAAAATTACGGTCGGCATGCCATGGAAATGAAACGGAACACAGCGGAGAGTGCTGACGCGCGGTTGAGGAAAGAGTCGAGCGAGACGCGGTGGTCCGATTAAGAGTGGTCCTTAGGAATCGCGTCCAGTAAAAAGAGAACAATAATGGATACGTTTCTCTCGTCTTTGCTTCCGTTCTTTTCGCTGCTCAGTGAAACTATCGTGCAACTGGTAACGAGAAACGGGTGAGGAATCGCGGGAAGATACTCCGAGAACGCGCACATAGTCGGGGCTGCAAGTTGTGCGTTTAAGAGAAGAGGCTTCCCGGAGTGAAAGTTTTATATTCGGGAAACTCTGCTTGTCTCTACCGCCACGAGAGTTTGCGAAACATGGATCGAGACTCGATTTTTTCTCTTCTGCCAGGGGTTTGTTTCGGAACACGAACAATGTTTGAAATTCGTTCTTTTCTTCTCAGCGGCATCCGAGAGGAGTCCGCGCACCTCTTGTCTTATCGACCGGGCGAAACTATAATTATCCTCGTAAATAAAAGTAGTAGAAAATGATACTGTACTATATGGCGGCATAAATATTCTAGTAGATCCTCCAAAATTTTCGACGATACTACTTGACTCTACCTCTCGTCCCTGAATTCGCGCTGCGAATTTCAGCGTTAATCTCACCGGCGTACGGAATCGAGCGGAAAGTTCTCGCGGCAACTATTTCGCTGAATCAAACACGAAATTCGAGCAGCCGGTGCATGTAAGGAAGCGGGTCGTCGGTGCAACATTGGTGCGGCAAGTTGGACAAGTTCTATCGGCAGTCAGCTTAACGGACTGCATCTACATGCGCGGTGTGCATGTAACGCATCGCGGGCAATCGCGGCGCGAGTTGCAGCACACGCGTGTCGAGCCGCAGAGATCGGCCGGCCTATGACGATCGCCGTCAAATTGTGCGCGACGCGAAACAGGCGTGGCCCGCTCGGTTAATTATAACTAATTCCTTGATCATCGTCGACCTTTGATCTGTCGGTCGTACTCCACTTTTTGGACTCGACGAGATCGCTATTTAGCTGGACCATTCGTTCGCCAAACGGGCCCTCTATTGTTCCAACTCGATTTTCTGATCGTTTTTTTTTTAGCAGTTCCAAAAGTAACATTCAAAACATATATTGAAGATAGCAATTTATTCTTTGTTATGCTGCAAAATGTAAAGACTTCCGGAGGCACGTACGTTACAAGAGTGCACAAACTGTTACAATTAATTGGCAGGAGGAAACCCGAACACATTTCATATTTGAATTTTTTTTTTTTTATCAGGTATAGATTGTAAGAGGAAATTGAATGAAAATATCAATTTCACCGGAGACCACTCACCTCTGTCATTAGGCTTGGAAAGGGAACGTTCGCCGACGTTCTTATCGTGCTCTTTAATTCGATTGAGTTCAATTTTTCCTTGGTCGACCTTCGACCTGAATTCTCGACGATAAATTTGTTTCTTCGTATAACTGTAGCTGGATCGAAGGTTTCATTCTTCATTCGGTGAAATTCACCGGGATGTCCGGAGTGAGAAAGAAAGAAGCTCCGAGATGGAAGTTAATTCGTTGAAAGCATTAGAATTCGCAGCATTCTTATTTTGACTGTCTAAAAATAAAGACATTTTAAATAACATTTCTCGGAATGCCTGCGATTCCATTTAGCAAACTTGAATTAATAGAACGGACAATCTCAACGATGTAGAATTTCTTCCATCCCGTCACCGAGAATTCTCATCAAAAGAAGAAGTGGTTTTTAACGGGCTCCGGAGGCAGTGAATTCTGGCCGGGCGCAAGCCGATCACAGGCAATCGGAAGGGGCGTTTATCAGGGCGAATTGCTTTCAATTGGGACGGAACGAGCTGGCAGAGAAACAGTCCTCCTCCTTATCTAAGCGAGAATTTCCGAATGACTTGATACAAATGGGGCCGCGGCTTCTGTCACGATTTCGCGCAAAAGAGACGGAGATGGAAATCGTGTCCAGGGTGAACGTACGCGAGCGATTTCGCCGGATGAGCCCTGTCGTGGACCGACAGGAAGTGTTCATCGCTGGAACCCAGACTAATGCGTTTGCCGCACGTGCGACGCTTGTCTCCGTAGTTTATGGGCTGCGCGCAATAGGTTTCGTACACGCGTGCCCGTGCGCGAATTTCATGGCGAAGGTGACGAGTGAACATGCCGGTGCATAAAATTATGAAATATGCATACGCGTATGTCATGCCGACTTATCGCTGCGTGGCTCGGTCGTAATCTCGTTCGATCCCGCGGAAACTGCTTGCAATTCACGGTCAGAAATCGCGCGGTCAGTTCTAATACAGCAACGCTTGCGTTCATTAGCCGCTGATCGAACAATAAACGGTGGCCTCCCTATTAAATTTGTCGGCTGAAACGCGCGAACACGGCGTTCCTATTTTCCTCTGCGCTGTACATTGATAATTCCGGGCGGCTCCCAACCAGCGTAGGAATTATTTACCGAACAAATTGCCCGGCAAACGCTATCGGGATATTATCTCATGGCCAAATTGGCCGCCTGGGACTCAAGCGTTTAAGGGGCATATCGAGGACTCGAGAGGGTTCTCGTTCCCCTTTGCCGGAGACAGACGCTAGGGAGTTTCCAAGCGAATTACGCCGCCGCGTAAACAGGCTATGCAATTGTCAAATGCACCTTCCGCTCGTCCACGCTTCCGGCTCGTCAATTACGGAGACGCGGCGAAATTCTGCTAATCCCGAGCTCCACGGGAGCGATCCTCGTTCAACGAGCATCGAAAATGTTGCCGCGGAAATTAGGGGTAGCAATCGGTGCCGCTTCCTCCGTGCAAACTAGCCCTCGGTGAATTCTCGCAATCTAATTTCGTACCTTAATACTTTCCGCCCGACCACCGCGCGATCTTTCCAACCTGCAAACCCCTCGTACAATTCGTCGGTCCGGGCTTGCTTTCTCGAGGCGGCGAGAAGCTACGGAAGCTAAGCGAAGGCGGGCGAAATTTGGTTGCAATGAAATCAATAAAGCAGGAGAACCGAGATCAATCGGATCCCGGCGGTTATCGACCGAGCGCCGAGGATTCAATTACAAAAATTCAATTACGCAGCTGGTATCTCAAATAATCGGACGAATGAGGTACAAAATCAATCATGCGTTGCTTTAGAATTCGGCTCGACGTCGGTCCATTTTAAACGGAGTTTAATCGGTTCGTTTTAAACCGGATGATTCGATTGCCGCTTTTCTATATGTATAAATCTTAATGTAGAAATGTATGATTTCCCCTGTGGCCAGATACTACGGGGTTAATACTCCGCGACACATTTGCACGCCCTTTCTTCTTTCCCATTGCCAGATGACGGACACGTTGACACGTTAATAGCGCCGAAATCGTTCCCCCTTTTTTCACGTTTCACGGCGAAGAGGAACCGAGGAATGATCACGATTCTCGCGAATGAATGATTTCCGCACAAACGCGACGCGATGCAGCGCGATCTTGCGCTACAACGACGTCTGTGGTTCTGTCGATGCAAAAACATTTTTTGCGTTCCACTCCCGCCGCGCCGCTTATGAATAACGCAGCAGATGAAATGTAAATTCATGAAATTCAGAGATGTGTTTATGTAACGGAATTAGCTATTAAATATCGCTTATTCCGTTATTAATATTCCGCGCCGCGCGGATCCCTGCCGGATAAAGTGGCTCGCACCAGTTTGAATAATTTCAGAACACGATCGATCCGCACGATTCCTCCGACGTATCGGACAAATAAGGAGCGCGGAAATGTCCCTTTTGTTCGTGCAACAATTCTCCTTTATGCGGTAAACGATGGCCCAGTTGAATACGATGCAGCCGTGATATCGTAACTCTTTCACTCCTGCGCGTATCGTCATTCGCGATATTACAGTTCGCTGCTAGCCTGCTCCTTTGAGATGTCATTGTTTCAAAGTAGTTCTATGCAGTATCGTATGAACAAAAGGGGGTCGCGTTCGTTGCACGCCGTTTGCGATGTTACCTGACTGCTCTGCGCTTCGGACCAGTTTGAGGAGGTAAAAAAAAAAGAAAAAACAACCGACGGAAACAGTCGTCGCTCGACTAGACTTCGCTAATTAGATCAGAAAGTAATTTTACGTTCGTCGAGCCGCTGATTATTGCCGCGCCGCTCTTCAGCGGACCTAAACGACTCTCGTCGCTCAGGCCGCGAGCCGAAGCTCGACAATCTGCGAAACGTAAGAGGCAGGTAAATGAGATATGACGGACGCCTCGGCCTGAGAGGACCACTCCATTGGATTAGCAGGCAGCTCTCTGGTTGTCAGAGGGTCGAGAGGGTATGGTAATTAATTGGCATGAACTTTGACGTCTCTGAACTGATCGCATCGTTGCTGACACCGTTCTGAGAAAGTTGAATTCTTTCGTTTCGCCTGTTCTCCGTCAGTGATAGTTTGCGTCACGCCAAACTGGAACTTGCACAGTCAACTACGAGTGCCGGTTAACGTTATTTCCTTCGCAATTTCGAGACGCGCGCTTGTTAAACCTCTGGAATACGAAGTCAAAGCATTTCAACCTGCAATTCTGACGTCTACAAGGGGAAACGTAAGAAATCTGTCAGAACGTCCAGCGGAAGAAACGAAGGCTCCTAACATGGTTGCACGTTGGGTAGCGAAGCGTTACGCCAGCAGCTTTGTCTATCGCGCCGTTTCTATGATAACCGTGCGAATATGCAGAATTTACGTTCGACCATCTGAATGCTGATCCGGTTAAGGAGAATAACAGTTACTCTTTAGAATATACTCTCCGCGATATCTAATGTCTTATAAAACGAGAGAAAATTCGTTCGAGACAATTCCGTACGGAAAACCGTTTCCCTTTCATACGTTCCTCGATCGCAGCCAGTTTACGATATTTGCCACACACCCCCGATATATACACCGGTTGCCTCCATTCTCGCGAAATCTTTACGCAATCTAGCGCCGGAGCAAACTTTCTTAATTATCGGCGGATGCGTTATAAAAGGGGGTAAGTTTTGGGGCGAGCTGGACCGTCGAAGCTGCCCGGCGATCGTGTGCGGGTTACAGGCACGAAGTTGAAGGGAGACCAACGAACCAAAATAACGCGGCAAAAGAGAGAATAAGTTGACGATGCGCGGCGGGCGGGGGGGGGGGGGGAGGTCGAGGGGTGAAATCTCGCGGCAGTCAGCATCCGCGAGGAATAGATCGCGCTGGTGGGGGGGCACATTATAATGAAATCGGTTTTCGCTTAGCGCGCTTTCGAGCAGCCTTTATTAAATCTGTGATTCCGCCGTTTTCCTTTCTCTTCCTCGCGTTTTTTCTCCCGCGCTCCATCTCTCGCTCCTCTTTCCCCCCTTTTTCTTTGCCATTCTTTGCTCCGCTTTCGATAGACGACGAGATAGCGGTGAGAGAGAGCAGGTCTTTCGACCTGTCTTTCACCCTTTCCCAAGCCGATCCCGCCTCGTCTTCCGTGAATCTTGGCCGGATTTACAATGGGAATACGTATTATACTTCTCAGCATTTCGCCCGTTTCTCCCAGGTGGATTGTCTTCTGAACGATGAACGGAGCCGCGAATATACGGCTCGTCCAAGGGATCGTACACGAGCTCGCAATTTTTATGTTACTTGGGCCCCGGAAGAGGGGAAAGTAGAAGCACCGTGGTTCCCAGAATCTTCCGCTGTGGGGGGTAGCTTGTTATAACTTATTAAAAGCCGGCATCCCGCTGCGAAAGATTGTTCCGGCTTTCTTCCCTTTCATAGCTGGAGACAATTCTCTTTTCCAGCCTCTGACTAACCTCCGCCGTTGAAACGCTACATAACTAAGCTCCGCCGCAGAGATTGTTTCCACGTAAGTCTCTTAATAAGCCGCATAAACGATCAATACCGATTCAGTCTAATTTTCCATCTGCTACGCGATGATCTATTTCTCCGGATATTAGAAGCCGAACTTTGCCGCCCATCGAGCCGTATACCACCAAATTTTCTAATCTTCCAGGCAACCGAGCGTCGGCGAAACGGGGCGAGTTTGCTTATTGAATTCAGCCGTGATTTATGCAGATCGGGGCACGCCGTTTGTTGCATTCCAATCTGAGCGTTTACGCCGCGGTCCGTGCGCTGCTGCGAACGCGCAAATCACTCCCGGCGGTGTGGAAGAACTACGCGAAAGTCTGTACGCGGCCTGGAGTTCCGGGCGCCGCGACATTTCGCGTTCATTAAAGTTCCGATAAAATCTGATCTCTTCGCAGCAGCCGTAGATACCGCGCGTATCCCAAGGCGCAACGATGATTCTCAAATGTGCTGCACGCTTAAAATTCCGCGGATGCGCGGCGGCCCCCCGCTTCTCTTGGCAAGACAAATTCTTCCAGGGATCTTGACATTCGGGATTTAATCGAGCACGTTGCGTAGCGGCGAGCGCGGAATACAGTTATTCCGTAATCACGTTCCGCCCCCGGCATGTGTCGGTGTGGGTGTGTACACTATTATACGGGCGGTCGCGTGCGCGTCCAAGCCGACACCGTATCTCCGGTGCCCGTGATTTAATGGAAAGTGAAGCAATCTCGACGTTTACCTTTGTAGTTATCATCCGTACTGTTCCGGTTTCGCTTTTCGATGTCCCTGCCGGACGATTTTCCCTGCTTCCTTCAAGCTTCCTCCGCCCGCTTTGCTCTCGTCTATCTTTAAGCGTTATTCCACTGGAGATTGCAAGGGACTACGAGGAGTTCGCTAGATTAGTTCTGAATATGCTTGGCAACAGTCTCAGGGACTCTTCGGATTGCCTTGAATATTTGACAGCGCGCAATCCCAAAGGTGTACTCTACAGCGTTGGATAGCGGCATCGCGTTCGATCGCGTCGATCGTAACGCGCCGCGCAAAACTTGCTCTACTTCGGTGCAGTCCGAGGCTAGTTGCTCGATGATCGTGCGCTCTGATAGAGCGCTCGCCATTTGGAAATTGCTGCTCTCTGCGCGGCCCGCTGCCAATGAAATGTAATTTTCAACGAGCTACATCGCGTTGCTCACCGGACACTGTCTTCTTTAAATCTGACCCTTTAATATACCGCGCTGAACTCCGAACGGTATATCTTATTTTCTATCGCCCCGTGATTTCGCGTCGAAACGCACTCGGTTGAAAGCTGTCGCACATTCGTTGGACAGTGGACACGTTCTTACCGCGGTTCACCGGGCCGTATTCGTCGCTAGTTCAGTTTAACGAACGCGTTAACGAAGATGAGTGCAAGGTCTGTGCTGCGCTCCGTGCACAATACGGGACCACGCCAGCACTCCTTCCTCGGTATATGCAATCGTTTTAATCTGTCCGGCGCATTAAATATTCCGAATTACCCCTCGTATTTCTCATCCCTCCGCGATGAACCCGCGGCGAAGGTTCGTTCTAACAGCGCTGCTATGTATTCTTCGGTGTCTCGTGGCGAGGAACGTTTAAGCGTTCTAATACATATATTCCGAGCAATGCTAAAATCCGACCCCGGGGCTATTCAGCGAACGCTTTAATCTCCAACACCGTTCCGAATGTACGTATGTATGTCAAGCCAAACACTTTTTTTTCCCCACCCCGTTTGCAAGTTTCGGAACGAATTAAGGGTCGCAGCCGTGGCGGCGTTAAAAAGAATTCGCGCTCCTTTAGCACAATGTCTCCGGAGCTTAGTTTAAAGTTATAATGTGATAATATCCTGAAATTTCCATAACTTCCATGACCCCCCCTTTTTGCCCTACTACCGAGAGAGCCTTCTTCCGATGGAAAATTCAATTTACTTATTTACCGTCCCTAGAAAGAATATTCTAATGAATTTCAAGGAGGGTTCTATGGCGTTAAGTAAGTAATCCCCCGCGAGAGTCTTGATACAGAGAGTTAGGATGTTACCGAAGCGGAGGCTGTAACTCGAAGCCGGTTACATCGATTTTCAATAATTGCGTGTCGCTCTAAAAATAATATTGACCAGCGAAAAGTTGCATCGACGTTGCTTGAATGAAAATGTTCGTAATAACACCGCAATTTCATACGTCCGGTATTCGAACGCTGACCGCCAATCAATTCCGATGCGTTTTCCCCTTTTATTAATAGCCCTATCTGCTTCCGGGCTGCGCGGTTCGTGCAAATCGAGGGGATATATATATATAGAAAAGTGAACGCGAGCGTTCTGTTTTATGAGTTTTCCGAGTGTGTGTGTGTGTGTGTGTATTCGTGTTATCGACCGTTTTTATCTGCCACTCGGGAGACTAATTTTTTTTTTTTGTTTTACTTTCTTAAAGTTTCCTGGATACTTTGGACGCGGTGCTGCATAGCCACCCGAGTGGAAACGCGGGAAGATATTACGGGATCTACGAAATAATCGCGGCGAAGCCGATCAATTAGAAATTCAACGGAAAGCGAAGCTGCATCGGGCAATTTTCCAGCTTTTCGCGACGCGAGAAGATTTGTGTGACAAAGAAACGCGAGCCAAAGGACCGAATCTATTGAGCCGCGTTTCAACCTTCGCGGAATTAACTCGCATTTACATGGCAGAGCCTTTTTCTTCTCCGCGAATCAATTTCGCGTTCAGCTCGGCTCGTCTCTGGCTGGCGAAAAAGTGGTCGTAAAATGCGCCCCTTTTAGCTGAATAATACCCGGGTTCCCCCGATATTATCGTTAGACGGTGTAATGCCCGTCAAAGAGTGGCGTGCTTAATAACACAGTCTGTGTCGGGTTCGCGACGCAGAGAAAAGAATCGCCTAATGGCGTAATTAAGAAATTCCAGACAGAAGCTGGCGTAGGTTTTAAGACGCGCACCAGCCAAGCGGACCGTCGAACCTATTTACGTGGGCTCGTGCAAATTTTCGCGTCCGGAGTCGCCCTCCGCGGGTCTGAGAACTCGTCGCTTCTCTACAAACAGAGCGGAGCTCGCTCAAAGCCGAGCATTTAACCGCGACGAAATAGAACGGGCCACGGTTTAACTAACTTTTCGTACGGCTCGGCGACAACGGCGCCCGATTGTCCGTCAGCGGATTTACAGGGGAGGCTTTTCAACGAGCCAGGCACTTCCTTTGTCTCGGGATCCTTCTTGGCCCGTATGCCTGCCGCCGAATCTCCGGAAGGGTCCTTGTACGCGTTCCAGCTGCTTGTAAAAAGAACTTGCCCACGTTGATAAAACAGCTATCGATCGGAGAAGACGCAGAAAATTGATTAGGTGTCTCGTTTGCGTGTGAAACAAGGACAGCTTTTCCACCCTTGGAAAGTCAGGGAATAGAATTGCACGGAAACAGTTGCGCACGATCTGGAATTCCACGTCGAATCTTGACAGATGGTAGAACGGGGCGAAGATCGATTTCTTTCATGTCTCGACGAAGGCTCGAGTTCACACCGTTCCCCGTTTCCTTTCGAAGGGGTGGTACACGACGCGTCGAAAAGAGGCCGTTTTCACCGGAAGCATTATCATCGAAACCGAGCGCAGACGGTGCTAGGTACAAGAACGCCTCCTCCCGCGCTATTATCATTTAAATTGGCAATCGATACTAGGCCGAGATTATTCGTCCCCTGTTTCCGTGTTCTTCCTTTTTCCCTCCAATTTTCCCACACACGTGTTCTGTACACGTCGCGAAGCAGCTGACCGTCAACTTATATTCTCCGTCGTCGTGCGATTCGTCGCGTTATTTCCGGGGACAGCTAGCATCGCAGCATCAATATGATTCTTTGCTGTCTCGTAATCGCGGTTGCATGCTTTTCTCAGTCGTTCTCTTCATTTCTGGCGTTCGAAGCCTTGGTGTATTCCCGCTAATCGTGGAAGGCGAGTGGGTTCCGTCGTTCGTATGTACACGATAAAGCTGCCACGCTGTTTCCCGCTGCTGTATATACACGGTATCGCTACAAATTTCACCTTCAGCGGCTCCATTGAGACTAGTACCATTTCGATCTGATTCCCGCGTCCTTTGTATAGAATTCCTACCTTCCTCCCTTGTGTCATTTAATTCCTGCACCGATGAGAGCCACCCTCGTCCAACCACGTTACCTCGGTCAACATTAGTCCTCCATTCTTCCTTTTTCATTGTATCAAAGAATGCGGCTCTCAAATATGAAATTGTACGATTAAAACGCGCGATAACATTCCGTGTGAATTAATGGAGCCGCGGCGAAATGTTGGACTATTTATAACCGGTGAATAAATCGTTGTCATTTAGAAGGCTGGCATTTCGTACTCGCAATGAATATCAATGACTAATTTGTAATTATAATCACTGCCGCACCGTGCCGCCTCGTTCTCGTCCCTTTTTTACGATCAGCTCTTCCGCGAGAAAACAATTACACTGGCCGTGCCGCGAGAAACTCGGAGCGTGTTCGCGTACGAAACGACAATTTGTTTAAAAAAATCTCGCACGAATGCGCTCGTTCGCGAAGCACAGTGATGTACAGAAAAATAAACAGCGGCAAGTTTGAAATTTATTGCCATCGCGAATAATTCGCGCTTCACGGGCTGAACATTTTCACAGGTGCATATTAATGATTTACATTCGTCCCTTTCCTTGTGAATTTAATCGAACTAAATAGAATATTTCTCAGCTGTGTATACGTTTTAAAGGATGCTCTATCACAATTTCGGAGTGCACGTTTTCTCGATGCAAAGTTAAATTCGCGTATCAGTCAGGAGACTGGCCGCGGCACATTTCCTAAGTTAAAACGCAGTAGGAAAAAGATAAAACAAGTGAAGGCCGTCCGATAATTCTCAAAGTGCTTTGTTTTAGCTAAAAAAAAAAAGGGGGACATTCGGAGAATTCCACGGGCTCTGTTAAACCTTATTCGATCTTGGCTCTCTGACGTTCCTCCCCGAGATTAGGTCAACATTTTTATCAGTGATGCATCACCCCCGCGTCTCTCCGGGATCGAATGGCCCGAAGGCCGCAATGATTTGTGTTTCTAATCTCCAGGAGTAGACCACGAACGATAGAGGGTGGATAGACGTATCGACTGAAAGGTAGTAGGAGGGGGTGAGCAAAAAAGCATTATCGATAGAATTGCGTTGTCGAGTCTCTTCTTCTTTTTTTTTTTTGGTAGGCAACGAGAGCCACCTCCATTCCGTCAATCGTGTCGCTCGAAAGCCAGACTATCCGATACTTCTAATTGTCCGAGCTTCGCCGAATAACCGACCGTCCAAGCCGATACTCGATTCCGTCGATGGAGACGCGGGCAGAAGAAAAGATCAGCCCGTTCTGTCACGAAAATTGCGCTCTCGCGTGCGGCTCGATAACGCGGTCCCAGGCACGGTACAACGACGGGCATAGAAATAATTCTTCGGGGGGTAAAAACGAACTGCTATGGGCCGCCCGGACAGACAGTGCGGCGAACTCCCCCCCCCCCCCCCCCCTCGATCTGAGATGTTCGTTAATGCGTCGACAACCGGCGGAGAGATCGTACCGGGGGCGCGGATGGATGCACAGTCGTGGAGAGCGTGTCAGTGTCGAAAGCGTAATAGAGAGATGGAACGGGGACAGCCAGACATATTTTTGTTCCTCTGGCCGTTGGTTTAATAAACCTTCATCACGCGACATAATTGCTTGCTGCCGAAAGCCACAGACGGATAAAATCGTGGGGAACCGTCAGTGAATCAAGTTTGGCCCGATCGAAACGATCGCGGGTCATTCCGCGTCTGTGTATTCGTAGGTATGGCAAGCACGAAACGTCTATTATGGCGATGAATTTTGCAAGGGTGCTCGATTTAAATAACAGATTTTATGGTAATACGGTTGAAATCGGGTCTGCCAGTGGTACGAGTCAAGCATTGGGCTGACTACGATTCTCAGGACGCGGAGCGAAAATATCTGTTCGAATTAGTCTTCTGTGGATACGCGCAGGATAATCATCTGTGTATACTATATCGTTGCGTAAGAATGGAAAATGTTTAGAAGAAAAACGAGCACGCTGAAGCGTTCGAAAATCGAGGAGGCGAAGCCACCCAGTTCTCCAAATCGTGGGCCGCCTTTTTCGTGCGCCGTGCCATGTTCTTCCGAGCTCTCGGTTAACGCTAGTGAAGTGCCTTTAGCGAGCCGTCGCGCCGAAAGGATGAAACTTTTGCACAAAAGGCAAAGCGAAACGGGGCGCGACTCGAGCCCTGCATAGGAGCACGCACCCTCTAAAGGGCGAAACGAAGCCGCGAATCGAAAGGGGTTACGATACCGCGCTGACCGACTGGCTGCCACCCCGTCGCTTCCACCCAAACCGAAAACGGACGAAATTGAAACAGCAGAACGGAAACCACGACAACGCGTTACACTTCACCCGCCCCGCGAAACGATGGGTATCGTAATCAAGGGCCCGGAAATAGAGCAGCGAACTTCATTACTTTACGAATTTTCCGCCAACTAACCCCGGGGCGAGAGTTTCTTAACGAAAGTCCCACGACCATACTCGAGCAGCGACGTTATTAGCGCGCAGCGCGTGTCGATCATCGGCTGTTTCCAAAGTCGCTACAGGAAAAATCCATCGATCGGAAGCTCGATGAATAGAGCCATTACCTCCGGTGATTCTCGCTCCCGACGGGAATACGCTGTACACAAGTCGGTTAATCACAACACCACGCACTCGCAGGTTCGATTCCGGGCAGCAGGGCGCGATGGAGATTGTTTGATTTTCTTTTCCGCGGCGAGCGAGAGCGCGTACGTAACAGCGTCGATCCACGGAGGGATTGCGCGATACGAGAGAATGCACGTGGCGTCGCGACGTGCGGTCCACGCTAGACTGACGCTCGCTCGGTCGCTTCGTCGGCCGCCTGACTCGTCGCTGACTCTCTCTACTGCGTGGTTGGCCGACCGGCTGGATGGCGGCGGGGTGGATGGCATGAACGCTCGCCGAGCTAACCCTTTCCCTTGTGTTACTCGACGCGGCTCCCCCTTTTCACGAGCCAGGACGTTACAGTCACGCTCGTGTTTCGAGATCAGTGGAAAAGCATTTCGCGTCGATTCGCGAATTCGATGAAGATTCTTCGGCCCTGAAGATGACCAGATGACGGATTCCTTTCTTTCTTTTTTTTTTGGTTCACTGTTCAGGTAATAACGTCTTAACGAGGCGACTTAATGACAGTTCGATCTCGCGACTGGTTCGAATATAGTTGAGTAACTTCGATGAGGCTGTGACGATACCGAGTTGCCGTATTCATTAGTCGAGACAGAATTTATGTACATCGATGAAACTTTCTCGGTGATAAGTGAACGTGGAGATTGCGGTGTGCAGTTATCCTCTAAGTAGCATGCAAATTATTTCAACTGCAGTTTAATTAAACTTTTACGCGGTCGGTGATATATCGATATATAAATAGAGGGATGAGAAATTCGGAAGGATGCAAACTCCTCTGGGCCGGAGGGTTCTTTCGACCACATCGAATTAATCGCGACCGCAAAGGGGAAACAGTGCAGCGGAACAGGAAGTCGTACAATAGAAACTAGCCCGTCTCATGCATCAACTCCGTTCAACTCGCAATTCCTATTACTCTGAAGCCCCGTGAAAGGATATTTTTCTGTCTGCCCCTTGTCACTCAGCCTCTTTATCATTCCAAAATTCCTTCACCCTTTTCCCCAACTCGAACTTCGATCTAGACGCAAGTTTCTGTAGCATCCCCTTTAGATGATGATATGTGTATCAATACAATACTACCATTTTTATTTTCTTCCCCTAAACACAAAGTTCACGAGGGCCATTCTAATTAAACTAGGAATTAACGAAAAGGGCTCGTATCGTTACACGGATATTGCAGTTCATACAGCTCTCGTCCGATCATGAGCAGGCCCCCTCTCGTGCACGGGAAAAAGGCTGACGCGTACCAGTATGTCGGGTGTACACGAGCTTGTAAAATTCTCTTAACTTATTGACGATCGTTCCGTTGCTGGCGCCCGACCCTGCATTATACCTGGAATTCGTTGACGATAAAACCGTCGCGTAACAGCATTTTTACGCGTGAATCTCGTCAGGGAGCGCGATCGAAATCAGGTTGAAACCGTGCGCTCTGAGAGGTACGGGACAGGGCAATACGAACGGCACGACGAAACAAGCAGCTCCGAACGCGCATCGTTGTTTTATTATTAAGCGAAAGGATCGTGAAATATTCAGCACGGAATTATGATACAACGAATCAATCGATGTACACTCTCTTATCGCGCGAATTCTCAGTGTCCATCGATCAATACGCCTGGTACGTGTGCGTGTTTACGTCCACGTTTCAATTCCGATTATTCCCCCGAAAATCGGCGTTTCCCATTTTTAAACGATCGCCCCGGATTTTCTTGTTGTATGAATTACGGCCAACAGAACATCCACGAGCCTGCCGTAATAAGCTGCTTCATGGCGATCGATAAACTATCGATGATGTGTCAAGTGTAACAGTAGAAGACGCGGAGAAAGTTTAAGTTTTAGCATCAAGTAAAACAGAGTTCGTCAAACTTGATTAACTTTGCCTATACCATGTCCCTACTATTCATTCACTGGTTCGTTAAATTGGCAAGTATCTAAATTACGCCTGGAACTCTTGGAGGCACATTTACCCTGCAGACAGAAACCATGGTTCGAGACCTTGATTTTGACTACCTGGATGATCGGTCGGGTGACAAATGGTCGTGACACGAGCTAAACGCACGGGCGGCGCGTTCGTTCTCGCGCCGGCACAATTAATGGGGATTCTTGGGGATCGAAAATATATCGGGGATGAATACGAATCGGCTTCGCGAGGGTAACGACGCGGCGCGTGATTTACGTCCACGGATTCCGAGGAAAGGAGAATTCCACTGTCTGCCGTTCAACCGAGCCGGTCTGTTTCCAATCTGCCGACAATAGCGGCGCGAGAAATATCGCGGATTAGAACGGACTGACGCTTTGATTTAGGTTGAACGAGCTTTATCGCCGGCTTCGGCCGTCCCACCGCTTCCAATCGTTGTGTCGGCGACTAATTACGCGGACTATCGAGGTTCAAACGCATGCATAATATGGGTTATCATCGTTATATCGAGTTATATCTTTCTACTAACAATCTTTATCCACCGAAAATGTAAGAACAAATACGTCACGCACTCGTGAAGTCTTTCATAGTAGCATGTAACTAAACGAATGGAAATTCTGACCGGCCTTTTGAACTGGCGCGTTGCGCGAAGCAGAGCATGCGAGCAAAATCATCGACGTGCCCCTGTGTATTCGTTTCGTCGAAACGTTTCGCGCGGAAAAACTCGGTTATGAATGCTTTGAGCGAGGGGTCCCCCAATAGCGTTCACCGTCACTTGCACACGGGACGGCAGCCAATTTATTATCAAATTGTTTCTTCATTTTCTCGTAACACGGTCGAAAGTGGGCGCGGACCGTCATCAATCCTGTCGCGACTTCTTCACAGTTTGCGATTCATCAATTTTTCACTAACCATTCGCTTGGTATTGAAGCTTTTTATGTCCACGAAGGTATCACGGAAATTTGACGCTACGATCAGAGCCAGCGAATATGACACGCGTATCCTGAAAGTACCAAATGCTTTGCGAAAAACGAAATAACGCAGAACAAACAATTCACCTTTTCAATTTACCAGATCATGAAATTCGTAAAAAGATAAATATTTTTGGTCGATTTAATTTTTCTATTTGCGTTCCCGCGTTCGCTTTTCCCGTCACGCGTATCGCAATATCGAAAGCAGCGGTGCTAGAAATTTCATTCGCATAATATCCCGAAATACAAGAATTTCGAAAAATGTTTCACGTGCTACGAGTTTTCCGGCTCCGTAGCTGGATTTTTTCCCGTAAACTTTGTTAAACTCCATTACCTTTGAAATATGACGTAGTGAAGCGTGATTGCAGTAAGAGAGGTGAGCTCCGCTCGATGGATTTAATCGTTCTTAATTGCAGCAAACCTTATCCCGTTGAGCTTCAGAACTCTAAATGTAACAGAACTTTCATCCCAGTTTTCATACATTGCGTACCTCTTTAAAGGGCCTTTTCACGTCCAAGGCGACGACTCGCGAGATACGATGATGTTCTTTGAGCCTCGTTGGAGATGCATTCGGTATCGGTGTCAAGGATACGCTTCAACTCCGGCCGCACGTGATTGCAACAATCTACCGTGCATTCGGTAACCGGATCGTATATAATGCCGTTCCACGGCACGGCTATACAGGACGGACTCTCGGTAAACGACCGAAATCTGGACGCCGATAACACACATACGTGTACATGCATGCATGCATGCAAGACCACTGCAAACGCATTTCCATCTGGCATCCGAGGCAGTCCGGCCTTTCTCGTGGATATGCATGAGGCGCAGGGGCGAAATTGTGACCAGACTCAAACACGCTCGCGAGCCGCGCTAGTGAACGCCAAGGACACGTGTACAGCCACCCTTGAAATTGCATCGACGTTCTTACTTCGATCCAACCCCGAGACGCAACCCCCTCGCCAGGCCTTTTTTGTATTTTACAGCAGAAGGCTTCGAATTTGTCGGACACAAAGATTGGGCCGTTCAGGTCTCTGCGAGTGAATCGCCACAGAAAAATTCATGGTATAGCAATGAGAGTCTATCTTACTCCTCGTTCCGTTCCGACGGAATGTCGAATGCTTATTGCGCAGCGTGCTTACGTGTACTCGATAAAAGAGGGAAAGGTTTCCCCGGATATCGATGCTCGAAAATAAGCTCGTACAGACGCGATTCAATCAATTATACTCCCTACTTTTGTTTCCCGCTTCGTACGGTGTAATTCAATTATTGCTGCTTCGGCTAGTTGTTCGATTCGACTGACGCTGCAAGCCCCTCAATCGTTTGCTTGATACTCTCGTTTGCCAACAAAGCAGTCCCGTGGCTGCTTCGAACATCGACGCCACAAAATTTGCTTCGGTAATAATTGATTAGATGTCATTCGGAAGAAACTGGATGCCGCAAAAGTTCAATGCACTTATCGTTGCTGGATCGAACGCATAATTCATCCGCTATTCCCGTACACTCTAGGTATCGTCTCTATTTTAGCCTTACGGTCTACTTTTATCTTTGGGCTTAAAAATATATTCCCCCTTTGTTCAGCGTTGAAACTTTAAATATTTTCGACGGCGTTTTATAATGATTCCGGTTGGGATGACAATCTTCAAATGGCAGACGGACGTCTTCGCGGATTTAATCCGGGACCGCCCGATAAAAAGGGCGAAATCGTAAAGATAGAAACGGCTCGGTGAACGATGTGGAACAAATATTCGCACGCGATACCGTATTCTTTCGCGTCGCCTGGATCCAGCCGCAGCTCCCTCGACCAAGATCGGAAGTTCGGTTGACTCGTTTACGGCCGGCGAAAGTTTTCGCTCGCGTTTGCAAAAGTATCCGCCGAGGGGCTGCGAAAAGGACGAAAAGGCAACCGGCACTCTCCGCCGGGATTTGATTTCCCAGCTTGCTCGCGGTCAGGCTAAATTCGTGGCAGGCATTTTCAAGGAGTCACGGATCCCCTCGATTTCGCAGCCGCCCTCCCTTGCAGAACGGCGGGCTTTAGAAGACTTTCTCTCTTCGGGCGAGTAACAACTCGGTGTGCTTCCTTCCGTTTCTCATCGATAGTCGGATCCCGGAATCTTTGATCCTCCGCCACTTTGTTTTATGTCCACCTTTTATTCGTCCCCAGGCGACACGGGAGCTCCGCGAGATACGTCGCATGAAAGATACATAAACTGTGTAGCTGGGGTTCATTATTTGTCGTTTCAACCTGGAATACATCCAGTCCTGGCCACTTTCATTATTTCAGTTACACGATAGGCAAGCTACACGTTTTGATACAAGACAAAAAGGCGATACATTGTTTTCTCGGGTGCATTGTGATAAGCCGTGTTCACCGGTGGCTGCATGTATGCAGGCTGCATTTTGAACGAGTGTCGGGAGATCGTTGGCTCATTGTTGGTTCTCGAACATCGCATCGTTCAGAAAGATGCGCTTGGGAAGCTTATGACGGAAGGACTTCCATTACTTGATATCTCGAGATGAACTGTGTGAAACGAAAATAGATGAGGCTCGTTGTGAAAGAAATCAGTCGCAAAAAGCTACCGGGCTCTATGCTGGCTTTTACTAGTGGTACGTTTGACAAGTGGCTAGTCTATGCCACGTAAACGCCTGTCCCATTTCTTAATGTTCTCGTTTTATCATCAAAAAGTCGAACCGAACGAAATACAGCGACCTGCATTTTCCTCGTCTGCCTAAATTGAAGATAGCTTTGCGAGAGGGGTCTTGATAACAGGAGGAGGAAGCGTGCAGGTTTGTCTCTACCGATTAGTCGCAATTACTCCCGCTATTCGGGCCAGCTATCAGGCTTGCGCGAAGAAACCTTTGACAATTAAGCCACTTAGTGAAAACAGTCATTCGTGAAAACGATTCGGCTGATGCACGACGTTCGTCGTCGTCGAGGCAAGCATGACAATAGCAATAATTAATATTTACGGAATGCGCCGTCTGTTGGTACCTAAGGTAGAGAGTATAGCAGGCAAGTTTCGTGTTTTACTGTGCTCCCGTTTAATGCATCAAAGAAGTCTTTAAGTCTGATGAAATCGAGCACTTGGTCGTAGTACTACAACTCCGTCAGCATACAATTTTATCGCCACTTTGTCTCGACGACCATAACAGCTGTCGAAAATCGTAAAGTGAACGGTATAAATAATTATCGCCATAGTACCATGCTTTAGTACTGCTATTTCCTTCACGTTAGTCCCTGCTTTACGAACGCTCGTTCTTTCTCGGATTTATTCCGCGGAAAAATTATTATTTCTGAACGGTAGTGAAGTTCTTCTATTTACAACATCCCACCAATTTGATTGCAAATGCAGCAGACATTTTACGCTCTACCGTAGCTTCTCGAAAGAAAACCAATTATTCATATCCTGACTGTTTGGGACCCTTTAATCGCGCTTTATATTTAATATCGGAACTCGTCCATACGGAAACCGGCCTAATTGATACAATATCGAAGCATACTCATCATGGCACCCGTCGAGTATATCTTGACGCGTGTATATTAGGGAGTCGGCCAGCCGATCTGACTTTCAGATCTTCTCCCGCTGGCCGGGAGGCAACGGATGCGAAGGGGTTAATCGCCCCGCTATAAATTACCGGGCTTGATGCATTGCTGCGTAGTTGGTCGGTCTACTGAGCTCCGCACTGGTCGTTGATAAATGCATATATACCTGTCCGGGCACACATGCAGCGAATGCACATGCACTCGACCGTTCGACGATGTAAGACGTGTATCGCGCGGCTACGTGTCTCTATTCCGACGCAAGCTTAGGTGCAAGGTTGACCGACATCTTGTGTGTATGCACCTGTGTGCAGCTTGCGATCGAGTGTAGATGCATCACGCTGAGATTCCTGGTAACCGTGATCATTGTTGTCTGCATCTTTGGATGGCGTGAAGCATTATCGAGGGTGTGCATATTGCCCCTCTGGACTTTGCCTGAGAATTTATAGCATTTTGGAAATTTGCAACACTCCGATATTTAGTTGAACGCTTCCTCATTTCACTTTAAGATGGTAAACTTTGGTAACAGTATTTTGTCTTATGAAAAATTCGAGACTTTATCGTCACGAGTTAAATGTAAAATTAGAAAAAGCACGATAAAATCTTTCCCGACGCGCGGGTAGGTAAGATTGCATTCCGTGTATCATGCGGCTAGTGCTAGGTGCGTGATGTACGGGAAACTACGATTGCTTTCGTACGGAGTCCTGGCAAACTTGATGTCCCCCTCGACGCTTTCGGTGTAATACAGGAAGCAATTATGACTGCATGTTCTTTCCGGTCGTAGATAACGACTGTTCGCCGGTGTACGTGAAGAATAGCGGTCATCTTCTATCCCCTGAGCATTGTAAACGTAATAATGCAAGTCTAATCTCTCTCGCGTTTTAGTGGCTTATCGGAAAGGTGCGGAGTATCATCTTTCAAGAATCATTACGATAATTAATTGGAACTCTGACCGATGAAACAAATATCCGGTGGAAACCGCGGGCGCTTTACAAATTAACGAAGACTAAAATTCATATTTAATTAGACGAATTCCGGATATGTTCTAATAAATCGAAGGAGGGTATGTGAAGTATTTAATTCGATAATTCGTCGATTAAGACGTATAACATTCCGTTTACTCGACGACATATGCAATTTCGACTGATTAGTCATTAATTTCTAATGACAGTACATTGAAGCGTCCTGAATTTTCGCGAGGGGAGCAAAGCGTACCAGCCAGTTCCCGTAAAGATATTTCGTTTCGAGTCTCGTCTAAACAGCCTTGAATCCTGTAATTTCCTCGTTTGCACAGCCATTCACGAAATGCCCGGGTCTCTTCATTTTTTTTTACACTTCCCGTCTCTGTACACAGTTTACGTGTTCTTTTTACCTTTGTGAACCTGCACGATACAGCAGGCCGACCGTCTGGCCCCGAGCTTTCGCCATGCTCCGCCGCTCTTCAAATCAGACCAGACGCGAAACTTCTGGGAATATTTTTTTAACCCGCAGTCGTGTTCCGAATTGATAATTCAAATTGCGACAAACTATGCCCGGTATACTTTCGATCTACGGTAGAAACGACAGGGAGGAAACGGAAGGGCGGTGCAGAGCTGTCGAACGAAAGAACGTCCGGGAAATAAGAGCAAAGCGAATCGTTATTTTAGAACGAAGTTGAAACTTTCTCCGTCTGTCATCTCTGAAATCCCATTTTCGGTGTCCAGAAGCTTTACGATTCGAATCGTACGCGCCGGACTTGTGTAACTTGCCGGGCACTCGTGTGCGGCGGAACGATATACGCACGGACATGAGTCGGGCCCGGTCGGAAAGCCCGCACCCGCGAAAACCAGCTGCACGAACGCGAATTTCCATCTGGACGATTCAATTTCTCCACGTCGTAGACCGACCTACATGCTCGCATCGCTCCCGGGAAAAAGAAAGAAACGCGCATGGGTGTCACCCGATTGAGAAGCGTACTCGCGAACGCACTTGCGCACAAGTTTACGCGATCGAACATGTTCTTGCACCTTTTAAAAAATTAAACCTTTAGTACACCTACTAATAGCAGCAGAACGCGATGAATGTTTGCAGACAATTTATTCAAGGCGATGGCCGGACATCTGCAAAGAGACATCGCTAAGCTTTAACCGGATTTGGACGACGATATAGTATCACAATTGTTTCAAACTATCGAGCATATTTGTTTGCAAATCCAGATTCGTCGTGCAATCGTATCGAACGACAGCGCCTTAACTCGGTATCCGCAGGAAGTTTGAGAATAAAGTTAAATAGAAGTAGCGCCTCCGGGCGGGGTAACAAATTCGAGATTTCACGGCGAACGTCGATCAGGAATAGCAGACGCCCGGGCGAATTTCTGGAAACTGAAACTCGTCGGCGCCGCGCAATCTAATGTGCGCGAAATATAAGGAGAACGTCGAGGATTTCCTCTCGGGATAAAATGTATCTGCGTGAAAAGTTGACGGCTAGCAAACGTTTACCCAGAGACACGATGAAGAGATACTCTCTTACGGAATATAGGCAATAATTCCATGAAATATTTCTCGCTTGTGAATTGTGATAAGTTAACTTTTCGTGGCCGCATTACGACAGAGTGTACAATATCCCCGCAGCGCTCGTCGGCAAAGGGCATCGAGGGAACCGACGGTGCTTGCAGCGGAATCAAGTCGCGCAAAGACGAACACAATCTTCTGAAAGCGGAGTTGCCTCGGCCGGCGCTCTCTTTTGTGCCGGCGATTGATCGTGAATGATATTAACACGGAATTTCGCCAGAGCGCAATGAAAATCGCTTTCGCTCCCTCCGCCCCAGCCACTTACCACCCCTCCTCGTGGCCCGGCGCCACTTCACGCTGCCCCCTTCCTGCCGCGCTTGTTGCCTTGGTTTTGTTTCTCCCTTTATCAAGTCGCTCTTCCTTCCCCCGCGCCGCGCCGGCAATTTCGCTGCCCGGATCTCGACCCGACCAAAGGAATCCCGTGAGTCGGACTTTTATATCCCTTAAAAAGATTTTCTATACTTTAATGAAAAAAGCTTTTCCATAGGACCACCCCGCTACTCGAGACACTATCTTCTTCGTCTACCCTCTCCCACGCCGTTCCACCTTTTCTTTTTTCTCCCCCGGAACTCTTTCAGTTCCTCTTGTTTTCTCTTTGGAACATTCGTTTCGACGATCTTACTTCTTCCACGTTTCGCTTCGTACGTTTCTCCGGTCTCTCGCGTTTCTCGTTCTTACGGGGAGAATAGAACGGAACGTTTCTCCGCATCTTCGTTCCTGCTTGACACGAATCTGCATCTTGTCGGTGGTTCTCTTCGTTCCTTTATTCGTAACCTTCCCTCAGGTCTCTCTTTTTGTTCCTTTTGCTCTTTTGCTTCCCGCGCACCATTCTATTTGTATATCCTTGGCCGCATGAAATAAATTTTCCCCGCGTCTATTCTTATCACTACTTGTATCCTGTTTGTGTTTCTCTCTCCCTCTCTCTCTCTCTCTCTCTCTCTCTCTCTCTCTCTCTCTCTCTCTCTCTCTCTCCCTCCCTCTCTCGCCCCTTATGTCACCTCCAACATCCTGTATTCTTCCCCATTTATAGTACCTGATGAATACATTCAGATTTTCTGATACACTGCCGGCGTACGTATATCTCCCGTCGTTGAAAGGGCCGACCCAATATTCAGAGTATCTTATCTCCGCGTAACGTTTTCGCCAACATTTTCTTTAGCCCCACCGCGATTTTTGTGCAAGATCCACCTACCCTGAATGCAAAGTCCTCGCCCGGCCCTCCTTTCGCATTCTTCGCTGTCGCCCCTTGTAATCGCGAGGAGCAACTCCATTCTCGCCGGGGATGTATCAGCCTCTCGGTGTTACTCGAACTTTTCGCCTGTCACCCTTGCAACGCTTATCTGTGAAAGAGTGGCTCACAGATAGCGGCAGGTAGAATACAATGAACGAACCGCGCTCCGCTGGCAATGATCGTACAAAGTTTTTAGCGGCAGTGTCGCGCATCTTAGAAACGCGAAACGAAACATATCTCCGCGATATCACCGGCAATTGGTATTCGATTGCGATCGGCAGAGCCGATTAGTCACGATTGATGTCCCGCGTATGAAAGTTACTACCGATGGTAGTAATTCGTGAGGGGGAACTGTGTTGGTCGAAGAAAGACATACGGCCGTATCGGGCATCTCAGGCGGAATCGAACGGGGCTGATCTAATGACGAATGTGCTTTAACAACCGTATACCATGCTCCGTAGCGCCATTACAGGAATTGCCTGTATCCCCCTGTAATTGGCGAGATTCATAGCAGTTTTTGCAATCGCGAATGGGAAGAAGGAAGATTTGTGGCGTCACGTAACTGCACGGAGGAACTTTTTGCCTCTGCATGTAAAATAGAGTCTACCATTCGTTGTACGCTCTCCCTTCCTAGACATATTTTAGCACGGAACGTTGCAGATTCCGCCGGCGCGTTCCGAGCTTCTCGGCGATCCGAAATCGAGACTCGTAACAAGCGTCACTACCAATTCAAGATCCATTTTAGACGACACCTCGGGTAGGTTATGCGATCCTGACAGATACGCTATCGTTGCTGGTTGCGCCGGAGATACCAGTTGCATAAGCAACGGTTGCGGCAAAGACGAGCCAGGGAAGCGGGTCAGCGCGAGAGAGGGTCGAGGCTCTGGCCGGTTGTCGCAAACGGTGCCGAATGATCTATGGCTCTAATTAATCGCAAACCTCCGGAGGTCCTAGATTTCCGCTTGGGTTTCAATTATCTCCCATCGGTTCACCCCTGGCCGTTCGAGGAGCCGATTAAAGCTTTCCGCATTTTGTATACGTGTTCGAAGGAATTTCGTCGAACGCCAGTTACTTGCGGCGAATGTAACAGTACATTTATGGTCGAACAGCTTTCATTCAATATGTACGGTAATTGACAATGAACGATGGACGGTAAAAATAAAATGCACTTAGTGGTAGCAACGTAGAGTGCGTTTTATTGATTTTTACACGCGAAGTACAAATTAAATGAACGCCCGTGTAATTTATTATCGCGCCTCGTATTTTTCTCCGCATATTTCCCCCGGCAGAAAGTGAATAATCGCGATTACGTCTCGTTTATCTGTCAATATTTGCCATCCTCCGAAGATGGAATCGCGTGATAACCGCCGGGCAGGGAAAGAAATCTCGATGACCCCGGGCGAAGATTGCGACGTCTACCCATAAATAGCGGATTCCCGATTAGTCGAGAGTTTCTGCGACGATTTTCTCTCGCGCAAGCAGCACGCGCGATCTCGCCCATCAGGCGATTCGAGCGGCGTCGCCTCTGTGAACGCGACTTTCCACCTGACGCCTCGGGCTCTTTAATACCATTTCCCGACCGTCCTCCTACGTCGCTTCGATCTCGACGGAACGCGTACACAGCCGCCCCGGCAAACGTACGATCCGATGAACCGGCAGAAAATCGAGAGGATCGACGCGCTTGCAGCAGTCACGTGAACGTTCTCCGTTCGTTAATTCGTTCACCGAGCGTGTTTCGAGAACTGTGAAGTTCGCAGAGGAGAATGTTCCACCGGATTGCCGGGAAACGGGGGAAATTTTTTCAAGAACTCGAAGCCGTGGAAAGTTGCGTGGAATCGGTGCTCGAATTTTCTCGTTGGCTTCCGACTTTCGTACGGAACGAATTCGGTGGAGGATAATGTAATTAGTCCGCCGAAAGCGTTTTCGAAAGAACCGAACGGTTTCTCGAACATTTACCCGAGAGCAATCTCGGACGCACGCGGAGGGTGAATTAATAATTACAGCAACTTTCTACTGGGAAAAAGATCGTCGAGAATATATATATATTTTTAACGATTTCTGTACGTGAAAAGCGATAAAAATATACGGCTGTGGATCCTGTTACCAGGACTGGCGCCGATAGTCCCACGAGCAACAGCTTGCTCGTCGCTCCAAGGTGTGTTTAACAAGATCATCAATGAAATAATTAATCATGAAACAATTCGATTAACGAGGGCAGACTGAATTTATCGTGTCGGCTAGTCCCCGTGACTTGCGAATTTGTCGCATAAATTCCGACCAGTTCAAATTTGCAGATCGCGCGGCCAATACAGGTAATTACGTTTAATAGCGCTTCGATCATGCGAGTGACGTATGAATATTAGAGCGCACTCGTCGGATCGAAGTGAAAACCGCAGGATGAGTAACTCACTATGCAGCTCTGCCAATTTGCAACCAGTCGTATCAAATTCGCGCAGGCGATCCTGCATTCCCATCGACAATGATCTTATTCGCGATCAACTATCATCGCCGAGTCCGTTTACGGCAATAAAGAACAAATTAGCGAATGATTTTTCCCGGTAACGGCTGTGGAAGGACTTGAAAAAAATGCGGCCCGAGAGTTCAATTATTCCCGGAACATTTTTCTGTCACGCACTTTTCGGTCATTTTCCTTTTACGCGTGCTCTCGACTTATCATGTTCACGCGCGTAACACGATTTTCGACACGTCCAGCATCGAACGTGTCCATTAAGCCCCGGGGAAAGATTGATGAAATTAATTGGGAAACGGTGATTCTTCATTCTATTACTGGCGGTTCATTCTCCACGCAGCAACCTTTAAATTGCAGCCACTTGGAAATATAGCTTGTCTTGAGAAGAAACATACTGTTTGTACATAAGTGTACAATTAGCGTTCAATGTTAATTAAGAGTTCAATTCGCCAGCTTTCACGATAATGAAACGAGGTACAAGGTAAACTATAGTAATGGATACTTCGAACGAAGATCGCCGTTTCTTGCTCTGGATTCCCGCTAGCTGGACGCTTAAAAGGTTAATTGAAAAGAGGATTCCTTGTCACTCCAAGTTCTGGCAAGTTTAATATCCACTGTCGGGACAAACCTGTCAACGTAAAATGAAGTAATTCCCGCGGAATCTCTCGGAGACACTTTCCACGTGCTTGCCAATTTTTGTTCGACGAAAATGAACTTTTACCCATCATTCTGATCCGCCGATTTCACCCGTCTACGATCGAGAGTGAATTGGACTTAAGCTTGATTCTCGGTAGCCTGTATTATTCGGAACGTTTTATTGCCGAAGATGCTCCGCGGACTCTGTTGCCAATTCTGTGGTCTATGAAATATTTGCGAGAGTTACCAAGGTACCTTCGCCGGAGTGGCCACTATTGAAATCGCTGCTCGAAAGGGTTGACGGAATACGAAATTACTGTCGAGACTGGCCCAACGATAAGCTCAAACAAGTTCTAATGCGTCGCGTGACTTGACGTTAATGCCAACAGGCCGCACGGGCTACGACGTCGCGGAACGTCTTCGGAATCCAGGGATAGCGGGAATCATGAATATTCTCTAGTCACGTGGAGCCACAAAAGCCTCTGTTGCATTTGAATTCGCGTCGCGATTGAATTGTCCCGCAGAGTCCACTGCGGGCGATCGCTCTGCTAGTATCGTGTCGCGTTTCATCGTTAGACAACTGGGCGATAGCGCAACAAACGCTAATAAATTCGCCACGATCTTTACCTCGCGGCTACTTTGACCGCAGCGATATAAAAATCTTTAACGACGTCGTTTAGGAATACCAAAGCCGCGCACATTTTTATTACTGCTAACCACTTCCAGCGGGGTGAGCCATTCTATTTCATTATTGACGGAAGTTGCTCGAATAACGGCGCAGACGTTTGACAGTGTTTCCTTAATAAAAAGCACACCCATTCCGTGCACCGAATCGTTTCGTTATCGACTAACCGATAAAACTAACGGGGATTAACCGTTATCATCGACGCAACCATTTACCGGACGAAACGCACGCGACTACCGCCGGGTTAATTAACCCCATTTGCATGATCGATCCAGCGTTTCCAATTGGCTGCGATTTTTTTACGCCAAAGCACAGCCTCCCGAAGGCCGTAGGGAAACCTTGCTTTGGCTTCTCTCTTTTTTTTTTTTAGTACAAGCAGCGAAAGAGAGTCAAAAGATTGATCGCGAGAAATAAATTGTCCAACGTGTTATCTCTGGACGAGTGAGAACGGGTTTGTCCGAAAAGTGCGTGAAGAAGGGAAATGGCCGGGTTATCAGGGTGAACGGAGAGGGACGGGGGGTGTGGTGTTAATCTGTGCGAATCTGAATTAAGGGTCGCGCGCCAAGTTGGATAGATAGCTTTGGAGCTAGTCTAGTTCCGGTGGAACGGTTCGTCGGAGAGTAAATCCGCCGTTCCAGTCTCCGCCGGGAAACATTCGTAGACTTTGGCCAATCTCAAATTATCCCGTGGGCCACACCTGATTACTCGACCCTGCCCCGGGAAAAGAAAACTCCCGTTTCCGTTGGCGACCTCCGGGTTCCTTCAAAAATTATCTTTACCTTCGCTTTCGAGATGCTCGGCGGTGGAAATCTGATTTGCGATAGACACGAGAATCGCATGATACTTTCGAAATTATTCAGCTCAGCGCTTGAAAAACCCCTTAAACGTTCCCATTCGGCGGTGGGAAATTCATTGGAGGGGCCGCTGCGCTTGGCGCGAACGCCAGCCGCGCGAGCGACGTTCAGCGCGGTCCCAATTTCCCAAGGCGACCGTATTCGCCGGCGTGGTCCCAAAGTGGTTCGCGATAATAATGCAGAGTGGATGCGAGCGCATCGTCGATAGGGCACCGAGGGAAGCGTCATCAATCATGCGGAGGCCGATGTTCGTATAAGTGTACATCGGTGCGTTGCGCTCGACAAGATGAGCGGGTGTTTCCCGCCCGCTGGTACAGCGTTCGTCGACAGCCACCGGAACGCTCTCGTTCCGATCGGCACTCCTAATCGTTATCGACCGTTATTACGGCCGCGCCTGTAACAAATTAGTATCTGGCTGCGTCGCGAGACCCTGAAAACTGGTCAAACGCACCGTTCGGGCGTTAAGATAATCGATGGACCGTTAGCATTTTCCTTCGATCGCTGATTATACTGAACTTACGGAAACTGACTCTAGTACAGCCCGGTGAAGGGTTTCCACTAGAGGGGGGGGGGGAGGGCGTCAGCAGGGGTGCAAGGATAAGAGCGACGGCCAGCAGCAGCAAAAGGGGATCCAAAGCGCGATTATCCAACCGCGAAATTGTCCTGAACGCTACTTTGTGACGGTCCTCCGCCCCTTCGTCGCCCACAACCCCAGCTTGGTCAGCGAGCCGCCCCCCGCCCCCCCCCCCCCCGATTTTTCGACCGTGCCGCGAAACAACGCGACACCGGGGAGAGGACAGTAACGCGGACGAGTCGGAACGACAGGCTTGATGAACGAGAGTGAAACGAAGGGCGCGATTCGAGGCGGGAGGGCGGAAGGGGGACGAGAATTCCGATGGACGAACTTTCGCGGAGCGTTACAAAGCTTCGCAAACAATGCGGGTGGATTTAGACAATTGGCGCGATCGAAATGGCCGCGCAACCCCCCGTAACGCGGGGAGGATGGAACCGGCGCGGCAACAACACGCTTTCGGTTTTATGGCCGCGAGTGGTCGGAAAAGCGATTTTCTGGGGCGAAAAAGCGGCGAGATGAAATGAAATGTACGGAAACACGGAGGAAGAGGAATTGTTCGTGTAGCGACAGGGCCCGGTCGGCGTTGAAGGGGTAGCTCGATCGCGAGCGTCGTTTTCGCAGCCGTGTACCACATCGACGCGTTCCGCTCGCGCAACTTTCGCTCCCCGCCCTTCGGCGGCGAAAATCCCGGACGACGATCTTCCCAAACTTCCGGTAACATACAGCCGGTAGCGGGATTCGATTTCGCCATTTCTCAAACATTCATCTACGTCAGTTTCATTTCGGTGGTTAACCCCTTGGCGTTTAACGTCGAGCCGCAATTAATCTAACGACGCAAGACTTGCCGGGGTCGGTTAACGAGGCGGAATCTAGTTGACGAAATTGTCTCATCGGCCGGTCCACCACCGTTTTTCGCCGAACGAGGTAAAAAAAAAAAATTCGTGGAATTTCGTTTATTCCGCGACGCGAATAACCGACGGCCATTCTTCTCGACGTCGTTCAAGCAACTTTAATTTCGTCATTAGCAGGCCCGACGGCGGCCGCTCTTCTCCACTTGAAAACTCGTACGAGTTCCCGCGGACTCGAACGTAACGAGTACCGCGCGGAGCCCTACGGAATCGAGTCCGGGAAGGGACTGGGAAATAAGTGATTCGCGTGGCGAGGGGGCTCGGTTCATTTCATTACTGCACGTAATTGAAAAGTACCGCGCGATTCGGTGTTCCCGATTATTTCGACAACCGTTAATTGGATGTATCGCTAAATGTATACGAGAGAAGCGCGCAGCTCGTTGACTGACGTCTGAGCTCGCGATCCGCGGGTCGACGACCCCTGCATTCTAACTGAAATGTTACTTCTTCAATTACGCCGACAGATTTTCCAATGCGTTCTGTTGATATCGTTCGAAATAATTATTGACGCTTCGACGAGTTCCACGCCTACGTCGATTCTTGTGCAGGTTCCTTAAAAGGCGAGTAACTTCCTTCGCACTATGGGAGCATCAGTCCTTGCGGATAAGGAGATAGTTTCAGACCTGTCTCAGTTCGCATGCTCTGCTTTTCGAAGCAGCAGGATCGACTTACGTGTCACAACTTGGAAGCAGTTTACCTTGGCGCGCCATCGGGGGAGTGGATCGGCTGTACAGGGAAATTCGTCACGGGACCTACACGAGCCCAGACACGATCAATTTTCACGGGGAAACTTTTCACCGGGAAACTATTATCGTCATCGGGGTACACCGCGGGTGATCGAAAAGTTGCACGGGACCGGAAGTTTGCCGAACAGTTTTGGGAATATTTTCGTGACCGGGCAAGCGAAGCTTTAGAATTTCAATTAATTCGAGGTGTTAGTGGTTTCCAACGCGTTCCACACTACCTCGCATCGGTCTTAACCCTTCCTTCGCTCGGCAGGCAGTAATCGCAGAAATCTGTTTGGCGAGGAAAGTGGTCTCCACCGGACCATTGGACGGTGCCGCGGTAAAAGCTACAGCTGCCACGAATTTTAATTGTTTACTTAAAAATGAAGCCGCGGATCGAATTATACGTATCCGTGTTGGAATGGAGTGTATCGTATATAATATCGGTACATCGAAGGGCGCACGACGGGGTTACCGGCCGTTCCATCGGCAAGGGGTGGAGGTGTCTAATCATAATCCTGGCTAAGCTCTTTTCGTTGTTTCGAAACAGCAGCAACGGCAGCAAAATTGTACGTGGTATTAAAGCGTAACGAGGGTAAAGGAGGCGAGTGCTCGAGGGTCCTCTTTCGGAACAAGGTGGGGCGAAGTGGAACTTTTCAAGCGTGTACGAGCAGGAATTTGTTGAACGGTGGAATAATTATTCGGTAATCGCCCCGCACGGCTGGAAGCTTATTGGGTTCAAAACTTCTGTTTAATTCTACGTTAGGCGACTACCCGAAGAGTATCTCCTGCCAAGGAATCCTAATTAACTTCTTCGAATCTTTACGTTTCACGCCCCCTTCGAAAAGTATTCGGTACTCGATACTAGAATCAGTCGTGAAACAAATCAGCATTCCCGATCCATTTCGTCGGGCTTGTCCACGTTCGTGAAACGCAATTCGCATTATTGCAACCGCGGCTTCGCTCGTGCAGCGAAAGGCCGAATTTTCCAGATGGTAACCAGCAGAGCGCCCAGCTGCACCGTCCGAATTGGGTTCGTCCTTTTTGGAACGTACACCGCAAATTGAACGGCGGCCTAATGACCTGAGCTTCTTCCCCGTTGGCGTTTACGCCTGTATTTATGGTGGTTACGTGTTCCCCGTTGGTCCACGCTTTCTCCCAATAAACTATCTTCGTCTCGATTGTTTTCCAATCCATATCGGTTTCCCGTCCAGTTACGTATTTAAAAAGCCGAGGACGGGAACGAAGCGAGCATCCTCCGCCCTGAACCTCATCGCGGCAACGAAAGAAAATTACTGCCCGGGAAATGACCACTTTTATGGTTACGATCGTGGCTAAGCATTAACCGCGCACACGCTGCAGGAATCGCGGCTACAATTCTACCCTCGCGATTCTATTCCCGATCCCGTAATTCTTGCCCCGGCGAGGGATTGAAATTTTCGCCGAGAGATAAATATTTTCGAAGCTCTCCGGCTCCGAACCGAATTCACTGACGAATAATCCGTTCAAAATGATATCAATGCCCAAGTAACGAATCAGTGCAAGATACTCGATTATTGAAATTGGCATTAATAGTGCAGGAATTGCCTGGCCCAAGTGGCAGGTCTCTGACAGTCGACAAAGCAGTCGATGCTTAACTCGATTCTATGATAATTAATGTCGTATTACTGGATTAGCCGATGTAAATCTGATAAATTGAATGGCAATTTAAAAGAATAACAATGCCATGTGCGTAGCGGGATGTTGTTATAAGATTAACATAAAAATAACTCAACTTCCTGTGCGTAAAATACACTTTATATCATGAGCATAGAATATATTTATACATCGGTGGTTATCGACCGCCCCTAATTACGCTCTCCTTTCCTTGCGCGGACGTGGTCGCAAAAAAAAAAAAAAAAAAGAAGAAGATACCGTCGAGCTAAAGCTAGCAACGTGGCCAGCGCATCAGCTACCATTTTCTAATGCATCGGAGATGCGATACATCTTGCGATCCTGCTTCCTTAAAATCCTGACCGAATCGGCACACCGAATCCTTCTGATTCCGTATGCTTGGAGCGTGCGTAAAGAATTCGGTACACAGTAAGAATGAAGTTCACGCGACGAGTGCGCCACGTCGATCGTCGAACGAAAACGATGCCAGCTACCGCGATATTCTTGCAGGCCAGGTGAAATAAATGTTACGGAACGTACGCGTCTGTACATGAACGAGCGACTTCGGATAGTAAGAAAATTCGTACGCAGAAAGAAACACGCTATGCGCATCGCCAACGATCGCAAGACGTTTCGGAGCTTACGTGTTCCGAGTGCTGAGAAACACGAGGCGACGCATTTTTCCTCGTTCGGCAGGAATTCAATTTTCATAGATACATCAGACGGAGGGAGAGAGAGAGAGAGAGAAAGAGCGAGAGAGCAGCCGTGACCGACGTCCCCAATTTTTCTGATCGCTTTTTGGAGGGTATGAATAAAATATCCTGCGTCATTTAGCCGCGAGCTTCTCGTCAGATAGTGCTTCTCCCATTTTCTTCGCTATCTTTCACTCGCATCCGGGGATCACGTGCACGGAAGATGTTCGAAGATCTATTTACGGGACAGTCAGAGTGCAACCTTTGCGATTTACCTGCAGTATCGCTTTGGGAGTATCGTCTAGCCGTGCTCGCAGGAAACTGTGCAGCGCAGAACAGTCGTAGACATCGAAGGAATCTTCGCTCGGGCGTGCAACGTTACGACGATCATCGTCGGGATCCGCGAGCGTGCGCCCTCGCAACCGTTGGGCGAGAACGATTCGCGTTGGGCATTTACACGCAGAACCGGCGAAAGTAGAACGAACTCCCCCTCTAGAAATGTGTACATTGTACTCGCCACGGCGAAATGATATATGTGGACAGAGACTTGCAGCGACGGACGGCGTCACAAGGGGTTGCTATAATGAGCGGCCCGACCTCGACATGTAGGCCAAGCTCTGACGCATACCGGCGCCGCGTGCAACGCTATCTGAACTTTCCACGGTGATACGGGGCTTGGTTCGTTAAAGCGCGAACGACCAGGAAGAGACGATCGCCGCATCTCCGCGAAAGGACTTCGACGGTTCATCGGGTGGCAAGTCTAGCGTTAAGAGCAGAACTTTCTCCGTACACGTGCTGTGTACACTTTCAAGACTTTATGCGAGAGCCGCAGCAATAAGCCGCGCGCAAATAATGTTCTATCGACTCGACGGAATCGGGGAACGAAGGCAGAGCAGCGTTTGTCGCCGAACGCAAAATTATTCAGAACGGAAGATGGGGCGGGCCCGAACGACACTTTTTGCTTTACCTCTCCACCGAGCGACCGTGAATAATTTAGTAATTGCCAGGCTGAAGATGTTCGTCTCGTTCGCAGCTCCTTTGTCCGGAAAATAGAACGATTCGAAGCGGAGGCGAACGAGGGAAATGTCATTAATTAAACATTCACACGATGTATGCGGCGAGCTCCATTCGGCGGGGTTAATATTCCATTCACCGTCTCGTTAATTTATGCAACGGCTTCGCCGATGCCGTTTCGCAGCGTTCAGAAGGCGTATTAATATAAACGGACTTTAATTACAATCGAACGTCGAACAGAGGTACGTCATTCTATGCACTGTGTCGAGCGTGATAAACTTGGTCGCGGGACAGAGGGAAAATAGTGAAGAGATGCAAACGATTTTCCCTTTCAAGCTGGAAGAAAGTTTCAGCTTCGGAGTTGACTGGACTTATAAACCGTGCTCCGAAGCGTCGTTGCAATTAAACCAAGTTGTAACTTAGAATTCCGCCCGATGACGACAATCTCCTACGAACTTCTGCAAGTCGTAGCAGCGAGCTAGATTGCCGGGGAACGAACGATGCATATCGACCGGAATTTCCACGGGAAACGGGAACCACATCTGTCGCGTGAACGCATCAAAGACTTCTTCGAAAGGGTATATCTTCCAGGCAGATAGCGGGGAAAATGTTCGGTTCGAAGTCGCGTCGCTGTTCAACTTCGTTGCAACTTCGACGATTCGCTAACGCGCAAATTCATTCGTCAATGGAACGTTGTTTTACAAATACGATAGAATGTAAACTTATCTCCTCGCGCAGATATCGCGTGCCTTCTTGAAAACGTTCCGGCGGCAGCAATACCGCCTTCGTACGAGCCACCCCGTGAAAACCTGCGAAGGCGGCAATAATACTTTGTAAACTTCAATCCCGCCTTGATTAAACTGTATAAATTTTCTACAACTCCGTTCCCGCCGTTTCGAATTAATCCATATTTATGCTCGCCACCGTGTAAACGTTTGTTGGGATTTAACAGAAATCTAGACACGCGTTTCCCAAGGAGGACCGGTGAATTATTTGTCCCGGGAAACACGTGCGTGTACCGGTTACGAATAATGCAGGCTTCATTTAGAGGCATGAAAGATACTGTGTTTGCATAGAAGCAAGGATCCGTGGTCGCCTTTGTTAGTAAAATATTCACTGGAAGCGATTAACGATTGCATCTCTTTTTTTTTTTTTTTAAACATGAATCTGTACGACTGCCAGTGGTGTAGATCAACCATTCCTCCGCGAGGGGAATCGTTGGCTGCGCGTACAACCACTTCGACCGATGCAATGTTTTTCGATGCTTTTCTTTTTATCGGTTGCATTACGCGGCGAAACGGTCGCAGCCAATCAATAATTTATAATAATTTACAAATATCATATCGGAGAGGTGGAATCGTTTCATCGACGGCGGATACGCTTTATTAATTTACGCCCGTGGCGTGTGGAGCGTTTCTCGCTTCGACAAACATTTCGCGAGATGCATTTTAAAGAGTCGCGACGCGTCCTCGTCGCTCGTCGTTTCTCCGACTAATTGAATATACCGGATGAATTTTAATAAACGGCCTCGTTATCGGATCGCGCGACCATTCGCGATTCGCGTGAACCGAAATGATGCCGCGGCTGCTTTGATAATCGTGTTCCCATTTCTCTCTTTTTTCTTTTTACGGGGGAAACGGGTAACAGCGGGGAGAATTGTACGCGGTCCTTCGGCTGGGCAACAGTTGTTCCGTTGTCACCGGTGTAAACTGCGAAGCCGAATTTCAATTCGATTCTTCCTCGCGCCCAAGCCTGACCTGTCACACATGCCTGCGAGCGAGTTATTATTCCGATCATTTGCTTAACAGAGTTATGCAAAATCGCGCAACTTCGGTAACCCCTTGTCGAGCCGGGGCGCGAGCGTCACGTGCGAACGCAGCGATTCCTGCTTCGTTATAAGCATTCCTGCGCGTTAAAAAGCGCCGAATAAGCCCTTACCTCCGCCCCTGTTTGCCAATTTCCCGGCTGGCTCGTCCAGTGAATATTCTAAATCAAGTGTGGCGGAACTGAACGTCCGGAACGGAAAATAAAAAAGGGACCAATCGTGATTTAGACTGGTTTAAATAGAAGTAGGAGCAGAGGCAACTAATGAGCGTTCTGTTGTGGGAGACTTGATTGAACATAATTGCACGGCAATCAGATATTTCCAGTGGAAACTGTTCGAAATTCTTTGCTGGCGCTGTCTCGCGTCTGGCGCAACGCCAGTGGCTGGTTAACCGAAACCTGTGCTCCGAAGATCGTTGTTATCCCTTGGATAGATGTTACATTGCGGCGGTTTACGACCAGTTAAACGGCGTTGCGCCTCATCCCGGGAATGAAAGTTACTTCGTGAAACTGTGCTCGCGTTTCCACCCTCCGATTAGAATGGGACCTTTTCGAACGGGGGCAACGATAGGCTGGAAAAGCTTGCGCGAGATGAAAATCCATCGTTCATATCGCGCGTTCCGGTTACGGGGCGAACTCCGAACCAGCTAATACGTGGGTTCAACGGCGACCCGGAATTCCCGCGGAATTCTTAACGCCGGGGGAAGAATCTACGCGGCAGGACAGAGCGGGGAAATTCATTTCGAAGATTACCACTATCCGAGTCAGCAAGTCAGCGCGCGGAGAGTTAGTTCGGCGAACGTTCGCAAGTTCCGTGAAACATTCGATTAATCTTCATTCCCAGCTACTCTATAATTCGATTACCGAAAATCTGATTAAGCCATCAGGTTATCGTCTTATCAGGCGTTCCGGAGTTCCCGCCAGCCGAGTACATGGAAACGAAGATCGAACGGATTTTCGTGGAGGTCGCGAATGATAAACCAACGCCAGATCTCTCCTGGTGGTGGTTAGACGGAAAAGAAAGATTCCCCGCGCGATTTCTTGGTCATTGGAAAAACGATTCGATCGTACGTACGCGCGCGTCCGCGAAACCGGTGTCGCGCGATACGCCGAAGCATCGATTCCGTAAATGCGTTACGCCGCCGGTAAATAATGGCCATACTCAACTCGGAGTAAAATTGGATGGCAACTCGAGTGCAGACAGGTATTCGATAGCCGCGTCGCGCCGCAGCCCGCGGCATCGACATCACGTCGTACAGCATGGGATTCGGTAAATGATGCGGAACAGGCTATTCGTATGGAAGCAGAATCCATCCTCCGTGCCCCATGCCGCTCGCGGAAGGATTCCTTTGTTCGATTACCCCCCTTCGCGAAGCGAGCCCGGCGACTTCATTCTTCCGATTCAAACGAAATTTATCATCCCTCTCTAGCCCGGGATGAAGACGGTTCTATTCACCTGTCCGTTATAATTCTGAACATTCCGACAGGATAATATTTAGTCAATTACCTTCACAATAAGAAGCACGTGTCCCATTGGAATTCAATTTTCTACGAAGCTCTTCGTGGTTGAAAAAGCTTTCGCTGTTTCCTACGCGGAGCAGCGTCGAAATGGAAAGAAAAAATTGTTCATGCGCGTGCAGTTGGCCGTGTTTAATATCCGCAATTATGCCGGGGTAGATGAGCGGACGCGACTGGAACATTGTACTCGGAACAAAGAGAACCACAGTGGAATGAGACTCGCGGTCACCTATAGGGCGAAACACCTTTTGACCAGGACTTTCGGTAATTGGCATAAGTTCGCAGTTGAGTTTCGTGTTCTTTGAAGACGGCCCGGAGAGTTCGGGACCGAGGGACGACCAAACGAACGACGATTAACACGCATCCGTAACCCTGAAAACTTTCAACCTATCGTCCCGACGGTCACGCGGCGAAAACTTTTAAGAAGGATCATTATTGGCCCTCTGTTTCGCTCTCAGCCTCCGCCTAGCCAAGTTAGACGGGAAACTACGGTAAATTATCGTGTTACGAACTAAACAAAAATGATCGTGCTCCTAAACAAAAATTGCTACCTTTCGGCACCTTAGCGTTTTTACTCCGATATCGTGGTGCTCCGGTGCCGGCCCACGACTAGCAATTTTTCAAGTAGGGAGCCTGGGGCATAGTCGCGGGCATAAATTTCACGCAGCTTTTAATTGAAAACGCGTACGTAGAAATATTCTACGTGGCGACGCGTAACAAACAGCCGAGCATGTCGTTAATACATTCCACGCCGTTGCGTCTGGTCTCCGGCGTTTATTTATTAGGAGGATGAAAAGTGTATTTATCGTAACGAATGTAGCACCGTTCGCCCATTTGCGGCAAAAGATTCAAATCAGCCTCAATTAATTATCGTAGCCCGTACAGACTCGCGATAATGCCCCGGCCACGAAGACAACTTCTGCAATCGCTTTATTGATCGAATGAATTACGTAGACCACCGACCAAATTCGTTCGATTGCGCTCTTCTCTAAAGATCCGTCAACAATTACTATTTACAAGCCCTGCGAAATTGGTATCAGCTTTCGTCTGATCTTTTCAAGCACGCCTCTATTAGTAATCGATAAAAGCCACCCTCGTAATATAATAGACTATTCATCGTGGCAATTAATCAGTTAGCCTTTAACGCGTCTAATCAATCGAATTGGGCGGCGAACAATCGTGTCGTGTCTTGCATGCCGCTCCACGGTGTGAGGCAGTTAATTAATAAAATCGTCCCCTCGGTGGTGTTCACGCATCGGAACTTTTGGCGAAAGAGGTTGAGGGGGGGCGGCGGCGGCTTTAATATCGACAGCTGAGCGGTTCGGGTCACGTTCGTGAATTAACAGGGGCGTCGATTGAAATGAAAGTAGCTCAGGCTCATCTGCACAAGGCTTTGTGCTCTGATCGAGCGCGGAAGTCAAATAAACCAAGCGCGAACGAGCGACGTCGTTCGTCGTCGTCGTCGTGGCGAACAATTACGCGTCGCTGTGCACATGCCTTTGTCGCACTCGAATACCCAACGTCGCCCGGGGAAACCTGTTTTCTTCCGTCGGCGACGGGGTTTCAACGGGAGCGTACAGCACGAGGCACAAAACTCGATGACTCTGTGGAAAAGTTGAACCAACGACCATCCATGCCTTTGGCGAAAGGAAAACGTAGAAAATACATGCGGATTTGTGAAAGTTAAATAATCCTGCATCTTTCCTTCTTTTAAAGGCGTGAAGGTTTTACAAGTTGCGTCGATAATCATTTTGAGATATTATCGCGATGGAACTTTTTGAAAATACGCCAAGTCCAGGCTAGCTAGAGTTTTTTGTCGGGACTTTCGTCCCGTCATTTGTAACTCGTTCCTAAGCAATCGTGGCTGAACTGCGAGCAGAGCGTCGGACGAACTTGAAGAACGAAACGAGCTTGCTAATGAAACTAGGGGTCGGACGTTCGACGAAAGAAATAACCGGAGCCAAAAAGTGGTGGAGAGATTGGAATTTAGGGGGGAACGTTTTCTAGCTTCCGTCCGCGCATGAAAAACGAATTGTCTAATGACGAAAAACTGTCTTTCACCGTAGGACTGTATACACGGGGAACGGGGTCGGTAAAAGTGGATGAAAGCATATTCCATCACGAGGTGGAAGAAATGCGGCGTGGATAATGATACTCAGAGCGGGGATGAAGAGAATGGGGGTAGGGAAAAAATTAATTGCTCCCAGCATTATTCGAACACTCGCAATCACCCGCTGGAAGATATTTCTGTTATAATTATTCTACCGGCCATTACGCGTAAACAATATCGCGAATCGATTCAAGATCCGTGCCGGTAATTCCGCGATGGCGTCGCGCGGTTACCTATGAATATTAACTAACGCCTGGCAAATTTATTTCTTACTCGTTCCGCGTCCAAATTTATTCGCGGCGTATTAATAAACCAACAAGCCGTAATTGGTGCTCGATCTCCCGCGAAATGGGGGCAGTCACGACAGAGTTACAAATCTGATTATCCAGCGAAGGAGGATCGGGGGCACGTGCGTTTGCGCGCTCTAATTACATTCGATGCCGAAAGGAATGGACTCTACGCAACAGTTGACCCACGGTCGGAAAACTTTCGAGAGCGCGATTCGGTAGTCCCGTTTGGCGGTAGGGCAACGAATCGAATTAATTATCACCCCCTCGTCGAACCCATCGTGGGGAGCATTTCCGCGCCGTGTAATGATACGCCTCCGCGGATCCTTTACGACGTCCTCATGAAGCGGCCGGGTGCTTTCGAAAATATCGTTGGGCTCGCCAAGCGCGCGCAGGGTTATCAATTTTTTATGGTACGATCTCGCGGTGCACCGTGGGTATTACGATAGCGAGAGCTTTCGGAGCGGCCACACGCGCCAACGTTGCTGATCAAAATTCCGCCGCCGTTGCTGCCTGCGGAATTTCAATTACGTTTCCGGGAGAGCTTGCGCCTAATCATAAAGGAAAATCAAGAAATCGCATCAAGATTGAACGCGTCGATCGACGCATCGAAACTTCAGCCCCGTATTCTCCGGGGATAATGCTCTACCCTCGTGGCCGTCCGCTTTTGCAAAACTCAACGAACCGGGACAATAATATCCCGCCTGAAGATATACGTGGAGCTTTCGAACTTTCAAGCACGCCTCGAAACAGCGTGCATTTTCGTTCCGTTATACATCCGCAGATATACATATATTCCATGCAACGCCGCGCCACGAGAGGCTGCAAACCTACAACACGTAGTCGCGTCACAAGTTCAAGCATCTTTGACAGTTGCATACAAATAAACCGGAAGTCTTTGAGTCGAAAGGGAGGTGCTTCGACGATGTTAAAAACTTTCTAGCTGCTTCGATGTCCACGAGCGAGACTCCACTTCCATTTCTAGCGGCCGGATTTTGATTTTCGGGTACGCGCTATGATTTCTATGACGAATGAAATTATTCAGTAGCGTGCCACGGAAACGCCGATCTATCGTGGTCCGGAAATTCGGCGACCGCACGATACCGGCTCGGAATAACAGAGACCTTGCGCTAACGATTTGTTTATTCAGCGAATTCATTATCAACCGAGATGGGACGCGGTAATGTTTGACGAATTAATAATAATCACTTTCCCATATGCGCATACGTAATTGCGTTCTCTTCCAAGCGGTTATCTGAGGAGAATCAATTGTTTGCTGCGATTTCAAGCGGGCGAAGAAAAATCGGCCAGCCCCCTCGAAAGTTGCATCGCTAAAAACGAATGCCTCGTTAGAAGAATAATGAACGAACAACCAGGCCGATGATTTCCTTTAAAATCCACAGAGAATTGGGTGCATACTAACCTCCCGCGATCTCCATTTAAACCTTTGACCTCGCTACTCGCGAGACAGAGTGCGGTACAAATTTGCGTGTTAAGTTGCATAATTGGCCTCGTTTGTAAATCACGCGAACCTCTTTTCCATTCGGCTCGCGCTGTATGCGCGCGGCACGTATACACGCGGGCCGCCTCGTTTCGGAAAAAGAAAGGAGGGCAACGGGCCTCTGCTTGATGAAGGTCCAGATTGTTCTAGACACCGTTAAGCATCGATTATTCAACATCGCGAAAGGAAAATCGTGCTACCGGGCAGACCTATTTATTTCGCTGCCTTCGCTCGTTCTTTACACTCGGTTATAGTATCAGCGGTATGCGCGAGATTATCTTCGTTATGGGATGTACTGCGAATCGATCGAAGCGAGCAGATTTCGTACTTAAAGTGAGATAAATTATCCGGGCGCCACGCTACGATGACGCGCAGTACAACAGGTTACAATTTTAGGGATGGGAGCACTGCAATGCGACACTCGCACCACCTTTGCCCACTGAGGCACACGCACCGGGGAGGGACAACCGATCGAACGCGATGCTGTCTTCAGTCGGGAAGCTCCCAATAAAAGAAAAAAAAATAACAAAATTCTTCTGTATAAAATCAGAAGAACCTTTTATCCCTTGGCAAAATATTGGGCAATTGCTATAGTAATTTACACCGATCTCATCTGTTGTTCTCCTTAAACGAGAACGTGCAGCGGCCACGAAACAACAACGAGTTCGGCCGCCATAAACTCGAAAACACGTGCACTTTAAGCGGAACGGTAAAATGAGCTACGCGACTTGACAGGCGTAAATCGGGACTCGCTCGTAACCGCGTAGCCGTCGGGATCGTAAATCGAGATATCTCGGTGATCATGCGAAGCAGATTTCCTTCGGTAGCTTAAGCGGCGATCCGCGGAATCCGTAAGGTTAGCAAACGTCTCAGCCGAGCATCGAACGTACGTCTGACACGCTAACCTCGGTGAAAGGCTAACCGCGTCTTCCCTATAATTCCAGTTTGACGAGCGACAAAGTGAATCTCGATATGTTTGCCCCGCGATTTGCATTCGTCTAATCCGGGGCAATAAGATGTTTTAGGGGCTGATCTCGATCCGAGACGCGGCCTCTCTTTGATCTCCTTCCGTCGCCCCGAACTCTCAGCTATTGTTCGATAAACTCGTGAGATTGCTGGAGCGATATCAATTCGGTTCGATCCAGCGGAGAGTATACAACGTATCCGTCTATCTTTATCATTCTACAGATTTCCCCCGGAACGTGTCCTCTGATCGATTTTTAATAAACTATTTATGGTGGTACGGGATAGGCCCGTGGGGGGAGTTGCGATTTCTAGGGCGAGCCAGGACGATAAGAGCGGGGCCGCATTGTTGGCTCGTATCTCACGGCGGGACGACGCCAGAAAAATATCTCTACAATGCCGATGACAAGCGGCTTTCCGAGCCTTATCTGTAAACTCGGGAAGGGTGTCCCGAAGCCGAGGAAGGCGAAGGGGATGGTTCGGTCTATACTCTCGCGCCGTGGTCGTACAGGGAAGATGCAAAGACCGCTTTCAACTTTACGACCTGTTCGCGGTATTTAATGGGCCCCTGCTAGGTCCGCGTGTCTTTTGCCAGTTCGCAGCTGGTGTACGTGCTCGTAAATGTTCCCCGTTGTTTTGTTGCCTCCTATCGGACGATGTTCCCCGGTGCCGGCGTTCTGGATGCTTTGAATTAATTGGCGAGGAATTCGAGGGTCTCTCGGAGCCGTGTTCGAGGGAGATTAAACGGTAGTGCCAGGGGTACGAACGCGTTAAAGGAAGCTTGTGATTCGCGGTAGATATCTCGATATAGATGTTGCGCGAATTTTCCATTCAAATATCGAGGAATTCGGCAATGACACGTCCGGCATCGGGGTGGCGTAAAATTATCAGGCGCCAAGCCTGTTTTCTCGCAAATTAGATTTAATCGATGAACTCGGAATAATTTTCTTAATCTCGCCGGGTATTGAACAACCGTGGCCCCGATCGGTTTATCTCACCGCCCCCCATCGTTCTCGCTATTTAATTATCACACCGAGACAAGAAACGCCCCGGCGAGGGCGGTCGTTCGTCCGCGTGCAATCGCGTTTTCGACTGCACCGACCAAATTGTCGCGCGAATTATTCAAATTGCCCGATAGCGAAACGGCAAAGTCACCGGCCGTTCCGCAATACGAAATCGTCGGGGACGTGAAATTTCGAGGCGGCGAAGTTCTCGCCGCGTTCGGCAACCCCTTTAAAGAGGGTCGAGCAAGAGAGTTCCTTAGGGTAAAAGCGAAATGATTCCCGGGCTTGTAGACTTTTGCACGCCAAGTGTCACGGCCTTCCGACGTATCGATCAGAACGAGTGAATGTCGCGTAAGTCGCACACCCTGCAGTGCACTCGCTTGTGCAACTATTTTTTATCTTTTCTTTTTTATCTTCGTGCCCGTGAATACATAGAAGCTGGGGGACGTCGATAGCGGCGCTGGATAAACACGATATCGCGGAAGCCCTGGGTCCGGGCTAACTCGTTAATAGTACATGCATCGTGGAGTGCCCCGCCGCTATTGTTGCGCCACGTCAGCGCGATGCACGAGTTTTTGGGCCCAGTAGTTTACTTTGCCACAGCCCGAGGTCTTCGTTATTCATGCTCGCCGTATTCGAGGGGGGAGACAGAGTATCCCGTGCAACTGTGCAGCAAAGCGGGTGCGGCTGTAACGAGGATCGAACGTTCGCTCGCCTGCGGAACGGTGTCCTTTAATTCTCATAAATGTTAAGCAATCGAATCGAGTTTAGAATTTTGCCGAACTTTAGGAGAAAAAGGCGGCGGCCACAGTGATTTAGCGTTTCTCGCGAAAGAGGTCCTTCTCCCTCGCCGTTCGAGTTACAAACGGAGCCGACTGTTTACCGAAATGTTCGCTCATCTCGTTTCCGCTCGAGCTTCTCGACTTTCAGCACGTGTACACACCCTCGGCTCTGAACCACGACGAGGCGCGCTGTGCGAGCGCATCCCGGGATGCAAGAATACACGTAATGAGCTTGATGAAATATACGGATTCGCAAACGTCGTAATTCCAGCCGGGACAATGCGACTCGATCCTCTGTTGGCTTTAGCCGCGCCGGCTTCTTGCCAGAGGGAAGCTCAAGAATCACGGAACGCCTCTGCCTCTTCGCGAAACAATGTGGCGGACTTTGATATAGCTGAAGACAATGCATCAGACGGGGTTGAGGGAACGTAAAGCGACGTTGCTGGAACGTCTACTTTAACCGGCAGGGTCGTGAAGAGAAGTCGAAAGTATCCGGACGTATTTTTTGAAGCGGCGTTGACTCGCAAACTGTTCGCGTGATTGGAATTCATGCTGCAACGCGACGCGGACGCAGGAAGAGGGTGAATTCTATGTCCGATCGCGGAATGAATTTCGCTCATCGTTCAAGGGTGTATTACATTTTCCGTGAACAATGACAAACAGGAATATTATACTTCGCGAACCCACGTCGATACACGGCGCTCGTTAGGAACGCCATTAGTCAATTAAAGACACGGGAACGATAATAAACGGGCAGAACAAGTTTGTCGGGCTAACGCAAACTGGACGATAAACAACGATCACGCCGGTAATGAACTTTCGCAAAGAATGTAATGGCTGAACCGTCGCGTTTGCTGATTTCTATGAGCGACATAAATAATCGGCATCGCGAGCATTCCAGCTGGCATTGTATTATGAGGAACGCGTGTAGTACGCGTATATCACGGAAACTCGAGGAGACGCCGGGGCAATAGAGAACAAAGTGGCGGAACACAGAAGCAACTCGGCGAAACTATGGTCGGCCAGGGGATCGGACCCTTTCGCGGAGTGAGATACGACTTTCCGACGGTCAACGGCTGGCCTAACTGCGATCGCGGCAATTGCCGGCGAAAGTATTTTGCGCGAAGAAAGTCGGGCTACCAGAAACGGGTCCGGGTTTTGTCGGCTGGAACTCCTGAGGCGCGCTTCATGGGCCGAGCATTAATTTTCATTTCGCGCAAGTTGAGCTTCGGTCGCGGGTCGACCGAGCGAATTGGCCACCGCCGTGGAATGTAAATCGTTAACAATTATATCGCAAGGAAACTTACGCCGTGCTCGCGCCGCTTGGGAATGGCGTTCACTTCGCTCTCTCTCTCTCTCTCTCTCTCTCCTCGTTATCACGCACGATTAAAAATGAAAGAACGAATCGGGCGAAAGTTTGTAATTATAATCGGAGAGCGAGAACTTTTGAACGAAAGGGGAAGAGGAAAATTAAATGTCGAGTACCGATCATTTTCCCGGGTACTTTGGAATATTTGTAGAACAAATTAATCTCGCGTCGTCATGAATCGCGCTTTGTTTCCGGTCCGTAACAAAGATAAACGGTATCGCCGCGATCAATAGCGGTTCGGCCTGCTGGACGTTTCGATTAATTCTGCTTTTAATTACGCGTTACCGCGGCTCTGTTTTTATCTGCGCGATTGGTAAATGCATTTATTGGCACTTCTATGGTACCCTGGAGGCTCGGGAAACCTGGCGGATAACTTTCCACCGGGAGGACTCTGTGTCGCACCGCATCGCGCGTGTAATTTTATTCTATACTGCAAAGCAGCAGTCGCGATTGGTGTGTGACTTTCCTTCCGCACTGGATCGCTCTCGTTCTATCTTCGGGACAAGGTGAGTGGTGTCACATTGCCGTTTGGTTCGGATCCAACTTGCCCTAAGTACAATTTAACCGAAGAATTACAACGAATAACGAACCTTCGAAAGTATCAGCATTTAGATAGCGCATTAGGGCGAAAGGCAGGCCGAGCTTGCCGTCTAATACTTTCGTGATGCGATTTCACCACTCACGGGGCTTCCTCGCACGATAAAGCGTTCGCAGGATTTGCAGGAGACCGCGGGATTGTTCGGCGAGAAAGAAACGCGTATTTAATGCTGCGCTCTGCTATTCAAGCAAACTGACTTCGAGTTACCCCGAGAGCTTATTAAACTTGTATTTCTCCACGGAAATAGGGGTAGCTTGAAAATCCAAACCTAAACTCAATTATCCCTTAACCCCTTTCGCGATAAAAAGCGGAATGTTTTTGATATTCTTTTAAAGAACCAGCCCAAGTGTGCAGGAAGCTTTTCTATTCGCTCTTGCGTGAATTCTAAAAGGAACATCTTATTTCTCTAATTTGTGTAACCCTGTAACTCGAGTTCGAATCAATCTTAGATAACGATCGTGAAAATATGTAAGCGCGGAGAGCGAGTATAAACACGTAGCGGTAAATTTCCGACAAATACCAAGAAGAAGAAAAAAGAATCGAAGCTGTCAGGCGCACACGGTGGCTGGTACGAGGAGTGGAGATCAATTGTAGTTTGCGCCCGGCGTCAGAATCAAAAAATTCACCCCCACGGTCCGGTGAAAGCTCACGAACCAGATTCCCTCTGGCGAATATCCGAAGTCTATTGGCGCTTGCGGTTTCCTTGTTTCGAACGGCGTCCGAACTCGTTGAAGTCTGTTCAAAATTTGCGTAAAGCGTAAAGTAGTGGAAAGTAGTAGAATTTTGTTAAACGTAACACGAGCCGGCGAGTTCGAACGGTACGTAATACGTCTGTGGTTCTGTGAAAAGGGGTGCGCGTCGTGTCGCGTGGCAGTTCAGTCCGTAATTAGCCTGAAAAGGGAGCTCGATTTGCGAATTAACGCGATAAGGCGAATAACGCCGCGGCCCCATTTTAACACAGGTAATGACAGCTCCCCCCCCCCCCCTTTTCGACTTTTGATTATTGTTCCAGGCTACGCGCACAATTTACGATCGTTCGGTGACTATTATTTCGAGTACGAATAGCCGCGAGGTTCTCCACTAATATGACGTACACGGACTAGACCGATCGTTAGTTGAAGTCGAGCTAACCGAATTGCTTATCCTTGTTCTACGAAGGAATTGCAATAACGGGAGCTGCATCGCATTCTTCTGTATTACCAGGAGAAATGGCGAAGGAAGTAAATGAAATTTGCCTATGCTACACGCGTGATTATTTAGAACGTTCTCCTTGCTTTAATTAACAAAATAATTCATTTCGGTTGCACCCGAATAAGAAATTGCCTTCTATTTTCGGGACGAGTGCTGGCTGCCTCGTTACGGCGGGATTCGGTTGCGTATAAACAGCAGCACCGGCATTGTTGAAACGCAGCAGCACGTCGTGCTGTTTCGGGAGCAAAGAATTTATTGGTACAGGCAACCCGTGAACCGTAAAACAGTTAATTACCAGTTAATGTATCAGAGAATGTAAAGCAAACTAACTAATTATTGCGAGCTAGTTAATTTTACTAAACTAGTTACGCTGCCGCTGGTTGTTCCTTTGCCACGACGCCGTCCCCCAATTCCAACTTTGCTCTGTCCCGTTGCCATCCTAAAATCGTTTAAAAGCAAAAGTTGTGCTTTTTATTTAATCATTTGTTCGACAAAGTTCTACCAGGTACAGAAATACTTTTTAAGAATTGTTTTTTAATTTGTGCAAATGTGGACCGCAACTCTCTTCTGTTTTTGCTCATCCTGGAATCTATCCACTGCGCCTGATAAATACGTCAGCCTTCAATTAACGAATTCGTCTCTCCTTTAGGAGCTTTTCAAAGATTAATTCGCGTGAGACTGTTATACAGTTATAGACCGAACCGTTTGATCAAAGTTCCGGTCCAACTGGGTCGTGCACCCCACGGGAAATTTACGCAGAATTCATCGCTTTGAAAATCTAACATTAATCTCGTAGAGCCTCTCGCGGCTCTTCCCTTGAAACCTGGCTCTCCATCTTGCTCGGAGATTTCGGTAATTGTCCCGGCCCAGGCGAATATCACGGGAAAGAATATCAGCGTGAAATATTGTTCTATAACGAACGGTACACAACCCCTGCGTCGAGAACCGGTCGCGTGACGTTTGATCCCTAATCGTTGCACCGAACCTTGCCGAGAGCCACATAAAAAGCTCTGACCACTGCGAGAGATAAGATCGGCAAGCTTTAAACTTTCATCGCAGTCGTGACAAATGAAAACTTTCATATTTCTATCTGTTTTTTTTTTTATTGTTGTTCTCAGTCTCGCTGAACACACTTTTCATCGTTCCACGACAGTCGCAATTCCGTACAGCGTGCGGTGCCTCGAGATTACAATTTCTTACGCAATAATGCAGCGCGCGTACCACTCCCGGAAGGAGCTGGTAATTTCATCTAGAGGCATCCTGCTTGCACACGCGTCGACGGATATTTTTCTGGCCCCATTCACGTAAGCCGTGGCGGTTCTGAACGCGTCGTTCACCCTCGCCGCGTTTTCGTTATTGCGATACAATTTCGCCTTATCTTGATCGATTGCTTCCTTCCATTATGCGCGCCGCCGCACGTGAGCTATGAAATACGTTTTCCTGGGGGACGCGGTTAGTCGGCCCCCCGGAGTCACAGGCGCATTCCGGCGTGATCTCCAACTGAGGACGTACGACCTGCGCGTGCATTTCGTCGTAATCGGCCGCCGCTCACTTCCGACCAAATCGCAACGTATGTTCATACGCACGCACGCTTGCGTCGCGAATAAAGCGCAGAAGTTACTGCTCTGCGCGATTTTCGTGGGAAACGTATGGATCCCGCGACGGGTCGCGGTTTCGGCCGGGGTTGGCTCGCTGTTGCGCGTGCAACGGCCGCTTTTCAACAACGTCAGGGTGGTCCTGTTTCTTCATTTCTCTGCTACCCCCGTTTTTCTCGTCTAACGAGGGCTCGTTGGACACGGTGATAATTTAATGTCGCGGCCACCTGAAAGGGGGATAAATAAATCAACGGGCAAGCGTATTTTCAGGTGAATTTTCGCGACAGGCCAGAACTCTCGCGGGCGACTAAACCGGTCTAGCAGTTGGCGCACGGTCACGTCGACGGAACGGTCCTGCCTTATCACCGCGATGCGGGTTTATCCAGATTTATTTAAAAAGGAGGACAGAAATTTGTGCCGAGTAAAAATTTCACGTCGCGTTCGGTGACACGTCCGCGAAGTTGTCGCCCCGGCTCTGTCCTTATCTGTGCCATTTTATTCGGCCACCCTCTATTTGTATTTACGGAGACGGGAGTGGAAGGGGGAACAATATCGATAATTTATCGGTCATCGGGAACGCATTCGCGTGCCACGATTAAATGTTCTGTATCTGACAACTGCAGCAGCGTTTCAGGCTACACAGTAGTACGTATTGGTGTTACGTTGTGTTTTCAACCCCCATGCCGATCCACGCGCGACACGTTCGCTCGGCGTCGCTTATTATTGGAATAATACCGAGTCGATGCATGCTCGACGAGTACTGTTTCAATCGCACGTTCCGCGACTTCGAATTACAATCACGCGATCATCGATCATACTGTAGTTATAATTACCGCTATATTTGCCGATCGAGAATTTAAAAGTCGATCAGAATCGCTACATTACGACGCTATTTAATATAGCACTGGTCAGCGCTAATTCAATAAAATTAAAGTATCGTCAGAAACAGAGGATCGCGTTGAACAGTTTTATATCTTTGCGAGCTACCTGCGTTTACAGCTTCGTGAAACATTGAACCGGCTCGTTAATGCTTCCAGTGCAATTATCTTTCTAGAACGATCCGACACACCTCTCTCGTTATGAGTAATTACGTTTTACGTCCACGGTAAAACGGACCATCGCCTTTCGAGTATTTCATTTCATTGCCGGTGACCAAAAAGAGGGAACGCTTATTTGCAGAACTCGCATCGCTAACCATTAAACAGCTCTATTATTCTCTCGTCACCCTGGCAAACGATTTCTCTTTCATCCCCCGACCAATTTTCAATTATCATTAGCGAACAGAAGTGCCTTCGCGTGTTCGCGAATGCAGCTCAAAGAACGGAAAATGCCGCGTCCCGTGGCAGTCCTCGCCATTTAATTATCCGGACTCGCTCTAATTCGCGAAAAAAAAAAACAACACTTTGGAACTGATAAAATCGCACCACGCGTGATCAACCTCCGACCGCTGTTTTGTGCATCGCATGATTCATTAGCGGAAAAGGCTCGACGAACGTGCCGTTGCGCATTGGTATTTCGTGACGAATGAATTATAATATTTGTCCGCAATCCCTGTCTGTTTCGCTTCGTTTGCTCTCATCCCCCTTTGTCAGCGATTAGAGACCACGGAAAGAAGGGTCGAGAGGGAGGGAAAGTCATTCTCGTTTTGTCAGGTATTTATCCAACGTTCGCCGCGATTCGTTGAACCGGAAGTCGGGCATCGAGTTTCATTAAAACTGTCATTCGATCGGTCGTGTCTAGTTCCGCACGGTGCTACCACCGCTCCGAAAATATTTGCCGCCAGTCCCTTTTGTCGCCGCCGTCTCGTGCCCATAATTTTCCCTTTCGCCCGCTAATGTGTCACACTGCATCACTGGATAATTAATGTCGCGCGGGGAATGTCTGCCGTGATTGCCGGCGCGACTCATAAAGGGGTGGAAAATGAACTTGCCGCGTACATTCGTTACTTTTCCAATTGTCTATTAAATCCGATATCCACGGATAGGAGAGCTTTCGGTCTTCGAGTTTCCCATATTCCCGCCGCCTCTGTTTGGCAACCCTTTGATCGGACGCGCGATGCACGCGTTTGAGCGGCTACATGCATAAATTTCACGCCCCACGCAAAAGCCTGCCGTAGCAGCGAGCCGCTAGTTAAGCTTGTAATCTTCTAATCTGCTTTATTAATGGAGTTACATCGGCGAACTATAAGTTATCGGCGTTCCCTCGAAGTAGGACAATTTGTCACATCCTCGGATGCGTTCGTAATTGGTCCGAAGTTTCGGCAATTCCATCCGCAGGATTAAAACCCGCCATCGCCGGTGGCGACAAGCCAATTTTCTTCGAAGATTGAATCGAAACGCGAAGCCGGGGAACGTCACGATTTTCTTTGTATCTTATATACGGGGAACTAACTCCGGCTTGTCACGGCTGATTTATAACGGCCACTACTACTGCGAGTCTATTACTAGGTGGTCCCCGGTTAAGCCAGCCTATTCGCAAGCCAGTAAATGCCGGTGTTGGATTACACGGCTCAGACCTCTGGGCTTGACATGCCTCTTTCCTTTTAAAAAGAAAAAAAAAAACAGCAAAGTCTAACTTTCAATGCCATCCATCATGTTGCTTATCAGCCGGATCGCTGGGATAAACACTGGCCTATCCTCCGCACCGCGAATTGCATAGCTTGATACTGTTATTCGTATCGATCACGGGTAGTAGTGTACTCTTCTACGGTCGAAAGGGGGAAATATGTGATCACTACGCGTCTTTCGTTTCGGAGTTATAATCGGAGGGCGGCGACCGAAAGTGGAATCCGCTTTCACGAGTTCCGCGACGGGAAGTATTCCCGGGCAAACTGCTTACGTACATATTCCATGCCGAGAATGGTGCAAACTGCAAATTATAGCTCACAGCACCGACCAGACGCTCCCTCGAATCCGCGAGGAGAGACGCTTTTACATTTCTTCATTCGGGGAACTGTTTGTTCAAAGTTTCGCCGGCGTCGCGAGCACAGTCCAACGACGATTGTTCGGCTCGTTCGATCGAATCGGGGGCGCGCCGGAACGAAGCACGCGCGACTATGGTCGCGAATGAACTTCCTCCGAGGAATAATCCAATTTCTTGTCGGCGAGCTGCCGCCTGACCCCTCAATTCAACCACCATCGGAGCCTGCTTAATGACCGTCGTAAATAACAGACCGTGCGACTCGCCGCGCGACTGACCGGTCGTTTTATCGCGGTTGAATAGTCACTGGATAGACTCGAGCACCCCAAAAGAAAAGCTACACGCGCACAGCGTTTCGGTTGAAATAAAAAAAAACACCTCCCTTTAGAGATTCCAGCGAGCCCCACGAAAATCCTCCGGATACGTTCTAAACGTCTTTTATCGCGGCGAGCAGGACTTCTGTGCAAATTCTGAGGGGAATAGCGAACATTCGAAATCGAATAGCGTCGACCACTTCGCTCCATTTCCGCGGGCGCCGTAGGGGACGAAAGTTCTCGCCTATTGTGAGAGAAAATCTTGTCGAGCGGCGAGCAATCGAAGAACGGGAAACGTTTCGCGAGCGAGCGCGAGACTTTTCACCGACGCGCTGCTTATTAGCTTTCCGCGTAAACGTAAATTTCGCTGCTGCTTCGGTCGCGAGCCCGGCGGTCGTTGTTTTTCGACGAACAAAAATTACGAATCCAGAGAAACGCGCGACCGAAGCGAGCGGTGGGCCACGGGCTCGCGAAACTTCCGCAGGCCCGTGGCGAGCGTTCCGTCGAGTAGGCTCTCGCAACCGCACCGCCAGCTTTCAGACCGATGGAGTGCGCACTCCAGCCGACTCGGTGATGCGTATCTTCCGCTATAAGCGTTTTTGCTTGGCTCGCGCACAATAACTTCCGGAGCATTCTAATCGCGCCGCCGCGCATCTCTTGCCGCTAACACGCCAACTTTTCCCCGTCCCCTCGCCGCGACGATTCTGTCTATAGCGAAGAGCGTTTCCGCTCTCCCGTCCCCCGTTTCACCGCGCCAGACATCGGCGAGGAAAAAGCTCCGGCCGTCGGAATTCGTTTCTCTAGAGAAAAGTGAATTCGAAACTATAGAAGCAAGCCATGGTCTCGAAGTTTCAGATATCGAAGGTAAATCTGTTCGTCGAAGGAAACTTGCTACGTACCGGATGGAACATGAAATTCGATCATCTTGAGGAGGAATTCTCGGGAAAATTTAGTAGAAGGCATAGCAAATGAGGGCGCGCGATCTGAATTTTCTATGAAACTACGCTTCAAAGAACTCGCGAGTGAATGTCTTACTTTAAACGACGCCGGTCCCTAAGGATCACGGTGAAGTATTACAACCCTCTCGTGTTTTAGCCCTTCACCCAGGAGAGAGAATTATTTAGGAGAAACAAAAAGAATGTAAATCCGTGACACGATACACTACGTCCTGTAATTGGCGCTGAACGTTACTACCGTTTGGAAAACAGTGCGCCTAAAACTCGACAGAGAAGCGAAACTCTAGCACCTTCAATTTCCCCATCGCTGGAGAAGCGGCTTTGAAAAAAGAGTCAGCGGCTGGGTCGGTTCCGCGACAAAGAGCCGGCAGCCAAAAAACGGCGACGATTTCGATAACGTCATCGCTGCTCTCTCACGGAAAACAATGTGGCAATCAGCGCGACACGCGCGTTCATCGTTTCGCGCAAAACGTTATCTCCGAGGGTATCGGGTTAGCCCGGAGGGTCGTTCGAACGGACCCTTTCAAAGCTTTGTCTCCGCCGGGCGACTTGATCGAACATCCGTCAAACGGGGGTTCGACGGATCGAGACAGGGCGTTATCCGCGAGTATAGCGCGCGGCAGGCGAATCGTTGTTCAGTATAAGTCGAGGATACGCGATTGGCTTCTGGATTTCATTTTCCCGTCCTCCGACGGACCATTCGCTCTCCGCGCATATTACGCGTCACCGAAACCCACCTCGGGACTTATCGTGGGCCGTTGGATGGCTCCGTCGATCATCATCCTCGGCTCTCTGTGCACGATTTATCTTTGTAAAGCGAGCCACGAGTCGATGACGGTCCTGTCGCTGAAGCAGTGCAACAGGAACACGCGAACCGAGCCGCTTTCGCGAGTCCGCAAACGCAAGCCGACACGCGCGATAGGGTTTCCGATCGAGCGTCGCGACGTCACGTTTCCCGTGTCGAAGGACCTGGAGGCAACGGGACACGTTGCTCTCGACTCGATTCATCAAGATAGTTAAAAGAAAAAAAAAACGATTGAAGGGCTCTCCGTGCGTGCAACGATCGCTTCGTTCCGGGTTAACGTCAAAGAGCATGAAAACGCCGGTAGGCAATCTGGATAGATGGTAAAAATGAAAAACGTGAACGGGTGGAAAGGTATACAAACCTGATCGCCGTTGTACGGTTCCTCCTAATAAAAGCAAACCAGCGGCAAAGATCGGAGATAGATTTTCCAAATTATTATTGGCCACGAGTTGTTTGAAGTCGAGTTTCCCGCAAAAAAACTGCGCGGCCCGCCAGATTCGATTGGGGTTTAACCGGCGGCCGCCGAACCTATTAACAATTTCACCCGTATTGTTCGAACGACAAGAGGAGAAAAAGAGAGATAAACGGGGAATAGAAATTTGGTGGAAAAAAAAGAGCGGTGAAAAGCGCGTGTCCGGATAGCTTGGCTCGAACAAAGCATCGACCAAATTTCATCTATCCAGCGATTTCAACGTACACCGAATAAAAACTTTTCATTTTCATATCTACTTTCGAGATTCCTGCGACGTGCGGCTTGGCGGACGCTTCGCTTCGACGGTCGGATTGCCCTGTACGAATCGTGAAATAAAAGTTCGATCCTAGAGTGCGTCTAAGTTGGTGTCCGCTATTTGATGTCATCCTCGCTCCGGTCGAGAGCGACGAAGAGCCATCGAAGAGTGGTGCGAATAGTTCGCTAGCGGCTTCGAAGGAAGTGCTCGTTAATTACTGATCGCGTTTCCATCCCTCCCCCTCTAGAACGCGTTCTTTCGTTTACCGCTTGTTAGCGAAACTTTTCGCCGTGCCGCGGGGGTGGCTTTAAATTTTTAATCGAGTTATAGTCTTCTCCATTATTCATGGATTTCAATATGGATCGTCGACCTTCCATTATTCATACGTCGGTACTTAAAGGCGCGTCGCGGGACGGCGGTGAATTCGTGGATAAAATTTTTACTAATACGCCCGCCGCGTCGTGAAACGCGCGAAGGGAACGGGACGAAGCGACCGTTGTAGAATTATCCGATACCGAGAAACAGATAATCGGACTCCGAACGGATCACGCTATACCCCGTTCCGTTAACGAGGCATCTGCGAGGAGAATGAGCTATACGCCGCGCGGTCTCAATGAACTATAACCCCCGACATACGATCCCCCCGGTTTGCCATTCCCGTTCGAATTTCGCCTAGTTCAATCTCGGGATTACCAATCGAAATGGCGGCGGGAAAGAGCGTGTTCACCTGCTGCGTAAGCCGCGCGGAATTCAGGTAGCACTTTGTGTTTCGGGCTACCTTAAAAGTTTTCCCATTTCCGCGGGTACGCTATCGCGCTCCAGCCGCCAGCCGAACCGGAAATCCAGCAGGCATTCCATTGCAAGGGGCGGTAGGGGCCGCGCGCGGCCTCGAGTGCCTTAGCTTTTGCCTCGGAATTGCCTCGCAGCTTTTTTCCCCGCCGCAGGTCGATTCATGTGCTGCGAATCGAATCGCCCGTCTGAAGGCGGATACCACCGAGTTGCACGGAGGCACGCACGTATTTTTAGAGATTCACCGAGGTTTTCCCGTAGACGCTTCATCGAGGCCCGTGAACTCTTGATCTCCATCGAATCGTTTTCCTTTTTCCCCTTCGCAGCCACCGGGAGAATAGTTCTGATTGCGAGTCTATTATTCATGGAGCTGCGGAGTGGTGTCACATCGATGTCGATATCTTCGATGGAAATTGGAACGTCGCGGTCCAAGGAAAATCGCTTTGAAAACCACGTATTCTATTTGCTCGGCCAAGGTATTTCGAATCCCGCTCCTGCTATTCGAAGAATTATCAAGAATGTAGCAGTGGAGCGCTGTTTTTTTTTGTAGCTACTGGCGCTAACATAATACGTCTATAGACGACCCAGAATATTTAATAAACCTGGAATGTCATTATTACTACGGTGCAATCTTCGAGTAGCATCAAGTGCACCACCCATCATTCATCGATTTGCATACTTCACAACTGAAGCAAGTAAATTCTTGGATCGCCCGAATAGGTACCAAGGCCAAACTTTCTCAAAAAGCTAAGTTCGCCTTTTTCTAAAAGAGCCGGTTTTATACACCGCCAACTGAATAAATTCATGAGATGTAAGAACGGGAGCATGTACCACTCGTCCGTCTGGAATTCTCTCGTTGCCATAGAACCGTCGATCGAGAGGACGTAACCTTTCCCTTGAAAAGAGCGTTCGATCTATCGACGCAAAGTTTATCCCGTGAAGATTACGAGAAAAGTATAACATTCGGGGAAGCGAACCATCATCCGACTTTTCGTCTATCCGATAATCGCCTCATCGACGGCGTTCCAGGAATATTTTCTGTCCTCCAGAGTAGCAGCGTGTCCGGTATGCAGAAGCTCACAGGATTCTCTGCTTGTTAATACTTTTAAATAACGAGGAATCGATATACACGTGTAGGCCGTAATTAATTCACACCGTGCGGGACGCTTCGTTCCAAGAAATAGCAGCCGGATCAAGTAATTACTTCGTTAGAACGCGCGCCAACTTAATGAATGTCCAATTAACGAACCGAACGATGAATGGACAGAATAGATTGCGCCTAATCAGACGGACGTTATTTCAAAGAGCGTCAAATTTACAGCGATACTGGATAATTACGACGACGAAGAAGAATTTTTTAAGCCGTCAAGATTTCTTCCGCCTACAGAGAGTGTTTGTCCTTTCGTTAGTCGGGGACCTCTAATAAATAACTAGCACGCGCAAAGGCCTGTCGTTTGGCACGAACGTTTAAGTAGAAAGCTTGCTACATTCCCGTCGAGCAAACGAAGGAGCGAGCTTCGAGTCCTTAGCCTCCTTACGATCGACTTGTTATACTATTCCCATTGTCCGATACTTGAATTGTGAGTCAATATTTCATTTCGTCGGCTCTTTGTGCAAAGAGATCGATTACTCTGACACCTTACATAGTACTTCTCCACTATGTCGTATTGGTCTGCAGAGCAGTCGTGCGCGACTGCTCACGGTGAACCTTGGCCCACTAATTAATACCGATAATGGTTAGGGCATTATTCCGATTAAATATTCTTTCCCTTCTGCAGAAACCAAGATACTAAATGCTACGTATTGGTGTAACGAGAAAAGTTATAATTGCTCCGCGTAATAAGGAAATTGATTCTGCCGACGAAATTATGTACACGGCGATTATCGATCGAAGAATACATACTCTGTACCGCGACGTAGCCTACGCGCATATTCAATTTCCTTTGGAGAGCAATGCTAACAGCGATGATTATTTTCCAAATCGCATGCCGCTCCGTACGTATATCTCGATCTCGAGCTGTTTGGTAAAGACAAAGCGAGCCGAGACAAGGACCCGAAAGCTGTTCAAAGTTTCGTAATTTCAAAACGGAACTGAATATTCCTGTTAGCAAGTATTATCGATATTGGAACGAGACTTCCCTATCTATCCGTCTCGGTTTCTCATTTATTAGTTGGCAAACTAATTCGTTGCTCGTTTAATTCGCTGCCGTAATATTGATTCACGCCCCTTTGAAATCCATCCGGTTCGTCTCGTTTTATTACTAACTCCGATCCCTATTCTATTTACTATTCATATTAAAAATATTCACCTATTTATTTGTCCCTGGTATCATACACGTGCTCGTTCATCCCTCACATGCCAGGGATTTCATTCGTTTACTCGCTCGTTTAGTCACTAAACTATATCAATGACCCCGTCCTGTTTTTTCACCCTCTGTTTTATCAGCTTACCCTTTCCCTTCATCTAGCGCGTTATTCTCACCTATCTGACTCCCTTCTCAGCACGTTTCCTCCCCCCCCCCCCCAGCGATAAATGCTAACTATAAAAATGTTCAAAGCGAAACAAAAGCCATGAAACGCTATCCGTCGAAGATGGCGACAAAGATCCACTGAATTAATGGAGAACGAACAGTTCGTAAAAGAAAAGTTGTTCCAGTGTCCCGTGAGACTGTTCTTTTCTTACGTAAATTGAATTCATTCATACGACCGTTTTCTCCGTGTCGACGTGAACTTTTAACGGGGACACTTTGTCGGAGAACAAACCGAAGCTCTCGGCTAAATATTGATTCAACGGCAAAGTTGAATCGATACAAATTATCGTGCTTCAAGCTCGCGCTTCGAAAGCGCGCGACGCGTCTTTTATTCTCAGCTCGAGGGAACCTCTTCCCCGTCTGTGGAGGAACATTTTAATATGCATTATTGTTTACCCACCGATCGTCGAAGCGTAGTCCGGCCGCTTCCGGAGGTGGAGGACGGCTCGATTTCTCGAAGGGAAAATTCCCTTAGACTTTGCTCAGTCCGATCACCATCATCCCCTGCATTATGCTCGGAGGGATGGGAAACTGTTCGAAAGCTTGGCACCACACGATCACAACATTTATACCACTGTTCCGAACGCGTGTGCAATCCCCGCTCGTCGAGGGTGCGATCGTTCGAACCGGTCGAATCTAGAGCCGATTATCAGCCAATAAGAGTATCCCGCCATACGTGGCCGTGCGGGCTAGGGCGAGCGACTAACTCTCAAGTTCCGACCACGCGACTCGTGCTTGCAGCGCGCATTTGCTTCGCGCAGTCGAAGCCGGTGGCAGGAACGAGGACGACCGTGTAACAACAATATTCTGGAACCTATCCGATGTTTAACATTTTCGCGACGGCACGCAATAATCTCGACTTCCGATTGAAGACAATTCTTTCAAACAAGATAATCGACGATATACGCACGTGTTCTTCGTTCGGAACAGGGGATGAAACTTTCCTGTACCTTGCGAGAGTCTCACTACCAATCAGCTTTTACCGATCAATTGAAAAGCTCGGTTCGTTCAATCGAAACAGCAGCATGGGTATAAGAAGGAGTGTACCTCCAGACCGACGCTATTATCAGTGCATCCTCGGATCGCTGATGACCCCTAAGTGCAATGTTGGAGAAACGTTGGGAAAAAGATATTCCAATCGGACACGACTTACTCCCGGAAACCTCGACTTGTTTCCTGTACCTCGTATTTCATACTACTGTCGAAGAAAACCGTAGTTCGCCATTCGAATTTTATTCTTAATTCAACCGAAGGCTTCCCTCGCGGAATATTTATAAGGAAAGTTAAATTCTATAAGGGATGCTAATAAAATATTATCCTCCCGTTGTAAAACCACCCCGGTGGAAGACTTCACCCGTCCATTCTCCGGGCACCTGTAAGAAAAGTTTCGAGCTCGGTCCTTCTGCAAGAGCCGCGGTCCAAGAAGAAGGGGCTCGGTTCCTCCGGTTATATTTCTAGCCAATTAAAAATGAGCCGCATTTAATGGCCGCTTATTTAGGTGGCTAGCTGCGGTTGATATTGTATCGCTGGCGCGACGCGGTTGGCCGAGGTAATCTGAATTGAAGTCGGCCGTAAGTCTCTTGCAAGGTTCATTACGGTATACATAGTCAGTTTAGCGATTCGCTCGCTGCCTCCCGGGGTATCGGAGTTCTTGAAGGGAAAGTAGTCGCGCTCGGGTTTACACAAGGATTTTCGAGGGATTCAAACGTCGAGACGCGCTGGTAAAGTTGGCTGACGCGGTCTCTGCCGTTTTGGCTTCCGTTTCGCGCGACACAGGTTTCTCCGAATGTAAATCTAACGCTGCGTCTTCGGTCGGCGCAAATTTCACCGCTTGCGACTCGATTCGCGGCTCCTTGCGAAACGCCCCCGATTCATGACTCGCGGGAACCTTCCGTTTTGACGTCCGAACTGTTCGATCAATAATTCTCCACTCATCGGACAGTGTACAGTTGTACAATCAAGTTGCACTCCATTTATAATTGGTGCGCTCCATTCAAGCAAAACGTAGCAGTTAATGGTTAATTAGGAGCACAATGGATGCTCGTTTGCCGACGGAATCGCGCATGCACAATAAACTTTGCGCGAAAACAAGGGGCAGGTTTGACGCGGCGTCGTCGGCGTTAATTAGTATTTCTTGACCACGCCGGTAACACCTACCTTTGTCAGAAGGGAAAAACGACGGTGACGCGCGCAAGCACATGGACGCGATCGAGAAAACGCAAACGGGATGCTTCGTTTCGCTGCGCTCTTCCACGGTACGAACTGTTGCACGAAAGAGCGGCGAACTGTCCGCTTGTTTCCCTCGCGTTTCACTCCAGTTTACAAAACGTTTCAACGGGCGACATTTTTTCATGGTGTTTGCTTCCTCTTTGACGGCGCGCGAAATTTTCTCGTTAATGATATTAGCGAAACAGGCACGGCGGACCGAGAGTAAGCAATGAGACGGCGAGTATAGGAAACAGAGTGCGCGGAAAAGCTGTATTCGGAATAACAGAGTTTCGCGGCAGAATGAATAAATCGCACAAAAGAGTGTGCAACTCTCGAGCCGTTGGGAATCCTCTACGCGTCGGAACTTTCTTTTATTTTTTTTTACGCTGCTTTCATTCGTATAATATACGCAGCTCTCGCTGTGTTATCCCACGGAGAAAATAGTAAAGTGGATCCCGAGTCGGCAGGATACGTCCGCTTTAAAAGGACACAAGGCTCCTCTTTCAGCGGTTCTCTTCCAAATTGGTGGTTTTTGTTTCCAGCAGCTCGCCTTGCCCCAGATTAAATTTCCACAGGTGACAGTTTTCCAACGAGCTAATTATACGGACCACTCTAGTTCGTCGACGTGCCCAATGATCCTCGAACTTAATTCCGTTGAATCGGTCTCATATCTCATTGAAAGCTGTTTTCCGTTGTCGGATGCGCGCGGGCTAATTCGGATGAAATTAGTCTCGTGGTCGTAAAGGAGACGCTTTTTTGTTTTCCTTTAACACGGAGAAGGGTAGAATTGAACGAAGCATGGCGAACGTATTTAAGATTAGGGAAACGACGGCAGCGGTATCACCAAGATCAACGGGAAATCGAATTTAGGTAGGGTTACCGTTGATCCGATAATCCAGGCCGAAATTCAAGCAGATTTAAACAGAGAGAATGCTTCGCGAATTCAGTATCGTAACCCGGCTCGAACGGCGTCGTTTACTGGGGCGTGATTATACACAGGATTCAAAGCGAAATACGGCATAAACTGAGGAGATTATGCCCGTGCATTTTCATCGATCTAAATGAAACACGCGGACTCGCCGTGACGGTGCCGATCTCTGCTGTATCCATCGGTTTTGTTTTTTAATGCAAAATCGTGTTCCATGTATTTCCTTTACCCAACAATGAAATCCGCTATTCTGCTGTACCGCGGTAGCGGTACTCTCGGGGCGGATTCTATAGAATCTATGAGAGCCGATTGTATTGCTTCAGTTCAACAAATTACTCTGATTATTTTCCTTTTTTTCTTTTTCAAACTCGGTGTTACGAGCGACGTCTTTCGGGGTAGCGATTCATTGAACGGCGCGCCGATAATGAAGAGGGGCAGGCGCGATCCTTTTTATCCAAGTGAATGTTGCTGGCACGACCGGAATTGCCCGTCGAATTGAATTGCAAAGGGTAACCTCGTTCGCATCCATCGTCCGTCCACTGACACGTATGACCGTTCCCAAGTAGCCGCGCGATTGGTATCGAAAAATTACACGGTCCCTCCGCTCACCACCGTCGTAAACGCAATCTCTGATCCTTTATTTTCACACGATCTCCACGCCGCCGTCGAGGCCCCGTTCCTTTTCTATTTCCTTCGCCGAGTCCATTACGGGGAATAGTATCCTGGATTTGATCAGACGGGGTGGGTAGTACGCCCCTCTCTCTCTCTCTTCCCACGTTCGCGGAGCTACTTTCCCCGTGACAAGTCAGAATTCGCCCGAACACTTTACTCTCGGCATATCGAGTCTAACGAATTTTAACCACCTTTCAGCTTTCCTGCCCCCGAATTTCTCTTGGAAATTCTTCGATGCGCGACATTGCGGAGAAGAACCCTTTCGCCTGGCTGTCGATTGCGCGAAAGGGTTGTTATTCCGTACCAGCGTGGTCTTAATGCAGAGGGGATATATGAAAATTATTTATCGTTCTCGGTATCTCCGATCCAGCGTCGCGCTCGTAATCCCGCAGAAATTTCTCCGCATTTCCCGGCGAGGGAATGCAGGTACCAATTATGGCTATGAAAACCGAAGTGGTCTTATTCATCGAAGACGGACTTAAGCTAAGCGGGAGGGGGACGGGAGCGTGCGGGTAGTAGCCAGTAGGGTAGTTCTGGCCGATCGCGATATCCGCTCGGCCCGTACACCAGCGGGCACGCGCAACAATTAACCGAGATTAATCGCACGTATTTCCCCCTCTTGTAACCGGTGTTCCCGGCGCTCCGCAATGCTCCTCCAGCGACCGCAGCCAGCGGCGAGAACCTTTGTTTCCGCCTGGGGATCATCGCTTTTAGGCAGCGGTAACCGATTTTGCCACTGTAGATCCAGCGGTGTACAGAGCTCGCGCTATCGGACCAGAGAATGTCGCGTTCGGTTTCAAGTAATGCCCGCTCTCCGTTATAACCGTCCGCGCGTGTACCTTTGACAATGGGAGCCCCTAGAAACGGTATTCGCAGTCTTGATTAATTTACTAGCGGGCCGCTACAAGGGAATTAAGTAGCGCGGGTCTACGAACGGTCGCACAGGCGTAGAACTTCCATGTTCGCGCAGCGTCAGCGATCGCGAGGACAAATTGCCGCGTTCCGCTGTATTAAAGTTACCCATCCTAAACAGTAATTGACCTTCTATTTTAGCTTCGAGCCGTAATTACGACGGTTGAATGTGAACTATCTATTCAAAGAGAACGGGAGACAATGGGCGATATCGCGATGAAGCGACGGTACGCTTAACGAGTGTATGATTTGCGCAATTAGCGCGGCAATAGTGACGGCATCGTGTGACGTATTTAGCGCTCTGTGCTGTCGGACAGTATCGTTTCACCGTGACTTTATGCGTGTCCACAGCTGTAAATTAACCATCCCTCCCTTCCCAGTAAGTTATATGGACTCGATCCACGAGCACCATACCGATTTTCTTTTATACTCCGCAGATTCCATTTGTTGCGGAGTGGTCGCATAAAAATCCCGAAATGTAATTTTAGTTAGGTCATTGTTTATGGTAAAATTAGGCATGCCCTAGACACCGTCGGCAATAATGCAGACAAATTAAAACGCGCCCCAAAGCCCTTCGACACAATTACCTGTTCGTCGATCGATCGAAGCTGTCTATCCCCGTCGCTCTCCTCTCTACCCCTCGAACGATCCGTGCCGAATGCATCCCGATGCACCCCGATGAAGCACTAATTGCATCATGACTCGACGCTCGCGGATCGCGCTGCAAATGAATCCGGTAATACTTACACTGATCCTACAAACGAGATCCTCGATTCGGTGGATCAGCGCGCGATCGAATTTCACAGCGACCCGCCTTCCACGTACTGCTAGACGCAATTGGCTGCAATTTGATTCGATCTCCGACGTCCCGCCATACGCGCCGATTATACGTTTCCTTGACGAACTTTCGAATCCGTGTATCTCTGTATCGATGCTCCCGCAACCTGTTGTACATCGTTCGATCGTTTCCCAAGCGAGGCAGAACGATCGTCCACGAGCGAGCGATCAAAGGTACAGGGCGGATGGACAGAAGTGCCGCTGCGGTGGGAAGGATCGCTCCTCGCAGCGGCAAGCCTCTCGAAACCGCCGAATTCTTCGTCTCGATCGCCAGCGACTATTGCTTCGGCTCTCCTCCTCTACGTGTCCCGAATGCCCGTCGAACGTCTTGCCCGCGTCTCCTCGGGACCGGTGCTCCGACTCCTCGCACATTGGTATTCCCACTATTTCTAGCTCACTGGCTACATCGCAGCCCTCTGGCCGTCCGCAATTTCCCAGCGTCTTCCGATCCTCTCGCACAAGCGAGACGCGTTTTCGTTGCTCCCCCTTTAGCCGTTCCTCGCGGTGGAGAAAGACGGGCATGTTTCTTCGAGCTGCGCTTCCCGGCACGGAACAACAATCAAGCGTTACCCTGCTCCGCGAACAACGGCTCCGCCGTTCTACACTCGCTCCATTATGCGCTCCGTTATTCTCGCGAGGATTCGGCGTTTATTAAATTTTTTGTAGACGCTGCACATCGGAAAGTCATATCGAACGATTGCGCGCTGGTGGCTCGATATTGTTTGGGCGCGACGTCATTTTAATAATCATATCGGACCAGAGTTCTACGAACCCGTCCTACTAGCCGTTTCTGCGTATTCTGTTTCGAAAGCCACCAACGGAGTAAAGGCAACAATTTCCTATACAAAGGCAGCCATGTTTCCAGCACGACCGAAACTTTATCCCCGTCAACCGGGGGCGACCGCAAACGACACCCGTTTCGGAGACCATAGCCTTGCTTCCCCGATCCCTCGACCGCAGCCGGTCCCCCATCGTCGCCCCACAGTCGCGATAGCTTTCTCCATTCGTCCGCTGCGGCCACGCATCGCGTCCTCATTAACTTTGCCTTGAATCGAGCGCGACTCTCCGATGTATCAGCGTGCAATCGCCGTTAATCAATGTACCCCGTAGAACCGCGACGGTTTCGGTTTGTATATCCATCGATGGGGACACGTCGGAACGGAGGACCGTTCACCGAGGACGGCGAAGGCGCGGGCGCGAGTAAACCGCGGAGATATTTGTTCGCGTACAACGGTGTAGTCGCCTCATGCATTTTGCATGATCGTGACGCGCCATTATCAAATTCCGATAGGCAATTGGGACTCTCCTTGGAGCGCAGCGTCGTCGGAAAACTAGAGGGGCGGCGGTGAACGCGGCGGGAACGTGCCGCGTGCAAGGATGCCTTCCATGTGGAACCACGCCACCCCCTGGTCCCGGAACCTCAAGACCGGATGCATCCGTCTGCTCGTATCGAGGATTCGAACCGTCGCCCAGGGATGTAGCCCGCCTGTAATACATGCAGCCAGGGCATTCCAGTTGTCTTCGCGAAGCAATCGGTTTCCCGTGAAATTTCAACTTCCACCAGTCACACTCGAGCGTATACACGTCGTCGTTCGATTCCGCGCGCGTTCCCGTGTATATCGCTCCAGCGGACAGGCTAAAAGTAGCTCCGCGTCTAATTACTTTCGACCCGTTGGAAGAGATTTATTTTCCACGGAGGGAATCTAGTCGAGACGTTTGTCTCTCCTTTTTCTTTCAAAGTTTCCATGCACGATAAACGGGAGGTAGGGAGGAATACTTCTCGCAGCGTTTTATATTTATCAAAACCTTTCGCAACAGTTCGCCCGTTAGATTAAGTTATCAGGGGATCAAAGTATCCCGCCTCGGCTAACGATCCCCGACGACAGTTTCGCATAATTTGCAGAAATAAACTTTCTTGCTGCTCGTACCTTTCAATTCGTGTTGCTTCTTCCGATGAATAAATCTAACGTCGTCAAATCTGTTTCCGCAGAAGTTTCTCATTATTTATCGCATCCGCCCAAGAAAAACAGCCGGTGTCCAATGAAGGGGGAGGAACACAAAGGGGAGCGGCTAATTGAAAATCCCTATTGTCGTCGGTTTACCGCGCAACAATGCACCGCAAGCGGCTGGAAATGTTCGACCCCGTGGCGCGTCTCAATAAATTTCTGAAGAGTTATCGAGCCAGCCGGTTGTCGGGCAAACATCGTGACGATCGGCGGTACCGATGCATCCGTGACACACAAGCCGTCCTCATCGGCGATGCACGATCCTCGACGAGGCCGGGCGTAAGCGTCGATCGATGGCTTCGCTTCGAGAAAAACGAGCCCCGGGGCGCGCGATTACTCTCCGGGCACATGCCTGTTGCGGAAGCGAACCGCCACTAACTGCCACGAAACACGAGAAAATCGAAGGGGGGTGACCCGTGGTCGTAACTCGGCGAGAGGAAAGCCGATGATAATGGGCCAGTCGTTATTAGCTGGTGATAAGAGAGAGAGAGAGTCGGGGTACGTACGCGAGACGTGCCTTTGATGTGAACGCGATATGCAGATCGACGCTGTAAATGCCAGACGACACCGAGGACGTCTTGTTGCTTTAACTTATTACCCCCGGCCACAGTGCTGTGAAACGATTTCAGGGATTCTTCGACCATTAGGAAACGGACTAGCTTCTTGCATATCTTTGCGGTATTTTTCCGGAGGAAGTTGCTGCGAAACGATCGGCCACCCTCCGCGCGGTAGTGAAATACCTAATGCCGCAAGGTAAGCCCCCGACCGCCTTAGAAAAAAAAGACAGAGGAAGCACGAGCAATTTGCAAGGAGTCTATAATTTGCTCTCCCGTGGAGAGTTCCAGGTTGCCGGGTCAGTGGCGAAGCAAGAAGCGGGAAACGAATTTCGGAGGCATTAAGAAAGAAAGTTGCCAGGGTACGGTCGGCCCTCCGAACGAACTTGCCTACCCCTTTCGGAGAGGAAGTCGCTGGAAACGGCACGGGGGAAAAATGTTTAGCGGCGTGGCGGAGCCATCGAACGGAATGGAGGGGAGGGGGAACAAGCTTTGGCACGGACCTAGTGTCACGTCCCCTCAAACGAGGCCACTACGTGGACAAATACACGTGCACGCGCCCTAGCCAGCTCAGGATCACGATCGCGTCCGTACACACGGGGGGATGCACAGGTGCGGGGATGTGTATAGAGCGATCTCGATCAGGCACGTAGCAACGTACGGGCCCAGCCATACGTTTTCACACATATTGAACAGGGAGTGTATTTTAACAGAGAGCGCTCCCCCGCCGAGCCGCGTCCAGCTACCTGGAAGCTTTCCAACCGACAGGGGGTGAACAAAAAAAAAAAAAAACAAGCAAAACGGTGCGCAAAGTCGGCAGAAATATGGCAACCGTACAGCCACGGCGTCGTACATCAAATATTACCCGGGATACCGAGCGTGTTCCGGCTCGAGCTACACTTCCACGGTTCACCATGGCAACCCGATTAAAGCCCTCTCGCTTTCAGCTACACCCGAATCTCAATAATAATCCCATTGAAGCCGGCGCGGGTGTATCGTGTCGGATCCTTCCCTACCTTGGATCTCGATCTGTCTCTTTTCGTTCCACGGCGAGCTTGATCAATCCAGCCACCGAATGCGGTTCGCTCGACTTCCTTATCATCGGGATCTGTGTAACGTTTTAGGTCGCGAGCTGTCTGATGCTTTTCTAGCCAACGTTGATATTAATCGACGATGTTTCCTTCCGACGGTGCGGAAAAACATGAGAGGAGCGAACATTTCCTCATAATGTTAGCCACCCTTCCCTCCCGCCGCCTGACATCCTGAAAGCTCACCCCGTGAAGTGTATGCGCCGTGTACGAGACATAAACGGATGTACGTAGAGGTTCGACGAATGCAATCAACGTTCCGCGTCCGAAGCTTTCAGCGTTCGTGGTGTTCGCGGCACACGGATCACAAATTTCTTATTTCTTGTCGAGCTGAAGAACTCGATAAAGCGGCAAGAAATTAATTGGAAACACGATGTCCCTTCGTCGGACGTTCCGATCTCCGTATCCGGTGTCGATGTACATTTCAAACTAATTCGATACCTTCGTCTTAAAAATATCGAATCTCCAGCGGAGATTCTGCTTCATACTTGATCGCGAAGCTTCATCGAAGTTATCAGTCTTGTCTACTGTCTGTTAAAATACCCGACCTCGGTCAGAGGAAGGAGCGCGTCCGAAAATTTCGGGTCAATCACATTTCATGAGCCCCGGCCATTTCGAGGGAATCTCGAGAACCGAATCTCGCTGTATCCTTTACGAGGCGACCGCTGGGAAATTGACCGGAGGCGTCGTTCTCTGGTAGCCGGCCTCGAATCGGTGCTCTTCGTGATCGCGGCCGGCCGGCTGGCGGGAGGGAAGAGAGAATGGTGCGCCGGGCGGTCAAACAGAAAGCGCGCGGCCAAGCAAAAAGAAGAACCGGGGACAAAGAGTAATTAACGAGGGAGAATTAGTTTGCGGTTTATTGGTTTCACGGCGTGATGGATCGCGCCGCGAAATTGCATTATTTACAGGGGAGCACAGCCGGTCGAATATTTTTCACGTGCGCCACTGTAACGGGATTAAGACGGGAGTGGAAAACGGTCGGCGGACCGTGAGACCAACGATCGATCCGTTTCGTCCCGCAGGGAAACGCATTTTGTTTATCGATCGATCCCGTTCGTCAAAGTCCGCGCGAAGACTCCTGCTATATTTTCCCTTTAAGCAGGCAAGAGTTATGAAGCGGCCGCGGCAACTTTGCGAAGGCTTATCAAACTCACCCCCGGGGAAATCCGGACGGAAGCCTGGAATTTTCGCGGAGCGCAACCGCCTGAATGGTATCCTCCACCTAATTCTTACCGCGACCTGACCTACGCTTGTGCCAGAAATGGAAAGTTCGACATTTTTGTTCTCGCATCGATTGCGCTTTCCAGTTTGCGTTATCCCGCGATATCCCACGGTCCTAGGACAGATGGTCGTTGTCATTGTCAGCAGGTTCTTCCGATGGCTTCCGTGGATTTATGGTGCCAGCGTTCCACGGTAATCTCTGCGCGTGGAAACAATGAAATTTATGGCGACGTTGACGCTCTGCCTTCGACGGGGGATGTAACAAAACCACGGGGACAGATTTACTCTCCGCCAAGGAAAAAAAGTGGATAAATGATTGGCTTTAAACTTTTACCACTTCTATAATCGTTTGACGAATTAATGGTGAGACGTGGCTCCTCGACAGCATCGATAGTAATAGTTGGTGGTGATAAATACGTTTTGTATTCTGCTCCGTTCTAAAAGAGATACGTGTTCCCGACTTATCCGTTTGATCCTCGAAGAGGCTCCTAAGACGGGGCGGCCTGTTTCTATGAAACCAGGGATCAGGATTGGCTTTCGCGTCGAATCACCCTCCTTTGCCAGCCCTTTCCTTTCATCAGGCGACTCGTCGATCGAATTTGTGCAATCGAATGGTCGCTCGAGACTGTCTTTCCCCTTCATTCAGGGAGATTCAAGCAAGCTCCTCCGCGAAAAGGATACGCGGACTTTTAAGTAAACTGCTTTTAAATCATTCGCCGTCCATGGAATGCCGCCCCCCTCAATGCGAGGCGATCGATAATCATTTAAGGATCGTCGTACGGCGAAGCTCTATCCCGTCTCGTATCGGTAGGTACACATTGTAACAGGGAACGAAAGCAAATTCCGCGAAATAACGATTTCCACGTCGCCCAAAGAAATATCTCCTCCAATTCGTTTCTCCTGTTTTATTACTTGATTGAAAAAGACCGGCGCGCTCACGGCTCCGCCGCGCGCATATACAAGGAACAGACTTCGAAATCGCGGAACCATTAATTCTACCTTCGTTCCCTTTTCCTTTTGTCGCGCGAGATGGCCCATCGTGCAACTTTATCGTCGCGCATCGATTGTTCTTTTCCGTTACCCATTCGTACCACAGAGCTCGCGTTACGCCGGTTATATTTATGCATCGTTCCTGAATGCCGAGTATCGATTCGAAAGCGGTACGCGAATCGCGCCCGGTACGCGAAACGACGGGGCATCACGAAAGATCGCGGCGACGCACGCGAGAGACTGTCCAATGTACCTGACAAGGAAATAATTTCGATCAAGGCTTTCAATTTCCTTCGCTTTCCTTTGAATTGAAACGTTCATCAGCCCTTCCGCCGTGCACGCTTTTAATAACCGCGTACAGTACACTCCGACGGAGCAAAAGCGACGGTGACAAAGAACCGGGGACGATGCGCCTGGAAAGAGTCTCGTGAAAGTTTGCGGTACCGCACGCTGCCGGATATCTGTACGTCCAAGTTTTTCACGCGGCCTGCCAGTGGGAGGAGATAGATCCAGGTGAACGGTTCATCTGGAAAGCGAAGGACAAAGACAGGGGAAGGAAGTGGCATTGTTCGGTGGACGGCTGACGGCCGGGTGAATAAAAATCTGCGTCCGACGCTTCGGGCGGCGATCGTTCGCCGTGTATTTTCGACGCCTGAAAAACCTTCTGTCTGGTCGAGTGGCGTCAAAGCCAAAAGGGAAAGAGAAAGAGTGGGTCTTGAGGTCGTCCAAAGTTGGGAGTCGTGGAGCTGACGGGGGCTCCGCTATTCTCGCGGGGAATGAATATTCATAATTCGCCGAAAGCGCGAATTCCCGTGCGACTGAAGTTTGCGGATTCGAGTCCGCGCAGCGTGGAAATCAGTGCGGAGAGCGGTTGCCGGAAAACAAACGGGTACAAAGGGTCTTTGATCGAAAAATGTTCGCGAGCATGTGATGCTGTTTTCCTTTCGATTACATTCCACAAGAATATATTATACCAAAACTTCTGCGGTCTTGTTTGAACGAGAGTTCGGACGATGGGAGATGGAATCAATATTACAGGGAGTTGCACCGAGAGCCGGTGCAAGTCAAAGGGCTGCTTTCGGAAGATAGCACGTTACGTATATTTCATCAAAGAATTTCCATCAGCCTTTTGTGCCACTTGGCTTGACGACGCGTCGTGCGCTGAAAATATTCAACTACTTTGCATTCAATATTGCCGTTGATAATGTCGACCGTATGCAGCCGCCGTCGACGTTAATCAATATTCAACTGCTTTCTTCCCCTCTTTTTTTTTTTATTCCTTTCCAGGTTTAATGAACCGTCGGCTTGATAAATTATTCACGCGATTTTTAACGCCCCGGTATCTTTCCAAGATTTTGTCCATAATTAACTTCGGTCCCCTATTCTGTCTTTTTTTTTTTTACAACCAACGGTACTTGAACTTTCCGATTAAAATATTCCTTCATTCGGCGGCCACAGAATATACTCGCGCTTCGCTCGTATTCCGAGCGATACCCGGTTTCTCTCGGTCGATCAGTGATAACTTTCTCAATTAAAACGCGTGCCGGTCGAGTGTCGATCTTTTTCTTTTCTGCCGGCTAATTAAAAGGAAAAACAAAGACCCTCTTGTCGCTCGATCGGTCGGTATTGTTTGCGCTTCCGTCCCGAACAGAATCCGAGGGGAACTACCACGAGCGGGTGTCGGATTAACCGTCAGCCTTCTACCTTCCTCTTTCTTTTCCATGCCGGTTTGCGAAAAACTTCGGACCGGAGGAAGCTCGCGAGACGTCCGGACGATTCTGAGAGGTTCAGCGTCCCGCCCGAGAATGGTGGCTGACGGATGAGAGCGGAGACAGAGGCGACGAATTGGATGCTCGTCACGTAGACCTTCTGGCGCGCAAGCTACAACTATCGAGATATCATCAGAGGGGAAAAAGCAGTCTGCGACGAATGAAAGAGACATTCCTACGAGCGTATGTACGTGTTTTCTGTCGAGACAAGAGGAACGGTAGCTGATAGCGGAGCATCCGACACGAGCGATCGAACATAAGAAGCGCTGCGAACGGGAAATCGCTTCTGGAGCCTGTCTCTTCGGCAACACTCCTCTTCCGGCGGGAAGTTTTCATCGACCTGTCGCTCGGATGGATCGATAAAGCGGACCGTCGAATCAGCGAATTCAAGAGCCGCGCAGCTCTTTTCGGATGTCGCTTCGTAGAGAGCTGGCAACGAACGGCAGTTGACGTCGTTGTTCATTTTACGAAAAAAGAAAAAAAACAGCGTTTCAGAAGAAATCTCTGAATATAAAAGGTTCTAGATTAATATAGAAAAGACTGTTTGTCGAAGAATCATCGTAGTCGGATGTTAAACCAACCGTTCCCTCCTCTGTTTGCCATCGCGCAACAAATGAAAGAAACGCAAATATTGACGGCCCTGCTATCTTCTGTTATATCCCCGCGATGTACTCGCGTTCGTTGAGCAATCCTTCGAGAGCACAAAGTTTTACTGCAGCGCGCGCTCGACGGGCCCGGCATCGATGATCCAAACCACTTCTCCGCTCGAAATCAGTTCGATTTTGCGCCGCGTTACGCGTTCCAGAATTGCCTTCGTATAAGGCCAATCGAAACTCTGGTGGAATAGCTACAAATTGAGGGGAACAGCTCCATATCGTGAAGGACCGTACCCCCCCCCCCCCCCCAGTAGGCATTACCGAATAGAATCGGTTTGTTCGATTGAATTCTTGCTCGGTGCAACGAATGCAAGCTTTTTTCCATCGACAGCCAAGGTACCTACGATTAGACGGACGTTTTGTTATGAATCGAATCGCTTCGCTCGTGCAAGATTATTCGTTTCAAGAGACGGGTGTCACAGTTGAAAGGATCAGTATCTTATTCCCGAATTTCTAGAAAAGCTTCACAGGAACTTTCGGCGCCGATTCAGCGACGTAATAACGCTGGCAAAGAGACCGGTCTCTCCGTCGTCGCGGGTCCTCTCAGCAGGTTATTAAAGGCAAAGAGGACCGTGAAGGTTTTGGGTAAGGTCGATCGGCCGAACGCGAATCCCGTGATTTGCATTCCTCAAACGGTGAAAGTATACGAGGCGCGTTTGTTCCACCAAAAGCGACGTCGCGTCGGTGTTAAGTGCTTCCACGAAAGCTTCCTTGAGATGCAAATCTCGATTCGCGCCGCCACTCAAGAAGAGGAGGGACGGTCATCGAAGTTAAATTACGTGCCGGGCCTGCCTCGATCGAAGCCGGCCCGTCTAATGAACTGTAATTGCCGCGAGGTAAAAATCGATCGGTGACAATCGCTCGACGGCAGACGAGTCGCGGACCCATCGGGCGACCCTCGTCCCATTTAACCCCGTCCGACGATACACCCGGTTATCTATTTAATTCCTCTTATCTGTGGGCTTGCAAGCGGTCGTGGGGTCCTGGCCGTGGCCGAACTAAGACGCGTCGCAGCGTATTTCGAGGGTAGCCCGCGCTAATAGCGCGCCGTTTGCCTGAAAATAAACCGAATCCCGACCCGTTTGTGGACAATCGTTTCCGCGGAAACCCCGGCTATTCCCAGGCAAGGCTATCTCTCAAGCGTATTCAGGTTTGCCCGCCGTTTCGAGCAAACCAGAGCGAAGGGGGTTGTGCAACGTTTCTCGATGATTCTGAGGGATGAGTTCCGTGTACGCTTGAGTTCCCCCGCGAGATTCATTCGGCGAAATGCAACGCCATTGCGAATTCAATCGCGAATATTTGTTGGCCGACACGACGGGGGAGGAATAAAGATCGCATCGGTACCTGGGATGGTTTTTGGCCATAGCTTTCAATACGGGAAGCACGAAACGTCGGTTGGCAGTAGGCGACACTTATGCGCATAGATCCACCGATATTGGACGCAGGACAATCGTGGATGCACAGACGTTCCTCGAAGGATACATCGTCCGGATGCGTTCGGAATCTATGGAATATCATGCGGGGTTCAACTTTTATGGCTCCGCACGCGAAAGTGCTTCCCATAAAGAAACGTAGGAAATAGATTCCGCTTCGGGAAACGTTCAGTTCTTGGGGGAACGAATACTACGGTCGAGTCCAGACTCCTGACCCACGGCCACGTCTATTGTATTTGTTCTTCGAACGTGCACCGGTGGCAACCGGCGGAGCTACTTGATACAAGGGTTCGCGACAAAGACTTGCAGTTGAAGAACACCGAGGGAACGTTGAAGACCAGTAGGAGGACAGCAGGAATTAGGTCAAGCCTTGCGCGTTAGCCTTGTATAACTACCATCCTCTAACGAACCACGCAGATCGATGCGCGAACAGTTAAATTAATAATACGCAGTACTAAACGGATAATCAAGTTAACCTGCAGCAACAATGCACGGTCGTTCCCGTCTAGCTGTTCGCAACTCGATCGGATGCGGCACAGCGTTCGCCGCAGATTACCCGCACTTACTTAAGACGTGCAGATCGTTGTACCACGAGAGATCCTTCAGGAAGATACGATCCGGGGCGAGAGACGAGGCGGATCCGCGTTATCGTCGCGGTAGGACCTTTCAGTCGAGCCATTAGCGCATCCACCGGCGTCAAACTTTGTATACATCCAATGCGCGCGCCCCGCTTCGCGGCAGATACTTACTTGGATAACTGTTGAACCAGGCATCCTCGCGGCACTAGATCTTTGATGAATTATCGAGGATCGGCCTTATTCCGGGCGGTAATCGAACGAAATATCGCGAGTAAAAAGGGGACATCTCCGTTATCGTGACTGCTCGTCAAATTTCCCTCCTGCGCCTCCCTTCGCGCTGGGAGTATCGATTTCCGCGAAGGACGAGTTCGGGAAGTAATTAAGAGGGGCAGGGGGAAAAAAAAGGAGAGGACGAACAATCCGTAGGAGGCGAAAGTTCGGGACGGCTGATAAACCAAGAGCGAGGAGTTAAGCGTTCGAGGGAACCGTCGAACGAAGGGAACCGGCCCGATGAACTTCGAACAGGGGAAATGGAAAACTACTATGCGAGATTACGAGGCGAGGCAAACTCAAAGGCCATGGAAATCTTGCGAATGCAAAGAACCGCTCTCGAACTTTCGTCCCACCCCTCGGCGCTTCGATAGCGTGAAAGGGGTGGAAAAGCGGGCACCGAGTTTCATGTGGAAGTTCACCGGGGAGAAAGGCCACGGAATCCATAAGCTCGCGCGAGTCTTCGTGACACGTGTTCGTGGAGTGATATACCTTCGCCATCGAACGAGGAATAAAGTCTGGTGAGATTGTTTGTCCCTTTCTTTTTCCCTTGTAAGCCTCCTGGAGAAGAAGAGGCAACGCTCTTAAGGTTTCTCCGGAGACGCAATTACCTCGAAACTAATATGATTCAAGGAGAACCTTTTCAATCGTTTATTTTCACAATTTAAATACTTTGGTGGTGACTTCGAGTCGTGCTCACTCGAGGGAAAAACACTCGTGAAACATGAAATCGAGAGGTCTGCTGACACTGCTGCGAGCTCTTGATGATACATCCAGCGTAATCAAAACTTTTGACCTAATTAAAATGCTTGCGATGAGCTGCGAAGAGCGTAGGTACGCGGGAGCCGTGCCGCGGAACCTTGCTTAATTACCATTGTTCCTGAAAACCCACCTAGAGCCCAGGTTTCCATTCCTGAAAACCGCTTTCCCAATGACCCGTTTCAACCACCCGCTTTAATTCTTCGTTTCTACTATCCTCCCGGCCGTGAATGTGCCCCCACATCCGACCGCAGCCTTTTCCTTTTAGAATCATATTTTCGGAGCGCCTTTGAAAAAGCGCGCCGCAGCTGGACTGTAACTGTTTGCAACCCTTTTATTTTAACAGCCGGTTATTTTAATGCCACGAATTATTGCAACGCACGTTCCTACGTTTCATTGGTTCACTCGATCTGTACATTCCTTGCGACCGGGGCACGAGCTTCTCGCAGGGCCTGGTCAAGGAACGTTTCGGCGTAGCGGGCGGCTCGTGGTTCAACAATTTTCGGAAGACGGACCACTGTTGCCGCAAGTAGCCGAGACTCCGTCAAAGCGACGAATTGTCGTGAAACTCTTCCTTTCCGGCACGTCCGACGAGTGGCGGAGGGGGCGGCGCGCGCCTCAAAGACCCCCTCTGAACTTTGCTTTCTTCTTCCCCTTTACACGTGTATATATGGGATAAGCACTCGTTATTGCTCCGAAGTACTTACCGTCTAAGAGTAATTGCAGAATCCTCTGTGGCGTGGGCGGCGGCGCGGCGGATGCTTTTCACCGCTAATGAAAGGCAAGGAAGGCAAAGGTGCGTGTACCGGTGGAGCCCGCGAGCTCCCCGGAACTTTCGAAGCTTTGAATGTGCCGCCGTCGTGAATGAGTCATGGATGAAAGGAGGCGCGGAGCGGAGTGCATTATAATAATTAAATTTCCGCCGACAATGGGTCTTCGTGATCGCGAGCCCTCGGAAACGGGACCTCGATCGGAAACGAAGTTCGCTCGGACGTGCCAATGTTTCGTCGACGGACAACCGCGATACAGTGGCCCTCCGACCACTTAAAGCGTAAACTCGTGGCGGAGTTATGACGCGGGAGAAACAGGTAGCTTTATTCCAGATTGCGGAACGAAACGCTCGGTGCCGAACCGAAACAGCTCCCGCGGGAGCGTTCCGTTCGACGCTTCGGTTAAATCGGGAACCTGTAGCTCACGCGCTCCCGTTTCTCCGCCGTTGAAAACGTTCGGATTGACGGGCGGAGAAAATAGGTTGTACACGCAGCTCTTGCCGCCGCGGCTCCATTCATGTAATTTACGTAATTAGAGTAAACCCTTGGCACCGCTCTCTTCCCGGGGTATAAAATCGTGCGTCGACACGCGGTGACCATCCATCAGCCTGACATTCTAATTCCGCGATGAGAATGAAATCGAACGAGATAACCACGCATTACCAGGCCAGGCCAATTGATATCCGGTGAGTGTATAAATTTCAGCCCGGCGGCGGCGGCGGTGAAAAACGATCAGAGAGATCGTTGTAAACCGGTCGGGGTCCTGTTTGCGAACACGTGAGCCGAATAATTAAATACTCGGAAGTGATTCGCGCGATTCATTGTGCGTGCTTGCTCTGCCGGGACGATCCCGCCGAGCGCAGGCTGGATGCACGCCGGAAACGCAAATACCAGATACCCAGGCAGGATGAACACCGAAATGTCAATAGCTCTTGCGTGAGATTAAATGTCACGCTAATGCGCCGAGTAATCGACAGAACGGCGCGCCGTCTTCCCTGCGAGCACTCTCTCCCTGTTTCGCCTCTTTCACCCTTTCGCACCCCCGCGTTGTGCCTGTGCGTTTGCAAGAATATTCCCCCTCTCCCTTGGGGGATGGAAGCCTGACTTATTGCTTCTTCCGCGATATTTCGCGCGAGTAAGGAAAGCTGTCATTAACGTCTCTCCCTGTTCTCCGCGGTACCGCCAAGGAGAAATTGAACGCGAGAATGCACGGTGGAGAACATCTCCATTATATCTGTCCTGGCTCAAACACTTGGACCTTGAAGACCTTTCTTTCTCCTAATCTTTCTCCTAAGACAGCCCTTAACTTTCTCCTAACATCCCCCAAAACGTTCACCAGCAGATTTTCTCCCTGCAGACCATCCGAACCCCATCGAAAACCACTTCCAACCACATCTACCCGCGCAATGACCAACCGAAATTCCTTCGCCCTCTCTTCAGAATAGAAAAACAGCCGATAGTAAGTTTTTCGATCAACGCCTTCGGCGTCTCGACTCCGCCAACGTCAGTTTCATTTCGACGTCTGATTTGCAAACTGGAGCTCAGCCGACGGTGAGAACTTCGAAATCCAAGACTCGCGATATCTACCCTCCCCCGCATGGTATCGCGACGGTTCACGCGCGACGAATTCCGCTGTGGACTTAATACGGTAGATGTCGGAGGGTAAAAAGTTAGCCGACGCTGATACGGTCGCGTATCAGAGTTGATGGTTAGTTGGAAGATTTCAAGTTTCACATCGGAGTCGTCGCATCTTGGTAAACTATTTATGAAATAAGTAACTGATGTATCACGCGCTGGCCTAGTTCCAAGGAAGAGCCGCAGGAGTAACGTCAATCTCGCGATGGAGATAGACCCCGTCTACTAAGATAAATCAGTCTAATGACGTTCCAGGGCGGTTCGCCTTTATTATACGTCAGCAAGCTAGCAGAGCTGGTGGGATATCTGAATATCCAGCCCAACCGAGTATCCCAGGCTAACGAGAGTTTCGTCTAAACATTTTTAAAGCCACCTTCGCCTGTAATTGGAATGCAGAAATCCTTTAGCCGCTCTCGTAAAAATAGACGAAGTCGTTCCTGTTAATAACGCTCGCTCGTCCATTTGGCAAGGGTCGTCACCCGTAATTATTACACGGCTGCACAAAGCGGAAACCTGGCAGCTCCTTAACCGTGATCAATATCGTTCCGTTCGCGCCCGTCGCGTTGCACATTACGTCCGCGGGGAAAGCGTGATAATGATTGATATTAATTTCCTTCTCCTCTGCCCGCGAGGAGCTCCCTCCCCCCGGCCGCTCTTCGTGCCCAGCAACGAAAGAAGTTCCGTGCCGCGGGGCTGTGACTCAAGCAGCTTCGTGTCCGGCAATTTGATACTGGTCACGTTCCGAATACGTTTCGAAAGAATGTAAGGGCACCGCCACGGGCAGAGATACGCGCGGCCAGCCAGGCTACCACCGGGGTTGTTCGTCCGTGTGCGCGCGACTCGAAGGTGCGCGCGTGCTTTAATGGCCCTTTAATTCATCCGGGCGATCGTTTTAACGCTTAATGGAAGAAGTTCGGTTTGCCAGTAATAACGTTTCCCTCGACGCGAGCCACATTCTTGGCAGCCCGGTGCTTCACAGTGTTCCGAGTTCATTATTTCTTTGGAAATTTAGGTACGGCTGACTTCCAATTTTCTGGCAAGGGAGATATCTCTTTCTTCGCGATAGGCATCGCCACCGTTCTTGAGAGTAATAAAGTAATTACGCCTCGGTTTCCGCCGCGATGTAATTAGACAACGCCGGCGCTTCATAAAACAGCAACGGTGGACGAGGCATTGGCTGCACGTGCAGCTCCACGTTACCCAACGGTTTCGCGTGTCACGTTGAAAAGGCGTAATTGCGTTTCGTCGTGTAATTTAATAATACAGTAATATTATTCATCCGGGAGTGAAGAATCTGTGCGCCGCTTCTGCTTCGTGTATCGTCGCTAGCGGGTTTTACGTTGAATCGGGGTTCTGCTACAAAATTGCACGAAGCTTAACTTAATACCACAATGCGATACGGTATTTTTATTCCGGTAGTCTCTTTGGAAATTGCGGTTATTAAAGTTGCAAAACATCCCGGGAAATATCTTGAAGTATAAGAGGATTTCCCCTCTCTCTCTCTCTCTCTCTCTTTGTACGTTGGAACTGCGACATTATTCATTTTTCATAAAGTTCGAGAAACGAGACTCGGCTGTATGAAATTAGTTAGCAAAATACGTCCGTCATGTGCCTTTGCTGATCCTGCCTTGCTTTCTTATCTCGATCCTCCCATTTGTTAAGCTTCTTCTGTCGTGCGGCTGTGCCAACGGTCTACGTTTTTTAACATTCGCAAACGAAGGAGTGCAACGTGCGGGAGAGCGATCATTTTGGAAACACTCGCGTCTCTACGGACGCGAGTAATTCATTTCGAAAATGTCCGGAACTCCTCTCCATCAGGAGGGTGAAAATGATTGGCCACGATGTAAAACAGAAGGCACTCCCTTTTCAGCCCAATGTCTGGATTAAAAATCGAATTATCCCTCGGTTGCCATGGTACGCGCGGGGTGACGCGATCGTATTACATAATACACCAGGTGGAACGCAATTATCGAGGTTCGGCGAGGGATGGCTCGTTATTTTAATGCCACACCGTCCGTCGTTTTTCACCTGAGCCACTCTTGAAATTGAATTAAAAACCGAGTCAATGGTGGACAGAGTGTAAGGGGGGCAGGGGCGAGGGTAGTGATTGTAATTTCGTTCATTTGTAAGGCCGAGTCACCTCGATCATAAAATTCTGGTATGGTTCATTAATCCCTCTTTGGGGGGCTTCGTCGAATTGGTCGCTTCCCCATTTTTTTCCCCCCCGGCCAGAGCACTGTTCCGAACGTGAGTTTCCGTGAGGAAGAAGACCTATTGGCCGGCGATCAGTAGTCACTTTGAAGAATTTTAATTCGGATAAGCTGCTTTGAGAGTAGCTCGTTTCAAGGCAAAGCCGGCGACTCGGTCTCTTATTAGCTCGACTTATTCCGGACGGGATGGAGATTCGTCTGTTTAAAGAAAATTAGTCTGCGAGCACCTTGCGAAGACATCCCAGATGTAGAACACATTCGCTTGATAATTCGGGATAAATTTCTCATGCAGCGAGGGACGAAATTATCAGGGAATTTCCGGTCCAGTTCAAGCGGCCGCCCTTTGTAGAATCGATCCCGCCGAGAGCACCCCCGAACGCAAAGGGAATTTGATCGCCCTCTGTGAGGGTAGCGCTGCAAGCTGAACGCGGAGCCTGTGTTATCAGTTATCAGAAACACGCGAAACACTCGCCACAGGTACCGAGCACGGACGAGGGTGCGGGATAGACTGTGCGCATCTTCCGAGATCGCGCATAACGTGCTCTGAAATGCCGACCCTAAGGATCATCGCTGGCGTTCGAGCAGCCCCTGGACTCTGGAGTGTCGCGGCTGTATGGATTGCATTCGTTTGCAATCGATATGGAAAAAGTGCACCTCTGTTCGTTCGCTCGGTTACTCTCGCGATATTCATGTGTAATACGTGCGCATGGCCATAGGAATAAATAGGTATACCGTACGATCTTATCCGTAAAGAAATTGCTAAAAGACCGAAAGCTGCTTTCGAAAAATGTAACAACCCTTCGGGCCGTTTATCCGCGTTCACTGTCGCGGGTTAACCGGAATCACGGCGATTTCTGTTACACTTTTTGCGCGTTTCGACCGAACATTCGGGTTACGCAGGAAGCACAGCAGCGGATACTAGTCGGCGGTGGTTGCGCATTCAAAAGTTGCAGCCTGGGAAATGAAATTTCCCATGGCGCGAGCACGGCACAAGCGTCGACGCGGCTACCAGCCCGACGGACGGCTGCGTTGCACTCGGCGGTTTGGCAATTCAAGTGCGGTCGGATCGATGTATATTTCACTATGGACCACGCGCCCGCCCTTCGCTTCCGGCTTTCGCTTCTTCCACAGAGCGCAAATAATGCAGCGCCGCCCGGACACCCTGGGCATAATGTTAATTGCGCGTACTCGCACCCGGGATCCCCTTTGAGTCGGTCACGTTTCAGACGCGACGAGAATGATCCGGCCGTGATTAACGGATTAGCGCCCTTTATCGATTCGCGGCATCGCTGTTTGCTCCGGAGAACTTTGTTGCGATTCGCATGAATGAATTAAAATGCGAAAAATGTAAATTGAATGTCGGGACGACCATCGATCACGCTTCACGTATGCGGATGGTATTGTTACTCCAGTGAATCGTGCGAACACCTTGCAGCTAAATGCTTGTAACATTTATTCAACTGTGACCGGAAGCGATACAACGATTCTCGGGAATCCACGGAACGAACTCCTGTTGTTCGGACAGAAATCGTGCCTTCGCTGTGGGTTCGAGTGCCGAACGGAAGAAAGGGACAAGCAGAATGAGAGAAACTGCTGTAGCGCCGAGTTCTGTGAAATTGTAATACCAAAAAAGACGTTCGATCGCACCGGAAACAGCGAGCCGATCTTCGCGAGAACGTCTCGAGCGTGCCGCGAACGGGTTTGCAACGGAACATTTTTTTTTTTCTTCCCGGGCCAGCTCGCGTCGCCGTCTCCAATGGGGGAGAGACGGATACCGGGTGGGAATAAAAAGAGGGAAAGCGACAGTTGGGATATTCCGGCGTTGGCGCGGGGTCGCATCCACCCCCGTCGGCCGCGCGCTATTTTCCGGCATTGTTCTTGATTTACGAGCCCCTCGGCGATTCTTCTTTCGGTCGCTAATTAACGAGGGGCCCGACTGAATTCGCGACTGTAACTCAGGAGAATTTAGCGGCCACGAGATAACGCCACTCGCCCGCCGTGTGTACGAACAAAGGTTTCCGGGGTCGGGAATTCTTGCATTCAAATACGATGATAAAGAAATCTTAATTACGCGGTGCGCCGCGATGCCGGGCTGGCTCTACTCTCTTGTGCGCTCCACGCATGGAAGCGTTACGTGTCACCGTTCGGGAATCGTTTGCGCGAAGAGACCCAGTTCGAAATGCAATAATCCATGCCCCATAACGGACAGTGGTTTCCTTATCGAACGTTGCGATCTTTCGCGCTGCGCTCGACGAACAATTTTACAGCGTCGCGGAGTCCGCGGTGTTCAGTTCCGAGCGGTCGACGAAAAAGTTGGTAGAATCGCGCATCGGTGCCCCCTGATTACTTTCAGGCTAAGCGCATTACCGGAAACTGCGGGCCTCGATGAAGAGTGCGCCCCTGGTCCGCGTTCTCCCGTTGCTGATTAAACCCTACGCCGGCAAGTACAATACAATTAAAAGTTCGTCGCTTAATCCTGTATAATTCCAGGGAATTCACGAGCGCGACGCGCTGACGGATTCCGTTGGCAGACAGAGACAAATCTTCACGGCGAGCCTCGAATTTTTTTCCCGACGATCGGTGGTCGCCCGTCGCGTCGATCTTTCATCGTTCAAAGAAGTCGAACCTTACGTTAATGCAACGACTTTCGAGCTCGCGCTGCGTTAATTACCCGCGTAAGTTCGTTATCGGGTCGCATCGTAGGGCGGCGTTAATTAGCTAAGTGCCAAATTGGATCCGGGCGCAACTCCGGTAAAGAGCAGCCTTAATTCTCACGAAAGCCGATTGGATTAGCGGTCACAGCCATTTTCCGCGTTGCTCGCCCTTTTCTGTACCATTCCGTCCTTTCGTTGGTCCGAACCCGTGTCGAATCGAACCGGGAGAAGAGCCCCCCCCCCCGTCTGCATAAAATTAACGGACTAAAAGTCCCTGGCTTCTTCGTCCGGGAAACGGTCGACCTATACTACTGCGGGCCGGATCCCTTGGCTCATTCTCTGGTATCCCCGCTTGTTTCCCCTGACTCCCTGTCACTTTCGATCCCTTACTCCGTTTCCTCTGATCCCTCTTCTTTCCCTCGTAACAGCTACCCTTCTACCACGGTGTTTCACCCCTTTTCCCCCGTCATCCATAACCTGCCGTCCCTTTCTCACCGTACCGCTCGCTCTCCACACTTTTTCCCCCGAACTTCCAGTCGTTTCGCACCCTCCTCCGTCTGGACCTTCGTTCGCTCTTTTTTCTCCTCTCCCTGCGTCGCTCTTTCACCCTTTCCGTCATCCCTTCGAGCGTTCCGTCTTGCACCGCTATTTTCTTTATCAACGATCGGTTGTACTTGCTTCCCAGTCCGTTTGTTATCTTGATTTATGGTCCCGGGTCACGAGGCGGCAGGCAGTCTGACCTCGACCCGCGCGCAGCTTTTGCTATGAATCTACCTATGCATGGAATGCCGTTCGTTCGACTCGCTGCCGCTCTGTGAATATTTCACGCCAGCCCGCGGCTCCGTGGAAACTTGCACGCCCCGTTGCATCGTGATCGATTATAGACACTTCGATGAAAAGGGAAAAGAAGAAAGCTAGACGAGTAGAACTTGCTGAAGCTTTTTCGCCAGCTGAACTCCGGCCTTGAAACTTGTCCCACGATTAAAACGATTCCGTTTACCGTAACCAGCGACAATCGAAGACGCAGTGGCGTCTTTTGTTAGCCATCGGTGTCCGAGCAATCAAAGTGGGAAAGATCGATGCGCTGTATCTCGGGTTGTTCGTGCCACCGCTAGACACGACGCGGAGAGAGGGTGCTTTGACGCCGATAAAGGGTAACTCAGCAAACAGCGCACGAGGGACGTTCGCGATGGTCACTTAGGGGCTGGCGCAGAGTTACGCGTGGCGGGTGTTAGACGCAGTTTCGTCCCGGAGATATGAGGGTCTCGGCCAGAAGGGGTAAGGGCGTCGTCGGTGGAGCTCAACAAGATAATGGATGGCTCGTAACCGAGTTACTTAGGTACCGCAACCCTTTCGCCTAGGCGCCGCCCCGCGTCCACCCTTGCACTTCCCGTCTGTGCCTCGCCATTCGTTCACGGAGTTTGCAAAAATTTCTGTCAACGTTCGCGTTCGTGCCGCGAAATCGCGTGGCCGTCTCGTCGCGCTGAGGTGCAAGCCATTATTCGTCACTTACGTACTCAAGATGACGTGCACATTCAATGAATTTCCTCTCTATATGTTTCAATCTAATATCGTCCTACTAACTCGGCGTTGGCGTGGATTTCGAAATGAATTACTTTGGATACGCGACCTCGCGTGGGTTAATTAAAGTGATTGCGAATCATCGCGAATGCAGCATCGATTTTCATCGAACGGTGCCGGGAAATTAAACTGAAATAGAATATCCGCGAAAATGTTTGCCCTACGCAACAGTATCCATCTCAACGTATGCAATGAAATGTATTTAATCATCGTCAAACACACGTATACCACCGTATAAATTTATCGTCCTTCGAGGAACGCTTTCGATGTCTGCCAGCCCCCTTCTATTCGTCCTACCACGCATCGCTCTACTCTTGTCCGTCTACATAGATGCGCAAGAAGGATTTTTACGTCACGCACGCGAAAACAGCCTCCAAGTGAACGCAGCCACGAACGTTAATTATTCAAATGACATGTCAGAGAATCTCGGTTCGCGGAGATATTTTCGTTGAAATGCTAATGCCACAGCGAGCGCTTTTAAAGTCCAGCATCCTAATTACTAGATCCATTCCCCTTCGGGGAAAAAAAGAATTATTTCCTGTTTGCGACCGGATGAATCCCAGGCTGAAACGATCTTCCTAACAATATCTGCGCTGCGGCTAAGATAACAACCCTCTGAGGGGCCAAGCGAACGGTAAATCCGGAGGAGACTGCGGGCTCGAAACAAATCCATGCCGAATTGGCAGCTCTCCGAGGCGTTATTGTATTTCCGCGGAAACGCTGGCCGCGATTGTCCCGTCGCGAGGACGCGGAGGCACAGTTGACCCCTGACAGGAATGAATGGTTCTTGCCAATGTAATTCGTCAGAGTGCCGATTCTCGAGGAGGCGAGCAGCACTCTCGCCGAAGTGGAAGCTCCTTCAGCCACGGTGAACGCGTACCCTGACCGAAGCTCCGTTGGAATAAAGTCCGAAGTAAATGGTCGTTCGACTCGAACCCCTTTTCCCTTCGCAAGTATGCTCTCACCCCGTCCGATCCGCGCTATTCCGTTTCCCTGGCCAGCTCTTCGAGTCGATCCGTCTCGGCGAGCACGGGTAGACGGGCAAAGAAAGATAAGTCAAAGGGAAGAAACATCAAAGGTGTGCTTCTTCTCTCTGTATGGACGGAACGCGGCGTTCGCTCGCGCTATGTAATTTCACGTTGTGCGTACGCTTATGCGCCAACACAAAGCTCCCTATGCGCCCCGGGGCACTCGCTTCGACGACCCACTGGAATTTCCGAATTTAGAACACCGAAGCAGTCCTCCTCGTAATGAAATAGAGTTCAATCTCGCACCCTGTCCGTGTTTATACGCGCGGTGACTGCGTTCACGAAATTCGAACGTCAGCGTTCACTCCGCTCGCTCCGCGGATTTTCTTCCGGCGGTGGTTTTGGTTCAAGCAAAAATCGCAATAGGCCAGCCTTTACGGGATAACCGCGTTGCTGGTTCTCGTTTAGGATCCTACTTACCGTAATAATCGCCGCGTCCCACCGGGGATCGTAGAGATTTCGCTGTCTCTCGCTGCGGAACCGGGAAGGAAAGGAATACCGTCGGGCCGGGGATTCCGGAGTTGTCTCATTCGTATTGCGAGGAGTCGCGTGGTCCGACGTCCCCGAGCTAAACAAATTGCATTATATTCGCCTTGCTGAACGAGCAGTCTGTCCAAGATATTTTCGGGTTAGAGAGCAGACAATCTTCCACGAGACCCCTTCCACGGTACGTTTGTAGTCCCGGATCCGGGCGAAGCTATTTCGTTCTATTCCCCCTCTTTTTTTCTTTTACTTCAATCTTGCCCGTTCATACATGAAATTTTTAGAGGCGTTCCAATGCTGCTGCTTTAATTTCGCCGAGCTCGAAGTAAACGGTAGAGAGGATACTATCTTAGCTGCGATTGAATTGATACACCAGTGAAATTCAAATCGTGCCGCAATCAGCTGGCCGCAATCTCCTTTGTAACGGGATCTAGTCGCAGAAATGGCACACGTCCGGGCCTTTCTGACACGCGTCTGTGTTACGCAAATGCGATCCCATTCTATAGCTGTAACTCGCTCGCGCGCTAACTGCAGCCTGCAGTATATATAGCGCGGACACGGGATCGGGACTGACCTGGTCCTCGTGACACATATTCATATGATAACGGAGCCATTAGCGTGGCTGGATTAACGTTAACTCGCCCCGGGTATTCCAGGAGTCGTCTTCCTCCGTAGATTCTCAGATCTTTCTCGACCAGCTGGTAGACATGAATTTTATTAATCGTATCCGTTGTTCCGCGTCCTCGCCGATCGAACCGTTCCATAGTCGTTGCCGTTCGGCTCGAATCAACTGGCAGGACCGCGTTTCAATTCCCGTCGCGGAAACGGCAGGCAACTTCCGGCTTTGCCGGGACGGCCATAAAGGTTCGAACACTGGCTTAACGGCTATATAGGCATCGGGAAAGGTGTGGATGCCGCGCGTACGGGGTGGAAGCCAGCTAGCAAGGTTAGCACGGCTTACGCTAAACGCTAATTTGCATCACATCTGTATGCGCCATCGTGCATATCCCTGGGCTTACGCGGAGCACGCTGCCCTTAATACTTTGTTAATCTTCGCCTGTATCTTGGGACGCGCAGTGCTCCCGATGACTTCACCGTCGCTTCTAGCTTCGAACGCTCGAACCTCGCAGTTTCCTCGGCGTCGCTATCAAAACCGCGCGCTACTTAGCCGATTCCTTTTGCGGATAACATCCTCTAATATCCCTTTGAAAAAGATACTGGCAACTGCAGCCAAGTTGCGGACATAGCGCAGGTAAACTCCCGCGAGGTAGGGGCAACGATGAGTTTAGGGACTCGATCGAACAGTCGTCGCCCGGCGATCAATATCGCGCCCGCACATCTGCATTATAATCCGATGAAGTTAATGGATCGATAGCCTTGCCGTTAATTAATCGTGTCCCGCGGAAGTTGCTCTCTGATGCTCGGGCACACGGGTCGCGCGGTGTTCGGGCTAATAATTGGCGAATTACCTCTCGGCGACCGGTCAGTGCCGTCGCTCGCGTACCCAGGAAATGTAATTAAAGGAGTCACATTTCGTCTGGCCCGCGGAAACTTCGTACGCGACCCTCGCTCGTGCCGATGGGTGGATCCGCAACGTGCGGGAAGAAAAATTGCAAATTAAGTATATTTGATGATTTCAACCGAAGATCGTGACCGGAATTTACTTGAACTTTGCGTGTTCGTAAAAAATTCATGATCGACTTTCCCGCGAGTTGGGGAGGATTGATTATGCCCGGCAAAGTTGCACCCGTCCCGCAAGAACCGCAAGAACGCGCTAATTAGCCTGCACCGCCGAGGATAAGATACTAATACGGAGTCGACGTTGATTACAGAAGTTTGTAACTCTGTACACGTGTGGCGAACAACGGTGACGATTTTTCCGATTTGAGGCGGCTAATTGCTGGTTAAACCGGACGAAACGTCCAACGCGTTATCCCAGGAGAACGGAGCCACTCTGGCGAGGTGACGCGCTCGTTTGCAGTGCAGCGCAGCAACAGCGGCGGCAGCGCAGTTTATTCCGTCGGACGAATTTCCCGTTTGATTGGTGGTAATTTCACGGGATCCATAATGTTGCAACGACGCGTTACCTTGCCACCATGATGCGTGGCGTTTCGTACGACTCGGCGGGATGCAAATCACTAACGACCACCAGCGACCACGCGGCACGGCTAAACTCGATCCAGACGGATCCGCGAGCACGCGTTGCGTTACGAATATAGCTACCAATTAATGGAGATTAGTCGAAACGTTGTACGGATACGTCCTGTTCAACGTTCGCGCTTTATATCGCGCGCGTACGTGTATCAAATTTAACCAGCAAGCGCGAGCTTTGAAACTTCTTCATTGCTCTGGTTATTCCGAACGACTGTTTCTCGATACTTCATTATGCTTAAAAAAGGGACAACAAGGATTTACTTATACTCTCGAGCCGGTCTTGAATCAGATTCAGACTACTGAGGAACGGTGCGCGTTGGTCGACGAAAGAATAGAACGTTGCACGCATGCAGGCCTGTTATCAATCCGCCCGTTCAGACGGTCCTTGTATATCGGCGTGGAAACATTCGAGCCGGCCCCTTTGATAGACCGATTCGCGCCGACAGAAGCTTTCAGCCGCCTCGAATGATCGGGTCTGTCCGTGAAGCCACGACAGATTGGCCCGGAATATTTAGCTCGACTCGAGTGCCGGCCGGGCAGCCGACGGGGCGAAACCGTGCACGCACGCACATCATTATTCGTCTTTCATGAATATTCAAATTGACAGCCGTGTCCGTGTTCAGCCTGCAAAAATGTCGCGACCGCTTTTAAGCGGCTCGGACTTCCATCAGCGCACGCTGTCAAGCGTTGCTTACGCGCCTTTATTAAACATACTTTACGACCTGATTCCGTGTCCTACGGTATTTACCGTTGCGTCTCACTGTTACCCGGTAATCTTCGCATTCTCGCGTGACCTGACCGTACACGAGCGTACCAAAAAGCTGCGGCCAATTTCGGAATTCAGACTATCGTCATTGTGGCCCGTAAAAAAAGTTGTCGAAATGTCGCCACGGCGATAACGGATAAACGGGTTCCGCAAGTTTCGGTTAAACAGCCTCTATCTGGCGCGGCTATTCTTCCTCGCCAATGACGCGCAGACGGCGGACAATCGTGTCACGATTCGGCGTTACGTCTAAAAAGCCGCCCCCTTAACAAGTTGTAAGTGCACGGAGCGGAATGCATCTGAGATTACGGACGACCGTAAAAGCTCGGACTGCGAGGGACGTAAAGGCGATAAGCGACCTCTCCTTAACCTGGCTCGCTGACATTCCGTGACATCTCCGTAGAGCCGCGGTTTAACGAGCGCGGCGATTTCGATAAAAGAGCGATCGCGCAGAATCGCGGAGCGATAATCTTCTCGAGTGCCTCCGCGTCCCGAGGCCAGCATATTCCGATTCTTCGAACGAGAGTTGAAGCGCGAAGGGAAAGAGAGGAATCGGCTGAGTCCGAAAGGAGTGTCGATGCGCGACATTTACAGGAGCCTGCACGGAACACGAATCGCGGCGTGTCCGAAGCGAATCTTTCGTTCGCACGGACGAGGTGGGTCGATCGAAACGCGGAGACCGTGCACGATGTTCGATGACAAGCGGCTCGTTATTGGCGCAGATGGGAAGTATTGCTCTCCGTCGATGTACAAGCTAGTAGCGGACGGAGGCTTTCGAGGGAGCGGCGATAGGACCCTCCGGACCGGACCATGCTAATGAACTTGGCCTGCCATTATCTAAACTGCAGTCAGTACGCCACTTCGGCCGACTCTCCGTCGAACTAGGAATAACTACCGCTCGCGTCTGCCTCGGCCGTCCCTCGGCCGGGAATCCATTGTCCCTTCAATATAATGCTGATTGTCCGTAGCGTCGAATTTCGAGCAATCAACAAACTTTCGCCTCTTAACGAACGGCCACTTTCGTTTGACCATCAGTGGCCGCGTCCGCGCCGGTTTTGGACGCATAATTATTTGATCGCCCCGAACGTCCGAAATTGTGCAAGTTAGTTTGATTTAATTGCTCGCGTTACACTGGCTTTCTGCGGCGATCGAAGTTTTAACTCGCCGCGGGGATGCTGGTCGTACGTGTGTGAATTGCAAACGCAGAATAATCGAGGAGCATCTTTAATGCACTTGCGGAATTTTTCTTGTAGAAAGGTCGAGAGGGGTTTTAACAATTACGCTGTGGTCATGGTTAACGATAAACAATGATATATTGTCCACGTATTCTAAGAACCAGTTACCATCGATTTGACTTGTCGCGGAGTTCTTTTTCAATCGCTACAACAATTCTCGCCGATGGATAGATCGATCGATGTGTATCTCTAAAAACGCGGGCTCGCTGCGTCTATTTATTCATATTCTAAAGCGGGCGTTTTTCGACGTCACCCAATCGTTAAGAATTTTCGCTTAAAAACCCGCCCTCCGAAGTCCGCGGTGTAAAGGAAGGTTTTTGACCGCGAAAGTCCTACCGTCCCTCGCTTTCTCCGGTTACTTGGGGTTTACCATCTGAGAGTTTATGGCGCGTCTATCCCCATAGACCCTTGGAGGACTCTTGACAAATTTTGAAACCCGTTGCTGTTTCTTGAAGCCCTCCGATTGATTAAATGTCGCGTCTGCACCATAAACTCGTCTCCTTTGCTCGGCTCTTTCACCCTGCATCGGCTCTCCGACCCGAAAAATTGCCTGCATTTTTTAATTCGACAAATTTGCAGCCAGAACATTTGGGAAAGAAATTTCGCAGCCAAGATAATTGCTCGATATTGCCGAACGGAAAATGGCCCGTTCGACCGGACGAGATTCGATGGCTTCTTTTACGAGCGTTTCACGCTCGTCACGCGTTCATTTCGCGGATCAGACGTACGGTTGCACCCTCGCGTTTCGCTGGGCGAAATTTCCTGTGGGCACCGGTGGTCTAATTGAAGCTAATTGAAAATCGATCGATCCATCGTGCGGTCCGCGAGGCTCCAGCTACGCTGCTATAACTCCACACTTCGATGACTAACGGATTATCGAGGTATGCAAATGCGGGGTGAAACCATACTTCATAGTCGGGCGGTCAGAAATTAATAAACGCATTGCGCCCCGCGCGGACGCCCGGTTTTATTGGCCGGAAAAAATGTTGGAGCCCACGATGAGGGAGCTCTTTGAGGCAATCGCGAATCGAAAATCGAGGGGGGTAATTACAGAAGCGTCCCTGCCATGTACGCCCGGCGTAATAAAATCGGCGCGTTGCGACGAATAATATTCATGGCCCGAAACTGGGGGCAATGCAAAAGGTAGAACGGGACATGTGTCTATTAGCATCGAGTAATGAATCCCTAGGAAGTAATTAAAGTTTTCACGGAGAACATTTCCCGTCCAGAACACTCAAGGCGAATCAGGAATGAGCGCATTTTTCACCGCCCTCGCGTTACCCCTCGCGTCTCTAAATTCCACGTTTCCGAGTCTCTTTAACGTCCCTCCAGCGTTCGCCCCTGCGAATCCTCTTCCTCTTCCCCGGAGTCCCCACGCGCAGCTGAGGTGTGTAATATTAATTAGACACTCGCGAGAAAAAGAAAAAAAAAAACGTTCCGCAGCCGCAACCTCGGGATGTTCTTGAAAAACACGTTTCCATGAGAAACTGCGACCCATTGAATCTGTTCGTCGAGCGAGCCTCCAGGGACTTCGTTAAACTTTTCAAATGAGATTGGTCTTGATTCGAATATTAATCGAGGGTCGATCAGTTCTTTCATTCAATCACCGACTGGAAACCGCGCTTCGTCCCCGACGCTTTGAAGAGAGATACACGATGTTATATGGTTTTTCCCGGTGGTCTACCTCGTGCTCCAGTTATCCCCCGTTCGTAACGCTTCCCTGGAGAATCCGTGCTGATATCGCGTCAACGGGATGGTTCGCTATTCTTTGTTGCCCTTTCTCTCCACTTAGAAGGAATGAAAACGGGCGGGTAAGACGGGGGCGAAGTGAAAATACGAGTTACGATTCCCGCGTCGGGGTATCTTAAAGGAGCCCCACCCCGCCGTGCTTCATTTTCTCCGCGGGTGCATTAACGCACGACGGAACCGCGACAGTATCCAGAAAGAGCATGCCCCCTTCAATTTCTCTCGAGCGGACGAAGCTACGCGCGAGAGATAATTGACGCCCCTGCATAGCAGCTCACGCGTGTGTCCCGTAAACTGGCTTTTTTGAAAAACGAGAGAAACGCAAAGAGTATCGGCGGACCGTGGCTTTCAACGAGCGATCTTCATCGCGGCAGAACTGATCAAAGGATCTCCGTCGCTCGCCGCCGCGATGAGCCTCGATTCCAGTGATGACGCGTGCCGCATCTCGTAGGGGGATTCGTCTCAAGTGCGTCGCGAGGAAAAGGGTGGAATGATATTTTCCTCTCTGGCGGGCGTCGACGACAGCCAGGAAAACGACGACGAGGGTAATTGAACCTTTAAAAACGGGAGCACGGATCACGGTGTAGGGCGTCAAACGCGTGTACAGGGTGAAGAAGGAGAAAGAGACGTAGGGCGTAAAGCTCTCGGTGCAGAGAGTAGATAAGGACGACAGGGTGGTAAGTAGGATCCTGGAGGAACCAGGGATAACCGGGAGCCGACGTTTGAGGGTCCGTTTGTACGTCACCGTGCAGTGTCCGGGCCACAGCCAAATATCGGCTGGAAACTGTGGCTAGAAACTTTTTTGATTGTTAAGTATTACGATTGTACGGACTTTGAAGCGCTGTAACTCCGAAGATACGAGTTATTTTTTATCCGCTCCAGTCTCACTAGAAGCGCGCTTTCCTCCCCTTTAAAATGGTCTTTCGATGAACTCGATACGACTTCCGGTTCCTGAGATATCGCCGTTCAAAGAGACGGGTAATTTTTAATGTCTTTCGCCGTCACTGACCTACCGCACGCGCGCGTCACTGACCTACCCTACGAGGTTTCCCACGCAGGTGTCCAAGCAAAAAACAGACGCCGAGTCAGCGCATTCTTTCCGATTCTAGGAAATGCACGTGTACAATACCAGACGCGATTCCGCGAATTCTGTCGAGTTCCAGGAACAAATGTGGGTCACGTCGCGGAATTTAAATGCCTTAACTTTAAACGCTTGTATCTCTGGAAGTAATCGAGATATCGGAATGAGCCAAACGGCAAATTGAAAGGTACGCTCCCCTCTATCTCCTGACATATGTCTTTTTTAATAAACTTCACATTCTTTTTTCCTGTATTTTTGTTCAAAGTTAATAATGAGTTTGTCTATAGGCGGAAGAGTTAACAGAGTCGACGATTGGCGAAGGATCTCGATATGTCGAAGGGTAAAACGATGCAACGGGGTTAAGTGAATGATATCAGCTGGAGGAATAGCGTGCCTGCACAGCAGAGACAAAGGATACGCTTCCGGAGAATTAAACTGACACGATCTATCCTCTGACTAGTATTTATGTGCTCGTCGGGGATAGTATTACCGGATGAAATTCTTCCGGGCGTCGTTCAGTGGTAAACGCCGACGAGGAAGCACGAGTAGAACAATATTATACCAGGAGAAACCGAACGGAATGGACATTTGTGAAACAAGTTAGTATCCCATTTTCTATTGTTTTATTATATAGTGATTTGCAACTACATTGTTCAATCGAGATGAGGCATTATCTTCTTGTCTCCTGGTGAAGCTCGTGAAGTAATTATACGCAGGGTCGAGTAAAGACTTCTTCATTCTCAGTCCTCTCTTTTTAAAGTTCCCATCGATACATTGTAGGTAATTAGAGCAAAAGGTCTTAGTAGAATTTTGTTAGCAGGCCACTGTCTCTTCATTCGCAGCAACTCCTCCAAACATAATAACATAAAGTACCGCTTTAATCAATTACGATATTAATTAAATGACTAACTTTGGTACCTACATATTACCCAGATTAGTTTATTCATTACTTTACGACCGCGGCGCCGTATTAATTATGCGGAGTCGATGTGTTTATCAAATCCCATTTCCGACGTGAAAGTTGCGTATTACTGCTAGCTGCATGTCTATAAAAATTATAATTATTACTATTATCAGTGTCTTGTAGCATTAAAGTGTCTCGCAACTTTTGTATATTAACATTTTAGCTTATAAATTTACGTTTCAACATATTTGTTCCAGGATCCGTCCACTCTTCGAACCACCTATAAAGAAATATGATGTTGACCGGTGCAAAGGAAAAGGAGTTATGTATAAAAGAAAATGTACCTTCCCCCTCCGTGATAATGTGACTCTGGCCACATTGCCGTGACCAGGATTCGAACCTGGGTTACTACGGCCACAACGTAGGGTCCTAACCACTAGACGATCACGGCTACTGGAAGATGATGACGAACCAATATCCATCATCGGCACACTCTACAAATTCCTATGGATCATCGGGGCCACCGATAATTATACATATAAAATGTATTTAATTTACACAAATATAGAATAGATTTTGTGCATTACTACATATAACATTTTTGTAACTTATCATACTTAAATCTATGTTGCTATTCCAACTTGTAATTATTACTTAATTATTTAATCATTGTAAGATTTATCGAAAATGAATTTATAAGAATAGTTTATAAATAATAGCATTAATTTAAGTTCATTACTACATATAACATTTTTGTAACTTATCATACTTAAATCTATATTGCTATTCCAACTTGTAATTATTATTTAATTATTTAATCATTGTAAGATCTATCGAAAATTAATTTATAAGAATAGTTTATAAATAATAGCATTAAGTTAAGTTCATTACTACATATAACATTTCTGTAACTTATAATACTTATATCTATGTTGCTATTCCAACTTGTAATTATTATTTAATTATTTAATCATTGTAAGATCTATCGAAAATTAATTTATAAGAATAGTTTATAAATAATAGCATTAAGTTAAGTTCATTACTACATATAACATTTTTGTAACTTATCATACTCATATCTACGTTGTCATTCCAACTTGTAATTATTATTTAATTATTTAATCATTGTAAGATCTATCGAAAATTAATTTATAAGAATAGTTTATAACTAATAACATTAAGTTAAGTTCAAGCATCTTCACTGTTGTAATTTGTACATTATTAAAGTTTTTCAATAAATCATCAGTAAAATAAATTCAACGGATTCAATTTCTTTAATGCCTGTCCATTCCTAAACAATCGTTCTCCGCTTCCTTATGCAAGAAGTATCGTATATTTTCGTGATACAAATTGGCGATTTCGAGCACGAGGAATTCCGTAAACTCAAGTTCTGGGAAATTGTTGGAAATGGCATCACAATCCAGAAATTGGTGAAATGAATAGACGTCGCACTTTATATTCTCCTGACAAATTGGCGATTTCGAGCAAGAGGGATTCCCTGAAAGCATGTTCTGAGAAATTCTTGGAAATGACGTCACATTCCAGGAATTGGTGAAATGAAAGACCTCCTCGCACTTTATATTCTCCTGATACAAATTCGCGATTTCGAGCACGAGATTTTGTAAAAGCAGCTCCTGGAAATGTTTTGGTTGTGACGTCATCAATCCTGAACTCCGGATACCTCCTCGCGTATCATGTTCTCCTAATACAAATTGGCGATTTCGAGCAAAGGGGATTCCGTAAGAGCAGGTTCTGAGAAATTCTTGGAAATGACGTCACATTCCAGGAATTGGTGAAATGAAAGACCTCCTCGCATATCATATTCTCCTGATACAAAATCGTGAATTTCGAGCAAACGGGATTCCGTAAAAGCAGGTTCTGAGAAATTCTTGGAAATGACGTCACATTCCAGGAATTGGCGAAATGAAAGACCTCCTCGCACTTTATATTCTCCTGATACAAAATCGTGAATTTCGAGCAGTCTCTTTGCTGAAAATCGACAATTTGTATTAGGAGAACATGATATGCAAGGAGGTCTTTCGTTTCACCAATTCCTGGAATGTGACGTCATTTCCAAGAATTTCTCAGAACCTGCTTTTACGGAATCCCCTTTGCTCGAAATTCACGATTTTGTATCAGGAGAATATGATATGCGAGGAGGTCTTTCATTTCACCAATTCCTGGAATGTGACGTCATTTCCAAGAATTTCTCAGAACCTGCTCTTACGGAATCCCCTTTGCTCGAAATCGCCAATTTGTATCAGGAGAATATAAAGTGCGAGGAGGTATCCGGAGTTCAGGATTGATGACGTCACAACCAAAACATTTCCAGGAGCTGCTTTTACACAATCTCGTGCTCGAAATCGCCAATTTGTATCAGAAGAATATAAAGCGCGAGGAGTTATTGCTTATGAATTTCTTAGATTTAAATTTATATGGGATTGGGACATTTTTTTACAAGTTTCTCGCTTCAGAATTTCGCATGTAAAGTTCTTTCGCGATTCTTCTTGTGTAAGGAAGTGGAGTAGGTTTTCCAAGGAGGAGGCAGGTGTCAAAAAGTAATGCGTTAAGTTTCTTTTATTGCAGATTTATTTAATAACTTTGATGTGTACAAATTACAGAAATAGTGATACAACTTAAATGCTATTACTTACAAGTTGCGCTTATAAATTAAATTATAATTAAAAGTATACCTTATACAAATTTCAAAACGAAATCTACATGATAAGATAATTACAAAAATAATTACAGAAATAGTGATACAACTTAAATGCTATTACTTACAAGTTGCGCTTATAAATTAAATTATAATTAAAAGTATAACTTATACAAATTTCAAAACGAAATCTACATGATAAGATAATTACAAAAATAATTACAGAAATAGTGATACAACTTAAATACTATTACTTACTATGTGCGCTTACAAATTAAATTACAATTAAAAGTATAACTTATACAAATTTCAAAACGAAATCTACATGATAATATAATTGCAAAAATAATTACAGAAATAGTGATACAACAAAAATGCTATTACTTACAATGTGCGCTTATAAATTAAATTACAATTAAAAGTATAACTTATACAAATTTCAAAACGAAATCTACATGATAAGATAATTGCAAAAATAATTACAGAAATAGTGATACAACTTAAATGCTATTACTTACAATGTGCGCTTATAAATTAAATTACAATTAAAAGTATAACTTATACAAATTTCAATACGATATCTACGTGATAAGATAAATACATTTACAGAATAAAATTGTCCCGAAGAAATTACAACGATTGTTAAATGCATATTTCCAAACGAATAATTGTAAATGAAATGAAATTAAAACCAATTTAATGCAATATAAATAAAAATTTATATCGTAATCATTCTCATGATTATATTCCTTGATTATACCGGGCGTATATTCGTCGATCGTGCAGCCAAGTGGCTCGCTATGAAATTCCAATGGAACGCTTCAAGAATTGTCACCTGAGCAGAATTTTCGGTCAGCGAGTTGCGATGAATTTGCGCTCCGTAGAAGTGCAACGAGTTCGAGTTTCCGATGTCTACGACGTTGCCGCGGAACCTGCAATGTGTCCATATTCAATACCGGTACTGCGTCGTATCTATTCATCCTAGGATGAACGTAACGAGTCCAGACTCTGCTGCTTTCAGTGGAACTTGATTTCAATGAATATACGGCGAACTAATATCCTCCGTCTAAGGATCACAATTCGTATCGCGAAGATAGGAGGACCGGGGTATCGTTGAAAATTTTACTTCCTATTGACGCGCGATTTATGAAAGGGGGAAAGTTTGCTGGCTGTTTGGCAAGACGACGAAGAATGTTTTACCAGGCGGTATTGGGTATCGGCCGAAGTCCATTCGACCCGCCGTTAATAAATTGCAATCTTCCTTGATAGAATACGCGGAAACAGAGTTAAAGAGGTGAAGTTTCGCGACAGGTGGGGGGGGGGGGCCGGTTCTTTCGCGTCGGTCTCGGGCAAAGGAGGAGATTTCAAGTGAAATTTGCGGCTTCGTGCGTCCCGAAGTGCGGAGTTAAGAACGGGAATGCCAGACGAAAGTTCAACGACCTTTCGGGGACAGCCAAGATACTCGAAGAGATTTACCGCAGAGATGCTGCCTACTCTCCGCACGTAAATCCGAATATCTTGTAATATAAAAAGGAAAAACGAACTTTGATACAGCACGAGAATATGCTGGTCTCCAGTTTGATAGCGCAATATCAAGGCACCGATCCCTTCCGCTCTTTGTCTGTAAATGCAGCCGACCCGCAATTTCGGATTTTAAACGGACATTTAGCCCGCATCGCCATTGTTGCGCGTATAGTTTACCAGGGGGATGTCAGCGTTTGAGAAAGAGGATTTTCGCAGTCCCTCCGCGGTCGGTAAATACCATGTTTTCGCTGAACGCTCGCAGAGGCGAATGATCGAATAAAACGCGCGCCCAGCAATTCCATGCCCTCTTACCTTCGGATTTCGAAAGGCTTCCACGCGAACATTTTTCCCCGGTTCTATTTGTATAATAACGCTACTCTACGGCGAAGCCCTTGCAAGCTCTACGCTGTTCCGCGATATTTAATAAGCGTTCCCGGGTATCAAGAACCGTTCATTTTATCGGCATTTCAGTTCCCTCGGGGTCGCGAATACAAGTTGGGGTTCACTGAAACGCGCGCGTTGTTACGGAGAAGCATTTGCGCTCGTTGTAAGGAAAGTGCATTAACTACATTCCTCTATGGGCCGTGTTGCGATAACAATCTTCACAACCTTCGCAATGACTCCGATGAATGGCTGCCAATGCAATTGCCTTCCGATATTCGAATAAGAGCGTGAGATTTGCCCGACAAGTGTTTCCCATGGAATCGCACAGAGCGAAAGCGAGCGGAGAGGAGCCGCTTTAAAACGAGTACCGGCGAGGCTTCGCTGAGAACAGTTCGCGAAAATTCGAGTGGGCCGAATCCAATGCTTTTCGATGATAAACCGTTGCAGCGGGATCCGCGCGGCGTACGTATTGCGTTTGTCGAGTCGGCCGGCCTGCGTCCGAACGGATTAAGGTATCTTTCATCCGGATCCAATAACATCCATCGGCGAACATCGAGTGGGGATCGAACGCCCGCGACTATCCCGCGTCGAAAGTTATTCCGCGTCGCTTGCCGCGGGAAACTTTCGAGACCTTCCAGCCGGCTCGAGCCAATCGGTAGATCCGAAAGCGATACCGAGGCGGCATTAAAAAGTTGCAAGCGTTTAAAGGAGCGGCGAGACGAAGCTTTCCCCGTTGCGCGGCGCGTATATCGGTGTCCCCGCGGCTGGAAATTACTCACCGCTCGAGAGGGGTGAAAAATCCCGCTGTAATCCTTGGAACAATCGGCAGGCAAATTACCGTAATATTTTCGCGTCGGTTAATCCGAGTCCGGTCCCTTTCACGCGAATTCTGCCGCGCCGCCACCTGCCGCCCCTTTACGATCCCCGCTCAACGGCCCCGTTTGCTTTCTGGCGACCCGACTGCAAGCCCGGGGACAAGAGGCGGCAGGGAGCGGGGTCGCTGTATTTAATTTGACGCGAGGCTTTTAATCAGACGACGCTTCGGACGGCCACACGGCCACCCCTCCCCCGGAAACCAGGCAAGATCGACTTAAGCCGAGCTTTTTGCGGATCCAAGGCGAACTCGCGTCCCTTTCCAACTCCGCGTTCGAGTGCAAGCCCTTGAATTCGCCCGCGCTACGCACCTGGATCCAATTTAGAGAAGACTTTAGGCGTTCGCGATGTTTGATGAACGATCTTAATGGAACGGATCGTAGAAAAAGGTCGACGGAGCGAGGGTAGCTTTAATCATTAATTGAAGCGTTTGTCTGTCACGCTCGAGAACGGTGGAAGCTGTTGTCGCGAGGGAGGATTCGTCGCATCCGCCCCGATAATCTGCAAAGCGGACCCGCGAATGTTACCGTCGGGCTACGGGGGAATCTTTTTTGATGCTCGCCAAACGGATTTCAGGACTCGCGCCGCGAGCGGGACGGCGAATATCGGGAACAGCCGAGCCTGTTCGCCACTCCGGGCTAAACGATAAGCTAACTCATCGCATAAACTTATTTCGAGCCGAATTGAAGGCAAACTCGGCGCTTTAACGAGCATAATCTGATCGCGTTTACGTCGCTCTCGAGATTGTTCGCGGACGGGGCAGGGTGGGCGCTGCGTGTATTAGCAAGCGCAACGCGAAGTTCTCCGCCGGTCGAATTGGAGCGGTGATTAAATTGAAAGGGAAAGGGGCGAGTGAAACAAGAGGGCAGCCTCTGCCCCTTTTTTCCCGGCCGCGCTACAGTAGTTCATTTAAATTAGCGTCTCTTTAACCCGGCCGTAATTCCGCAATGTTTTCCGCGCCTAGCCGAGCCGCGCGGCGGAGAAAAGTTTGCCGGGGTATTACGCAGACGCGTGCATCACACTTAACATTAATTAACGTAGCTCCCTCGGTGGCGAGGGGCAAGTTTGTCCGGCACCGCGAAAGCGGAGTCGCGCGATTTCTTTTCTCGTGGATGGTTAATAATCGTATCGACATATCGGCCTCTCATAAGCAGTCTGTATGTAATTTGCATTTGAGCAATTTATCAGTCATCGGAGTGCAACAGATCGATTTATCGACAAGTGATTTGCTAAGCATCGTTGGCGAACCAGAGCAATGGGAAGGGGCTCGTTCTTCTTCCGTTTCGGAAAGTTTCATTTGCGCCGTGGCACGCGTTTTAAATCAAACGGCGCGAGAACAGGGTCGGCGTGTAGCGCGGCGAGTGCAGCAGATGTTCCAGTTAAATCAACCACCTTCGAATAGCAAGCCGCAGAAACTATCTGTTCCCGTGTCAAAACAGCTGTGCTTAATTAAACGCACACAATGATCGTGTTACGCTGCGCGTGGTCGCGGCTCGCCGTCTCAAACAACCGGCTTAATTGCGAACGAGCGCCAGTGCCTTGGACTTACCGAACGCCGCGCGCGCGCGCGCGTATAATGAACTGTCGACGGTTCATCGTCTGTTTTGGGGGAAAAGTTCGAATCCCGGGCGGCGCGATCAAACGCGAAAGGTTGCCGATTCCCTGGTTCGATGAACCGATCCGGAGTATAGCCGGGCTACGAGATTTCGTGGACGTTCTCGCTGGCTCGACGAATGACTAATCCTCGTAAAACGAAACGCGCGGTAAATAAGGGTGGTAAAAGGCAATCTGTTTCCGCTTTCTCCATCGTTCCGCTATCGTTCGGTCAGCGATTCGTGGGGGCTGGCGGCGCGTTCGAGGCGACGGGAAAGCGGATCCCGGTTTGTTCATCAAGAAAGGCGGTAGGAAGATACGACGCGACATCCCCCGGAGGACTGTAAATCACAGCGTAGCCACTCGATCCACCGCCAGACCGGCAATTACCGTCGCGGGACTGGGGAGGGGAAAAAAAGCTGGGCATACAGGAGCGACTCTAAATCTTAGTGAACCGGTCTGGCGATCGTCCCTGTTACTCGAGGAGTCAGCAGAAGCACCCAGATAAAACGCGGGCACTTCCGTTTTTTTTTTCCCCTCTTCCCTAATCGACCGCATCGGTTCTAATCATCGTCAGCTCGGGGCTTAAATGTCGTGCGATTCAATTCGTAATCCTACGCGGCGAGAAGCGCGCTGCGTCGGACTAAGCTTTGACGGTCGGGCGCGAACCGTCGTCGGACCTATTAAAATCAGCCCGTTAATTGGCATCTATTTATCAAGCCGTTTGTAATGGGAATTAATTAAATCGCGGTCTATTTGCCGGGCACCGTAATTGACACGGGCCGCACTAGCGACTCGACAGTGACTCGTTTCGCCCGGTAAGTTTGCCGCCCGCGTCGCGAACAATCACGCTAATTAGCGGTTGATCGATACAAAAACCACCCGTCGCCGCGGCTTAATCATCCCGATCCGTCGGCTGAGGGCCTCGGCTCGTAGCCCGCGGCTCGTCGGGGGAGACTTTTAATGAATTACAAAACAAAGCTGCTCGCCGGGGGAGGCGCGGAAAGTTTCCGTCTATCGTCTGCCGGGAGAGTTCGCGCCGTCTGGGTTTTCGCTTTCGAGGAACAGAAGCGGAAAGTGGTCCGCTATTCTTGCCGTTTCTACAACTTCCCAGCCGAAACCGAGCACCGTTCGGGAGCACCAGACACGCCGAGAGCCTCGTAAAGCCTCTTTCGCGAAGAAATTTACCGTGACGAGTAAGACGGGAAACCGCACGCCGCTTCTTCCCGTGGAATAGAATTTAATACGCGATCGAGCGACGAGGAAGCATCGCGAAGAAGCTTTATCGTGAGAGACGGAGGCGGAGCTTCTCGCGCAACTGTCGCTCAATTATTCGTGAAAATACTGAAATAGTTTCAGCCGAGATTTATCGCTTCCCCGTATTCTGTACTTCAAACGTTTATGCCTATCGACGAGCTGGCAGACGGAGGGAGGTTGGTGAAAGTAAGGGAAACGACGAGGCTGGCAATCACCAGCGGGGGGGGATCAAGCAGAATAATATCGCCGGCGCGTAAGTGAGAACGTGGGCGAAAATAGGGTATATATCGTTAATCGGCGGGGTAATTAATTAATGCGTCGCCCGTCGGATCCTCTTCCCAAATGTATTCGCAGCGGGCCCGGCAGCGCTGCGAACCGCTGATAACTGAAGCGACTCGCCGCTCCGCCTTGTGTTCAACGGATACGCTGTCGGCTGACGTGTACCTAGTAAATTGCTTCTTCCGTGGTGTATTTCGTAAAATATACCAGAGTCCAGTTATCGTTGGAATGCCGGCTCCGATCATCGGCGTCGCACACGGTCCTTCGTAGAATCCGTTCGCCCGTCCCTTCGACGGCCGGGCCCGCGGAGACTGTCCATCGTTGCGGCCTTAATCATTTCCCGAACAAGATTACACGCCGCCGGTCCGCCGGGGGAGCAACTTAATCCCGAGTCGAGCCGCCCCGAAAAGTTGTCCTTCGGTGTAGCACGCTCGGGAGGGTTTTAGAAAGTTCCCGAGAGCCGGCAGCGATACAGACGCTGGGCGGATGCACAATGTAATTCGCGTCTGCACTTTGTCCGCGACGAAGTTTCGGCTCCGCGTGGCCGTTTGCGAGGATAACGCGAGGTGTACTTATTGCTCGGTTCGCGCTTTCGTTCCGACACACTCGAACACACGCCACTCCACAAACCAGAGAGGGAGAGAAAGAGAGAGAGAGAGAGAGAGAGAGAGAGAGTGGAGGAGGAAACTCGAGCATTCAATCGTGGCAAGAATAATCGTCCGCTCAGCTCGCGCGCTACAATTCATTTCTGGCGAAACGATCGACGAAATTTATCGGCTATTAGTCAACAATCTGGAAAGGGTTTCCGTGTGATTTCTCCTTAAGAGGAGGGTTCGCGCGGAACTTGGATCAACGATTATTTTAATGAGTCTGCTGTGTCGGAGGAAATTGTCGCTTTACGCTCTGCACTTGCGACTGAATTGTGTCACGAGAGTGCACCCAGCGGTTAGTCGATCCGATCGCGCGCGACACGGAGTAGAAAAAGAAGACGGCTGGTTTATCATCGGGGAACGGGTCGCAAATTAAGTTCCGATCTCGTTTACGCGCGACGCCGGGCTGACTCGTCGGAGTCGTCGCGTAAATTTCGTACGTATCCGAGGACTTGGTGAGCTGAAACATCCGACGGTAGATTTATGCCCGGCCGATCGAGGGACCTCGAAACGAAAGGCGAAGGGGTAAAGATCGATCGCGAGCGCGGGCTTTACGGGGCCGCGGAGAATCAGAGACCGGGACACGAAGGGGTTGATGCCTCCGCGCGAAATCCTCACCGAAACATCCTGTTTCGTCCGAATGTAATCTGCTGATAGCGAAGTGATTTCTGCCGGCGACAGCTTATAAATTACGTTCGCCCCGCCAGGGAAGAGAGAGAGTCCTCGGGCCAGGCCGCGCTCGAATTTCGAATGAGTATCAGCCCTGTGTATATCGCTCTTTTGCCGGCAACGACAGCTTATGAATTACCGTTCCTGTTCCGTTACCACCCTCTCTCTCTCTCTCTGTTATTTCGTTAAGTTTCCCGTTTCACCAGTAGCAACCGGTTCACCCGATTCCCCGTGCATTCTCGCCGCGCTGCAAAAAAAAAAACATCCTCTCAACGAAATTAACGCTCTACGATGCAACTCGATTTGCAGAGGCAACCTTGTCTACGTTCGTTCCTTAAATCGCGATCCCTCCTCCTCCTTTCCCGCGAGTTCCGTTCGTTCAAAAGCTACACCCGTCGATCGAAACTGTGGCCTGGCGGACGCGTCAGTTTTTCCGGGACACCCTTGCCGTCAAGGGGACGGTCGATTAACAGGAGGCGGTGCACAGTCGCACCTTGCAATTTCCTAGACAACATCCATAGTCCGGCCCAACTTCCGGGACACTTATAATTGCTTTCCCGCCGCGACTTCGGAGACGAGAGAGGGAACGAGATCCTTCGCAACAGCGGGTGGGAGGGTTGCAGCTGAAAAGAGAGACGGTCGCGTTCGCAAAGGCGGGATACAACGAAGGGTCCGGTTTCCGGCGGGCCATGTATTTCGCGCGAGGAAAATTGTTGGTCCGGCGAGAGAGAGAGAGAGAGTGTTCGGAACTTTCGTAAGCGGAGCCGGGCTTCCGTCGCATTTAAACGACCAGAGAGTACGGGAATACTCTTTCGGAGCCCGTTCGACTAATTCGCTTCTTCTGTTGATTCCACTCGGGATCCTTCCTTCACGCGCGATTCATTTCATTGACGCGTAGTCACCCGCATCGACAAACTTTCCATAAGAGACGGTCGTTGATGGAATGTAGAAAATATCAGCTCGCGGACAAAGGATAAGTATCATCTTTTATTCATAGCGAGGCGGGAAACGTTCAATAATCAAGCCTTAACGCGGACCATCGTCGATTATGGCATCGGTGGAACGTTAAGCCGCGTGCTGGCGATCGATTTCGCAACCCCCCCCCCCCCCCGCACAGAACCCTTGGCGGGTCGTGGACGATCGCGGAGAGTTCATCGATCGTCCGGTTAACATGCCCCGTTGCGAAGCGGCCCGAGTGCCATCCCCCCGTACGTCGTTTTCAATACGCGCTCGTCAATCGGCGAAAGACATCTCTCTCTCTCCCTCTGTCTCTCTCTACGCGACTACGTCCACGCCCAGCTCGTGTAAACCATAGTTAATGGTGCACGTAAATCGAACGCGAAGTGACAGTGGCGTATCTATTATGCCGAATGATTCGAATAGAACGTAACACCCTAGTTCGTCCCAGCGCGAACGATCAAGGTAAGCGAGGTGACGAGAGATCTCCAGGACAAGGGGGATAGAGAGACTGTAGGTCGCGAAATCCACTGGTCCAGCAGATTAATCGCTGTGGAAATTCCTCGGTGTAATCGAATTAAAGGGAGCTGCTCGCCGGGGGGGGAGCAAGAAATAGATTGGGGGGTTGTAGCGGACGTTCTTCTCTCGACCCGTCGACCGAGCTGAACTTCCCTCGATTTCCCTCGCTAAACATCGTCCCGTGGAATTAATCGCGACACTTTGTTGCCGCGCGCCCCGCTCTCGAACGCGTTTACTCTTGCTCGTATCAAGTCTGGACAGCTTAAGTCTTAATACGCCTCGCGAAGAGATCGATACGTATTCGGGAAAGAGCGGGCGCTCGCTCCGACCGCGTCGGAAACTCTCCGCCGTTCGTATAAAACGACGTATCGCCATTGGCGAAAGTAACTTTCCACTTTGCTTTTACGGTGACGAAGCGAACAGGACGCTCGCGCCGGCAGCTGCGTTTAAATAACATCGAGATTTGCAAGCGCGAAAGCAAAGGCCATTGCAAAACGTCGGTTCCCGGCCAGTTCGGGGACGTTATCGATGCTGCAACGGATGATAAGAGACTGTCCTCTCAAGAGCTATACGCAAGCGAGACGTGCTTAATGATAGTAATATGATTGAGCGTAATTGCGACGGGGCATCCTGCCGAATGATTATCCGGATTTCAGGGGAAGGAGAGCGCGTCTCTTGCGACATACAGAGAGGAATTGTAAACAGGGGCCATCTGAAGCATCCATCGATGGACTTCACCTGACGTACTTAATTAGGCGCTGATTAACGGATGTCCGCGGTCGCTGCTAGAGGAACGGGTACGCTCTGTGCGGTTGCAATCGGACTGCTCGCTAGCAGGAGGGAGAGAGAGAGAGAGAGAGAGAGAGAGAGAGAGCAGTGATCGTTCGATCGGATTAGTATGCTCGCCGATCCGTCCGCTCGTATACCTCGGACGTTATCGATCCGGCCAGCGATTAATTTCCGTTCAGACGGCGGGTCTCAGGTGCGCCACGATTCGGTTACGTGCAGTGAACAATCGGTGATTACCGTCGGAGACGCGCCTCCCCCTGCGCCGATTCGACTTCCGGGGGGATGTTGCCAACGGAGAAACGAAAGTCTTGCCTTGTATAGAATTCGCTTCAGAAATCATGAAATCCGTGGGAACGCAAACGATGTCCCAATAACGGTAGTAGAGCTCGCGACGCTCAATTTTAGACTCGACCCACATTCGCCCCGCGAAGCTTCATACACTTTTCACGTACGACTTACAGCAGTGCTAATATTAAACTGAACTGTACATGTGCCGAATGTCGTCTGCGCCGCAAGCCTGTATTTCTCAGCTACTATAGGCCTCGGGATACGTCGAATAACGTAATTCTATACTGCCAAGGAAACGTCTCTCGATCCCTAATAGGAACGATAATTATTATCGTCCGGCATTACCGAACCCGCCAAGCTAATCAATGAATCGGTCAACTTGCCGCATCCAAGCTTATTCATTACAGACGCTTACTTAAGCTGAACGACGCGGGCATTAAGCTAAATTACCGAGCGATTCGGTCGTATCTGCGGGATATTTACATCCGAGGGAGGCGGGGTGGTATCGCTCTCCGTTATTGGGACAAACTTCTCCACCGCGAACTGCACTCGACCCGAAGCGGACCGCGGAATCCTTTCGGCGGATTTTCTCTTTCCGCGCTCGTCAAATCCTCGCGACTCCCCTATCTCGTCGAGTGTGAACGCTTAAAGCAAATTTGCGAACGCTCGACAGCAATCACTGCGGTGTGGTACGCAATTGCCTGGATCGCGGGTGGCCTCGGGCGATTCGTGAATGTAGGTCCACGCAGGATGGACAAACAGGAATATCGTTAGACACCGTTGCCCAATCCTCTGTTAAACTCCGGTATATTGGCCTAGTATCGCGAAATCGACTGCGAGGGACGATCCGCCGCGTTCGCGAATATTCGCCGGGATATCCGATTCTCCGCGAGATCAACGCGCGAAGGAAGCTCGATGTTCCGGAGGGATCGAGCAGCGAGCACGCTTCGGTGATGGACGAGAGTATCAATTATTGCGCCAACGAGGTTTCTTTATGGAACACGTTTCGAGCCGAGTCGGTTCGAGTTTCCATACGGCAGAGAGTATACTGACGGATCAAGTCGCGTCAACCCCTTCCTCGGTTTTCCTTTGCCAGCTGTTAGACTAATTGATGGTCAACGATTATCGAAGTAGCCGCAGAAGGTGGCCGATGTAATTAACCCCTATAACCTGCCGCATCATTCACCGTCGTTCACGGCCTATTAACGCGCACTATCGTCAACGCTGGCAATCCAGGCGAAGTATTTAAACTAATGTTGACTAAATCAAACGGTGTTCTTCTTCTGGTCGCTTGAAAGGGGCAGCAAGTTTCATTGAACGCGCAGGGCAAAGATCAGCTCGTAGAGCTGTACGAAAAGCGGCGAAAAATATTTGTCCATTTCGCGTCGACGCGAGACGGAAATAAACGCAATATTTAAAGCGACATTTAAATCCGTGATTTAATGCGCGGGGGAAAAAAAATATTAAAATCCGTCCGGCGGCGAGGCAGATAAATAAAGGACAGCGCGATATATTTGATGAAACTTTCATGCGCGTGTTGTAATGCATAAAATGTTCGTTCGTTCTTTGCGAGCTTTTCCGTTCAAGCAAAAGATCGGTCGAGCCGCTCTATGATTACGGCGATAACGATAATATCCCGTTCGCTCCGCCGTTACGCGGAATTGTTATTCGATCAACGTTACGCCGCAATTACCTCTGCCAATATTCAATTAACTCGGAACAATAAGGGATTATATACGGGACAGTCGGCCGTTCCGCGACCGATCGTCCGTGAAGGAACTCGCGCCACGCGAAACGAGCGAGCCCGCGAATAAATGGGTACGATGAAAAGCCGGTGGGGTCGGTAGGTAAGTTCCATGCGATTGCCTTCCGGGATTTATGATTGCCCTTCCCGCGGTCCTGCGATCCTCTACGTGGCCAGGATTTCCGATGGTCCGCGTGTAATAGGAAAAATCTCCTCTTGTCCTATCCACCTCCCCCGTTCGCCCTTCATCCTCCTCTCTTTCCGTTCCCCGCGAGAGAGACCGGCGGGATAGCTATTCCGTATCGAAGCTGCGCCGAGCACAGAGAAACGTGGCGGTCTGTTCTGAAGCCACGTGTTGTAGTAAATATACAGCGGGTAGCGAGGCTGCAAAACGAGAAAATCAAGAATTCAGTAGATCGAAGCTTTGATTTTAAACAAGGGCGGGTGAGGCATGGAATTTGCGAAACTATCAGGCTACGTAGGACAGAGTAACGTCCAAACGATGCGCCGGCACACAGGTAATACACGTTCGCTAATAATTCGAGTAATGCCAACGGCGATAAGTGAACCGGACGGAAATACGAGAGGCTCACGCGGTCTGGTCTACTCGCATCCGCTTGGCCCGCGTTGCGCGCGCTATGGACCAGATAGCCGGAAACTATTTCACGGCTAATGGCGGAGTTATGCACTTACGAATCATAAATTCCGCAATGGAGCGCATCTGCGGCGATTCCGCCAGCCTAGCCGGCCTCTGCCTACGATCTGATCGATTCTCCGCTGGGCTTCCCGCCCGGCTTCCGGCTATTTGGTCATCGGGACCCCTCTGATACGTCCTTCGTAAAGATCCCGGCACGATCCCATGCAAATCTTCTCCCTCGAACGTTCTCGAGAATCTTCGAACAATGAGTAGGCGATTAATAAATGCTCTACGAAGCGAACACGGCTCGCGTTCCGTGCACGAAGCTTCCTGTACAAGCTGGCTGCCGTGTGGATTAATATCCCCGGCGCGTCGTCTTGCTCCAGAATTCCGGCGTACATAAACGAGCTGCCTCGTTTCCATACTTTTATCTTCCTCATTTAACCGGAGAACAGTGGGTCGAGTTACTTGTTTAGCCGCCGGCCACCGAGAGGCGAAGATTCACGCCACCTCTGAAGCCTGCATTCTGAATCGGAATTAGGGTGTCCGGAGGAACGGTTTTACCTCCGGCTACAATTCTCGCGCCTCCGCTTACCGCGAACGCTGTCGCAAGCTTAATCGCCTGGTTCGGTATTAATCGTCAAACGAGCGCGCATCGCCGCGGTGTCGGAAGCTCCTGGCGGCAGTTTGAATTGCGAGCGGTGCACGCACGACGGCGAAGCTTGCACAAAAGCCAAAGAGTCATTTCTCCGTTCGCCCGATGCTGGCTCGATAATAGAGACGGAAGCGGGTGCGAAGCGGGGTCGGAGCGCGCGATACGGAATTCGAAACTGACGACGGCGCTCCCGATACCGCTACGGGTAGTACGCGTATACACGCCCATTAGCTCCGCGGGTGCAGTCTTGCACGGTGGACGGAGCCGGTGTGATAAACAGAACAAACTGCAGCGAACACGAGCGGGAGGAACTATCTAATTGCGCGTCGCCCGCAACTGCAGTCGCTCCCATGCCTCGGGCTAAACGTTGGCTTAGCGCGGTACAATACCGCTGCGAAAGGCACGGGGAGTACCGGCTTGGAAGCGTTCTGCCTCGTCCTAGGATTCATGAACGGGCACAATGGGGCTCGGGGTATTCTCGGCGACACCGACAGGTGTCAAGTCCGCGGCGACGAAAGACCGCGTTAGTCACACGCGCGGCCTGTGAACTCGAAGAAAGGAGCGTCCTCGGCGAATGCCGTGCTGCTCGTTGCCAGACGAAGGTTTAAAAAACAAAAAGGGAAAAGGTAGAAAAGCGGCTCGGCTCGACGGCTACGAAAGGGCGAAGCGGATACATCCAAGGCTTCTCCATCGCGGCGAGCGATCTAATCGCAGTCGCCGCAAATGTGTCTGACATATGGCTGATCTGCACTACTCGTTGCCGAGAAGTTCGAGCGTTTATTCAACATTCTAGACGATACAGAACCCTCGCGGGAACGCGGGGGAGAAGATTGTTAAGGATGAGGGTAAACAAATTATTTCTCCTCGAACCGCGAATGACTATCTTTCGACAACGTGAACTGAACGCGAAGCCTGTAATTATGCCTCGGGGCAGCGATACACGAAGGAAAGAAGCAGCTATTCATCGCGAGAGGGGCGGGGGAGAGAAATTAGAGCGCACAGCTCGATGACTCGGCCTTCGCTTTAACGGTCGTCCTAATTCCTTTGGAAAAAAGAACGCGGCACCCTCGAAGAGGAAAATAGCGAAGAATAATGAACAGAAACGTTGAAACGTAGCTTCAGTTGTAATTCATTCCAGACCGCGATGCGATTTAATTAAAATCGCGACCCGGGCCTGGATAAAGAGAAAGAAAAGATAGGGGGGGGGGGGATGTGGCGAGCCGGGTCTTGCACAGCGCGTAGCGCTCGCGCTCCTCAACGAACTGGCCCGCCGACCCCTTTTCCCTCCTTCTTTCCATTCCGCGCGAGCCTAGAGATTTGTAAAAACGCACGCTACGTTTGTAATCACGTTTCCCGACCTAATTGCAATCTAATTCAAAAGCGACTCGGACCCGATGCTAACCGAGGACCCCGGCATAATTCTAATTTCCACCGGGCAGCGGATATCAACTATTTGTCGCAATTTCGTGTAATTGGGAATTCGTCAAGGGTCGCCGTAATGATGACTCTTTAATTTCCAAAGGGATTCAGGGCGTGCAGCGAGGTAGAAACCGGCGTAGCCCGCGGGGCCGGACAATCTGGTAGCGCAGTCGAACGACGCGTCGCGTCAAAATGTTTGTGTCAAAATATGGGTCGCGGCAGAGCAATCAGCAACGAACCAGCCTTCCCGTTTTGGGGGATGAACCGGGGAACGTGGCCAGAGGGGTGGGTGCGTTTCTACAGGGAAGGACAGAGGGCGGCGATGGAACGGGCGACACATCGGTGGACAAGCTTTCGTTTTTTGTGTCGACTGCAGCGAAACGTCAGCGTTCAACGGGGAAACAGCGTTGCGATTTTTCATTTTCGCATGGACAGCGCCCCGTTTCATCCTTGCTGTCAGGATATTTCTTTTCGGATCGCGAGATAAGAATTCACCAGCTCCTATTACTGGTCCCAATAATGAAATATCACGATTCACGAATATTCAATTCGGCCCGCGACCTTGCAGCTTGAAAATGAAATTCATATCGAAGCCAGCGGTTCAGTAAAGATCGCGATTTCATAGTCCATCGAAGCCCGATCACGCCCGTGGCTGTCGTGAATTTTCAACCTCCTAGCCGAAACTCTCTGCCGCAGACGGCACAAGAAGTTCTTGGTTCCTAGTCCACTGCGCCGATACGTTTCATCAGCTTTTCCTTTGGCCCAGCGATTTGTCTTCTGCTTTCCCAGCGGGAAAGAATTAACAAGATACAATTGTCTATTCTGACGAATGTTATCTAAGCGAGGACAGAATTGATTTTAAAAAGAGTATGGAGCACGTCGGAAAGCAGGGAACGCTTTCTAATTTCGCCCGTTTATCGAACGCCCCCGGCTTAATGACCCTCTTCACCCTCCGCGAATCCAGTTTACGAACGTAGCAGAGTCCCTTTCATTTCCCTGGCCACCGAGCGCCACCGCCTTTCGCAGCGTTATGCTTTATATTTAGAAAGGCGTATATAATAAATTCCGCGCTCGCTGCTTGGAGAAACGAACTGCCGCGTTTGCCTCGCTGATTCGCGGCCCCTCCGCCACCCGACGGGCAAACGGCATTCTACGAAACATAAACCTCGTAACCGAAGGGGGAGTGAGAGCCCGTAAAATTAGATGGCTGCCGTAAAGTCGAAACGAACGGGACGATTCGGAATGCATGGCCCGTCCCGTCCGATAACGTGTCATTCAAAATATTCTCCAGCGACGGTTCGTTTATGAAATTCTAATTCCCCCTCGTGCTTGTTCGCGCGTCCACGCCACGATCGCTTCTTCGCGCAAGTCGGGAATGCGTGTCTCGATGAAGCGACAAAGGGTCTCGTGTGTTGCGTTGGAGCGAGAAGTGTGATTTGTCCGAGTGCTTGCATTGGAATGACTTCGCGCCGGCTTCCGTGATCTCACGAAGTCTCGCGCTGGTTCCTCCTCCGCGTAAGCGTATCCCGCCGACAGGCAAGTGCGCCGACTTCTTGAATTTTCAACATCGATCCGAATTGGCTTCAACGCTGGCGCCGGATTACGAAATGCATAGGTAATTCCACCGCGGCTCGGATTTAAATGGAAACTCGCAAAGTTCAGATGCTCTTGGTTTATTAATCAACGTCTATCCAAGGAGAGATCTAAGTGCGAGCACCGCTTTAATCCGAGAGGCCCGTTCGACATGTACGGCGAATAAATGAGACGGCTAACCGAAGAGCGGCGGTCGCGCTTTAATCTGGGATTGATTCATCGTACTTATCGATTATTAAACCTCGCGAAACTGTTTGAAAAATCGAAGGGAAACGTTATCTCCGTAGAGCGACGATTGCGGGAGCAATGCCGAGTTGGATTTACGGACCAACCCAAGTGCGCGATCGAACGGAACTCGCGCGGCCCGGAAGAAGATCCCGGTCGAAGGAATCGAGGATCCAAGGCACGCGGACGAACCGGCGCGTTCGTTGATTTAATGCCGCGCGAGTAATCCCGAATCGGTGAGATTCCAGCGACGAGATCTCACGCCGGACGCGGTGATAAAGCAAGGCTACTTAATCCGCCGAGGTCCGCGAGATTTATGAAGCGAGCTACGGTGAAATCTGCTCGTCTGGAATATCCTTGAGCTTTAATCGGACGCGCCCGCTGCGCTCGGACTGTACTCGATTTAAAAATCGAATCCCACGAGATTCCTCGTTCCCGAAGGAGAAGCGAGGAGTCAGTTTTTACTCGCGAACGTACCAGCGGGATTTTCGATCATCCGTAAAGCCTCGCCCCTCTGGGAATCGCGGAGCCACGGCGGTCCCGCGGAGTTTGCACCAATTTTCATTTAGATCGAACGTTACACCCCCGTCGCGAATCAAAGGGAAGGCAATTTCGCTCGACGGAAGATGTGTCGCTTAAAATCTTCGTGACGGGGCTCGATCCCCGGGAATCGATAAGACGACGCGCGGCTGTCCGTAGAGGTGACGGTCGACGGTGATACCCTCGGCCGCGCACGTCCGCTCTTCTTCCGCACTTTCGCGTTTCCCTTCCCACGAGGGATCCGTAACGCGGTCTCGCTTCCCGGCCGAAGCGCGCGACACCATAGGCATTCGACGCGGTCGCAGCGTCGTCGAGGAGTGATTGATGGACGCGGAAGCGCCAGGGGCAGCGCGCTGTTTTTGAAAACTTGGAGAACCGTTCCGATGATAAGGGGCTAAGAAAGAAAAGTGGCCGGGGGGAGGGGGGGGGGGGGGAGAGGAATTGGAGCACCCTCTTCGGATGACGAGAGCCGCTTCTTGCCAAGAACACTTTGGAGAATCAATTCTCACCTGTCCACGTTCTTCGCGGGCATCGATTTATCTCTGCGTCGCGGGGAATTGCTTAAATAATCGACCGGCGAATTCGAGTGCCACGAGTCCCAATTGTTCTACTACCTCGGCCACCCCTTAGAAATGAAAGGAAAGAATGCGAAGACGACTGGTCGGGTGGATCCGGCCGCGAGTATAGAGACGAGAGATAATGCGAGCGCCGCGACGGTTCGAAACGCGCGTTGTCTCCTCGGAACGGCGTGTCCATTATTTACGCGAACCGTAGCCGACCGGAATTGTCGTTGTCTGAAAACGCGTTCAGACCCGGCTTGAACTATGGCCGAGATTCGGTCGGACAACACGAGACTGCCTTCATTTTTCCAGCGTTTGTCTTGGGGGAGCGCGTCAACGTTTTCCCTCGGTTCTACAGCGGCACGCCAGAGAGGAAAAGGCAAGGGGATTCTTTTCTCCGCCTTGCTCCTCTTCGCCCGGCCCAAGACAGGGGGGAATATCTCGGAGGACCCGTCTTTCACCCGTGCGTCTGCCGCTTTAACGTGGATTACACTTGCGCCCGTTTCCAGCCGAACGAACACGGCGGCCGTGGCTCGTCGACCTGGCCAATTTGCCGCGTAAACAGCCGCATTTCTTCGCTGAAACGTCGCCGCTCGGTAAAAGCATCGGACGCTCCTTTGAGGGAAAAAACGCGTTGGATAATTAGCCGCGAGTGCGATCCCTTTGCTCTTTCACTCGAATCCTCTCTCTTCGCTGATGCTCCTTTCCGCTGCTACTTTGTTATTAAACCTCGACGAATCTCTTTGTAGAGGCCGAATCGGATTAGCGGGTGTCGCTTGAGCCCAGTAATCCCACCGGCGAACGCGGGACTACTGAGTGAAACGCGTTTCGGGCGTCGATTCGATGCGCCATCGTCTGATATCGCGGCGCTGCAACGTATTCGGTGTTACACAAGATCCCGCAATTAATCCATCGCTGTCCGGTCCTCTGCGCTCGTTGACCGACGAAGCGTCGCGTCCGGGTGTCGCTTAGGGTCGTCTCGCCGTGGCGAACGCCTGAAGTGGAACATAATCCCCGCTGAAACGTCTACTCGAGGATGAGGTATCGGGTGTGCAGGTCCTTCCGGGTCATGCTTCGTCCAGGAGAATAGCGCGCAGAGAGGAAGCCGGCGGCGCGAACGATCGAAACTGAAGGAAACCGTCGGAGACTTTCCCATTTTTTTATCTCTGAATCAACCGTGATCGGCTGGCGCGTGTTCAAACGCCGCCCCACGTTTCATCCAATCAAATGTTTTTCACCGTTGGCGAAATTAAAGGGAGAAGTCGCGGGGGAGCCCTTTCGCGTCAGTGTTCTGCTCTCGGCATATTGCGCGCGACGGTTCACAAAAGGACAGGAGGAGACGCAATAAACTTCGTTTCAGACGGGAGATCTTGCAGATTGGAGGCGAAATACAGCTGAACAAAGTTACGCATCAAAGAGGGCAAAGTTGAATAAAATTTCATATACAGGGGCGCATTGTCTACGAAACATTGCGCGTCGGCAATTTACTCGGTGACGGATCCCCGCTTGCTCTCTCCATGGAAACTGCTAATTTACAAACGGCAAACTGCATTTAAACTATCTTCCCCCGCTGTAGCGCGGAAGATCATTGTTTGAACGCTTCAGTTCAGCTTCGAATGGCTGGAGACGGGACGAGTCTCCTCGAGGTATTCCACGGACTTAATCGGACCGCGACGATCTTCACGCAACGCTTTGACGCGGGAGAATTTTTCGTCCACTCCGTTCACGATTCCCGGGGCGAAGATGACGAGATACGATATCTCGATAGTCGAGGTTAATCCTCGCGCAGTTTCAGCAGTACCACCGGCCGTTTCAAATGCCCACGCGAACGCTGATTTTATTCAAGCGCCATTGAGCATTCAATTACCGGTCGCAGGATATGTCGAATAGCTGGGACGCGTTCCGGGGCTGGAAGGATCGACAAGAATTCGCGCGAAACGCTTTAATTCCATTTCCCAGTCACGGCCCCGTGTTAAGAGCGAACGACAGAACAGCTTTTCCGAATCGACATTTCCGAGGACAAAAGCCCGACCAGGAAAAGCTTTACCCTTTATTTCCAATTTATATTTCCCTTTTTGCGGAGAGATGGCTGGATTTTTCAGCGTGCGCTGTTTCCCGTTCCGCGGGGCGTTCTGAGAATTTTATACGTATCGAGGGCACGAGCGGAGTGATTGTCATTTAATCGAAATAACAAAATCTCCGTCCCCACGTTTCTGCTTCGTTTCGTGGAAAAAGGAACGAAAAATAAAAAAAATCGGCTCTCGCTCGAAACGAGCTCACCCTTTTGTGCCGACATTCATTACCACCGATGGGGAAAATAATTGGGTACAATGCAATGTAGCCGAGTAGCAGGGGGTCGGCCGGTGTACAAAACTTCTCAGATTTCGACTCGCACTAATGGAAGGCCATTGTGTTCTGGCTGATCCCGGCGAGGCGAGTGTATAGTGGCTCGGTAAAATAATGCTACGGGGTAAGAAAATTACGCTCCGCTCGAACTTCCCTAATGAACGGCCACGTTAGGATGTACCGGCCGCAATTTCGATAGCGCTGCTCGTCGCTTTTTAGTTGTCGCGTCAAAATTCGTTGGCACCCAGGGCGTTTGGCAGCTGATGGCCGAGCTCCACTCGACTTTGGCCCTCGCCGATCCGCGGGCTAATCTCGTTTAGAAACTCACCGCCGCATTTTATACGAACCATCACCAAGCCGGTGAAGCGTAACGAGATTACGATATCCAATTACTAGGGCGGAGGCGCGGCGACGGCGAGGTACGAAATCTCGCGTCCTTTAAACTGGCGCGAGCCGTGCGAAGGAATAGCGCAGCCCATTGGTATTAAAGAGAAAGTTAAACGACTAATGTCCGTAGAACGATTCGGACACGAGTGAACGAAATATTTCATTGAAGCAGTCTAAATCCTGCGGAGATTGCTGCACGTTTCACCCGGATGCTCGCGTCGCTTTATTTGGGAAATGAGGTGGACGCGCACCGGCGATAAATCAAGTCGCGGTGCTAACATTTCACCGAGGCGAATCGGTCAATCTCGTTTCCAAAAAAGTCCCGCGTTTCATCTCTCGCGTGTCCTCCGAGGGGACGATTTACGGCGGCTCCCTTTCGCGATCGACTATCCGCGGCCTCCGCGAGACGTCCGTTTGGCGAAATCAGGGGATAATGGAATCGAGAGGCCGGCGAAACGGTAAGTCGTTGCAGTAATCGTTCGTCCCCCCGATAAGGAAGCTGCGGGATATACCGCTAGGGCCGCTTTTTTCTCCGATCTCACCGTAATCTACAACGCCGCGGCCCGTCGCCGATTAATCACCGGACGACACGAGTTGTCGCCGACGATCGTGTCGCTCCCCGTTACGGTAGGTTGAATTTATGTCGAAGGTGGGTTACATAGCCGACAGAGGGAACGAGTCCGCCAGGAATCCCGTTGGAACGGCGTCCGTGGCGAGCGCGAGGAGAAAGTGTAGGAGAAGAAAAAGGAGTCGGACCCGGTGCAACCTCGCTACAGGCGAGGCTGTGTTATTCGTGCCAACGGGTCTCCCGGTTCGCGGAACAATGCGACGAATCGCTGGACCGAAGCTATCGATTGCGCGCGGCCTGCGATTCCTTCGAAACCGAACGCGCAAAAGGTGCCGTGCCTTTTGGTGGTATCCCTTTCGCGGTGCTGGCTAAGGAAACACTCGTTCCGGCCGTTATGTGATTCACGAAGCGAGTAGCGACCATTAGCGGACTCCGAGAAAGAAGACAAGAAACGAAACGCCGGCACAGAGGGCAGCTCGCGCCAAACGAACGCGCGACAAAAGAATTTCCAGCCGAAGTCACGGAACAGCCGACGAGGTGCACAGGTCGCGCGCCGTAGGTACGTAAATCCAAGTTTAAAGTTGCTTCGGTTCGCGCGGAAACACACGGGGAGAGGAAAGAGGGATGAACCGGTCGGAGTTAAGGAGTCCGGCCCGGGGTTATTTCGTGCGAGTCCGCCGACGATGGACCGCATCTTTCTAACTCAATTATCGGAACGACGGCGATGGAACGAGTTCGCCCCTATCGGGAGGGCGACGAAAAGTTTTCGCCGTCTCCGTATGCCTCCTCCGGCTACCGCTGCAAACTGCGCCCTTTCATCGAATTATAACGCGGTACTTCGTTCGGAGCGAGACCAATCACGCGTCTCGTCGCAGCGGGTTTATCAACTTTCGCGAGAGCCCGTACGAAGTCGATTGCGTTCACCGTTGTGCCCCGTCCTCGCTCGTACTCTGAACCAGTTACGAGAACACCACCTCGACGGCGTTTCTTTTATTGTACAAACCGAAGCGACTCTGCACTGTCGGAAGCGGTCGTGCGCACCTACGCTTTCCCTTTCGGGACGTGGGAAACATCCGTCAATCCCTTTCAGGTATGCTCGAATTAATACGTCGGAATTCCTTTCTTACGAATTCGCCCCATCCGATCGGAGGATGCCCCGAGGTGGAACGCGTCGAGCCTTCGTACCGGCTGACGCGTGACAAGCCACGAACTTTCGCTCACCCCGTCGACGGATGACGAGGGTTCGTACCACGTGGAATCCCTGGCGAATAGTCGGCCTGTATCGAAGTCGAAACGGTGCCTGCAGCATAAATCGCGCCCAGCCACTGACGTATTGTATAATCAAAATCGAAATTTTATTCGCGTCCCGAGAACCCTGCGGGACGAGAACTCCTCCCCGTGTCTGGGGGTGGTAAAGAGTCTTGACACGGAACTTTGAATTCAAATATAAGACCGTGTACGAGATTATTTAAATGGTTATTAAAACATAAACAGACGTTCATGAATGTAATCGCTAATATATTTGGACAGACGAAAGCGAGTTTCTTTTTCAAGCGGAGGGCGCGCGAGCATATGTTTGCTCGGCCCGAATGCCTCGTTAAACCATCGAGAATAGTCGCAGCGAGCAGCAAAGAAAAATTGAAACGTTTCCCGGCGATTCGCCTTGGAGTATACCAAGAACGCGAAGCTCGGCGCAAATACTCCGCGGAGCGAACGTATATTTCTGTGCCGTAAAACGCTTCATTCAGTGCGCCGTGCATCCGATTCGTCGCGAAACTGGCTGGCGATCGGCCGTTTCCGTTCGTATCGCGAGGACAATAAGAAGGGGGGCCCGGGGTGAATTTATTCCCGACGAATTCCGGTGTCGTAAAGTCGAACGAACGCGCCGCGATGGAGCACCGAACCATAAATACAAACATGAATAAATGCATCAAACTCGCCGGCTCTCTACGGATCGGCCACCCTTCACGCAGGACGGAGGGTCCAAAGACGGAGTTCCTATTAAAATTCAAATATAATCTCGGTGCACGTGAAACGCGCCTCCGTCTTTCGCCTGCCAACGGGGACGTCGGAAGTAAAATCGATCCGCGTGATTGCCGTAGGAGCATACGATTCCCTTAAATACACCTTTCGGGAATATTTCAATTGTTCGTGGGGCAAATTCGTTTTTACTTGCGAATTGTTCGTAGAATTTGTGAGACCATATTTTCGCGTCAGAAACAGTATTTGGTTCCGCGTTAGCGACTCAATTTGCGCCATTCTGCAATTTCCATTTCTGTCGCGGTAAATCTTTCGAGCCTCTCCCTTTGCTGGCCGATTCGAGGCCACAAATACGAGATTTATGACACCAGGGCGAGCGGAGGGTGGTCTTGCAGGAGGATCCATAGCAAAAAGTAAATCACCGCAGGACGTTCCTCCGAATGTTTCCTCCGTGTATCGGGAAGATAAGGAGTCTCACAGCTACCTCCACCTTTGTTCACGAAAATCGACGGACCCGTCATTTCGCCGTGCACGATTCAATATCTTCTGCAAGCTTCATGTAAATTTAAACGCGACGGTCGTACACGATCATCGAAGACCATAGAAACTTCGCCCTCGCCAGTAATCCGGCCGGCAAGCTATCGATTGTTGTTCGAAAACTAGTAGCTCACAAGCCGCCCCATCGATCTGGCTGATCCGAGCGATTCCCTTTGCGGAATTGCCGCGTTACTCCGTCAGAGGATCACCGATAGCTTTGTACGAGATTCGACCCGGTCGTTTCCCATCTCTCCTCGCTTGAACAGTCCCCAGAAATGTCTACAATTAACTTAACGCCAAAGACTGGCGCAAGCGCTACCGGGTGCGCCTTCGGTAATTATTAGTTTGACTACTCGTGCGTATCGCTGGCTTATCACGGATGCGGACATACTTTTGCGAGGCCGGAAGACTGTATTCCGAAACGGATCCGACTGAGCTACAAAGCGGCCGAAGATCGATTAAGAATCAAGAAGAAGAGAAGAGAGACTCCGCGGCGAAGTTGATTCCGATGATGGACAGAGAGCTAAAGCAGAGGAAGAAGCTGATCCGGGGAGAGCAGGGCTCTTCGACTATCAGATATTGGAAAGTCTTTAGGATTACCGGCGATCACGGAAGCCGTTACCAAGTTGTCGGAGCGACTTAACTTTCGGACAAGGAGAACAGTCCCCTGATGCGTTTTCGATCGGCCATCGACGGCCACGTGACGGCGATCCCGTAATAATACGTCGGGCCAGGCTAATACCGACCACGGAGCGAGGCTTCCCGATTTTCACCGGCCCAAGCTCCTGCCATCGGGAACGATCAATTTCCCATCGGTCGTGCGGACCGGTCCGTCGAGAAAGGGGACAGCCGTGAAAGGGAAGCTCCCTCGGAGCACGAGAGATTTCAACGCGTCGATGCACGGCGTTCATGTTGCACCTTGCACGAGGACACTCCCAGGCATACGGTATATCAGGATTTCGGGGATATAAATGGTAGCGGATGTCCGGGAAAACCAATTCCGGCGGATATCGTTTTTATTGCAGCCACGGCGTGCTGCAGATAAGACGACGGACGAACGTGCCTCTCCGCGCGCGGATATCGATCTTTAATGGCCAAAACATTGTACGTCAACGAAACGCAAACGATGATAAATCAATTTGTACGAAACGTCTGCTCGAATAGCCGACGCGCAACGAGGAAATGTCAAAGGGCCGGTGCAACGCAACGGCTACGCTACTTACGGAATTCTCCGCGCTCGAGCCTTCTGCGAGCCATTAGGAAACGGCTTGCGGGAAACGTGCGGAACATAATACGCCGACGTCGTCGCGGAGGCACGTTCACTGAACGAAATTTCTTCGCTTCGACAAGAATCGGTGTTGGTACAGCGAGGGGGAAAATAGAGGAACGCGGCCGGAGTATTTTGACGTCCAAGCTTGGCAAACAACGCGGGAAGGGTGGCTGCCAAAACGCGATTAGGCGAGTCGCTGCTTTCGTCGTTGTTCCTAACGGGACGACGTAACACGCGAATACGTGTCGATGATAATAATCTAACAACTGCCGGCAGGAATAACTACTTGAAATTAGCCGCGCATCCTTCGGGAAAGAGTTCCTCTGCAATTAGATCGTTGACGATTCACTGTGCCATCATTAGAAGTTACCGTCAACTTTGAATCTTTAAGGAGGAACGCCGAGACGAGGGAGAAAAAGTATTTAACGCGCGGCGGCATCTTCTTATTCTCGACGTAATTAGTTCGTTGATAAGACTGGCTGCTGAAAGTTGCCCGAAGTATTCGCTCCGAGCGTAAAGTATCAAGGACTTGACCGAGTTTCAGGAACGACGGTGGAATAAAGCGATTCCGAGCAGCGCACCCCAACGCCGTTGCAGGCGTAATGGAGCATTCGTAAGGTCGTGATAAAAATGAAGGGCGGCGGGCGTGATACGGCCGACCGCTCGGATCGCATCGTTTTGATGCATATGCATCGGTCTTTACCTGGCCACCCCTCTTGATCACTCCATTACGCGCAAGCAGCCTGGAGTAAATCACCATTCGCCGGTGCGAAAGGAAATTCGTGGCGCGTCGAATTATCACCACCGTCCGCTTCCGGACCGAGGGTACGAGAGCTTGCGCGATCGAAAGTCAGCTGTGTTTTCCAACGAGCTTGGAGACTCGATAGCAACGGGCAAGTTTCCCATTAGAAATGAAAGTACGGAAAGACCACGCTCTCCGATATTAATGCCGAATTAACGGACCGTACCCTTCGGCGGCTGCGCTGTGCAGCTTCGCAGCGACGAGAACTCCGGCGGCCGTATATCGGCAAAGTTTCCGCGAAGTGTCCAAAGACCGGCGCGGCCAGAATCCGCGACCAGCGATAATTGGATATTAATATGAAGACGAGGCGCTACCAGCCGCTCTTCGTATATTAGTTAACTTTGTAATTTACAGGCTCCGGCCGAAGGGCCGCTGCGCGACATTAAGCACTGTTACGGACGCTCCTCGGACCGTTCATGCAGCCCGCTGGAGAAATATTTAAGAGAAACACCCGAGAGCGAACGATAACGTACAGAGTCCTTTACGTTTCGGTTCCAGCCGGTTGAATTACGGCGGCGAGAAGGATACATTATAGTAACGCGACTTCCCGAAGTCTTGAATCTCCGACGATCAAATTTAGAGGCGGCCCGCGTCACGTATAGTTCTTCGGGAATGTACGTTCAGATAAAACCAGGCCACCGCGGGTTTAACTCCGCTCCCGGTAAGAATCACGCGCGGAAAATACGTGCGCTGAAATTATACACCGTTAAACCGGCCGCACCGCACGTTCCTCGGCAAGCCTGTCACGATGATAAAACATCGAATTTTCCTCGAGCCCAGAGAAGTCCTTTTTGTTTAATTCAATATTGCCTCGAAGTGCTCCAGACGACAAACCTCGGCAACGATATTTCCGTAATCGCCCGAGTAAGTTCAAAGTTGACAATGCAAGGGAGGAAAGTACCATACTCTTCGTATATAATTGCAACGCATCGAAGAGGCGGAATAAGTAAATTGCGCGCGGTTCAATTTGCATAATTGCTAGCGTCCGATTATCATACGCGGTCGCACGTCAAACCGTGCTACCCCCCTCGTGTAGATCGCTATCCCGACACTCCCCTCGCGCGTTCGATTTAAACCAGAAACATCGCGTCGAAATAATTTCGGCGAGGTCATTGCCTTTGGTCGAACGGGTTGAATTCGTTTCGCGTTACAGTAGTCCGTCTCTTTAACAATTTTTCGGTGTACAAGCGCGTGCTTCGTTACGATTAATATTTACGGGAATCTCATTTTTTTTTTAGCCGATAGTCAGAGAATGGATTTGAAGCGCTCGCCTGTGCGAGAGTAAATGATCGCAATTCGAGCCAACATCGAGTTCGAACCCTTTTGAAGCTTTTATGGACGACCATAGAGAACGATACGCGCTCACCTGCTGCCGGTTATTCGATGCTCGATCACGTTTGCAAAAGCTCCGCAAAGACTGTTAATTGCGAAAATCCAAAGCGGAACCGTTTACTGTCCGCTTCCTCTTCCGCCATGGAAGGGCGGAAAAAATTCCCGAGCAAAGTCGAACGGGAATTGCTGGCCACTTATGTAGTTCACTGTCCTCGACATTCTTTCGCAGGCTTTTCTCCCGCGTCTCGCAAAGAATTCGCAATAACGGCACGTTCCTTCGGTATAATAAACTATTGATACGTTCATTTCGAGGAAGGAACGGCCGCTCTTTCCGTGAATAAATTTTCCTGCGATAAGAAAAACAGATTGTCCGAGGGCTTATCGTACGGTATTCAAGTAAAGAAGAGAATAGAAACTGAAGGTTTTATTGCGCTGCGTGTGCAATATCGAATGAACTTCGCTATTGCTCGGCCTAATGGCGCGTGGCTTAAAGGACAATCCGTCGAATTCTTTAACGAGCCGCGATTCTAATGCCGTAAAAATTGGAAATCCCGTGACCCGCGGCACAAAGCGCAACGGCGCGGGGTTGAAAGTCGAGTGCTCGAAAATTGGGAAAAACACCAGCAACCTAATTCCCGCGGGGCGTATGGTGCGCTGCGGAAACGACTAGATCATACAGGAAACTAACAACAAACGGTGCTCGAAAGCGAATCAATAAAGAACGGCGCAGGCACGTGCGTGTCGCATGGAGGAAGCAACGATTTCCCAGGGAGAGGAATACACACTGTTAATTGTCGCGTACAGTCGCCAAATGACCGGCGTGTACGTACGTACGTGGGACGCTGCGTAACAAACGTTGATTCGATAAACTCTCAAAGGTAGGATATCTCGGTGTCCCCCGTCCGCGGGCTTTTATACCGTCGAATCGAATATCACGTCGGAAAAACACGACTCCGGGCGATCCTCTCTTCCGCGCGTGTACGCGGGCGCATCGAGCACGACAAATTGTCGATTTTAACAAACAAATAAGGGGGAATGAGAGAAGCAGATACGCGTTACCACGCTGTTGGAACAACTATCCTCGTTGTTCATGGAACGATGACGGTGAGAGCATGTTTCCTCTGTATCGCGTTAACGTTTCGCGGCTTCTCCGCTCGCATTCAGTCTTCAATAAAACCGATGCTGCAATTCACACGGCAAAATCTATCGCCGAAAGTGAATAAAATATTCTAGGACGGATCAGTGCGGAAGACGAAGACCCCTCCACTAAAAGTTCACGACACTTTCTACCGCGTGCTATTTGAAACGAAACGTCCGTGACCGGGATAGGCGCCACTCGAGGGGCCGAGGAATATCCGTGAAATTGAATCGAATGTATTTCAGTCCGATTTACCGATTTGTTCGTCGACGCGTTTGTCGAACGTCACGCCGCAAGGAAAGACGAGACGGCTAATGCGCAAGAAGCTGGCCCGCAATAATCCGCTATTCTCCCAAAACTGTTCGCGCTTCTTTCACGCGTCCGGTAGGATTTCATCAACGCCAGCGGCGTCGGATGTTTCGCGGCATGCAGATTGATGCAGATAGCCGGGGTTTATATTGCGTGGCCGTCAGTGAACCACCATTTCCGTGAGTACCTCCGCGGAATGACCGAGCGGGAACCGGCGATGATATTACTTTTCACGGTGTCCCATTAATCACACGCCTATCTCGCCGGAGATACGTGACGCGATTCGACGCCAGAAGCGTGCGCAGCGTTGGCCACCGCGAGCAAAAAGAAACTCGAGCGCGCATGCAAGAACAGCGCGACCAGAAATGCGAAGTGAAATTATGGAGAACCAGCGTCGACGCAACTCGCGATAGAGAAACTGTGACCCGAAGCGTGCCATTCCCATAGCCACGCGGCAGAAAAGAAAAACTGATTCCGATGTTTTCGCGTTAAACCTATTAGAGCGGGACGATCTGCGGCGAACGGCAAGGGTTCGGATGTAAAATGGATAGATTTTATCGCGGATCGTTCGCACGCGTCAGAGCCAACGTACCGATAGCACGGAGGTATCAGAGGACTCGAAACTCGTTAGACTTCGCGCAACAGTCGTGCTTCCCTCCAGAGTATTCCGGATTCCGTGGAGAATTAGAAGTTTATCGAAGTGTGTGACGAAGCTCGAGCGGCAACTGTACCGTATCCACTGGAAACCGGCGCGCGAAACTTTCGCGCGAGCTATCAACCGTACTGTACCAGACCCTAATACCAATCGGAACTTCGCCTCCCGGTTGTAACCGCCGCCCTCCAAACGAATCTATCAGTCACCCAGTTCTTCTTCGTGCTCCTATTAAATATCCAGAAGACTGCCATCGATCATGCGACGCCGACGCAGGAATACACCCGCGGTCGGTTCCCCCTCGGCGCCGCTCGCCAATTGTTTCCCGTGGCTGTAGGTCAGGCTGAATTCCGCGCAGGATTTACTCTCCCTTTGTCGTACAGCCGGCCTTCTTTTATCATGCAAATCCGCCGGGACCTGCGCGAACGGCGCATAAGGGTTTTAATATTAACGGAGCGGCGCGGGGGCGGATAACAGCCGCCTTCCTCTTCGTCACGAAACACGGGACACGGGGATGTTGGGCCGCGGGGTCGAGTCACGACGGGAACTCGTGTTGGTATGCCACCCTCTCTCCCATCCCACGCCGGCTACCTGGCTCCGTGTTCAACATGACGAGGACTTCGTACAGTGGGGCTCCCTTCGAAGATACGTCCGAACCGTTCTTGCACGCGTTCCAGAGGCAACACGCTTATTATACTCCCCTTCTTACCAATGATGTTTCGTCTGTAGAATACTGGGATTATTGCATTTCTTTACCACGTGGTCCTTGGTTGTGTAACCAATTTTGCAAGATGATGCAGCTAATTGAAAGAAAGAAGGTTTAAGCATTGGAAGATATCGACGAAACGGTGGTATCGATCCTAGCATGGAAATAGCAAGCTTCCTGGACACGTTTCGCGCTCGGCCTGTTTTCGAAGTTGGACGGAAGAAAAATAAGAGACTGTTGGCACGAGGTGCTCTCGCCAGAAGTTTGAAGGGCTACGAGCGTGCCTGAGTAGAAGGAATCAATCCGCGGTAGTAAAGATTCCAATACCGAAGTTCGGTTGAACGGAGAACCGTCTGTACACTTTCACCGCCGATTTCTTTCGCCACTTATGCTATTGTAAACTAAACTTATCCCCCTTATCGATTCGCCCTCGGCCTCGTCGCGGTGTGGCCGACCGATCGGTGAACCCTGGACGTATCTCACGAAATCGCGGACGCTCGAGGAAGGGGTGGTTAGAAGACTCTCCTATTACGGCCAGTGTCTCTTGGTCAATTTCGCGTCGAATCGATATACGATCCAGGCGAAGGGGGGGAGCAGTCGTAAATTCTCCTCTTAATCTCGAGGGTATACACCGTTGATGTGTTTGCCGGAGAACGCCGACGGTCCTCGTCGACCCGCCTCCGCCGGCGTCAACGCGTAACTTTGTTAGCAACGGTGGCCTGGCCGCCGGTCGAAGCGAGACCGGCGCAGCGTTCATTTTTTCTTTTCCCCCTGCACACGCGTACGAGAGGAATAAGCGGCCAGCCCGTGGATAACTGGTCCACAAATCACACTCCATTTCCATACTAATATCTGATGGAATTGGCATCCCGCCATCCCACCCTCGCCGCGTCACTTTGTCCCTCTTATTCGAGTCTCCGCTTCTTGGTGTTCGTTGGGAATTCATAAAAAGTTCGGTATCGCTCGGTGGATTTGTCCCTCGGAATCAAGCCGCCGCCCGCCACTCGTCGTGTCCGCGTCAATACGTTCTCCACCGCCGACGAAATTAATAGCTCGATAGAGCCGTGGCGCCGTCGTGATCTTGAAACTTGGCAGCTGTCTGCGAGAACGCTCGTCGAGTCGAGACCCTTATATACTTCGCCCGAGGAAAGTTGAACCGCGTTTACCCAGCACATATCGCTTCTATGACTCATTTGCTTCCGCGAACAATCGGCGCGGAACTTGTGCAATAAAAGGGGTGCTCTCGCTTTCGAAAAGTCTAACGAAAATCAGGTAGCCCTATAGTAGCCAGAGAATAAAGACAATTGAATGCGTTCGATCGATAGGACCGCGCATAGGAAGTTTATCAAGGCTTTGTTTCGCGCGGACGACAAGGGAGGAAAAGATGCTGACTGAATAAGCGATTTACCGGGAGTCGGCTAGGGACACGAGCGAGTCCAGTCGGGTGGAAAGGAGACAACGACGGAGGTGGCTTCGCTCCTGGCCGAGCCAAATTGATTAGGAGCCTTGACCGTTCACGGCGATCGTTCGATCACGGATGCTGCTGGAAAAAGTTTAGACGACCCGATCTTCGACGTGGCCCAAACGGGATTGGGTGGGTGGCGGCAAGGAACGGACGAAGCGGCCCTATTTCGTTTCGGCATCTCTCCCGATCGGCGTTTCAGAGGGATAAGCATATTTCCCTGGAGTTTCGAGATATCGCGAAACTTCTTGCCCCTTGGATTTCAAGGGGATTCGACCGTAACGCAAACGTCCCATCCCATCCGTGTTTGTTTCTCCTATCAAAACTTTTTTACGATCGTTTGCCTCGTGCACAAATATCGGATGAGTTTACGTCAAAGCATCAGCACCATGAGCGCTTTACATTAAATCCGGACGATGGGTTCTCGACATCGTTCGGCCAAAATCGAAAATCTGCATTGCCAATTATCCGCGGCCGCTGAACGATTTGATTATTAAATTTGCGCTCGATTGAACACGGAGGAAAAAGTGGAAAGGAGCTCTGTCTTTCGGTTCTCATAACTCCTGTCTAGAGATACGGATTACGCTTTCCGCGCGGTTGAATTTTATAACGCGACAAAGGTGTTTTAATTTCATTCACTCCGCCGCTGGAACGCTCGTCGATCCCGTTCGCGCGTGCAGCGCGCAAGATCCATTGTGCACGAGTTATAACATGTTCAGCGGCGGCGAGAACAATACGCAGCGTCGCGAACGAGCTGCAAACTTTTATTTATTGTCGCCCGTCAGCAGCGCGCGTCCCCGCCAGCTCCGCCCCCGTCATTCCGTATCACACCCTTTCTCCGCGTAGCAATAATATTTGCATGCTCGAATAATAACGCCCGGGCCCAGCATCCCTTATCCTCCTGACGAATTTATGCCGTGGTATAGTTGGCCGTTCGAGAGGGGAATAGAAGAACGATATCGTCGTCTCTAAACAATTTCCCTTGTGCATTATGGAAACCGGGTGGCCGTCTTGGTCCATTCCGTTGCATCGCGACAGCGAATCGTGCGACCGAATGGTTTCCAGAACAAATTCGTCTCAATCTGTTCCGCGCTCTTGATCGTTCGTCCGAGAAGCGTTTTAAGGGAATCGCGCGTCTCAAGGAGCTTCAAGCAGCTGGTATAAATTACACCCGTCCCTCGGAAAAGCTACCCTCCACCCCGTTCCGTCCTGTCCCCTAAGCTAACCTCGGAAGACGCCTCTCACCCCTTGTACAAAGCAGTTAGCCAAGTGTTCGAGAGTCTTTTTACTCGCGTCTCGACCCCTTCAGCTTTCAGCTAATAAGACGAGATTAAAACATTAACGTCTCGCTTGTGAAATATTGCCCCCGTTTGTGTTTCCTCCAGCTTGGACAAAAACGCGTTCCACGGTGTTTCATACGAGAGTGAGAGAGAGAGAGAGAAAAATCGATAAACGTTTAGCGAGACCATGAACTCGTGAATGGGTGAAAAAAAACTAAGCCCCTATAATCCGAAGTGAAGGAGTTCATCGATGCACCCTGGATCGCCCATCTGGGGTGTCCGCCCGCATGCTGCTCTCCCTCCTCGAATGAAACCAGTCGCGGAAGGGAACAAACATTGAAGGCTGCGTAATTTATCCACGGTGGTGTTTCGAAGAATCAAAGAATCTAGGGTACACGTTTTCCCTGGAATGCTCCCTCGCTAATGGTAGTACAATTTATCGGGAGGCAGAGCATACGTGTCCCGCGGCCCTCTTTATTGTCCGTCGCTTAGTTGGTTGCTCGTAAACCCTCGGTATGACAGCCTCCAATTAAAACTTTGGAATTGCCGGCCTGCCATCCAGGTGAAGTTATTGCTACGATTAGAGTTACCAGCACTGCGTCAAATTGCATGGACAATGGATATTCAATTTTACGGATGATACCGAACGCCTCTTCGCCATATCCGTATCCTAAGCTTCCCAAGGGATCTTCGAAAGAATAGCCCGAAACTGCACGGGCACAGACGTCGGGCCGCGTTATCTAATGATTCGAGGCCCGCTTCTTCCGCAGAGAATTGACCGAACGGCGGCTAGTATAGAACTCGATTCACCGCCGACGGATCTGACGAGCTTCTTCGTTGCTACCTCGCGACTTCATAGATCACGGCCGCGGGAATACGATGTCGAAGCGTGCCGTTTAAGCTTTAAGGGAGCTCGATGTCTGGCGATGGTGTGCAGCTATAGTCTGGATGTGCACGCTTCGCCTGTCCCTAGATCGCATCAACAATTTTCCCGTCGCGCGGCTGTGCCCCGCCAGTAAACTGGAATTATAGCGATATTAACTTGTCATCGCGGCTCGCGTCTTTGTGCCGCCGCTCGGCGGCAAATTTTGCTGTTTACTGCCGCAAACGTGCGGCGGAAAATACGTGTATACGACCGAACCGCATTACGATAAGTTATCTCTGCGTCTTTTAAACCCTTCGGTTAGATATCGGTTAAATCGGAGCAACGGTACGCCAAAGTGCCACGGGTATATCTCGTGTCCGTAAAAGACGAGGCGCAGCCCGCGCGCCTCCGGTCGCTTGTTTTTAATCAATTGCATGGAAACGATTACTTAATCGCGCGTCGATTGTTTCGTAATTGACGGGCCAATGAATTGGTTAAGCGGGATGAACGGCGGGTGATAAATTACCCGACGAAAGTGTAGCGCGTTAAAGCCGGCCTTACGTTAAACCGTATTCATACATCGAACGCTTCCTTTTAACGTAGTCGGGAATTATCGATGATCAGCGGGAAAAAAGAAATTGATATCACGAGATAACGAGGCCTGCGTCCTCTTCCTGGTCGACGGAATTCCTACCGAGTTAAAGTGGCGTGGCGAGAAATTATCCAAATGCCACGTCGACGTGAACAAACGAGCTGACCGAGGGCGAGAAAGATACCCGTTGGCGAATATGCTTTGGGAACTGGAAGAAACCGGGGTTCCGAGGGTGAAAAACGCGTGAACCCGGATCCGGCGCGTGAAGACGAACGGAAAGAACGGTCGATGGACGTTGCGGGCAAGAAACTGCCTCGTCACTTCGGTGTTTAAGAAACTCGAGAAACGTTCAACGAAGTGTACGAACAGAATCTATCCCCTTTCAGAATCGAACATCGCATTCGATATTAGGGAAGAACTTGCCGGAGAAACCGTCATCAGAAAGCGGGGCATCCGGTGCATGAACAATATCTCCACGACAGAATCGACGCAATCGTCTGGCAATATCGCGCCTGAATAACTGTTTCGCGACGAGTCGAGCAAACGAGACGTCTCGTTTCGCTTTTTATCAGAACCATAACCGCGCGGGACGAGGCAATATTATCTAGGCGACGGACGCAAAGACCGTGGCGGAATATCCCCGAGGGTTTATCTTCCCGTCGACTCGATCCAAGAACGAGAAACGGACTCGCTGATCGTCCCGGGGGAGCTGCCGCGTTTTCCCCGGCCCCTCGATCGAACCCAAGAGTGCTCGCATCTCCGGCGAGTACCATCGGCGTGAAACTGCACGAATGCTGAGCGTAGCTAACGTCGAGGCTTCCTCCGCCCCGCCGCTTTGAAAGCCATTATCCGCCACGCGATTATTAATTTCCACCTACGATGCCGGCAGGACCTGTCGCGCGTCGGCGGTCCTGCCTTCCTGCCACTCGGATCCTTCGCGAACACAGGTTCGAGACCTCTTAATTATTATCGTACTCCGCCTTCTCTCCACGCGCTTCACTCCAGCCTTAGGAGGTGCTCAGATTCTCGTACGTATTAACTTGGAGTGGAATTTCCTGTCCCGCGAACGGCCGACTCTGCGCACGGCTAGTGTACGCGCGTGTAAAACAACCGAGACTGCTCGCTGGTGGAATAAACGATTGGACAATTTCCAATATAGATTTATTTTTGCCACAGTAATGCAGCGATTACGAGACTTTTCAATTGAACGATTATGCTTTCTTTCAGCACGCAGTCAGCTACAATCACGAAATTGATTTTTCAAAGCTTCATTCTCCATGTACCAATGCGTAGCTGTCGTAAAAATATACTCCCATCTTCCGCGCAATATTAGCGAATCGATAAACGTATATCGCAGTCCCAATGTGAAATAATCACCAAGAACGAGGAAGCTGCACATTTTATTTACATCCTACGACTTCCCGGAATTTCGCGGCACAGCTTCAGGAGAATCTGCTCACGGGAGAATAATTGCTTCAGCTACGATACTCCCTTGAAGCTTTTTGTGCCCCTAAAATTCTTTCCCACCTCGCTGCAACACCGTCGTCTTCCCCGAGGTGCGCGTTAATTTTGAAAACACGCCGCTCGCCGAGACGCGAGCTCGATATTAAACTAAATTTGGAAGTTTCCGGTCCGTGTTCTTGCACACTTACAGGAAAAAGACGCTCCCTCTCGTCCGTGTGGAACGTAACCCGGCGCACCGGGCGCGGAAGAATGATCGCGAAACACGTTTCCCGCGTCGCTGATTAAATCGACAGGAGTCCCTCGTGGCTGTAGCTACACGCCGGGCCGAATCGAATATCCGCGTGTTCCAGCCGCAAACGATAATTCGATTCGAATGCCACCGAATCTGGATGAAAATGCGATCATCGGCTCGAGCGCGACGAGCTTGTATTCCTAATTTCGACTTACTTCCACCGCGATTCCATTTACTCGTGTCCGGTTCGCATCGTTTCCAATGAGAAGAATCGGATCTACGCTGAATCTCTGGAAGACCGATCGTATCGCGACGGCTCCGGGGATCGATTGAAGCGCAACGCGATTTTCTATTAACCCCGGAGACGAGTACACCGTTATTGATAGGGAGCATAAAGTTCGGCGTAGATTATTATCTCAGGGCGCATCCATTACGCGATCGTGGATTATAGATTCCTGGGTACGTGTTCGATTCTCTCCGACCGTGTCATAAATTTCGCTTCAAAAATTGAAGCCACCACCCGGCTTCGGTTCGATCGTGACCACCGGGTCCATTCCGATCGCCCCCTTCCTTCGGCACCCGTCGCCACGTCCGCCGAGTCCTCCAGGAGGGTAGAATCTTAAAGGTATCCCTATCTACGATTCGCTTCGAATTTACGGTCCCTGCAATTTTTTTTTTTATATCAATCCCCAGGGTCTCGCAGGAGAGATATAGAGAAACGATTCGAGCGAAATAAGTTTCCGCGAGATTGACGGGACGCGCGGCGATGCTAGCAGTTTCCCAAAATGGAAAACCACCCGCGAATCTTCGAGCGACATCATCCCTATGAAAGTTCGAGAGCGTTTCAACGTTTCACGAGCGTCTTCCAGAGCAGCGGCGCTCCAGGAAGCCGCTTCCTGGGTGGTCCGTGGTTAGGCACGCGATATTCAGTAGCGTATGATAAACACGACCGCGAACTTTATTTGTTTCCTCCGGGAGGATGGCCCTCGTGCAGCCTGTTCCAGGCCGAGCGAAACGAAACGGTTGCCGTATCGCGGATCATCGCACGAGGGGAATAAAAACGTGATACCGGGCGGAACGGGACGGGGGAGTGAAAGAATGGCAGTGGGTCGACGTGGAGCGAGAGCAGCCGCCGGCGATGCACGGTGTAGGCGAACAAAACGCAGCGGTCGCATATTCAATCGCGGACGAAAGGAATGCTTTTTGTCGGCGTGGCTGCTGTGCGACTCGCCCGATAGAATCGCCGCGCCGTTCGGATAACAGCAGGCTCCTCTCTTTCCCGTCGCGTCGTTTCAAACCCTTCGCCGCGAGAGAAGATCCGTTTAACCCCGTACCCGTTGCTGAAAGACGCTCTCTGTTTCGTGCACAGTTTGCGGCTGGTCGTTCCCGTAAAAGACGCGGGCGAAAATGAATCTCGACCGGGACGTGCTGGAAGGTGCAAAAGAGATACGGTGGAATTTGTTGCAGCGCGATAGGTGTATCGCGCGCTCGCCTAGGCTCCGGGCGAATTAACATTATAATAAGCCGGGTAAATTCGTTTCGACAAGTGTGCCCGGGAATAATCGCGACCGCGTTTGATTAGCGTTTCGCGTTGATTATCGTGTAGCTGGCCGCATGAACGGGCTTATATGTATTTACCTGGCAAATGGGCTGCTCGTCGCTTTGTGCGATGACGCGGCCCCCTCTCGTTCATAAACTTCCGCCCGCCACTCGTAAATTACACGCGTAATCCATCGACCAAGTGGTCGCCGGCGATAACGTTTCGAGTTGCAGAATGGCACTCCCGTCTGCGCGACCCACGTTTCGATCGGCTTATAAGCGATTTAGTATACACCGAATCGAAGTTTCGGTGAAGTCAAAGGACACGCGTCCTCCGGTTAGTAGGGAACGCTTCATCATCCGAGCGGCGGCGAATTTTGAGCAACTTAAGCGGCTCACGCTGGTAGCCAGCCACCGTAAAATGAATCTGTAAGACGAAGGCGAACCAGCCTCGCCTCGACGCGGCCTTACTATCAAGCGGGAGGGGCGGGCTTGCACCGCTTCACGTGCCGTTGATTCACAAAAGAGAGCCGCCCTGCCCGCCTTCCGAAATCGGTGCGCGTTCGAGCATGGCCCGTTTATTGTCGGAGGAAAGACCTGTCGCGCCTTCCTCCGTTGTTCTCCGCTCTTCCGTCGGCAACGGCAAGGCGGAGGGCCTTAATTCGTCCGCTAATGTTCAGTACTTCTTCTCAATAGCGATCGTCGAGCGTAGCAGGGTGCCATTCTCCGCGTAACTAGCTACGAAATAACCAGGAACAGTCCGTAGCCGGGTCCAGCGAAAAGCTGGTCGACCATCAGCTCTTTCTGCTCGAAACTTTCTCAAAAGGAGCGCACCGAATCGCCGGTCCCTTTCGCCGCCCGTTAGCCACCCTCGTCCTCGACAACGGAATTCTCTACTTTCGGCTCTCCGTTTTGGTCATACCGTGCGTCACCGAGAGACTGACGGCAACGGCAAAGTTGCGGCCGCGAAAGGGGAGAAAGGCTGTTCGAAGAGAGTAGCTTTCACGGGAAGCAAGACCGAAGGGTGGAAGTAATAAACGATGGCTCCGGCGCGGTCTCGTTTACCCGTTTAACGGGACCTCCGACTTATGTACCGAGTGTTTCGCTCCGTGCTCTCCCTGGAAATTTTGTCGCAGCCCCCGGAAGTCTTTGTCTCATCGGCGCTGCTGTGCATGCACGTGGCTCGCGCGTTCGTTCTTTTCCCCGGTCACGTAGCGTCTCGCGTAACTAGTCCGAACGACCGTCTTAATTGCGTAACCACGCTGTTTGCGGCCGAACGAGAAACCGAGATTTCGGGGATTTGCATATAGATTGCGACTTAACCGCCTCTCGGCGAGCTGGAAAATTTCTCAGGCGCGCGGTAGAGCTTCTCGTTTCTCCTATATGATAACGGAATATTACGGCTCCGACAGTTTTACGGTTTCGGGCCGACGGCACGGCGCGAGACCGTTCGATATTTTCATTTTTGCAAACGCCTTTGATAATTCATCGACGCTTCGCGCTCTCGAATATTTTCGCGCCCGACCGATCGAGCCGTGGTTTTTTTTTTTTTATTAATTTGTTTCGTGTTAGGGTCGAGCTGCTGTCGCTCGACAACAGAAACGCGTAAATTGAAATTGCCCAGAAAGCTGGAAATTTTATCGAACAGTTTATTGGAGATATATCGAAGTTAAGGTAAAATCAATTTGCGTTATTAAACAATCGACGCGGCCCGATTCGGCTTCCCGCGAAACAGCGGCACAGGCGACAACGAGTCGACCCTTTCCGTTCTGTAAAATTCTACTGCGTTCTACGATACAGAAACGATTGCACGATACATTTGTCCGGGAAGCAAGAGCTTTGCGAGATATTAGGCAAGAAGACGTTACTCGGCGAGATTGAAAAATAATTGCATCAAGCAATCTCCACGATATCAAAGGATCCAGATAACGTTACTTTCCTCGATTGAAACACCAAATTAATCGCGGACTCATTGAAAATACTTTCTAAAGAAACATTTCATAGGACGGGGAGGAAAGGGTATCGCGCCGTGGGCTGATCGGATCGCGAATCGGACCGCATGCAGATTTTTACGGCCGATCAGTTCCCCGGAAGTGGGAAAGTTTCGCTCGTGAGAGATCTGTTTCTCCACTGGCGGGGACAAAAACCGGCTTGGAAAGGAGAAGAGTCACTTTGGGACCGTCTCTAAGCCTTCTCAGGTGGTGCGCCGCAAAACTTTCTTGCTTCGTCGGACGATCTCGAATCCAGCAGCAATTTTTAGTCAAAGGTACAGATTATATAATTTTTACTCTATTTCTTTATCTAGTTAGACTGTGTTTTAGTGTTTGGCAGTACAGGGGATAAAAGTTGCGAGCCGGAGTAAGCGGCAAGCGTGAACCGTGGCCGCAGAAGCTCTCCCGCGCCGCCGGAGTTCGCGTTTCCCAATGAAGATCCCAGCTGCGCGATAAAGTTCATTCCGAGCGGCAGGCCGGCTGGCAACGACAGTATCTCGTCTTCCCTCCAGCGAAGGGTCGCCAGATAGAGCAGACATCCAAACTAGCACGGTGACAACGAGCGCTAGGGAGCACGATTATCGCGGCGGCAGCCGGGCGAAAATTGAAATTTGCTCGCCGAGATCCGATCACGCATCGTTTCTTTCAGGCCGAAGAACGGGGGGGGGGGGGGGTCGCGGCGTTCGTCGCTTCGAAATAAGTTTCGTTTTCGATAACAGGGAAACGCGTAGAGGAGGGGAAATCGACGAAGTGCAGATCGGCCAGAATGGACGGGGTGAGAATGTGTTCGGAGATGAATCGTCCGATTCTTAGCTCGGTTATCGAAAGACGTAACTGGAAAAGACGGTTCCCAGATGAAAGTACACTAAACAGACGAGTAACGGAGAAGACAGCAGGAGAAGAGTCCGATGCAAAGCGATCGCAAGGATTGGTAGCCGCCGCGTCGACATCGAGGCGCGCGCTACGATTTCCATTAAACTATTTTCTCGACCACCTTTACGTCATATCTAACTTTTTCCCTGACGCAAATTGCACGGTGGCCCCTCCCACGGTTTTCCCGAAGCTGCAGCTTATCTCGGGCGACAGCGAAGCGACCAGCGTCTCCATCTTTCCTGCCAGCGTTCGTTAACCACGAAGCCCGGAAATTCCCGCGGCTTCACGTGTCACGTAGCACGGCCGTAAAAATGCCCGCTTTTCCCGAAGTTAGCTACGCTTGCAGGACGCGGGGCTGACACGTGCATGTTCGCGGGACGCGCGTTGGGAAAGTGAAACGAAGCGTTGCCAACGCTCGCCGAACAACGCCGTGTCACGAGGACGGGTGTGTAACGACTCTCGGCTTTAGGAAAAATCTCGTATAATTACGTTCAGTTTTTAGCCCAATTTCACGGAGGCTTTGGTACCTCGATAGATCCAAAACTTTGCGCGGACGCATAGTTGATAACTCTCTTTGGGCGCAAAAGTCTACGAAAAGTTGCCGTTTCGAGCAGCTTAAGGGACAAGTAATCGAAAAGTATAAAGTGGATTCTTCGTGCTACATTGTCCCGCTTTCGAGGGGTGGTACGCGATACTCTCTGCTTTGTTCAGCGCGAGACTCTTTGAAGCCACGTTAAAATCATGAACGAACACTTAGCACGCGAAGTCTCTGAATTAAAAAAAAAAAAGAGTGGTCAACGTTGTTAATCACACTCGGCAACGAGGCTACTGCGGGTCTTTTAATTTAACTCAAATTAATTTAATGTAACTCCCCTCTTTAGTCTCTACAGCGGGCATCTAGTTTGATTGATTTCCGAATGTCAAAGGCGAGGCGAGAAGCTGGGAAACGGAATTCACATGGTAATCAAATTTCCTTGCTGCAGGCTTGATCGTCGAAAGTCGTTGCTCTTTCTCTGCTTATAATATGCTGAATCGTTTGTACTCCAACCGGCTGCGCGAAATTCCTTTCCACGCTTACCATAACGTCGCCTACCATCCTTCCGTCCGAAGTAACACGAAATAATACCGTGAATACGCTTTCGATCGTACCTGTGTGCGGGCAAACGAATTTTTTTGCCACGGTTCTACGCGCGGGCCGATGTCTGAACTGCAAAAATACCGCCGCGCCTTCATCTCATCTTTGGCATGAAAGTGCCGGGCCAATATCTTCCGGCGTCGGGATCGCCGTGCATTCCCGCTTTACCGATTTTCCTTCGGGGCCCGGATAAGAAGGGTGGCCAACGAGCCGTGAAAATACCCGCGCGGAACGGGCATATACATTCGCGAGAATATTTCGCCACGCGAGAGTTACACCTGTTCGACACCCTTCTCGAGCTAGATACGATTCTGGCGCGGTGGCCTGTCACTGGCACATTCTTGTATCCCCTGAAAAGCCAGCACAAAAGCTTGAGAACTTCTCCCGAGATCCGTAGACGCATATGAAACAAGAAAATAAAGGGCAGAAGCGTGTAAGTAGCATAGGTCGCGAAACAGAGGCGCGTAAAAATGAAAAGAAAGAAAAAGATTCCGCTTCAAATCGAATGCTTTTACAAATGCAATGGTAATCCATAAAAAAAAAAGTGTATCTACTAATTGCGAAAGCAGCCGAGCCACCATTAAGTCGGACAAGAATCAAAACACGGGCGCCAGGGAGAATTAATGCTCGCGCGAGTGGTTTCCCGCCAGGAACACCCTTTTCAGAAGCAAGGCGATTCCCGAGGAAAGTACGGTTAAAGGATTCTTCACTCCCCCGAACTCGCGGGCTCATTATTTTTCCCTCGGTTCATGAACCGCGCGCGCGGGATAAACCCGGCGGGGCAAAGGGAAGGGTGGCGGAACAAAGGAAAAATAGGGTAGATCGTGTCCGTGCGATCGCGACGCTCGTAAACTTGCGAGATCTTGCTTCGACACGTTGATCCGGCGATAGATCACGCCCTGGCGATCCCCTTCGAACTGTAGGCCAGTCAAATCGCGATCCGCCGGGTCAGTGTTTCGTCAGGGATTTTTAATAACTGCGATATATCTCGGAGCTAATGCTTTTTCTTTCCTCGAGAAATCTCGTAAATGGATGGAGGGAGAGGAGCGTCGAGAAAAAGTGAAAAATTGCAACGGGACCGAGGAAGAAATAAGGAGCGGGTCAGGATGAAGAGTGTACTTGAAGCCCGCCCGCTACGAAGAAAACTGCGAATTTATTTTCCTTCAAAAGTTCCGAGGCGCGGTGCGTTTCCGAAACACCGTATCCCTTCGTCGAACTTCGTCTTGAAAATAAATATCAAAAATTGGACATTTAATATCCCCTAATCTATTACCATTTCAACAGAGATTCTCTCGAGGAGACAAGGGGAATCGTGATTACTATTAAAACACGAAATGGCTTCCGATCTTTCGGTAAGCTCTGTAAAAAGAGAGAAACATCCCTCCTCGCACCCCCCCTCCCGGCTACAACGATCTTAACTTGGAAATAATTTATTCATGTCCAAATGGACAGCGGAGACTCCTACCGCTTTAACGATCCTCGGTATTGAAAGGTGTCCTATTACCATGACTGCGAAACGTATCCTCGAAAGCTTCTCGTCCATATTTCATTCACTTATCGATGACGTTCTTAATCATCTCCTTTCCTTCCTCTTCGATTTCATGGTGAGACGGGGAGGCGAGCATCTCGCGGCTTCCAAATATCGTTCGATCGCTAGCGGCGAGAGGTCGTTTTAATTAGTTGGCCCAATTACACGAGGCCGCTACCGGAGTCGGGGCCTTCACGGTTGCGAGCACGCGTTCGTAATATATCAGAATTAAAACGTAAGAAAGGGAAGATTAGCGGACGGGGCGAAGGAATTCCGTTGCTACCCTTGCCGCGTAGGGGATGGAAAGAAAAAACGGAGGGGAAGCGGAAAGGTGGAGGGTAACGGTTTGGCGAAGAAAGCCTGAGGTGTAAAAATAGCCCACAGGTTCGTGCTCTCTTATTTACAGCGGCAAAGCTCGGCTTGTCGTAATTTTCGTGGTAATTGTTATTAAGTGGCGCGCGCGGTCCAACAGCCCTCTCTCTCTCTCTCACTCTTTCGCCCCTTGGCCGATGTGATTGTAATTCATGCGAGGAGCTTCTCGTGTTTAGCGTGAAACAGCAACGAATTAAAGCGAAAGGCGAATTAAGCTTCACGCGTGGTGCGCTCATAGTTATCCGTCCGCTCTCTCCCGTGAAAAACGCGCCGCGTTACCAGCTCCAAGTTGCGCCGAGTAACTTTTAACTAGGTGCCATAACTTTTATTCAACCCCTTAAACTGTTTTACAGCCGATTCGCGTCAGTTCGGCGGATTAAAGGGGCAGCACCGTGGAATGTGTCGTTTCGCGCCGGCTAAGAAATTACTCGCTGCTTTGTGCCCCTAGCGTTTCCCATCAACTGCCAATACACGGTTTCTACCTACGACACCCTGCCGATTCGATACTTCTTCAAGGGGGTTGAAACCATCTAAAGCGCGGAAAACGATGATATGGAAGTTGAAATGCCGAACGACTGTGCGCAACGACGTTCATTCTTCGTGCTTGATACTTTAATCGATTATCGTTATCGTTCTTTCTTCGGCCACGGTGCTGCGCGTGTATTTAAATAATACCGACAAGCTGCACCCGCTGCCACCTCGAACCTTATTGCGCGCAAGTGTCAGAGAGAGTATTCGGTAAACGGGACGGCTCGAGGAGAGCCTCGTTTTCCTTTTCCGATCGCAATAAGAAGAGTCTAAGGATCAGAGGCGCCCCTTTCCTAACGAAAATGGAATGCTTCGAGCGTAAGGGGACATTGTCGCGAATTCCTCGCACGTAGCTGGTTTTGCTGACTGCCAGCCTTCCAGCAATAGTTTACGCTCTTTGCGTCGGCACCGCCGTACTCTCCGTACCCTCCCGCCCCTTTCCGTACGTCGGACGAGCTTCGGCTTCCTACGGGAACGAGAGGATGAAGTAAATAAATAGATGATTGCGAAAGGAGAGAACGGCGAGGGAAGAAGGCGAGGGGTGGAAAGAGGGGCGCGCGCGCGCGCGAGTATACCATCGATCAAAAGTTTGGATATACACCAGGAACACGTTTCGCGAGGTAATGCACCGTGAAATGTACGTTTGTTTCTCCCTTTTTCTTTCGCTCCTGCAACGTTATTTTCTCTGGCCAGAGTACGCGTAACACTTTTTCTTTCCGTTCGCCGAGAATGATTCAGGCTCGATTCGATATCAAACACTGTCGTCGAGAAGGAGATACAAGAGGAAAGGGAATTCATTTCCTCCCAAATAAAACGCTTCCTACCGGAGGCTAACCGAACGCTATCGATTCCCGAATAGCCTCTTCGTTCGTTGCGTCGTTAGCGGGAATACTCGGGCGGATTTACCGTAGATTACAATGGAGCTCGAGCAACGGCGCGACGGAATTCCGTGGCCGCGTTCGATTTACTTTCAATTCACTATCCCCTACGCCTTCGCGACGTTCCTCCCGGGTAATCGTTCGTACGATTGATAGCCGCCGTTGGTCCACCGGGAGAGATAGGGAATATCGCTCGGACTGATGTCCGCGGGAAAGCAAGTTCTTGTACGCTGATAGTAGCCACCGAGCGAGGCGCAGAGGGGTTGCGCGTAACAGGACGGCGGTTGGCACTCGTTCGATATGCAATTCCGATCACATTATGCGTACAATGGAACGGAAACGCGTTCAGGGCCTAACGAAGAAATGATTCGATCGGATAACCGCGCGCGGTTGATGAGACCGCGCTCAGTCGTTGCGCCGTGATTGCGTATCAGCTGCGAATCGCAAACACGTCCCAGCCACTAATTGTGTATTTATGGCGCGCAATGATGAAGAGAGAGCGAGAGAGAGAGAGAGAGAGAGATTATTGTATAGATAATTATTGTTGTAGCTCAAGAATTCTGTGCGGGAAAAATTGTTTAGACGAGCTTCAACTTTTTGCTGAACGACTGGAAAGAGACGGTCGGGAAAGTAGTTACGTTCGTCCACACGCTCGTTCGCGGGCCAATAAACTTTCATTATAAATCTCCGCGGCCGGCAGGGAATCAACGAATTAACGTGAATATATCGCTCGCGTTGAACACGGAGCAGCTTTCGCGGACCCACCTAGTTGACCAAAAATCAACGCGTGCGATTTACCCTGCCCGAGGACACCGCGCTTCATACTTTCCGGGAAATATTTTCTCCGCACTGATGATTCCAGAGCGGCGGAAGATAGATCTTTTCGGGTGGTCGTTCAATCTCCCGAACGCGCTCCCTGTATCTCGACGGGTCGCTTCTTTGCGGTATCGAGCACGTCGGCGGACACCGCACGGCGAGCGACAACAGGGAAACGGGACGCGACGATTCCGGGTCGAAACGGAAACGCGTAACCGTGGCGCAGGCCGCCGGAACCATGTCAACCGATGGTCGTTACAGGGCGAGATACAAGTTTACAAAGCGAACGTTTGACCAAGCTTCGCGCGTACGTCCGTGCATGGCTGAACGAAACGCGGATGGAGCAAGATCGTCGTCGAAGCCGAGCCACGATGATCCCTCCCGCGCGTTTCCGTCGGCTCGATCGACATCCCCTTGCGAACCGGATGGAATCGACCGAAAACGGAATTCCCCTTACGCCTCTTCCGCTCCGCGCAAATCCGTCACGCAAACGTTACCTATTTCTCGTAACTGCTGCGAATAAAATTTCATAGAGTTCACAAGTTCTCGACGCAGCGGTGTTCGACCGTCGGAGAATCAATTTGACCGTGGAATCGCACGGTCCGCTGAGTTTCAATGAATTCGCGCTCAGGGTGTCCCGGGAGGTGACTCGGCCTCGCCTAAAGTTAATTAGCTACCAATGTAATCCAATTCGTCAAGATACACTCGTATTCGTACCTTACACGCGGCACGAGGGTATATCAAATTGGAGAGCAGCTCCCGCCGCAATCGAACGCTAATCCGAACCGCGGCCGGGATTATCAATCAAGCCGGGAGAGGATGCTTGATCGAAGCGTTAGAAATCCTACCGCGAGATTCGGCAGCGTTTCATCGAACCGTTTAAGAATGCATCGTTAGAACGATTGGGACGCAAACGTCGCTTGACAAGATTATACAGCTTTGCACCCCTCCAATCCTCGTAGCACGCTCGCCGCCGAGCATTCTCTCTGGTTCGGATGCCGCGCGGAATCGATAATCGGGGGTCCATTTAACGATCATACACCGTTGTCCTCGGAACGACGGCGAATAGAGTGTAGCCGCCTCCGTTGCTCTCGTTGCCGAAGCTTCTTCGCTGCTCCGAGGCAATTACGCTTCCACTTAAATGAGGTTTAACCGTTGCTGGATCGCGGGATAAAATTACAGCTCGTTGTTGGAAAGATTCGTTCGATAAACTCACCCCGATCCGCGGTTATTAAATGTTCCGATCGCATTTCCGGGGTTTGTTCGTCAGAGAGCACAAAGCACCCCGCGCGATTCGCACGTAACACGAACGGGATTCACTGTTGACCGTAGGAAGGCCCATCGTCATTAGAGAACAAAGAGGCGCTGCTCGAAAACGCAGATGGGAAGTAGGCAACGGTTCGACATAAATTAACTCATTTTCACAATACACCATTATCCGAGATCGCGGAACCCCGCGTGCGTACCCACCCGCCCGTCTCGTTCATTGTTTACAGTCGCAGTACTACGCTCGCAGTGTTTGAAACGGATAGGAGGGGAACGGGCAGAGCTACAGTTGGGTTGAAAAGGGAGAGCCTCGTTATTATTGTGCCCGATCGGTAGCGGGTAATAATGTGGGTCTGCCTTTCGCGCGTTAACTGATAAATGAACGCATGATGGTGCATTAAGCACGACTGACCAAAGAGATTGGCAACACTCGGCGCCGAATTCCTTTTTTTCCACCGGCGAATGGATGCGAACAGCTGGTTATACAATTACGCGTAGAAGATAGAACAAACGCGATTGCTAATGGGAAGCTGGCGAAAAATCTATTGAAGCGGCGGGCGAGTAAATGCATCTAGTTCAAACACTTATCATGCTCTATCCGATTCTGGTCCACTCTTGTATCCTCGGATAAATAGGCAGCCGTCACACACGTGGTGTTATCGCGTTCCTGGCCGTGTACGAACGCGACGTCGTCGACGGTCGGGCGAAGAGGCACTCGCGACGTTCGGAATCGGAATGAAATCCCAGCGGTGTCCTCGTGGCACGTTTGCGAGGAAGCATCAGGCCGGCACGCTCGATCGCGATTGGCTCGAACGCGAGCTTCGTGCCTGCCACGTTTCCGGTAAACTTTTCCCCATCCACCCCTGGCGTATGCCGAACTCACGCGTTCGTACGCGTTCCAGGGAACCTCGAACAGCGATCGTATTGGACTCTATTATTATTATAAGGAACGGTACATGTAATTCGGTCCCAAACGCAACTGCTTTTCACGCTCGGTAGCGGGCTACCAACGCACATTATGCACCCGAGGGGGTGGCCCGATACTAAAAACTGGGCTGTTCGAAAGTGAATGGCATTCTTCCAGCGGGCGACCGCGCGCAAGGAATCTGGAGTATAATTTCAATAGCTGGTTCGATCGCGTGCCGGCAAGGCTCGTCTCCCTACGTGCGCGAATCGCAAAACATCGTCACATCGTGCCACCGTTCTTCTCCCATGGGCTTTCGCTTGGTGTGAAACAACGTTGCACCGGCGTTCGATGGACCGGCTTATTCCCGCTCGCCACCACCGTCGAGAATCAAGCATAAACCGATCGGTGACAGTGCCGCCTTAATGACAACTTCCCTCTCTCTCTCTCTCTCCACGGGAATCGGTGTGGCTGATTTACAGTTTCCGCATACACGTAGTGGATCCGCATTTTGGAAGCGCTGCGCAGGAAATATCCGCGAACGCTTTTGCAGCTGTCGAGTGGCAAGTGCTTTGACCAGAAACTGGCAGCTTGTGCGGCGGTAGCTTCGTAGCCGCAAGCCAGTTGCGCGGGACGTAAAAAAAAGGAAAGCTGCTCGTAAAGGAAAGCTCGAACGAGGTGCATATCATCGAATGGCCAAGCAATCCGTGCGGTCCACGGTCATGCACGCTGGTCCACCTCGTTTCGCGTCGTTTGGCCGCGTTTCATGCGTCCCCTCCGCGCTACGAAACTGCAGCCGGTCCGGCGAACAGCCTCGCTCGAGATTTGTCGCGCAGCGCGCTGCGGATTTATAGACGCGTGTATTATACGCGCGGACCGTTCGTTGCCATTTATTGTCAACCGTGAACGACGGATAGCGACCGCCCTTTGCACGGAGCGAGAAAAAGTTGCAAAGAAACGTTCTTCGACCGCGATGTTGATATCAGCGAGAGGGTTAATAATCGGCGACGTCGTTACCGGGGAAGATTGCCAATTCCGAACGCACACCACCGTACATTGTGTCCGGGAGACGCAGCTAAGTTCGAAACATCGTCAATTTCTCGCCGGCGAACGGTAATTAAATTCCACCGAGGAGCTTTCGCGAATTTGTACAACGTACAAGTCGCCGCTCCTTTACTCCTTCGGGTCCCCCCTCTTCGTTCCCCGACACGGGTTCTCTTTCTCGTTTCCTCGCCGCCCGCGCATTCGTACGGTGTGCAATCGTATTTCACCCGATGTCCGGCTCTTCCGCGCCGCCGGAGCCCGCAGTACCGGCGAGTGACTTTTTGTCCCGGCGTCACGTACGCGGGGACGACGACAGGGGTAGCGCTGGCGCGATTTTATATCGACGGATCGACGCGGACGAGGCCCGCATAATCATCGGCCGACCACTTTGCGAAGCTCCGTCCGACCGGAATCATGCTTTAGTTTAGCAAACTGGAAACATCACTGCCGCGACTAATCCTCTAGGGCGGGAGCGTTGGTACGAAGGCGCGGACAGGTGAAAAAGCTTGAACGTTTGAAATGATTTGCAATTTATGAAAGCATAAGTCTTGCAATTTAAATCGTCTTTACGCCGGGATTATTAAAGGCGATAAACACCCGTCGCGTTCAACGTTCTGAGAGCGCCGCGAATAAAACTCGTACAAATATGCAGCACAGTTTCAAACTGTCCACCTCAATCCGCGAGCAACGGGAAATACTCATAATAGGAATTCGTATTCATCGCGCACCGGATACCTTAACATTTACCTGCGGTTATTTCACAGGCACACACTCTCTCTCTCTCTCTCTCTCTCTCTCTCTCATCACCCGCGCTTTTCAGTGGCCTGTGGGGTACACCGTGATGATCTCGCGTTTCCTCGAAGAGTGCCGGAGCTTCGTCTGGAAAGATTCGAGACTCGCCACGCACTCCGATCGTCTCATTCTCTTGTAGCAAAAGTATTACGGGCACCAGTAATTTCCCGCGCTCTCGACTCTCCCGCGGGAAGCGAAACGCCCCTCGCCACGAAGTCCAGATCATCCCCAATCGAACAGGATACTCCAACTCTATTACACTCGTTTCGTTGTCCTTCGATAATCAGACTGCTATCTTGCTTTCGACATCGGCGCGACCGCAAATTGGCCATGGCTGACCCGCGCCGTATAAAACCGCACCGGCGAGCTACTTCCACTGTGAGGGAAACGGAAAATGGAGAAGGTATAAAATGGTCAAGAAAGGAAGCGTGTTGAAATTGGAGGAAGAGGGAAGCAGACGCGAGCGCGCGCCGCAGCGGTCGCGAAAAGGAGCAAGAGAGCGGAACTGCGAGGGGAAAGTGTAGGCCACGAGAAAAAAAAAAGCGGAAGCTGCGAAAATGGAGGAAAAGCAAAGAAGACCCTCCACGGGTCGCTTCTCGTTCTCGAACGTTATTTGTGCCCGCGCTTCCGACCCGGTACTTTTTCCCTAGCGACAGGTTCTCGACACGATTCGACCTGTCTGACGGGATAACGACTTATCAGTTATTTAGAGTTCGGAGAATGCGAGGGCTCGTTAGTGGTTCCGGAAGCGGCGCGAGCTTCTGACAGGCATCACCTGCTTCCAAAAATAGAGACCCCGTTCGTCCAGCCCCGAGGCCTTTTTCACCCTTGCGTTCCGCCCACCGAACATTAGTCAGAGCACACCGCTATTCCCCGCTATTCGATAAAGACACTGTCGAAGCTTCGTAGGCCGTCGGGTGCTCGGCGTACTCGAAATCGAGATCTACCCCTGCGCCCGCTAAATCGCTCGAAAATTCGCGACTCAGGACCGGCAGAAGCCGTCGCCGCTCGCTCCGTCCCTTTGGCGTCTCATCCTCCGCACTTCGTTCGTCCCGAAACCTCCCACGCCACTCCACCCTTCTCGTCCGGCGTTCAATCGAGCTTCCTCCCTCGCGCTGCGCGCTCTTTCTCTACCGCCGTGTCGCACCGCCGTTCGCGACTCGCGCTGGCTCTCCACCGCTCCCATCCAGCCGAAAGCTCACAGTCCGCCGGCGACTCTCCGATGAGAACGACGGTGCGCGCGCGCGCTCGGAAAAGTGTTTCCACCGGGGTGTCACGTTTCCGGCCGACGGAAATAAATGCGTGCACCGAAGTGCGTGACCCTGTCCGCGAGTAGTTCGCGAAAATCGGAGTCGACGAGCGTCAGGTTCTCTTGAAGCGTCGCGCCGCTCGAAATTACTCCAGAATCGTGTCTCTCGTCCAACGCGTTACGCTATCGTGTTCTTTTGTTGTTTTTTTTTTATTTAGACGAACGGCATCGATGAACGGAACTGTGTTGGAGCTGCGTGGGTTCGCCGGTGCTTGCTGGCTTCGGTAGAGAACGCTGATCAGCTTGATCAGCGGTGATCCAGTCGCAACTTACGGTACTTCGGTGTTTCTGAAAGTATTCGCTGGACGAATCCGCTCCCCGAGGATTTTGACGAAGTAGAAGGGAGAATTCGTGGTGGTATTTGTATCATGTAATATCACGAGAAACGTGGAACTTGCGTTACGGGCGTTTGTGTTGATGTTTTGTTGCTCGACGACCACGCACGGATCGCGCGCGTCCCTCCTCTTCAACGAGTAGAAAAACGAAAACAGCTAAGCAGACGCTGACCCCGGGGTTTCGATTTAGCAACAGGACAAGTGGTACTCTGAGCGTTACACCTTAGCATTATCAGAACGCTGCTTAGCGAACGAAATCTCTCGCGCGGTGCGAAAAAGAAAAAACGACTCGAGCGTCGCGAAATATGCTCGCAAGCGGCCCGGGAGGGTTTGGTAGACTCTTGAAATATTCTCGCCAAGCGCAGAGACGGCGAACCGGTAGTTCAATCTAAATTTAAAGCAGACAGAGAGTCGCGCGGTTCAAAAACGTTTGAACCTCGCTTATCCGGCGCGCTTCATAATCCTTCCGCGCGCGAGAGAAATCCAATTTCGTACGTCGCGCGTCCTCGCTACAAGTGTATCCGAGCTTTTCACCTTCTCGCAACGCGCTCGTCCCGGCAACAAGAGACCTTCGATCGTCGGGATCGAGAGAAAATCGATCGTTGACGTCAGACATGATACGCGGGGCATCCGAGCAAAGAGCTGGGGGCTGTCCACTGTTGTTCGCATCGCATTTTCATGCGAGCTTGCATCGTCAACGGATGACGATCGGCAGGAAGTTTGCGCCGCCGGTGCAATATCGATCTCTCGTACACGGGACATCGGTACGTTCGTCCCGTTGAATATGCAACGGCGCTGCTTAATTCACCGCGATTTCCTTCCTTGCCGTTGAATCCGCGATTCGCGGTAACGGTGCATCGCGGGATAAGCGTTTCCGCGGATCGTTTGGACGCGTTCGTTTCCGAGACAGAAGGCCGAGGCCAGGCCGCGAAAGTCGTTACGCGACGTTCCCTCGCGCGGAAATGACGCGTGTAGGGATACGACAAACGATGCGGCACAATACACCGAGCCTTCTTGCCGATTCTATTTCTGGAAACGAATGCATCGGGTTCTTCGGTTGGAAAGTAATTCAAAGGTCGCATCCGAAGGGCGAAGAGAAAAGGGTTCTGGGTCTCCGTATAGAAAGAGCCCCCGAGTCATCCGTGATCCCGAACGGGTCTGTGTGTCTGCGTGTGTGTGTGTGTGTGTGTCGCGATGGCACAAAAGGCGAAAATAAAAGAGGTCGGGACTGAAAAAAAAGAAAGAAGAGAAAAGAATGCTACGTCTCTACGGCATAGAAATGCAAAGAATCCGCGCGAACCCGTTTACAGCGTATAGATACTTATCCGCGTTATTTGCATGACGAACGCGCCGATGTCGGCCTTTTGTCTTCAACCCCGTACACGCCGGTGAGCATCGAGAATCGTGACCGATCTCTTGACGTCACGGAAGAAGATTCGCCGGACAAAGAAGCGATATATCGACGCATTGGCGTTTCCCGTTGCGCTCCGTATTTCGAGGCACGTTTTTAATAACGTATGCACACCGCATACACGTCGATGCCGTTCCCCTGCCAGACGAATTTCTCGCCTCCGTTTGTCTCTTTCTCGAACGGCCGCGGACCCCCTGGGGAAGTCGCGTTTCTTCGCTTCTAAAAGGGTAGACGGTGTCGATTTCGTTTCGCTTCCCCTATCTGCCGTTCAGCTAAATCCATTACAGTTGAGCGGGGGAGGGAAAAAAAAATAGTGGAAAGAGAAAAGGCAGCAACGACGAACAGTAATGGTAGATAAATTGAACGAGAATGAAATCACTTGTCAGAAGTGGCAATTAAGCTAAGCTAATCGCGGCTCGGACAAATCCGATACAGCCTCTCTTTCAGAGCCCGCCGCGACCGTATCTCCATTTCAACTTCAGGACGCGATCCTCGAAAACGTTCCCTGTTTCCCATTTTCGATAACCATGCGTTTCACCCCGGACGATCGACGATCGGATTCATAAAACTGTACGTACCGGGGGGGCGGTCGGGGATTACGTACCTCGCCTACGTTTTACGGCTTCATTAAAGCGCCGTTACCAGGGTGGATACCCGTAGACCGAACAAAGTGAGCTTGAACGGCGCCGCGATAAACCGCGCCGATTTATGAACGCCGGTGAGAACCTTAACGACCATTGCTAATCATTTTCGAGGAGTAGGATACGGTTTCCGTATCCAGGGCGATTACTGCGACAATTCTCGAAAACCTAGATACGCGAAGGACCAATGCAATTTCCCGGACGAATACAGTTTTTATCAGATAATCGTGGAAACCGGGTCAATGGTCTTGCCTAAGATTGTATGGATTCAGAATTTAGTTTGCTCAATAATTGCGTCATTTCATTTCCGAGGCATATCTTTCGATGGACGTTCGAGTTTCGATGTCGCCGCGTTAGCGGTCGCTGGCAATTAACAATGTAACACGGCGCACGTTCGGCGTGACCGAAGATTCGCAGGAGCAACGGATTAACACCGGCCGATTAACCGATTAAACCGATTCGACCATCCCCTCCCTATTTCTCCACTTTCCCCGATACCGTGTGTACGTGTCGCCGATTTACCTTCTCACGTTTTTCCCTTGCTCCGGTAATGTCTCGCACGCCGCGTACGATTCGTTTTGACGGGTCGCTTTTACGCGGGTATAATCGGAGTCATTGAATGTCTCGATCGTACAGGTGGAACTGAACCGCAGCCGCTGCTGCATCCCCAAGCCATAGTCCCATGAACGTTTGACGAATCTTCCGGTTAAGAAGGGTGTCCTCGGCCATCGAGGCACAAAGAGGCAAATCGATGCTTCGGGAATCGGTCGTTCGCCTATGGTTGAACCGCGCGTACAAAATCGGGCGACACACAGCATCCAACTTGCTCAGCCGCGAACCGTACGAAAATAGAGAGGCCGTTCCGCGGGGTAGATCACTCTGGAATCGCGTGCGCGATGAAAATTCAGGCGCGCAAACGTTTAATCTTCGCGTGGCCCGAGCGAGGGTGGACGACGCTCTCCCCAGCGAGCATTTTTCCTCGAACCAGGCCCCGTTGAATCGATCCGGGGAGCCGGACGGAGTAACCGCGCGGCGATCTTTGCGTAGCGCGTTTTAAACGCCGATCAAACCAGCTTAATCGTCGGTAGAGCGCAAGGGGAACGATGGCTCGTCGCGTTGCCGATCACGGAACGATTGATCTTGGTGCTGCTCGCGTGTGTCAGTGACTACTTGCCCCTGTGCGTCCAAAAGTGGAATTTAACTGATGTGCGTCACGATGCTCCTGTGCTCTGGATTCTCTTCCCGGTCCACTTCTCCAGGTAAATGGACCTGTTTCCTCGCATGCTTTTCACCATGGAATACTCTCGAAGCGTTCGTACGGTAAGGGAACTTTCCCACGTAGCAAAGCGCGTAGCGTGAGGTAGCAAAAGATCAGATCATCGGGACACGTTCGGTCCATCGTGTGACGCGTACGCACTCGGATGTCGCTGCACGTACAGCCGAACCGTTCCGCTCTGTTCTCGTGTATTTCGCTTTGACGGAGCGTAATCCGTTTATATCCGCGAGGTCGAAGCTTGGCCAGCGAAACGGAATCGGCAGAAATTTTTCAGCGGATCGCGCGCGCGTCCATTTGTTGGATAACTTGTTTCCCCTTTGTTTGCGAATTCCATCTGAGTTTTTTTGTTCTGTTTGTACACCCGTCGCACAAGATACGGCTGAAATCCCATCGCGCTGCCGCGTTCTTCTGCTTCGTCACGGGAAAATGCTGTTTAGTCCAGCTGTCGATGTTCTATTATAGAGAAGGCTTCCCTTTCTCTATCCTCCGTGGAACACTTTCTCGTAAGATGAAACGGAATTAAGATGCGAGAAGTTGGAAATACTCGAACCGGACGGAGGGATAGAAATACAACGGGACGGATTCCCAAAGGGGAGCAGCTTGCATACGCGTATATAACACGCGTCGATGTTCGCGAGCGAAGTAGGGGCCGTGCGTCAAAGTATCGGAAAGCGATTTACATTTTTACTTCGTTCACGGAGATCACTCGAGTCGCTCGCTCCGTCAACATCGCGTAATCACGAATTCGAGCGCACGACAAATGCCGTTTGTCTTCCAACTTCCTCGTTCCTTTCCTTCGAGTGCGCGGGATACGCGCAAACTTTTCACCCCTTCTCGTCCCGTCGATGTGTAAACCCGTTTCGCAGCGACGCTTCGCACGTTAGAAATTGTAACGCGACACGCGCGGAGGAGAAGCCGCGAGTTATCGATCGGGAACTTTCATTGAACAAGAAGCGGAGGGGGTACGCGTATCGGTACCCTTTATGTTTGTCGCATTTCGCGAATCGATCGGCGGACCCGGCTGAAAATCCTCGAGGTAATTAATTATCGCGGATTACATCGTTAAACGGCACGAAATTGCAGCGCGAAAACGGCGAGGCTCGAGTCCCACCGAACAACGGAGAGTTCGTTTATTTTCGGTTCTCGCGTGGACGACGAGATGCGATGAAGCTTGCGATATCGCGATCGTGATTTCGTCGCGGGAACGGAATAGCTAATTAAATTCTTTTTTCCTTGACGAGGAACGACCGGATTCGCGAGACCGTACCGAATGATTCATAAACAGGCGAGGCTTCGCCGCTACCTTCGGGCGGCGTTCAATTACCCCGGGTGAATACAATTTCGGGAAACAATCAGATAATCACCGGCCTGTTTAGCGCCGTAGCGAATCGAGACTCGCGGCAAACACTTACTCTCCTAATTGAACGAACAGACTACCGGTCTGAATAAATAATTGGCTTTCGTCAATATTTTTACGCGACGCGGCATTTACATTCTCCCAAGGCTGCTTCGAGTTCGCGAAAGAAACGTAGAATAGATTTCATTAAAATAGAAGAACAATGTAAAAACTCTGCAATTTGGCTGAACGAAGACCGCGCGATTAATTAGACTAATTGCCAGCATAAGTTGAGAAATTGTTCGGCGATGCTTCAATTGCCGCCTCGCAACACGATATTTGCCGGCCACTCGAAAGTGCGGCGCACTTTTGGTACGTGGCCAAAGAAGCGTCCCCGCACGCAAGACGTCCACCGTTCCGATGTATTACCGTATAATTTATCTACGTACGTGGAAGATGCATGCACGCTGCGCCGTGCATTTACGAAATATGAGTTTACATTCTGCGCTTCCGCAGCGTGTTCCAGATTAATATTGACACTGGACGATATATCGTGCCCTTCGAACGAGAACCCTTCCCCCCCCCCCAGCCAAAATAAATGGAGACCGTTTTAATATGTCCAAAGTACTTTTCCGGGTCTTTAACACAGCGTCTTCACCGACGCGAAATGTCAGTCGGTCGACTGATCCCTGGGAAAGGAGCACAGGGAAACGCGACGGTACTAGCGAGGGGATCGTTGCAAAAGGTACTCCAAGGGTTTCCCTGTACATTCCTCTGTAACCGCAAACACCGGCGTTCCACCCGAATCTGAGCTTGCGGGGGTGTCTCAGGAAAATTTACGCGTCTGTTACCGTTCCCCAACAGTGCCTGCCGAAATTACATCGTAGCCAACGATCTCCCTTGCCCCATTCCTGATTCGCTTTCAATCAAGATAGAGATCGAAACAGCCTGAAGTACAATTAGCGATTTAAAGAGTTTCCCCAGGAAAGCTGTCCAAGGCGATCCGTCTTTGGCGGGCATCGATTCGTCCGCATTGGCAACGCGTTCCAACAAGTGTCTGCGTGTGACAACCGCGAGGCAAATTAATTCGCGACAGCTGTCTCGGCCCGATTCAGTGCTGGCTGAAGCTGAACGGTCGCGTAACAAATTAGCTCTGAGTTCGACTGGATGCTGCTGCGCAGAGACGGCTCTCGCAAGGATCGCGATCACGGCTTATCCGAGGCCGAGCTTTGGTCAGATAACCGGACCGCTCGGCGATAAGCGAGCAGCTCTCGCCGCGGACTCATTATCGCGCGACAATGATCGCTTCCATTATCCGTGCGCAGCCGGCGTCGATAGAGCGGCGACAAATTTTTACAATCGCTCTCTATCGGACTCTTATCCGGGAACAGTTTGGTTCCGGCCTGCCGGATAACCGCGCGCACTGGATCCCGCATATCGAGGCGTAATAATTATTCCCGTGGACTTTAACGAAGCGAAGCGACGAAATGATATTCTAACAGAATGGCGAAGCGTTCTAACAAAAACCGTGTTCTTCCTGCAAACACTGGCGGAGCATGATCACGGTGGAATGATTTTCCCGCAATGTACTCTTTCGCTCGGTATATTTTGCCGGTGCATATAATATCCCGACTTCTCTTCTTTTATTACCGTTACCGCGCTTTGCTTTTCACCGTACATCTCGTGCTCCGATCCTCTCGTTGCAGTAATTAAATGTTATTTAAAATGTTAATGACCCCCCAACCAACGAGCACCGGTTTCCGAGGAAATATTTATTCTTCCGAAAGCCCGGAAGAATGTAAATCTTTCAAGGTCCTCCGTCTTCTCGTTTCGATCTCGAAACTCCTTGCCAGCAGAGCGTTACAAGTGTTCTCCCCCCGCCCCTCCGCCCCCCCCCCCGAAAGTTGAGAAATCCCGCGAACAAAATAATCTCTGAAATCCTAGAATATATTCGTTCCCGCGGGAACGGGCGCGCGGCTAACTAATTAGAAGCGTTACGCGGCTTACTTGGCGGTAATTCGCCGAAGGAGCAGGGGGCGGCGATACGCGAGTTACACTCGGGACAACGTCGGCCGTTAATTTCGCCCGCGAAAGTACGGAGCACGAACGAGCCGTAGGGAAAAAAAAAGAAGAGAAAAGCTGCGAGTACTTTCCCTCGGCCGTCCGCGTCTTCCACTTGCGGCGGAATAATAGAATGATATTTCGAAATGAAAGTCTCGATGGAGAGAGCTTCTTTTATCGTCACGGGGAGGGGCTAAGTAATTGTATCTCCCGTTTTATCACGGTCCACGCCGCCAGAAGAACCGGGACTGATCTTCTCGCGTTCCCTTTTTCCCCTTCCGCCGCTCGTCTCTTTTCCCGCGCCCGTTCCCGGGGAACACTGCGAACTACCGTTGATAAAAACGCGTCACTCGCCGGGATAAACGGGAGCCGGTCCCGTGGAAATTTTCTGGAACGTCGCGTTTCGAGTTTCGCGTCTCATCGTCGATTCCATCGACTACGCTCGCGGGCCTGTAAACCGTCCACCTGTATATCCACCTGTCGCTCTGCTCTTATTTCTATAATTTTCCTTCTCCATTTGGTCGCTTCGTTTTTTTTTTATTTTACAAGTAATTTCCGTGTTTCCCCAGTTACGGTTCTACAGTGGACGGAATTTAAACGCCGACAGTCGAACCACTTCGACGAACGAACGCGGCTATTCACCGCGCTCCGCATCGTCGATGGTATGCGGCACCGCGTTTACTTCAATTGCAGAAAAATTTACGTCGGTCCACACGGAAATGGAATTATTCCGGCCAGGAGAGAAATTATTGCTGCCATTCGTTGCGGCATTTTAAAATCAAACCACGGTGAAACAAATGCATCGAAATGTACTTTCCCCCCTCCGCCCCGCCCCAATCACACCCGTGGAACGATTTAATAAACCATCGCTTCCGGCGTACATCTATGAGGGTCTTATAATTATCTACGATGGGTAGCACGATCGATGAATCGTGTTGCATGGGGGTTCTTTATTTGAACCGTATATGTACCATATTCCGCGGTATAGGGGCGCGGGATATGGTGTAACGGGAACTCCCATCAATCCGGTCCGCGGTGCGGCGAGCCGCGGTTTGATCGAGTGCCGGCGGAGACCTGTCAGCGGGGGAGCTAGCATAATATCTCGCGTGTGATAATCGAGTCTCGAATTCAGGAGAGAGAGAGAGAGCGCGGTGTTCGGGGATCACGGATGATCGGGTCTCCGAATTACAGAACCGAGAGGGTATCGGGTTTACCGGCACCAGACAGTTCTAGAGTACGACGAGGGGAACGATATCAATCGTGTCCCCGCGCGCGTATGCCGTCTCTTAATGCTTTGATGGACGGCCCCCGTTCGTAGGAAATACAATGTGTCACGCGCGCCGCAATTCCCAGCCAGCCTTTACCGCGGTTCAGGCCTGAACACGCAAGACGGATGGAGCATTAAGATACGACGAGGTGTAGTACTTGCTACAACGACGAATAGTATTTTCTCGATACACTCTAATACGGCGGACGAGCCTCGCCTCTGTAATCTCGAACGTTTCGCCAGCAGAGGGAATCCAAATAGTTGCGGGCTAAACGCGCAAAGTGTACCAACCCCTTCCCGTTCCTTTGCAAACCGTGACTTTCCAGCGGGGGGCGCAAATGCCTTTCCGGCGAGTTACCCCCTCGTACGCCGTTTGATTAACACCCATGGAGAGCGGTGCGGACGTCGCGGTTTCGGCATGCTTGCGCGCGTGTGACACTACGGGGCTACCATCCATTATTCCGTCCTCTCCTCGTGCCGCGGGACTCACATTCTCCTCGTCGGTTTAAACTGATTTTCATCGGGCACACCGTCGCCGCTTCTCCTTCTTCCTTTCAACGTGTCCGTCCCGTTTATAATAGTCGGCGTTAATCGAGACGGCGGAACGCTCGCCGTACGTTTTATAACGTCAGCTATACCCGGCTCACGTCGAACCCCTCGGTTTCGCTTGATAAAACGCCGCTCCGATTACCAGCTGTTCTTCGACAGCGAACGCTCAACGACGAACAAACGTATATGATACTCGAATCGGACCGTTCTTCGGCTATAAGCGTAATAGTAACCACCCACTCCGCTCTTCCATTGTTTCGGCATTCGTGTTTTCTCGCATCAAGCCTCGCCGTTACTATTATATCGTCCAGCGAAAATTTCGAGCTCACGTCGAATACGTTTTTGAACTCGCGCCGCTCGACGGATCTCGGGACTAGATTCGGCGGTGGCAGCATGAGAAATAATTAATTCGCCGCTGCTTCGCCCGTTCGAAGGAGGCTGGAGGACACAGTGCCTCTCACCGGCCCTTTGAAATGATTTTGCAAGAGGTTCGAGCGAAATAACGAACCGCTATCTTTGAATTCTACGCCGTCCTTTGACGGATGGCTCATTTACCCGTCGCAAAAGAAATTAACCGGGCTAACGATGTTATCATAAACCCAGCTCATTCAGCGCTCTCCGCGAACGCGAATGCGCGATACCGCGAATGCGTGTTTTGTAAGACTCTAATTAAAGCTCAAAATAATGGCGAGCGTGCGATAATCTTCTCGAGAATCGTTGTGTTTCGTTCAATGAAAAAAAGATATGAACTCTCGTTATTATTCTAGTGGGTGGGAGAGACGGTTCGATTCTCTTTGCACTTGGAATATGCTCAAGGGCTTGGATGCTACTTACTACATCTCGCTAGCAGTATATCCGATCCTCCCTCGATCCCACTCCGGGGGTGTATTTTTCCCTGCTTCTTCCCACCAGACGTTTACTCAGCGAAAACAGAGGGGCGTGGCTGCGTAAACAGAATGCATTTAGACATTACCGACGATCGCGCCGGCAGCAGAGATATCGCGGAGATCCGTCTTTTGTGCAGCTCTCTGCCTCCATTACGTTCGTCCCCTTGTCCGTCTTCTGTTCTCTTCTTATTTCTTCGTCGCTTCTTCTTACCCGTCCCTCAACGAAATTTCTACACGCGGTGCTAATGAAGCAAACTCGTCGCTAGACGCGAGCAAAGAAAGGAGCAGCGTCGTGATCTCGAAAAATAACGAAGTACCTGCAAAGTGGCAGCGGAGGGTAAACGCGGTGTCTCGGTCGCGGCGCCGCTTTTCCGATTTTCACGGATCCTTCTTTTCCTTCTTAGTCACAGTCGGTTTATTCCGTGATTCACATGTTCCACGACAAACGGTTGGACAATTATCAACCTACTACTCATCTCCGGGCGTTCCCCTAAAAATTTATTCCTCCTCCCCCCCCCCCTCCTGCTCGAGTTACTGGGCTCAAATTGGCTGAGGTATACACACTCTTATAAATCCCCTAATGCTAGAAGAACGAAACCGGTGCCAGAGATCCGACGCGCCCGTCGTTCCAATCGCGTCACGTTCCGTCCCCGTGGACGCGATTAAATCGTCCGGAGTGAAATTTTTACGAGCCGCGCTGTGCCTGTTCGCGGATATCGCGAGTATACCGTGTGTTTTGCGGACTATCGGTCGAGGCTCGATTGGCTGAAAAAAAAACAAAACAAAACAAAACGCTGGAACTCTGCCAGAAAGTTTCCGGGGCCGCGAATTCTGGTCGACCTCGCCTCTCGTCCGTCTCCAAGAGATGGATTCTCCTCCCCCTTGGGACCTTTGGTACCGCGATGTAACTTCGCTGTCACGGCTTGCTGCGTTCCGCGTCGGCACGCCACACTGTTCTCTCGGTTCACTGGAGAAAAACGGCACTCGAGGAATATTTTCCTCGTGTCGCGTCGGGGAAGTAATAGACGCCCGTCTAATTCACCAAGGCTTAGGCGAATCACGAATTTCCAGGTCGGAAATAATACGTCGGAGGGTTAAATTCAACGCGCGAGGCCTCCGACCGGAAGACGAAGCCCGCGAGAGAACGTTGCTCGCGATTCCGCGCGCAATTTGGCGCGCCGCGGCGCGGATACGCGGATTCGGCCGGCGACGAAATTTCGGTTAACTGTGTCAGTCGTCGAAAGTAACGCCGAGGAACAAAACGGCGTAATTGGAGCGGTAATTGCCCCGGGCGATGGGACGGAGAAGGGAGAGAGGGTCGGAGCGAGAGCGAGAGAGGCGCGGAAGAAGCGAAATCAGCCGCGGTACCCGTCGCAATCATGGTAATTACTCGTGAGCATGTTCATTACAGCGGTGCTCTCTGTGCCCGTAGAGAAGGAGCGCCTAGGAGCGGTTAGATTTCGTCCCGCCTCATTGCATCCTGTATCCCGTCCCCATCCTCCCCGTTGCTGGCCAAAACGAGCATCGAGAATTTACGGCGTAGCGAACCCAGACAGGGACAACCTTATTCTTTGTGCATGCACCAGCGTGTGTATGTTATTCCGCTTGCGTAACGCGGGACTGTAATTAGGCAGCGTAATAACGGATTCGATTATTGTTACCGAGCGGAAGAGACCGGGCGAGATACAGGACGGCCGAGCGATGAGAGGTATTGATCGGCCGTTCCTCCTCTCCATGCGAGTGAATTCTTCTTTATACGGACAGACATACGGTTTGTTCCTATTGTAAAATTATAAATTAGCAGCGAAGCTAGCGTGCGTACGATTGGAAAACAACAATCCATGAACGACCGTCGCTCCGTGTACCTCGGGGACTGACGAATAGATACGCAACTCGAAGAAAAAAGAATTCCTCATTAATGAGGGATATTCGCGCCCGATAAATCGACACCGGTTATTTCGGTCGATAATGAAAAGCCAGTCACTTCCACGCGGACAGACGCAAAGAGTGCTTTTCCATTGATAACGTGGAAGCATTGGCGGCTGGTCCCGCGCGAGTTTCAACGCTCGAGCTTCCCCGCCCTTGTACAAGTACATTCTGGCGGTGGTGATTCCTCGGCGAGTTGAAACAGAGCTTCGACCTTATCCCGCTGCGAAAGTATCCGAGATATTAGCACAGCTCCGCGGCGTAACGAGCCGAGCTACGCCGCACGTAGCGCGGAGATACGTTACAATAGACGATGTTAGTTTTTAATTACACATTAAACATTTGCAGAACCGCCGGGATTCGCGTCGCTCGTCACGAACGCATTTCTCCCTTGATTCTCTCCCTTGTTTACATCATCCCCTAGACTCTTATCGCGTTCACCGTATTTTTTCCCCTATCGCAATTCTCCGCGGACCGCCGGCGGCTCCGATCGTCGAAAGCTTGTCCCGAACGGCGGTGAATCGAGATCCCTATTTTAGGGAGGAAATGGACCGGGGCACTTCGGACTCGAGGTTCTTTACATACGTGGGATCGATCGTTAACGCGTTCGCTTTGTCGAGACATCAAAGAAAGAATGAGGGGGGTATGTACAATTGGCGACAGAGCAGAGTAGATCCGTCGCGACGAGTTTCAGGAGAAAAATTCGACACGTCGCCGACGGATCATTTTGTTGAGCAGCTGCGAGTCGTGGGGCCCGCCCTGCCCAGGCGTGCAACAAGTTTTCCGGCCGGGCGAATCGATCGAGACGGCAGCGTTTTCTCCGCCTCCGGTCGCGCATCCAATGCCGAGAGAATCGATTCGCAGTGGCGCATAAATCGGAGTTTAAACGACGCTCATCGCCCCGTTTATAAAGCTGTAGCTTTGCCGCCTCGAAGTGGCCGCGCGTCGATTAACGGAATTCCTCGGCGGCGGCGTGGTGGCCGGTCGTGCGAATAAATTCACGAAGGGTCGTCGGATATCTCTCGGGGGTAAGCGGAAGGGGGCGACGCCAGATTCGGCGGAAATTGATTCGTCGGGTAACGGGTGAATCCGACGTTTAAGCAACGCGCATCCTTCGATCCACCGATGAAGAGAGTACGCGACGCGATACGACTTCGCTATGAATCAGCCTCCTAACGAGGATAACGCTCGATCCGTGGAAGCTGTTCTCCTCGTGAACTGGACAGAGCTCGAGGAAGCAAGAAAAGGGGGCAGGCGGCGTTTTCCTGGGTAAACACCTAGTGGATCGAGGAAACTTCTGCTCGGGATTTGTGGTACAGTTGATAAGCTTAAGCGGAGGCTGTTCGTCGGCGGTCCGGATAGGCTCAATTGATTGGGGTCGGCCGTCCAGCAAACAAATCCCTGTTCAATCCACTTTCTTCCAACCTGACTCGGGGGAGAGCGTCTCCCCAAATGTTGCCCACAAATTTCGACCGACCTCCGCCGAGGGGTCGTTACAAATAGCCAATTTCGCGAGGCCTTAAATCAACGGTAAAACGAGAATTTTATGAAATTTATCGTTGCCTCGCGTTATTAGGAATCGCGGCTCCAGCGTGCGTCTCGATTGCTGAACAGACTCATCAGAGGCCCTTGATTCGGTTGCCGAAATAGATTCGCGAAACGGTCGAAGCGCGTGGAGGGTAAACCCCTGAGCGAAGGGGCTCCAAGTGGGAAAGCAATTTTGCATTCCACCGGGGCGGGGGGGAGAGAAATTGGGAAATCGGCTGATTTGCATCGCTAATTACAAGGGGATCCAGACCTCCCCGAGAACTCGCAGAAGTTTAGTAATCCTCGACTAAGCAGCACCGCTGTTCAGAAATTATTAAGGAAGTATAATTCATTCGAACGGCAATGTTCGTCTTTTATTTCAAGATCGACGAATTCACCGCTTTGCTGTCAGACTTAAATCACTGCGCGCTCTTCGAATAAAACAATGACAAACGTTTCTGGCGGAGAAAGGCAACGGGGCGGCCGCGAACGATGCCAAAGCGTGCATCGCGCAAGGGGTATAAGAGGAGATCGTGGAAAAGGAATCAAGAGTCGAGCCGGCAAAAACGCTGCAGGCCAGTGAAACGAAATTTCTTGCTCGACTATGACAAAGTCGGCCGCCGCCGTCGAGGGTAAAGCGAGCGGAATTCCTCTCGCAATTAGCAACGCCCAGCGTATCCCGATAAAGTCAATTAACCAATCGGGTTAATGAAACACCCGCGGACGATTAGCCCTCGTTTCCTAGCGCGACGAGAATCGCGTTCGACGATAAAGGTGTAAACGTGACTAGCATTCCCCTGTCACAGCTATTTCCTCGTTTGTCACCATTAGACTTTGGCCAATGAATTGTGCAGAAAAAGTAATTATACATGTACCGCCTCGAGAGTTTCACGGTTGAGAGGTTTTCAATCTATTCTGGACGAACTTGAAATTACCGAGGGGGCACGCGAGAAGCGCTCGAGTATTTGTCAGACGAAACGATTAAAAGTTTAAGAAAAGTATTCGAGTAATTACCGAAGAAAATCGGTATCCAGCCGCGTGCCGGCGCGGCGAGCAAAGTTAATTGCTTCCATAGGTTTTGCGGCCATCAAACGTTGCGGACAGACAAGATACTCCGTTGTATGCACGTCCAGCCGTCGTAACTTCCGGCCCCTGTTCCGCGAGAAAACTTTCTGAAAAGGGCCCCGCCGAGACGCTCCCCGTGCATCGTTCTACTTGCGTTCTAAGCAATTAGCCGCTAATTAATCAACCGTTCGTCGAACCTTCGTCTCGCCGACTTCGCGGTACTCGCTTCCCTCGCGATCGCATCAAAGATCCGTCACGCCATTATCGACTATGAGGATGTTAGTTGTTCAAAGTTGACAATGGACGAGAAAATAAATTGCAACGGGACCGCTGCGCGGTTAGCTCCTCTATCGGCGCGGAGACTTCTCAGTTTCCCTCGTCCGCGGACCTTTACGGGGAACCACGAATAGCTCGTAAGTTCGCTGAAGCCCTCTCTTCTATGAATATCTCTCCGGGGCCAGACAACGCGATGCGCGCGCGAAGGAGAGTGCACCGGCCTTGCCGCAGACACGGTGACGCGCCCGAGGGCACTGCACTCCACCGTCTTTCGAGAACCAATATTGTCACACTCTCCGGCTTTCCCGGTGGCCTCAAAGTCCCCGGCATTTCCTCGTTCCTCCGCGAAGTTGGCCGGAAACGACGATTTCGTCGTCGGTTTCGGTGCTCGATCGGGCCGCGTCGGAAAGAGCGTCCGAGTTACATTCGACGTCCGTGTCTGGCGCTCGACGTTGCGTTGCGCTGCTGAAAATTGATGCAACCACCGGGCAACTTTACGAAAAGCTACCGCTCTCCGTCGCCGAGCTTCTTCAGATCCGTTTCACAGGGCCAACTAAAGGCGGCCGCTAGACTTCTTCGTGCACCCTCGCTAATCAACTCCCTCGGGTAAATTATCTCTCTATCCCTCTCCGTTTCTGCCGTCCACGAAGAGATGAAAAGCTCTCGTCCATTGTTCTCGAGGGCAATTAAGATTTCATTTTTTTTAGAACGGTCTTATTCCCACTTATAATTATCGAACCCTTCGAGGGACGGAGCGCGGCCTTCCTTTGAGCGGACCTCAGAACGAAACGCTTGGAACGCGGGAGAAGCGGGTGACCGGCCGTTTCGCGAGGCGCAAAATAAATTGGCGAAACGGGCAGCACAGTTGGCGCGGATGTAATAATTACACGCTGGCCGACAACGCGAAATGATTTTCGTTACTTCGCTGGCGTCGATGTTTATGCGAATTAAATGTAAATGTATAGAATGGAGAATTGCAATTAGTCAACTCATTAAGCGATGTTATTATTTCACGTACGCGAAACTATACAATTTCAGCATATAATTACCCTCCACCCGATCCCGCCCGGCCACCCCACTTTTGGCCGACCGTACGAACGCGTTAATCGTTCCTACCATGATTTCGATTCGTCATCGAACCAACGGCACACCGGAATTCGCGTAAATAATCCGCGCTCTATTGCGCTACGCCCAATCGTTCATTACCGTGCGTTTTAATAATTGTCACAGCGCGATTCGTCTGTCATTGATTGACAAGGCTTTAAGGTGCTCTACTCTGTACCCTCCTCTACGGGCCAAATGCTTCGCGCTACAGGACTCGTTCAATACGTGGTCCCGGTGTTTTCCGAGGGGTATATAAAGCGAGACACGCTGGATGGTCTCGTTTGATGTCTGCCCGCTCCCCGACGATAAGCGGAACGGGGTAGCGGAAACGTGCACGCGCGGTCTATCGCATTCGGGTCGGAACGACGCCCCTGGCGACAGTTCAACGAGAAAAGACACCCCCGTTCCTCGCGCTCCTCGTTAGCGACGATGCGGGTTCAAACATTCAATATTCGTTTAATATTATATGCATAAATCCGTTAACGAACGAGCTTCGTTATTCGCCGGACGGGCTTTGATCCTCGGCCAACCGTGCGTCGAGCACGGCGAATCAAACATTTCCTCATACTTGTCGATTGAAGCTTGCCGCCGTCCTCGCGGTATTCAGAAAGCGACAGCGAATCCTACACGCGCAACAGAAGCTTCTGACCTCTCCGCGACCCTCTTGGTCGCTTATCACGTGCACCACGCGCGGAACGAGAGCCGTTCCCTCGTGAGATAATGTGGGAGTGGCCGATGAGGAGGAGACGAAAGGGAACGAGGATTCGTTGCGGGACAAAGCGAGCCGCGACGACGGAGGGTGGCTTAACGCGGAGATACTTTGTTTTATAAGTGTGTCCCCCCGCATGTCTAGATTAGATAGAACTATTGTTCGCGTGTATTTGGAGGCGTGCAGTCCGTGCCCTGTCGTGCTTGATTACATCTCATAGATCAGGCTGGAAAAGAGATTATTGCCTCCGCCTGTTCAGCCATGTAATTAAAAATCAGCCTGCAGGGAATCTGTGAACGCGCTTAATGTTGAAAGCATGGTAAATTGCAGTCGTTTAAACTTTAAGCGACGAGCAGTTGCATAAGCTCCGCGTATCTTATCGAAGCCGTAATACAGTCTTCCGCGAGGCGAGTCACGATAATTGCCGCAGCGAGATGAATTAGCGTGGGCGAGCGAGAGATATTGAATTAAAAGGCTGAGAGACGGTATTGGCCGGCCCCTGGTTCGCGTTTATCTTAATTCGTCGAACGGCTAAAAGGAAAGGGGGGAGAGAAAATGTCACCCCCGCCCCGTGGAACTAGCTATTTCTCGAAAGTTCGCTTGCGAAGGCGATCCCATTAAGTCGTCGACCAGTTTATTGGAATCGAATTAAGGAAATCTCTTCTGCGGCAGAGACGACGGAGGACGAGGCCGTCGGGAAGCTTCGTTTCTCCTACATACGTCCGTGCACATGCCATTTTCATGTCTCTATTAATAATTGAGATCTACCGTTAGGCGAGCCCCGCTTCAAAATCGTTTCCACCGTAAACGGAATATAATCAAAGAAACACAATCGAGATTGTATTGTACAATTGAAATTGTATTTCTCCGGAATCGCCGGAGCTTCACGAAACTTTGCGAGCTGTCAGTAAAGGGATTATTAGCATCGAGCTTCTCCCGCGCCCGTCATCTCGAGGAGCTAATTATTAGCGATCCCGATTTGACCACGATTTCCGAGGAGAACCGGCTCCCATCAGATACCGTTCATTCTACTAAAGGCGCATCGTTACATACGCCTCGCGAGCTCACAGCCTCCCATTCACTGAGCCAGATATATATAGAGAGAGAGAGAGAGAGAGAGAGAGAGAGAGAAAGAGCAACGAAGAAAAGCGGGATGGGCAGAAAAAGAGAGGTCTCTTTGTGCTTGCAACGAAGCTCGTGCCGCGACCAATCGGTGATACAAAAACTGAACGCCTTCGAGAGCTTCCTGCTCCGTCGTTGCAACTTTTCTACCCGCGCGGACCGAAGGCTTGAATCGCTGATTGTCCCCAGCGCGAGCCAGTCTTTCAATGAAATAATGGATAGGAATAACGCTCCCTCGACCTGAAATCAGATTGCACGGATCCTCGAATGCTAGCAGGGGAAAGCTTGGAGCCCGTTGATCGACTGTGACTGCTGTGTAAATTTCAACCGCTTCCCTTTCTAGTTCCCTCTCTCTCTCTCTCTCTTTCCCTTCGTTTCGATCCAGTCGAGCTGCCTCTAGTCCCGGATATAAATTATCGCCTAGCACGAGACGGGATGCTGTTTTATGGGCTGAGGCTGCAGAGTACACGCGCGTGGTGTACGCTGGAGAATTATTTCAGTACTCGAAGACGAGCTTTATTGGAAGCGTCGATGAGTTCAGAAACTGCGAATTAGAAAAGAATCCTATGAATCACGATATTCTGTCATTCTCCTTTGATTACTCGCGGGATTACTTTCAATGGAGGATCGGCGATAGGAAAGAAGTTCAGATTGGAAGGAAGTTCTACCCTTGCTCTATACTATTTTTATGTTGCCCCAGTCGGAACGACTCGCATGAAGAAGATAGAACGGGACGACACGGGATGCGAAAATTGTGATATTCAGCGGACAGGGAATTATGCGAAAGTTGTTTTAATTCCCTGCGAACAAGGGACGGAAAGGGAAAGGCGGCGATATTCTTAATAGCGAGCCACGGCAAAATAAGGGGAACTACAAGCGCGAAAATTATTCCCGTCGGTGCGCCAACGTTTCAATTAGTCTGCATCGAGAAATGTTCTCGCTATAATACATTAGCAAATTAATCGATGGCAGAGAGCACGGCCGCCGCCTTTCTCTTTGGATGGCAATTTAAAACTACGTTTAATTAAATTAACACCGTGATTCGCAACCGGAGGTCCGCTATATAATTTCGTTTCTCCGTCGGGCACGAGGCGGGGCGAAATTTTGTTCCTCTCGTTCGAAGCCGGGGACACTTTATTTTTTTTATCGTGCCGCCTATCGTTATTAAAATTCACCTGAAAAGCATTTCGAACAATGCGAGGAACAATGGACGCGGAACTCTCTCTCTCTCCCTCTCTCTCTCTCTCTCTCTCTCTCTCTCTTTCTCTCTCTTTTATTCGGTCGATGAAGATATCGAAAATTTCTCCTTATTGTTTCCCACCTTTACACACGAAAGAAACACGGCTGTACGAAGTTACCAAGAGTTCATTAAGCGTTCGAAGATTCGTCGCAATGGAGCCCTGGATCTCATCGATTCTTTCGACTTCTGGGAGGGATTAAATTGGGTGGCTGAATCTGGTTTTGTTCCGCACGCCGTCCTACAATCTTTGCTACCCCTGAAAGCATGTTTCCTCCTCCGTGTCGAGTAGTATCGAGAATAACGAGCGGAATACGCGGGAATGGCACAATGACGGACGGTTGAGGTCGGTATCCACTTGAGAGTAAAGCTCTTGCCGGTCGCTCTCCAGAGCGAGCAATTTCTCGCAAATTGATATCGCCTCGAAAGTAACTGTCGAAGAGCGGTAGTCGACTGTCCGAGAGTGGCTCGTCTCGTGATCCGCTCTCAAGTATAGATAAAATTACAGTATAATTGTCCAACGTAATCGACTCGAACTACCTACGAAACTTTCAAAATTGCCCGTGCAATCGCAACTGCACTAGATTTCCGCTTGTCCATGTTCACTCTTTCGCTATTCGGAGGAAAGTACAGAAAGTCGGACAAAACGCATAGCGAAAGCTGTTCTTCTATTTAGAAATCTGGCAAGCGCATGTCCATGCAATCCTTGCATGAGAAGCAGGAGTGGACGACTCTCAAGTGGAATACGGTTTTGAAAGTTCTACGGGACAGTAAATTCTCGGAGAGTCTGCTAGTGGCTGCGCGAGAATCAAAACTCTGGGACTTGCTCTCAAGTGGACACACAGCCGAAAGTAACACGGACGAGATTCTCTCAAGTGGATGCTTAGCTTTAAAGACGGTATCGGTGATCGGTCGACGCGTCCGTGACGGCATTAACGACAGCCCTCAGGCGTTGACTCTCTCGGCCGAGCTGCGTTCGAAGAGCGAGGAAAGCATCGAATCGTCTGTCATATCCGTTCGCGGCGTCTACACGCGCGACTGGATATGCGCTTACGATGAAAGACGGCTTAAAAAGAGAGAAATAGGAGAGCGTTCGTTCGAACTTACCTCACCTTATCGCCGCAAAGGAAAGTTGCGAGAGGCGAGGGGCGGCAGCCGCTTCAAAATCCACTGTAAATACGCGCGAGAAACTCTCCCCCTTTCGGCGAACGCTCCCCTTTGACGCGGCGTGTACGGGGCGGAAGTTTTGCGGGGAAAAAGCGCGACGCGGTTCTGATTGCGTGAAAAAGCTGCAGCCTCGGTGAATGTCTAGAAAATAAATAACTTCTGCCTATTTTATAAGTCGAGCTTACACGCCGTGAACTAAGCGTTCGACTAACTCTAAATACGACGCGTTTCTGAAACGGTACGGTATCCCGCCTTTGAATGTTTCAATACAGTCGTTCCTTTCTCCGAATGTAAAGCCACCGGTGTACATCGCGGTCGGCGGAGCTGATAAAATGAAACGCGGCGAATCGAAGCGTGAAGCGGGGAGACAAGAGCTACGTCATCCGTGCAGAAATATTTCGAAACAGAGGAGGCGAAAAAATTCGCGAAAACGTGGCCGAGTGCTGGCGGTGCTATTTATTCAATTTCCGATCGGCGCAGATGGTGCGCGGCTTAACAGACGACTCACAAATGTGATCAATGCTATTAAGACGCTCGAATTAACGCTCTTCCCACACGTTCTTAGCCCATTCATTAAAAAAGAAAAAAACTACGACGGTACCATCGCCTGAAGCAGGAAAAAAGATGCGAAGAGGGGAATACAGCTCGCGCTTGATGAAATCCGTAAAAAAAAAGTAGCCGCGGAAAATGGAACGGTTCCGGGGGTGAACGGCCGATGATGATTTGTGATGCTTTTTTCCGCGAGTTCAGCTCGAATCGCGTGACGAAGGGACCCCTCCCGCTGTCGAGCTGGCGACCATATAAAACTTAAAGCAACGGCCTGTTCAATTCGTGGTCGGAAGGAAAAAAAGAGACGGGATTGACCCGTGCCACGTTGAATTATAGATCAGGCCATTAGTCCGCGCGGGAGGAATTTTTATATTTTTTACGAGCGTTCGTTTCGCTGTCTGCTCCCTCCATAGCTCCGTATCTTTCCGCGAATAACAATCTCTGATACGCGAGAGACGCTTTGGAAGGACGTTTACCACACGTCCGCGGTATAAAAAAGCGTCTCGCGATATTTCGGCGGTGAATAACGCGGCGGCTTCTCGAAAGCACGATTTTACGAGCGCATCGCTCTTCTTCCGCAACTTTCCTCCGTTGGAAGAGCAACGGAGGGCGAAGGGGAATAGGCGGTGCCGCGGGAGAGAGGAGAGACGCTCCAACGCGGAATTGTTCTGACCACGAGGCAAACACCGGCAGGGGGTTTGTCTCCCGGGTGTGATAATTTATTTCCTTTACAATTCCGTCAGTACAATGCGCGGGTTAAAATATTGCCCGACCTTTATAACCGCGCGCATCCCACCCCCGCCCGTTCCATTTCTTTCTTCCCGGCGGAAGAAGCGAGACAGGGGACAGGAGTGTTCGTTCTCGTCCAGCGTCCAACGTCGTCGGACTACTGTGCCCTATTCAAACGTTCTCCATTTGTGGATCGCGTGTTCGAGAGGAATTTAACGTTCGCGCGCATTTTCCTTTCTTTTCGTGAAAATTCCAAGACAAAAGAGGGCGGTTGGTCGTGTTTTAAAAGATGCCCCCCGGGTGTCGTCCCGCGTAACTTCGCGACGCGTCGCGTCGTCTTTCAGGAAAATAAAGACTGTCCGAGGGAGCGTAGGATAGAGAAGCGTATTGCGGATGAAACTTGACGTAAGTCTCCGCCGAGTCTCTGGCATTAATAACGTGAAAAAATAAAAGGAAGCGCCGGTGCAGCGTGACACCGCCAGGCTGTCCTCTTCCTATCAGCTAAGTTTTAAACGAGATATCGTTTGAAGCCCTTTTCTTGAAATCGATGGCGACTGGTTGTAACAATTCGAACTTCTCCCCTTTACCCGCGGTCGAGAGAGAAACGGGACGCGGGAATGAAGTGTCCTCCATCAACGTGACTGAGATTCTCCTCCTTCATCCCTGACATTTGCCCCGAAGAGGAAAACACAGGCGGGGCGTGATCATTTCTTCGTGCTCTATCCTCGCTACACGTTTCTAGCGTGCGATGAAGAATGTACAAGATTTAGCGTAGCGTCGAGGAAAATGAAACATTCGCTCGGAGAGTGTACGTGATTTGTACGCGTTCGAAAGCTTCCGCATTCAAGAGAATTATTATTTGGAATGCGAACGCGTTACGAGACGAGGGAACGAAGGGACAGAAACGATCGCGAACGAAGGCGATGACTGTAATCTTCCGGTACAGAGGCGAGATAAACGAGGAATAATAGCGCAGGTCGTCGTCGCGCGGAATGCGAGATGCGACCAGAGGGGCATAGAATAAGGGAGCTGCTATTTCCTATTTCTGAAAAAGAAGAAGAAAATTGACGAGGGCATAGTTCTCTCCTCGCGTGTTGGATAGAAGTTCGATCAACTTATTTGGAATCCTACTCGTGGGTAGATTATGCGATTCCATTATTTTATGGATCACGTTCATTCGCGGATGATCCAATTTTCGAAAGCGTCGGATGGTTGGCGAACGGTGCCCGTCGTTATCGTTACTTTCCGACCCGCGCGCTCAAAACTTCGAGCCCCGACGAAATTCATAGCTTCCCGTTTCTCCCCCGACGACGCTTTCGTGAATTTTGAATGGTGTGTACGGAACGGTAACAATGCGCTCGATAATGATAACGCGAAGCTATCGCGAGCTACGGCGAGAGGAGATGAAAACGGAGATGAGAGTCCTAAAGCGGAGATTGTTTCATCGCTAGACAAAGTGTACCGCGTGTACAGACGCTGCGGAAAGTTTCGTCCACTCCCTCCTATCCTACACTCCTGCATTTTACGAACCCGTTCGATCTCGAGGGAATCCAGTCTTTCCTATGAAACGAGCGCAAAGGCTGGGGGACAGATGAATTTATTCATTCGCGGCATCGATCCCCGATCAACTATAACATTCACGGGACATCGAGGCAACTGATTGTTTCTCTGATTCGCTGTCCACCGCCGCGGTGACGATCAGTGGTCCCGCTAATTTACGCCTACGTTCGTGCTAATGGGACGGGTTTTTCGCGCGAACAACGAGCAACCCCGCGAGCGTAAGCCGACTTGGCCTGCAACGAAAATAGGACGATTGGACGCAGCAGCCACTTCAGCCGACGGGGTTATTTCGGAGGCGACCGTTCCAGGGGATGGTTCCGCGTGCTTGTTTTCAGACGCACGCCGCTTCTACGGCCTAGCAGCTGCTCCGCGCAATTCTAGTTATCGCGCGGCCGGGAAAACGTGGGGTCGGCAGTTTCCTGCGAAATGCAGCGACACGGTCCGCGGGATTAAGGGGAGAGTCGAGCGGAACAGAAATTCAGCGTGATCGAGGCAACCACTCACGACATTTTCCTTTATTTTATTAATTTTTTGAATGTACTCCGGGCGTAGCGATCGCTTCGACAGGCCGGCAATTCGTCGAAATATTCTCGCGAAGCGTGTTGTACAATTCAATTACGGGAAATTTGCTGGTCGCGAACCGCGCGAGAAATGGCGCTCGATAAATGTATCGGCTACGTGCATCGACTCCCGATACGCTTTACTTTTAATTGATCGCCAAAAATAAGCGTGAACCATTGATTTTTCTACGTCGCGTCACGGTTCACGCGCGACGAGGGCCGGGTACAGGAACGAACGCCTGTGCCCTCGACGAACGGCCGAAACGAATTTCGGACACGCTAATTAAGCTTCGCACGCCGCGTTAAGTTATTATCTTTCCGCCTCGCGGCAACGTTTGCCGTTCATTTTCTACAGGAAAAAGCACACAATGACACGGAGGTTGTTCCGTAAAAAGCACACTCCACCCCGAGCGAGCAGTTTTGTTCCTAAAATTGAATTTTCCGATCGATGCTGCTCCGAAGATAGAAGTAATTTCGCCCGCGTCCGGGCTCCGGTAATGTCACATGGAGAACGTAAAAATATGATTGAATGACGACCACCCTTCTAGCTGGATCACGTTTAATTTTCCGATTCGCAATTCTCCACCCACGCCGCGAGGCTTGTGCTCTTGGTTACGGGACCATTTATCTGCAGGCGTACGAATTCCTTTGGACATTGCACGCCCGGTTAAATTTGTCAGAACGTAGCCGTGCAACGCAGCGTGACAGTCCGGTCGCCTGTTTGCGTTGCAAATTTTCAAATCGATGCATCCAAGTTTCCAAGGATCATTCTCTTTCGGCGTGACACAGGATGAGCGTAATTTTCTTCTTCGGACGTACGCGCTCAATTTCCCCGCAAAAAAAAAAAAAAAGATAACATAGATACTATCGGTTTTCCAGCGGAAATAACGCTAATGAAAGTTTGATACAACTACTCCGTGGGTAAAACAACTTTGCTGCTTGCGCGATGCTTTTCTTTTCCACGTAAATTTGATTTCCCGTCGACGATATTAACTTAGCTCTCCCTCGGGAGGAGCGAACGAGACGGCTCGCGGCGGCCGGGTGGAAATCTGCATAGTGCACTTTAACATTCGGCGAACGCTGGAAAATAAACCAATTCCCGAGTTCGAGCCCGTTGATGCTGGATGCATTATTAGCGGTAGCAAGGGGCGTTGTTGTTGCGAGCATCGTTAATGCGACCGAGGGAAACGAGAGTTTCAGCGCGGATATTGAACCCTCGGCGAGTCGCTAAGATACAAAGAATTATGTTTTTAAAAAAAGGCGATCCTCGTCCGCGTCCTCGTCGCGAACCGAATATTCGACGGCGCGTCTCAAATGCTCGGCGCTACGGACGTGGCGTGCCGCTAGCTTGAAAATTTATCCCTCTGATCGGAATATTCTGAACGCGGTCGATACATTAGCAAGATGAACCTGTCGAAAGGCGATAGCTGTGGCCCGAACTGCAACGCAACTTCACCGATTGCCTGGCCAACCGTGAAACCCACTCGGCCAGCTTTATTGCCCCGCCGGCGAAGCTCGCCGGTACAGAGCTCGCGAATCCCCTTTCGAGAGCGGTCCTCGCCGCGGAAACTTCGCCGAGAGGCGCGGAACGTTGAACGGTCAGAAGCCGGTATTCCGGGGGCGATAGCGGAGAGAAGAGAGCTACTTTCCACGAGGAGTTTGGCCGGCCAGGGCCTTCTCCATTCAGCCCGCCCGTTTCTCCACGCGACGGGTGTATATGTATAATACATGGGTGCGAGCCTTGCACTTTGCCGCGGATTGCGGGTCATTCCGTTTTCTTAGCTCTCCGCCGCTCTGCGCGTTGCTTCTTCGCCCCGTACTTTCCACCGCAACGGAACGCAGAACTCGTTTCCTTCCCCGGGGGGAAAGGCATTATCAGGACTTTTCCCATAAAGGTTACGCTTTTCGACCGGCGCGGTGGTTCCGTTTCCCTGCTGGAAATACCAGAACTCTCTCTCTCTCTCTCACTCCAGGTCGTCGGTCGCCAAGTTACCCCCGATGCCGTAACGAGTTCCCGAGATCGTCGCTCGAAGTGTCGCGAGCAACTTCTATCCGAAAGCCAGGGATGACCGTGTTCTCCGTCGCTCGTCCGCGTATCTCGGTCTCGACGCGAGACTTCTCGCCGGCGACGTTTTCGGATCCTCAGGGGTGAACCGTCGCGCGTCAAAGTGTCGAAGGGGAACCGTGCGCACAGGGGGTCGTTTCTAAAAGTCTCGCAGTTAATATAGATCCCAGCGACGTGTGTCTCTGAGGCAGCGTAGAAGCGTAAACGCGGGGTTGTATCTCTGCACAACGCGCGGAACACAATGCCCGCTACGCGAGCTGCGGAGCGTAAGGTCGGGGCGTCGGTAATGAAATCGCACGGTGCTCGCTGGTAATGACGACCCCGGGGCGTCTCGACGCTTACCATTCTCGCGATAACGACGCGCAGTGAAACGAAGCGAGTTCACGGATCCGCTTAAAACGCGCGAAAACCGAGACGTAATGGAATTTTCGTTATCGTCGAACTGGGTAGCGGTCCGGGGATCAGCCTCGAATTTTAACGACTCGCGATCCCGAAGGAATGATCCGAAGTAAACGTGTACGATACGTTTCACCGACTTAGCGTTAACTTCCGAATTACGCGAAAGCGCAGCGCGAGCAGTGTATAAATTTCCAGCCGCTTTCCCGAACAATAATTTAGCGGTGTCCCGCGACGCCAGGACGGGATGATTGTTACACAGGTCACGGCCGATCGTCAGCTATCCTCGTTACGATTCCACCCGCGTCGGCAATCGCAGTAAGTTCCGAATGTCGTAAGTATATATCGCGATACTTTATCGCGGTTTCGCGATAGTATTTTTACGACCTCTTCCCATTAGCGTCCATAGTAACCTATTCGAACGTTCTCTGCTTTTTAAACGCGAAACACTTTTTAGTATCGTATAATAACGTGGTAAACGCCTTCGATAAACTTCACCGGTGGCCAAGTGAAACTCTCGATGGAACATTTCTGCGCGATGGACTAAATGAAATCTAGCTGAGCGACGAAGTACAATTTGTACCAGGAAACTCTACTTCTCTGAATACCAGGGGAAGCTTAAGAATTTCTACAGCCCAAAGACTTAAGTGCCCTTAAATCGGGTTTCGCTTGTCTCAAACTTTTCCGATTGCTTTTAAATAGTGGATTGTCGGCGCGGACAGACGGAATTATGTTTAACTCCACTTTCATTCGCGATGGCCGAATGTCCGAATAGAAAGGAACGGGACCGATCCGCACGGCGAATGAAATTCCTCCCTAATATTTTGCGAAACAGTATGCGCGGGTATTCCAAACGTTCGATAGCCCCCTTTTAATAGCACCCGTTGTAGAGAACCGCTGTTTTACGACGCGCCAAGCTGGGTGCATTCTCGAAAGTCTCGAAATACCCTCGGTGCTCGCGACGCTCGGAACAAGCGCGCACGACCGGCTTTCAAGCTCTCGCTCGCAGCCTCCGCTATCGTTAGCAGACACCGGGGGTACGGTCATTGTTGGCGGAAAACGTCGGGACACAATGGAGTATACCAGCGACAGCGTGCTGCTAATCGTGCACGGAGTATCAGTTTATCCACGGGTCAACAAAAGTAGCCGCGGCCGGCGTCGGAACTCTCGCGTTTACCACCCGCGATCCTTCTCGGCGTACACGCGGCTGCCGAGGCTGATATCGCGATAAGCGAAAACAGCCACGGGCTGAAAGTGTTAACAGACACTTCCGCCTATTCTACGAAATAGATCCTCTGGAACGACTGGCCGGTGGACAGCTCCGGATGAAAGGGTTCCCGGCCGGACGATTCGGGTGCTCGTGAACTGACCGGCCTTGACATCAATTTCGCGAGCGTTACGATCGGCCTCCCGCCGCGGAAGGGATCGATTCGAGCGGTCGAAACGATTTGTCCGCCTTGTCCTCGTGATCGGGTCGCCTCCGGCAGAGAGACGTGACAGCGACTCGTCAAACGGACGACACACGGATGGCCCCGATCCGTTCGACGTGAATGGGAGTTTCGTTTCTCTGGTCGGCTACTTGCAGGAATCATTAGCAGGACTTGATATCGAGTGCATTGCCTTCTTCCCCTCGAATCCAGATTCGTTTCGTCGTTGCCGGAAATTTGTCCGAGATGAAATCATGGAATTGTCAGGGAAGAGGGGGAAGCCGTTTACGGGTCTACATCGAATAGATTGGAATTATTAAAATATCGGGAGACTTGATGGCGAGGACGATGCGGCAGGGGCTTGGGTCCAATAAATTTTCAATGGCCCGACTCTTGAGGCTCTTTCGTAGGGGGATGGTGCTGGTAAACCAAAGAATCGAAGGAGACCCGGGCCCTGATTACCATCGTATTAGATTTTCGATGAGAGGGAGACTGCTCCGCGTTGAAAAGTTCTCCCATCGGACGCCGAATAATGAAACTTTTCCTCCATCTCGGCTGAAATTTCTTCTCGAACGTATTCCGTTAAGCGACAAGCTGCCGCTGCGTCTTGCCGCCTGCAGAAACACGAAAAAATCGATACAGTCCGATAGCGTTAAAAAGCAAGTAACTCCGTTCGATTCGGTGGATGAACAATCTGTCGAGTCGCCGGGGCTCTTGTTGGCCGTTTTTTTTGCTGGCTCTGTCCACTGCGCGACTGTTAAAAAACATTTATCGCGTCCCGTTCGGGTGTTACGCCGATGCTACACACGGGGATGATCGCGCGGTCCCCGACACGAGTGCAAATATCCGTTCCGCTGGTGGCGCGCAAATTTTTCTCACGTATTCCCCGGCAAATCCGTGTTCGCCGGAAAACAATGTTCGCATCTGCTGGTAGCTCACCGTTTGCCAAACTATCTCGATTCCTATAACGTGTAATACTCGCGGCACTTCGCATACGCTCTCATCGTTCCACTTGTTTCCGCGTTTCACACTTTTCGCCGCGCGAAACCGATGGATCCGCTGTCACGCGGCACCAGAACAATTCTTGGCACTTGACAAACGGCGAGCAGCGTGTAATTGTCCTCGCGGCGTTCCACGCTCCGTTCGTTTCTCGCGCGGAAAGATCGGCGGGCGCGATTTGAAACGAAACACCGATACGCGTTTCGCGCGACGCGTGTCACCGTAAAGCGTCGCCGGTTTGAAAAAGAAACGTGTGCACCAAAGGAACTGGGATTTTCAAACCATTTCGCGAATAAATTTCAGTCGCTTCGCTCGCGACACGCTTAGCCGAAATGAAGATTTCCGAGATCGAACGGCCGGCGAGATTCACGACTGCGAGATAAGTCTCGGCGGAGCCGGCTGTTAGAAATTGGAACTCGGTTCGATCACGCTCGATACCATAACATTCGTTTCCATTTGGAAGTTTGATTCTTGATCGTGCGCTCGGTGCAGAGTGAGTGGAAAGCCTCAACGCCTTTGCCAGGTGTAAAATACGGCCCGATGTTCCGCGGCGAGAAATTCGTATTCCGACGCATCGCTTACAGCCATTCCCTCTAATTTCAGATTGTACTCTATTTCGGTTAACTTAATTATCCCCCCCCCCCTCCCGGCCATTTGAGAAGGTTAATTCGGCTTGGCAATCACGAGGAATTTACGGTCGGCGCCTGTGCACGCTTCGCGACTATCCGGAGGTGTTAACTGCGTTAACTCGAAGAAACTTGTAAATGCAATTTATACGCTGCGTTTTGCGTGGCGCGATCCACCGCGCCGGGTTAATCTCTCCGTTTACCGGAGCGATCAGGAGGAACCCGACGGATTCCTTCCGTCCGCGGTGCGCCGGATCTCGCGAAAACACCTCGTAGAACGGTGAGCACGGTTTCTCTGTACTTATCGAGGGTAATAATTCCGGGCTACCGTGGAAGATTCTGAGAACCGCCCGTAGGCACCGCGAAACATCGAGACGGAGATTTCCCCTATCGGGGGCGAAGCTCGAAGGATCCCGCGAGTAATTGGGAGATATCCGCTGACCTACTTGTCGTCCCGAGGTTCCGCGTAAATTGAGCCTGACTGCGCATTAATTGATCGCTGGGAGGCTGATTGCTCCTGGAGATTCCGACCAAAGACCATCCGACTGTTTCCACCTGGTGGCTACAACCCGACCGTCCGACCGTTAACCGATAAACGTCTTTCGGTTGTTTCAAGTGTGTGTCTCGCCTCGCGGGAAGCCCGAACGGTTTGTCGCGTCGCGAGCCCTCCGCACGGCGTGAAACTGAAACGAACCGCGGGAGTAGCCTCTGCTGCACGTTGGATCGTCGCGGGACGCGAGTAATTTCGTTATTATCCGGGCTTAAATGTTCATCGGAACGTTACAAGTTTCGACGAAGTTACCGATATCCGAACCGCGCCGCGGCGGAAGTTGCAGTCGCCGAACTGGTCTACCTAGTTCCGAAGTTCTGCTGTGTGCAGCAGTAAACCGCAGCCCGCGGCACGGGGGAGCTGGCTTGTAATTAATGGAAAAATGGCCGAGAATGATTTGTAGGTGAAAGTTACGTACCACGGTGTTATTTTACATGGAGTATCTCGACTCGTCGCAAGTGTCTTTTAGCACGGAGACGTTCCGTACTGCCGATTCGCGAATCGATCTGGCATTTCGTTCAGGTGCCCCTCGCGTCGCTCTAATTTTTCCCTTTGAACGTTCGACGAGCGCTAAAGCGAACAAGGGAGGATACCATTGAACAGTGCTAAATAGGCGAAGCGAAATCTACCCGAGAGAGCTGTGGTCCATTAAAATTTACCCGGCTGCCCGATCGGTCGAGGCGAATGATCAAAATTCGTCGGCCACCTCCCGCCCCTCCCCATCGATATGGAATTAGCGCTCGATGCTTTTACGGACGAGTTCGCGGATGAACCCTGCCGCGGAAACTCTTTTATTTCGCGCAATACGACGTTGATGATTCGAGGACGGTAATGGGTCTCGGCCGATTCCAGCCCGGGGCGACGTAATCGATAGCGAGACAGAGCCCATTCTTTCCATTCCTTCATTACCGGGGAATCCACAAAGGGGATCCGTCGCGTCATTAACATCGAAACAAGACGAGTCTCATGAATAAATTCCGCGAGAACGAGCCCTCCGCCCCGTCTCTGTTCCGCGAGCGCGTCGCGCGCTTGTTAAACGCCTTTGTCAAGGGACTGCCGTTTTCGACGAGACGCTTTTTACGTTTGCGAAAGCCTAGTGCCTCCGCGAGATCAACGTCTCTTCTTTTTACCCCGCGGCGAATTCTCTACGGACTCTAGTTATTGATATTTCTCACTTATTGTCGCTCGCTCTTGGAGGACACGTCTTAACTGGGGAAGCCCACGAATTCCGTAACGCCCAAATACCATTTAGCTCGAGCCCCGTTTAAACGGCGATCTCTCGCGAACAATGCTACCGGGCCATCGCGAACGCCGTTCGCTGTAATTGCGTCCGTTATAAGTCGCGGTGGCGTCTGGTGGTAAGGGCGAAAACACGGGGGAAGATCCCGGCGAGAATTTAACGAGAACACGAAAGCGGCGGCGGGGAATCCTTCGGCTTGCACTCCAAGAACACGCGACCCTTTCCCCGCTCGGCCCGACCGCGATACGCGTTCCCGATGATTCCGATAAGCTTCCCTTAACGAAAGCTGCATCAGCGTCTTACGCGTTCTGTTCCGTCTTCGAGTTTTCGACCCGTTTTCGTTATCTCTGCGCGAGCTTGCCAGATGTGGCTCGTTCGATTCGTCTTAAGTGAAAGATTGGACAGACAGGCGTGTAATCGTGCGAACCGGCAAGGTAAGATTAAGAGGATCAGATTCGAGCGCGAGTGCATTAAATTCATTAGGCGAGTCGCGCGCTGATTGGCTCGGAGGAGTAGTTGAAACACAAGAGTAATAATATCTTGAAACATCTGCCGTGGGAGGTTGAGCGTGGGATCGAGCCGCTAGCGTAAGGAGCACCCTATTATTTCTGTCGCTCCTTAGGCCCGCCCGTATTTTTCTCTTTTATGAATCCATTCGGCCGAGCGTGGCCACATTTTTTTCCAGAGGGAGAAGTTTCAGCCAGCGTCAGAGGGTTGCGTTTCTCGAATCGGTGGAAAACGGGGGACATTTTCGGAAATCGAGCCCCGCTACGCACCCTCCAGAGGGAAACGTGTTATCCAGTGTACGCCCCATTGTCATTCTATCATCTTTTTACGAGACCGTTCTCTCCCTGGAATCGACATTTCATAGCAATGCCGGCGAAAATATTTCACTCTTATTGGGAACAGAAAGTGTTCTTTGTTTTTTCCCGAACGTAACGCGTGACACGTTCTCCGTCACACTTTATGAAAATAGTTGTTTCACGATTCATCGTTCATTCTGATTTCGGCGCGCTCGATCAGCTCATTACGTCGGCCACGAATGTGTTTCATTAATTTACGAAATTTTTCGCGAACGGTGTGTTCGACGTGCCGACACGAGAACACTTGTCCACCGAGCGCGGACGTAAATTTCCCCCAATAATTCCATTAACGCTTATAAAATTGAAGCCCAGTGTCACAGCTTCGGCCTGGAATGTTCAACCCGCGCGATACACAAGTTGGAATTTCGTCCTTTGATATTCGTTGCCGCTTAATGAAAATAAAATCGAAAGGGTCTCGGGGGACTGTATTCTCGCCCCCTGTGCTCTTTCTCGCGTCTCGCTTATACTCGTGACGAAAGTTCGACTCGACGTTCGTTCGTTCAGAAACCTTTTACACCTTAATACCCCGTACAAAATTGCACCAACGGGGGTGAGCGAGGGGGAGGAATCGAGGGAGTTAATGAAAGGCGTTAAAGGATCCGGCGTAAAGACCTCGACGTAAGAACCACGAGGAAAAAAGGCGCGGGCCGGGGGTAGCGTCTGGAACGAAAGCAAAAGCTTGAAGTTTAATTATAAAAGCGTCGATAATAACATTATGCACCCTTCGGATTTCCAGCAGTGTCGCGCCATTCCCTGCAGCGAGGGACACGGTTAATTAAAAATAATATTCGCCATCTGCCGCGCGCACGGTCATTGGCAGTCGCGCAATTACGCTAGCTACCGTCTATATTCTCGACTGGACGAAGCGATCCGTGGTAGACGGAACTTGGAAGAAGTCGCACAAAGGAATTCCACGGATCATTGAGAAACCTTTATTCCCGAGTGATCGATGTCGGAGTTGTTCCTCGAGGTTTCTACATTCATCAAGCCTCTTAGAGGGGGTCTCCAGTGATTTACAAACGCCCTCCTTCTCTCGACCGACTATCCGAATCTTTCCGACCCCGCGCCGTGGAGCTCGGCGGCGCAACTCGCAACTCGAGCTAACGTGGAACTTCGGTAACGCTTTGAAGGAAATTCCGGGACGAGTTTCGTACAATTAGACGGCGGCAAATAAATCGGCGAACCTTTCACCTGCGCTTCGCGCGTCGTTCGCGTTCCTCTCGTCGGGGATCCGTTTACCAAGAAACGCGCGCGAAATGGGCCCGTTAATTCGTTGGAACTGCGCGCGCCAGGTTTTATTCAACGGCAAGCACTCGGAAAATCTTTTGGTAGAGATGTACACGGAGCAGAGAAGGCTTCGAGGATCGTTCGAAGGGGAGTGGATCGAGATAGGGGTAGCACGGATGGCAGAGCGTATACCTACGACCGTTTGATCAGCGATATTGTGTAAGAGCGCCTCGCTCAGCGAGTTCGGTACTTCGGCCAGGCATCATCCGTCGCTGTGCGCGACAAAAGTGTCGTAAAGCTGGCCGTGATCGCCACTATTTGGCGTGTACTCGCGACGATAAATATCCTCTCCCGATTGTTCTAGCCAAGCATGGAAAAAGGGCTGGTCGGCAGCTTGTTTACGACGCGCCAGGTCTCAACTTGCACGGAAAACTTTGCTCGCGGCGCTTTTAAGGCGACGTCCGTTACGATCGGTCGGCTGGGCAGCCACTAATTTTACACGACCGCTTTATGCGCGCACGCATCGAATCGTTCGAGTCCGCTGCGCGGTCTTGCGACTCGAGGAACGCGTCATTGGCTTCGCCGTATTCGGGCCGCGCGACGCGTTTCGGGGCGTCGCGACGTCGGCGGGTCCGACGAGATAAACAATCGGGGATGGTAGCGATTAAAAGCATGGGGAATCGATTGAACTGTCCACGGGAGGATGAACGAGCGTCCAAATTGCATCGGCCCGGTGCCGTGAACGGACGCGCGCCGCGCCCAGGGAGACTCCGAAAGCTGGTTAAAGCGCGGATGCTCGCGCTCGCCGAATCGATATTCAGTCATTCTTTTATTCCGTATCCGGCCGCTGGTACACGCCGCTTCCCTATCACCTTTTATCGATGCTTCTCCAACGGTGGCCGTCCTCGCCTCGCTTCTCCGGGTCCCTTCCTATCTCTCGGACGATATTTCTTTGAAAGTGCTGAGCTGCCCTGGCTCTTTGTACTTACGCCGTACTTTAACCCGTCCACGAGGATTCTTTATCCCTCCCCGCCCTTTCCCTTAGCCTGATCCAACCCTTCCATCTCCGTCGCGTCCGGACGGCGGAAGACGAAGAATAAGCGACTCTGAAACGAACTCGACGACCCCGCGCCTCCGCCCGGATGAAGTTGAATTCCGTCTCCTAATAAACGCGACCGGCACTCGCTTCGACCCTGCTCCTTTCATCCGGGTAATCGCCCGTTCTTTCTGTTTGCCCCGTCCTGATCGATAGAAACCATGGAAGTGGAAAGAAAAGAGCTTGGACCCGGGTTCCGTTTCAAGCCTACGACGATCGAGCAAAGCGATTACCACGGGAATCTGCATGCCGTTGCGAAACGACTAATCATCGTAATTTCTAACAGCAAATAAACCGATGACCCTGGCAAGCATCGCAGTGCATTCTCCCTTCAGCTATTCCGGCTTTACGACTCGTTGTTATGTCCCCGTTACAGCGTTCGTTTTATGCACGCGATCTAAGCAATTTCCATCAGATTTGCTCGGGAAAGGAGAGAGCCCCTGCCACGATTTCTCCGGAGATCGTAAACTCGAGCAACCAAGACGGGCGGAATCTTTAAAGCAGATGGAGTCCGGTCGTTCGTTCGATCGCAAAAATTGTCGACCGTCCGAAATACCCGGGCCGGGAAATCGGCCGTCGATCCGCACCGGCGCGCGACCGCTGTCTCGGGGAGACGTATGGAGCGTCGGATCCGTTGCGATATCCTTTAAACTTCTGTGGATTTATCGCGAACGCCCGATAGCCGTCTCCTCGGTCGAGTAACCAGCGCTCTATCGCAAACCTGGCAATCGGCTGAAATCGAACGTTCCGCTCCCCCCGTTCGGTAGTAATTTTTCGGCCGCGCTCGAACGACGAGGCGGCTGCATGTATCGACGTTTGATCGATTGCGGTTGTCGCGCTGTTGGCCACGAATCAATCAGCGCTGCTCTCTCGTGGCCGCGAACCCTTGCTCGGGAATTTACTCGGGACCGTTCGTTCCTGGGCAAAAATCTGCGGGGGCGTCGATTAAACGGGATCCTTTGTTCGACCCAAAATCATCCCCCGCATTCTCCGGTTTATATACCAGCCCGTCTGGTATTTCAAGCAACGGCGCACCGTCACGGTCCTCGTCTCGATGGAAAAGCGACCGACCGTCGAAGAGGAGAGAGGATCGTGGAAAGAGGGTGACTCTTGAATCGGGCGAACTTTAAATCGCCCGAGCGTGTTTTCCGCTGTGCCTCCCCCCTATCATCTCCCCTGTCCTTAAGTTACTACACGTACGGCGAGGGTAGTAAATCCTCGGGAGCTATCGCGATGGTGAAACTATTCCACGTAAGGAGGCAGCGGAGTTCGGCGAGGGACGTTCCTCGTTCGTTCGAAGATCAGCGATTCCCGGAAACGAGACCGAAAGGGGGTTACGTGTGTGGCAATACCCGCGGCGTCCGATGGAACCGGTCGTTTCCACCCTCGCCTGGGCAATCGCGGGGAGCTTTCGTTCATCGGCCACGCTCCCACTTTCCGCCCGAATATCTGGTATTTGTTTCCGTGGCCGGCCATCGCCGTCCTCTTCGTTTGCCCGAAGCTCACGCTCACGACTTGACGAACGTATTCAATATTCAGCCCCGGTGAATCGTCATGGGTGGTCGTTTGAAGAGGGCCCGCTTCCAGCACCGCGTGCTGTTGATGGAGTTGTCTGGCCGAAACGATCGTTCCCGTTCGCCGTTTCGTCTGTCCTCGAGGAAAGGAATATCGCCGGATTGGATGCGAGTGAAAAATCTTCGTCTCGATCGTTTATAAGCGTAGAAACATACCTCGATATACCATATCGTGTATCTCCGTCCGATCGAGAATCGTCAGGATCGAAAGACCGCCCCCCGCCTGGACGGTCGTACGAAGTCTTGCGATCCGGGTCAAGCACCATTGTCGATGCATAATCGGTTCGAATCGAGCCTAGTTTCCGCGCGAGCGGTTCCAGCCAGCCGGATCGTTCGAGCAGTCAGCCCCCGAGGCTCGATAGATTCCCTCCCGGCGGTGATACGAAAAGTTTCACTCGGCCGCAAGTGGATCGCGATCCAGGCGAGCGACGAGAAAAACTCCGGCACGGAATTCAAGACGGATACTTGTCTCTGTTAGCTGGGGGGGAGGGGGCAGGGATCGCGAGAGCGAAATTGAGGGAGGTGGTAATCTTAGCCCGGGCGCGCGGCTTGAATTCACTTGAACCCGCAGTTCCCAAGATTCTTCTCCGTTAGTCGCTTGCCGGGAAAGAGATCCCCCGGCGGAGCGAAAACGTTTGAAAGGGGATAGGCGAGTGCGCGGAAATTGGAAGCTCCTTCCCGAGCCGACCGACTTAACCTTTGCCCCCTCCTGCCCGCGGGGGAACAAGGTAAATCGGTTAAAAGCCGATGCACCGGCGAGCAATATCCGCGAGAAGTCGATCCCGCTGAGTGGCTGACTCGTGCAATCGGACGATCTCTGTACCTTCGTGTTCGAGTGCGCGGCGAAAAGCGAAGAGGGCGGTACCCCTAAGCCGGGCTCGGGCCAAAATGAAATCGCGGCTGCCGAAATGCGGGAATCTACGTGCCGTTCGTTGGAACACGATTTATCCATTGCGAGCCTGTAAAAATTGTTCGAATACGGGCCTCGTGTAAAAAAGGCCGTTCGAATAACAAGCTCGGCGATTAAAATTGGAATGCTTCCATTGCTTTGCGCTGCGTGCACAAACGGAATTCGTTACAGCGCGCCCCATCGGCTCGACGATTTTACGGAGAACAAATCAAATGTTGTATCACCCTTCTGCGATCGCGCGCTGTCGATCGACGTTCACGCGGATTTCTATGCGTATCCGTTTTCTGAAAGATACGAAGCGAAACGCCGGCACTTATAGAAAATTTATTTAGTTCGAGCTATGCATAACATAGCTCGTATTAGACATCCCTTTTAAGAACACGGAGGAAGACGCGTGTCTTCCAAGCGGCATATATGACGGTCGGGCAAATATTTAAACAGCTGAAAGCGTTTTCGCTCGACGGATCGGCGGAAACTGCTTTCCTCTAGCGATTCTAAGCTGGCCGGCCAGCACTTTAAACTGTAAACTTATTAGCTGCTGCCGTTTAACTTGCCGAACTTGCCCACCAGCGGATCGCCGGGTTAAAGTTGTCGTGTTAACAAGTTTGCAAACGCGCGAGGATCAAGAGTCCATCGGACGACGACTACATTGTCCGCGAATCGGGAAGAAGCTGCTGCGGTAGATTTTATCCTACGGTTATTCCAGGAGTATATCGCGCACCTGCCGTTCGGCTGCAGGTCCAAGTTTGATCGGCGCGTGCTGCGGCAGATGCGGCGAAACGGGGGCTCGATTCCGTGGCCTTACGCAGCCGGCATGCATAACTCGGGCGAATGTTATTGCGGGAAATCGCTGTATATTCAGAATGTGTCTCGCACGGAAACCCGCGGTGCATCCCGTCTGCGCTTGCACGCCGGAAGATCGCTATTTATGCGATACATTAACAACGCCGGACCATCTATAACCGAGCGAGCCGTCCGTGAAAGGCAGGAATTGTTCCACCGCGGTCTAAGTAAAGGAGCTTCATTTATCTTCGCGCGAATACGTCCGGCGAGATAAAGAAAAAAAGAAAATAGGGACAACCGACAGCGAGCGATGGAAAATCGTTGCGCTAGCTAAAGGGTAGAGTAACATCAAGCCGGAGTAGGAACGAAGGATGAGATGCGAGCGGCGGAGCAGAGTGAATCGCGCGTTTCCGGTATACGAAAGCCGGACGTCACACAGACGGGTGCTCGTTAGGAATCATCGACAACATCGCGCCGCGGGTGACTGTTTGGGCCGATCCTCTTGATAAGGTGTTTCCTTGCAAAATTATTAACAACGGATCGAGCCGACGTTTCGCCCGGCGGAAACACGCGTTAAGACACCGCGCCGCGCTCGCTTCCTCTCCCCTTATCCGGCTGCGCCGACGAGCCGCCCTGCATTAGCTAATTAGCATTTAATTAGCGGAGGCTGCGGAACGCCGCGCGCCGGCTAAAAAGCGTCGGCTCGCCTCGCCATAATTATCCGGTTTTTGAGTCGCCTTTCTTCGTTCGTCTCGCCGCCCGCTCTGTCTCGAATTCATAGTTCTTCCCTCAAATAGATACCTTCACGAAATGACATTTTCTCTCGGAGTAATATTCGGCGAGAATCTATCGTCAGCGAAAACATCGAAAACGTGTATTCGTCCTGCCTGACGTTTCAACGCGAGGCTAATTAAGGAAGACAAGCGTACGAGTCGCTGCATCCCTTGTGAAGCTATGCAATTTCTGAGAACGTCAACGACCAGATAAGGGCTGACGTTATCATTAAGCTAACAAGAAGATTATTAAATCGCAGCAACGTTGCGCAAACGTTCGAGCTCGTTATAATTAAAGGACGAAGCATAAAGATATCGCGGGGCTAGTCCGTCTTGTCTCTTCTTAATATCTTCGACGACGTCGTCGAACAGGGCACGGAGGAAAAATATCGAGGAAAGGGTAGATAGTAGTACTCTTATTATCGAGCAGCTTCATTATCGTCTGAAAGAAACTGATGCACACAGCTCCGACAGGAATTGTATTAAATGAAACATGATTTTACTGGAATATCAACTTCTGCCGTTTAAAAAAAGAACCATAACGATGTCAGAGGAGGCATTTTATCTTACGAATTTCTTACACCATCATTCCAGGAGGATCATCGTCGCCAAGTCCAGAAGATCGCAGCGGCAACCCTCCCATCGGCATAATGACGCGGAGGAGACGCTTCAGCGTCGCGACGCGGCAAGCCCTCCGTTTAACTCTACAGCTTCTACTGATCCAGAATTTCGCGGCTACGGGGGTCGTCGGACAGATAGCCGAATGCCCGCCCCCCGAGACCATTCCGGGCTGTCCCTGTTACAATTTCGAGGACGGTCTTTTCCTGGAATGCGCTGGCGCTACGGAGGAGACCCTGAGGAGCACTCTGCAAGGCGTTCTGAAAGCGGCCGGTGGTGAGTATACACGCGCACCGGGGATGAAGCGTAATGCAAACGCCGCGCCGTCGACGACGACGGTGTGTGCAGGGTGAAACGTCGAGTCCCGTCGTGAAATCTTTTTCGATACCGCCCGCTCGCAAGTCCAATCTTCGTTCGTTAGCGAAACGAGCTGCATCGGGACACGCGTCAGGGATTCTTACTGTAATTCGAGTGACGAATGCCGTTTTCATTCGAGCCAATAAAGGAACGCGAAGCACGTCCGACCGATTATTAGCGAACGATCCGAGAGGTACAAAGTACATCCGCGATAGCGTCAGGATTCCGTTGATTGTTACGGAAGTAAGACTATCCGCGAGGCGGCTGGTATCCTTCGTTTCACCGATAATCTCTGGCAGGAATATTCGCCGCACCGATGCGACTGAATCTAAACCGCCTACGTTATATACCCGCTCGATGAAATTAATGGCCGCGACGTTTACGACCGTTTCCAGGAGCAGACACGATGGTGCAATCGTTGAGCGTTTACGAGCTGGACAAGACCGTGGAGGAACTGAAGGATGACTGCTTCCCCCCTGGCTCGCAGATCAGACACCTGCAGATATCCCATTCGTCCCTTGGCGAAATTAGCGAGGGGGCTTTCACGAATTTGAGGAACAGCTTGGAATCGTTGGCCCTGGTTTCCGGTCGTTTGCCCCACGTGCCGCAAAAATCTCTGGCCGCCCTACGGAAATTAGCCATCCTGGATCTCGAGGCGAATCTAATACAAGACCTCTCCTCCTACTGTTTCTACGGATTGAAGCTGATGAAGCTCACGTTGAAGGGCAATCAAATATCGAAGATCTCCGAGTACGCGTTCGCGGGGCTGGAGGACAGCCTCAGCGATCTAGATCTGACCGAGAATAAGCTGAAGCTGTTCCCCATGGCGCCGCTCAGGAGGCTGGAGAGTCTGGCCTCCCTCAGGCTCGCTTGGAACGAGATATCCGAGCTGCCGGACGACGGGTACAGCCTGCTCAGCTCGCTGCTGATCCTGGACTTGAGCAGCAACAACTTTGAGAAGCTGGCCGAGGACTGTTTCAGACCGTGCCCGATCCTCCACACGCTCTCCCTTTATTACAACTCGATCGAGACGATACACAAGGACGCGTTCGTGTCGCTGAGGGAGCTCGAGTCGATCGATCTCAGCCACAACAAGATCGTGTTCCTCGACGTCGGGACGTTCAAGGGGAACGAACGGCTGCGCAACATCGAGCTCAGCCATAATCACATTCATTACATCGGCGGGGTGTTCGCGAGATTACCGGAGCTGCGGGAACTCTATCTGGCGGAGAACAATATCCTCGAGATCCCGGGGGACGCGTTCATCGGCAGCGTCGGTCTGGCGGTCGTGGACCTGCAGCAGAACGCAATCAGAAGAATCGACGGCCGCGGTCTCACCGGTCTCGCGCAGCTGGCCCAATTACACCTTAGCAACAACTACATCGAGAAAGTGCCGCGGGAGTTTCTCGAGCACTGCGAGAATCTCTCCTCCCTCTCCCTCGACGGCAACAAGATCCACGAGCTCCAGCCGGGCACTTTCCTCAAGCTGCATCAGCTCAGGGAGCTCCGGCTGCAGGACAACAATATCACCGAAGTGAAGCGGGGCGTTTTTTCGCCGCTCCCCTCTTTGCTGGAGCTTCATCTGCAGAACAACGCGATCACCGACATGGAGACGGGCGCGTTGAGGACACTGAGCAGCCTGCAGCACGTGAATCTGCAGGGCAATCAGCTGACGGTTCTCGGGGACGTGTTCCAGCTGTCCGCTTCCGAGAGCTCCACCGGCGGTAGCTCGCTGGTGTCCATACAGTTGGACAGCAACGGCCTGGCCGTGCTGCACAACGATTCGCTGCGCGGCCAGGCGTCGGTTAGGATCATGTGGCTCGGGCATAACAAACTGACGCATCTACAGGCACCGTTGTTCAGGGATTTGCTGCTGGTCGAGCGGCTGTACTTGACCAACAACTCGATATCCAGGATAGAGGACGGCGCGTTTCAGCCTATGCAGGCCTTGAAGTTCCTGGAGCTGAGCATGAACAGGCTCAGCCATATCACGGCAAGAACGTTCTCGGAGTTACACGAGCTGGAGGAGTTGCATCTCCAGGACAACGGCCTCAGGCGATTAGACCCGTACGCCCTGACCGCTCTGAAGAAGCTGAAAGTTCTCGATCTGGGGAACAATCATTTGACCGTCCTCCACGACGCGATATTCCAAGAGGGCCTGCCGATTAAAACGCTCAATCTAAGGAACTGCTCCATCGCGAGCGTGGAGGGCGGCGCTTTCCGGAGTCTCGGCAATCTCACCGATCTGAACCTGGACGACAATCACCTCGCAGCGGCCGCCCTGTTCAACCTGCACGTATCCGGTCTACGAGTTCTGGCCGCGTCCGGAAACAATTTCAGCCAAATTTCGGAGCACAGTTTAAACGGACTTACGTCGCTGCAGGAGTTGTACATGGACGGAGCGGAAATCAGCCAGCTGCCGGAGAACATTTTCCTGTTGAATAGAAATCTGGCGCGGCTGCATTTGAACGGGAATCACCTCCGCAACCTGCCGCCGGGCATATTCGACAGGCTGCTGTCCCTCCGTGAGATTCGGATGGACCGCAATCGTTTCCAGGGCATACCGTATTCAGCGCTCGCCAGCGCCCTGAACCTGGAGATCCTGACGCTGGCCGGTAACGAGATCGTGAACGTGGACGTGGCCAGTTTCGCCAGCCTCAAGTACCTGAGGGAGCTGGACCTCGGCCGCAATCGGATCGAGACGATGTCCGGCTTCGCCATGGCCAACCTGTCGCGTCTCGTCTTCGTGGACCTGAGTCACAACCATCTGAACGCGCTCCCGGCGAATTTCTTCGCTCACTCGTCGATGCTGCGCCGCGTCGACCTGTCCGAGAATAAATTCCGACAGATCCCAGCCGTGGCGTTGTCCGGTCAGAATCTGCCCGGACTGAACTGGTTGAACCTGACGCGGAACCCGTTGAACAGGATACACGATTTCCCCTCGGAAGCGAGGTATCCTATACTGCAGCAAGTGCACATATCCGGCACGAATCTCAGCATAGTGACGTCGCAGGACTTCGAGGCGTTCCCCGCTCTGCTGCATCTGTATTTAAGCCAGAATTGTATCCTGAGGGTGTCGCCGGGGGCGTTCAGAAGCTTGCCGAACCTCTTGACGTTGCATCTCGGTATGAACAGCTTGGAGATTCTGCCCAAAGAGAGGCTGCGCGGTATGGAGCATCTGCGGATCCTCAATCTGACCCACAACCGGTTGAAAGAGCTGGACGAGTTCCCGGAGGATCTCAAGTCCCTGCAGATATTGGATCTCTCGTACAATCAGATCGGTATTGTCGGCAAGGTGACGTTCAAGAACCTGGTCAGCCTGGTGGAGCTGCATCTTTATGGTAATTGGATCAACGCCATTTCCAGCGAGGCGTTCAGACCGTTGAAGAAACTCCGATTGCTGGATCTGAGCAGGAATTACTTGGAGAATCTGCCGTTGAACGCGTTCAGGCCCCTCGAGACGCAGATACGAAGTTTACGGGCCGAAGGTAACATTGTTGTCGCAGGCTTGCCCTAGACGCGATTTCATTTAACTTTAACCAGATGAAAGTATTCCGTAAGCTATTGAACGTGCAACAGAAATCAAAGCGTACGATTATTTTCTGTTTCGAAAGAATCCTTTATCATTTAGTGGCTTCACAATGTGCTCTGCTTCTTCGTCTCGAGTCGCATCTCGAGTCGGCGGTTCCTATGAAGCAAAGGAAATTGGGGAAACAGTTTCGATTAACGCTGGCACCAAGTTTCCCCCATTCGGCCGGGTAACTTTTATTCAACGGCCACAGCCAACCAGACACGAATAGAATAATTCTATATGTATCGGAGCTATCGATCCGAATGTAGTTACTCCCGTTGGAAATCCAATCATATCGCTGGTCACGTACAATCGTCTCGAATCGATACGGCGACATCGGGACAATCAAACACGCTCTGCCATTCCCTTTTGTCTCTCCTCTTCTCAAGTGCGCAAACCGGTCCTTTACGAAAGGATAATGTCCACCGTCTGCTCCCTAATTCCCTGCTCTCTCTCCCTCTCTCCACTGTCCGACCGAAAGGCTTCGAAATTTAATGAGCACACACTGTGGACGAACCATTCTCTCCGCGTGCTACCTCCGGTTGACGCATCCACAGTTCCCTGCCACCGTTGCATTACCACGAATTCTATTACTCTTAGACATCGCACAAACGCTTCGATCTGGCTTGATCGTTTTCGTTTCTTTTCTTTTTTCATTGCATCCGCAGAGAATCCACTGAACTGCGGCTGCGAGTCGCAAGAACTATGGGAGTGGTTGAGGGACCATCAGAAATTGGTCAGCGGACTCGGTGGCGGTCGGGGTCGCGGGAAAAACAGCGTCGGGGTCGGTGACGTGGAGGGCGGTCTACTTAGATGCCAACAGCCGCCGGAGCTACGAGGTTTGGTCTTCCTCGATCTCGATCCCCACGAGTTCTGCTCCGCTCCGTTGATCCTGAAGCTGGCGATCCAGGACATCCAGCCGTTCTCCGTTCTCGTGTCCTGGCAAAGCAGAAATCATTCCGGCCTGCACGGCTACCAAGTGGCCTATCACGCGCTGGACAACATCGACGAGGTACGCAAGACAACAATCTGTCGTGAATGTTCAATCCAGCGCAGAGAGAAATATATAGTTTGTTCACAAGTACTCCGCTTATACGGAGGTTCGCCCGACGACCGTATTTTCCAATCGCGCGCAATCTTGCAGATACGCGGCAAGCTCCTGGATCCGAAAGCGCGTTCCGTTCGGCTGGCAAAATTAGCGTCGGACACCAGATACCTGATCTGCGTGCTCGGCCTGGGCAGCTGGGGCACGTCGATCCCGGAGGACATCGGCTCTTGGCAGTGGAACGCATCCCACGACGACGTGATCGAGGGCTCGGCCCGTCCCGCCATGGTGAACTCGCTCACCAGTCGGTGCACGGAGGTCAGAACGTTGGACGCGCCCGAGTCGATCGTCGGGGACGGCACGATGAGCGACAGAGGAGGCCTGGCCAACATCTTGACAAGAAGATTGGGCCTGATAGTAGGCAGCTGCATGGGCTTCGTCGTGTTCGTTGTATTAATTTCCGTGCTCGGATACATGAAGATGAAGAAGCAGAGATCGACGGAGAAGAGAGATCAGCCGCTGTCCTCGAACCCGCAGGCCTACACCACTTACAGGCATTTCTCGTTGCAGAGCGGGGACAGGGCCGACAACGCGTGTCCCAGCTTCATCAGCAATATCGGCACGACGCCTCTGAACTCGTAGCACATGCCGAAGGAGTCTCGCAGAGAGGCCGATCACCGTGGAATAGAGATGAACAACTCCCCCGGCTGTGCAGGTATCTTTGGCTAATCGCTAACCAGTCGAATCGCTGGGCGACGATAGGCGGAATAATAGATCTCGTTGCGAACACGGTTTCGAGAAGCGTCGTTCATGAATACAGTTCGGAGGGTAGGTCGCCACAGTTCTAGGAAGGATAACTTGAGCTCCGGTTCGGGTAACGCGCTGATAGAAATCGGCGCGGCCCGTAAGGGCGATTCGCTTTCGGGAGGAAAAAGTGCCAAAATTTAGAAGCCGCTGATTCCGACGAAGAGACTCGGCTCGCCGAGCCGGAAACGAAGCCGCGATCGCGCGCCAAAGGGTAATCACTCCAGACGGGGTTCGCGGTATTGCTCAGTTGGAAAAGAGAATTAACGACTCGCGATTCTTATCCATGTTTTGCTGTAAAGCACACCCGCCGACCCACCTAGACCATACTCACGCGAACCGAACAACGATGCAAACGACCCCATTTTTTGGAACGTTCGAATCTCTCCTACGAAGACTGATTTTTTAAACGTCACTCCGGTAAATCCCCGACATCCTCCGAAAGTGTCCCATCATTTCGATGTTCGTATTACACATTACACGTACGATACGCGGGAATTTTTTTTCCTTGTAAATAATAGTATACAAATTATATCGCGACTTAAAGGGATAAGGGGATAAGAGAGCGTCGCTCGTATATTCCGCGAGAACGCAAACTCTCTAGTGCTGCACAAGCAATATTATACATAATCGTATCGATAGTCCGGACGGTCAGCACTGAAGTTAATTAAGTGGCGATCCTCGAGAGGACTTGAGAGAGTGCGCTGGACGATTTATGCTTTTCCCCATAAAAGCGATCACCATCGTCGGAGGATCCGATTTGTCTCTCCTTTCCCTCTCTCTCTCTCTCCCTCTTTCTCTCTCTCTCTCTCTCTCTCTCTCTCTCTCTCTCTCTCTCTCTCTCTCTCTCCGTACTCCGTGTATCTCCATTGTCGTGCTCGTCCCGTGCGCAGAACAGTTCTCGAGCAAACGAATCCAAGCGACGCGTGAATCCTGCCAACTATGAACGACAGATCGGAGAATCGACTTCGAGTTGCCAAATGTGTTATGTGATGACGTTGTGGAAGATGAGTTTATTGTATATAGATAGAGGATATGTATACACATAGCATTCTTTATTATAGCGGAGGCTTTCGGTAAATAAAAATACACCAAAGCTGTCGACCGAGCGTCTTCCCTTCGTTACATCCTGTCGTCGCACTGTCAAATGCATGCTCCCAAACTTGACAAGCTTGAAGGTAAGTGCGATCTACTATTTCGTATTTTGCACCTCTCTTAAAGCCTGTCCTTATAAATACCAGATTCGACCGGTATCCGTTTTCGACCGGCATCTCCGGTCTATCGTTGACGATCCATTAAGTCGCATCGCGCACGTCTAATTAATTAATTAGAATGGGCACTCGATCGGAGCAGCTTAGACCGAGGTCGCGGCTCGCTTAGGTTCTGTAATTAACTCCGGGTCGGGTCGAGTGTATCCCAGAGCGTCAATCAGTTCCCATCTGGCACGTCGAAACCAAAACAGCCGTCCCCCGATCTGGGGATGTATCGAATTGCTCGGTCCAATAATGCCCGCTTGAATGCGAACAGGCTTACACGATGAAACGGTGCCGAACGATTCGATCCACGCGCAATTAGTTCAAACATCAAAGAACCAGAATCGTACGTCCTTTGATTGAATCGGGAGAGCCCAACATTAAAAAGAAAGAACAGGTTAGGTATGCTTGAATAAAAAACATTGTTGCGAACGAAGTGCGATTCTTTAAAAGGTGGTCGGCTGCGAAATCGTCATTACCGCGGAGAAATATGGTTTCTCGTTAACATAGACGATAGCGCTCCGCGTTCCGCCAGTTAAATGATCCCCGACGAATTTCGTTTTTAATTAAAAGCGATTACGGTCGACGGCCGCGAATAGCGGCCCGTTAATAAGCAGAAACGTTTCGATTGGATTTTTCGAAAGGCTTCAAAAGGACGATTAATTAAACTCACCCGGATCGTCCAGGAACGCCATACACGTCGGTGTATAGGATTTACCACGAAAACAGCGCGTTTCTAGGTACCGTAGGAGATCTCGGCAAAACCTGTGCATTAACGAAGGTCCTGGGATAAAGTTACAGTCACCGAGAGTAATTAGTAATTTATCATTAATCGGGAAATCATGCGAACCGACGTTTGACCTCAAGATACACCCAGAAGGACTACGAATTTTTCGTATCAATATAGCTCATCGGATAGGGCATAGCCTCCCCTTTAAAACGGTCTTTGATTCGTTTCGATATCTCAATCCGTTTCGGAGATACGCGGCTTTAAAGTATAACGTACCAAGAGCGCGGACAGTACGCTAAGCATGAATGGAAGCGCGGCGCCGCTTTTTCCTGGAATCGCGTACGCACCGTAGTAGGCGAAGAATGCGCTGACTCAGCATAACACTGGCTCGGCGTAAGAATGCCTGACGCTGCGTCTGTCACTGACCGCACGCATCGTCTGCCGCTTGAGGTAGGTCAGCGAAGGCGCGCGAAACGAAGAGCGAACGCGCTAGACGAAGAGCGAGCGAGCGAGAGAGCAGGCCGGACCGACAAAAATTAGGAGTCCCTTCGAATCGCGATATCTCGGGAACGGTTGCTCGTATCGAGCTCGGGAAAAAAGCATTTTCAAGAGGAAGCTTCGAGCTTTCCGCTGATATCGATGAAAAGAATGAAAATCCACCACGAACGCAGGGAAATAGGCTGAAAGTTTGGAAACAGATTAATAGTGTTTAAACGTAGAAGAAGATGCTGTTTGATTGAATCTACGAAGTGAAATGCATAGTGTAAAATGGAATCGCATATTTTACGCTACGCGGAGCTTCATAAGCGTAAGAATAATGACGTTGCAGCATAGTTTATGGAGGGGAACAATTGAAGTACGGGTCGGTAGCGAGATTCTCCTGGAATATCGTCTTCTAAATCGCTACCCGTGTTACGTAATTCCTCCGTAAGACTGCTATAGCATCCCATCTAGCGCTATTGTTAACCCTGCGTGAAGTGCAAGGCGCTACAAGGGTCCTTCGAGTTCTAAGCACGGCTATTAATAAGAAGACAGAGCCCCGCTGCGAGAGCCGGGTACGGACGGCGAGGTACAGCCACGAGTTGTTTGGGTTTCTACGTCTGTTGAATCGGTTCTCCGTCGGGTAAATCGTGTTACGGCGCAGCGGAGAAAGATTGCTAAGGAGAAAGGATTAATGAATAATCCCGAGGCGGTATTCTTTAGCTCGTACCGAGGATCGGTTAAAAGCTCTTGCACGCAAATTTACTTGTGAACGCGTGAATTCCGTCGAACAGCGAGGCACTCGTGGGGCAGAACAACTTATCAGACACTTTTGTCCCGATACCGAGTAAATGAGCAACACAGCATCGATTCGCCCCTAGCCGCAAGAGGCTAGCACGGGTCCATTGTTAACCTCTCGCCGGTGTACAGCAGCGGCGTGCAGTTTCCAAGTGCGCCTATTAATAAGGAGTGCAGCACGCCGGTAGAGCGTGCAATGTAACTGCACTCCCGGCAAGATACCTTGGACCACGCTGCAACGAACATCGCTCGCAGAGAGGAGACCGGTCCTGCAGCTCTATACCCCGTACCTCCCACTCTACATGTACTCGTGGAACTTGCTACAAAAGCAATTGTATTAAGGGTACGGTATTCGTGTTCCGCCCTCCCGCACCCCCTACCGCGATACCGTATCACCGCTCTTATCCAACAACCGCAGCCCCTATCCTGCGTTTTTGCTCCCTATCTTCCTCCCTTCCATTGTTTCCCTGTTGTTCTTTCCTTCTTTTTTTTTTTGCTTATTACGGGAAACAGGGAGCTCCAGCGACTAGAATTTCGACCAGTTGGACAGAGACGTTCCGCAGAGACGGAGCATTCATTCTTGAATGCGTCTCAATTTCTTTGGTATAGTTTACAGTTGCCCGCAATGACGCGCTGTCCCGTTTCAGCGAGTATCCATTACGCGACGGTTACGGCAAAATAGCGGCGACAATAGATCTACCGGATCTAACGTTAATGGAGCTTCGAAATTACTTATACGCCCGTTCCGCGTTAAGCGGCGATCCATTTTCCGCCCTTAGAATTGTCCGGGCCTCGACGTCTCCTAAGCGATAGCCGTGTCTTGCACTCAGGCGTTCCCAGTTCCATAAACGGCACCGTTGGCCTCTGTGTTCCCGATGCGGGATATTGCGTCAAGCGTGCGCTACGTGTGTTCAGTTATAGCTATTAGCGCGAGAGGACGACTCCACGTTCTCTCAGGTTCGACTATAAACGGTACCCTGTCGGCTGGCAAATTTGCTTGTTCGTGGATATTTCAGTGAAACGTGGCGCAAAAACGAGGGAAAATGCAGAAACACATTTACGAGCAGCTGTGCGTGTGTGAGAGAAATTGGGAGCGCGAACCGATGTGGTACCTACACGCGTGCACGAGGGCCAGGGAAAATGAATGCGGGCGTTATTTTCATAAAGTCCTGCAAGCGCGCCGTAGTTCCATCAATACCGGATAATTAATATTTATCCAGTATCTGCTGGAAAATAAACAACAGTACGAACAGCGTGCGATAGTATTTACCATGTCGAACGGCTGTTTCAGAAACGGCTCGCCACGATTTTTACCTTTCCGCGAGTCTTGCGGTATTATTACGCAATTTTCTAATGCAAGTCGGAATCGAAATAATATTGATCCAATAGCGCAATACAATTGTCCCTCCTCATTCACGGCCGCGTCGCGATGAGATTTTGTTTGATCCCGTGTGAAATTGATTCAGGATTGTAATCGAACAGGGAAAAGGGGGAGTGGTAGAGGCCGGCGCAATGTTCGTTGACTACTGGTAATCCCCTTTACTACAATACGTCAAACATTGATAACGTTAATCGCATGCCCTTCGAAATGTAATCGCGCTACAACCGATAACCGGCGCGCAACCGTTTCGATAGTCTGATTTTACGGTCGACCCGGCCCGGAATAATGGCCGGCAGCGATGCGATAAATTCACCTGCGCGTATTATAATGGATTAATATAATTCAATAAAATGGACCCGGCGCAAGCTCGTCCGCCGCGATTAATGCGGCCCGCTGACGTTCCTGTACATTACGATCGCCGCCCCTCCGAACAACCGGCGACTAACGCCGTGGCCCGCCGCAGCCGCTCGTTACAATAACTCCATTATGCGTGTCCGATATGCACGCGGTTGTTCCAGTTCATTTCGACCTGGCCAGAAGGGCTTGTTTCGAGGATACAGACACTGAAGCCGATAATGGTGCTACGCCGTGCGGCGATTATCGCGATCGCGTTTGTTCCACGATTCTTCCACCCTCTTTCACTTGGGGATCAATTTGGACTTATTTGCGTTCTCTCTGAGGGCTTGATCAGTGGAATATACTTTGCTCATTGATTCGCCAATTATGTAATTTCACGCAAGTGCGTGTCACGTTCGATCCACTCGCCCGGACGGCCGTTCGAAAAAAAAAATACGTCCGGCCAGCGCAACAACAATATCGATGATTTTTCACTGAATCGGGAATTCCAGGACGGCGGAGTAGACCGGACTGCGGAAATACGACGACCGCGGCGGTTCCTAGCGCGTAATCGCATGAATCGGCCAGAAAATTCGCAGCGGCGTGCCGGGGAATAATAATTGCGGACGGCCAACAAACCGAACGGCATTTCCTCTGGGAATCTCTCCGTCGCCTCTTTTTCCATTCTTTTTTTTCCCCCCTCGGCTCGTTCCAAACACGTCGGACAATCGAACCGGCTCCCCCCTTCTCCGCTCGATGGAAAAGATTCCGATGAGAGAAAAAGGGAATTCAGCGGTCGAATGTTACGCATGCAAATTCACCGCGGTCCGTCCAAATACAAAGCAAAGTTATTTATATACTCCTCCGTTGCATCGCGACCGCTCTTAATCCATTTAATCTCTAATTTAATTCCATAAATAGCAACAAACGACGACGATGCATCAACGAGAGGGGGGCGGGGGAGGGTGAGAAACAAAATTAAGCACGCCGGCCCAGAAATTGCATTTACATATGCACCGAACAGCGTCGCTGCGCTGCGCGAGGCGAAACGTACACTCGTTCCATTTCCGTCTCCGTTAAAAAGGGCCAGCGCCGTCATAAGCGAGGGGAACGACAAACCGTGGCCCGTGCCACAAATATCGTTCGTCCGTATGCATATGCATCGGTGCAATTTTAACGGGAAGTGTCTGCGGTTTCGATTAGAAAAGAAGAACGAATAAATGGCGAATCGGTGGTAAAGCGGTTCGAAACAAATCATCGATGTTCATCAGGATCCTATTCATAATATATCCAAAGCCGATATCTCGAACAAGGAGCTTTAACGAGGCCCGCGGTCTTTTATGCACCTCCGCGCATTCGTTTCTCGTGGCCCCCGTGGCATTGTTGCGTCTTTCGAGGGGGGTGGATCGCGCACCTTGCCAGACACCGAGAGGATTTCCTCCACGGCCACGTAGGGAGCCGCGATAAAACCCTGTGAAAGATTTCGAATTTGGGTCACGTGTCTCCGAAGGCATGAAAGAAGCAGCATCATCACGTGCGACGCGCTCGCGATCCATCGACGAATTTTACCTCTACGGAATTGTTATTCGGAACGCAGTTGGATTTCGTCCTTGTTTAAATGATGAACGAGTGATATTTATTCGGGAGTAATGCTTGCAATTAGCAGGCGAAATATGGGGCACGCGTAGAACTTTGGCGAAACTCGTTCTCTCTCTCTCTCTATCTCTCTCTCTCTCTCTCCAGGTCACTGATAGCACTTTCCGTCAATTACTAGCTATGTCGGAATGGTTAATAGTCACTCACGTGCTAAAAGGATTAACGGGGGATTCGGATTGCGATATCGCGTGCTAACACTGCTATAATTTAATTAACTTGCGGCTAATGGCGCTCGAATCAATGATTGCATTACACTTCCGGCTAATCAATTATTATTTAGATCATAACTTCTGATTCGAGCAGCTCGCGGATCTATAAACATTCGGGGGGATAGATTTTGATTGCAATAATTCGGCGTTCTGAGCGGCCTGTAAAAGAAATCGGGACCGCAGTATTACAATGATTGTAATATATTTCTTTCAGTCATCAAGGAACAAGCATTTTCTACAATTTCCTACACTTGTCACGCTGTCGCCTGTCCAATACCAAGTGGGAAGCGACTCGGCTTTACAATTAATTCCATGAAAGGGAAGACGACAGACTACGGTCAAAGCTGGAACCGGAACCGAAAGAGTATTTACGCCGGTTCCCGATCGAACGATGCACGGGTTCTCGTGTTCCGGCACACGGGACGCAATACCTTTGGCGTGCACAGGAAATTCAATGAGCCTCGAACAAACATTTCCGGTTTCGTCACGACACATTCGACGGAGCAGACGGCGCATGCAAAGTCGAGCATTCCCTGAAACGTGGGTTAGGGGTTGGGGGAGGGCGGCTTTGGGGACCGGGCACAAAGAGAAAGCCCCGGCGGCTGTGAGATTACGTAAAACGACACGTGTCTGTCTCATTCCCCGATCGTAACTGCCTGCCATGGCCGTTCCGCTTCCTTCTTGCGAAACACACGCCCCGGCTCTTTGCCTTCCCATTTTCGCCACGGCGCCGCGCGGAACAGGGGGCGGTGCAAGGGGTGAATATTTTTCCACGGTGCACGGTTTCCATTTCGATCCCTCCGTTCGCCGGAACGGCTGCTCTCAAACGGAAACGCGCCGGCGAGCGCTGTTTCGACCTCAAAGCACCACGCTGATACGCGATCGAGAATACCCCCGCGCCGTTATAAAGCGCGGAACAATGGAAAAATTGATTCCACTGTAAAGGCAGTAATGCCCTGATAACGAGAAAATCATTTCTCTCGCTGAACATTCGCGGTACGATCCGACAGCGTTAATATTAGGAGAGCCTCCCGATAAAACGGCGTTCGCGACGCGCAGCGGTCGACGAACGGGAAATGATTTGCCACGGAACGGAATTTTCGATTCCATGGATCGTGCGGGGAAAATAACGCGTCGCTGGCATCGTAGCTTGTTGTAATTTACATATACGCGTTCATCAAAATTACATTCCGGCAAACACCACTAGCGGGCATTGGAGTTTTATGCGCATCGCGTGCAACCCCATGGCCAAACGAGCCACGCCTATTTGTAATTCGCTTCGTTTTACCCTTATCCCGTCGCGCCACGCGCGCGGCTTGATCGCGTTAACGCCCGTCGCTCTCGATTCTTACCACGCGCTAAAATAAATTAATCCTTGTCGACAGACGGAGAAAGAATGCCCCGCGCACTAATTTATCCGAGCAACGGAGCAAAAGCTATTAGAGCGGTTTATCGTCGCTGCGTGCGCCGGCGGGACGAGGGACACGAGCGAACGCTGAATACTAGGATGGCATTATTTCGCTGAGCATTCCTGGGATAAATATTTTTCTGCTGCGACGGGCAATCTCCTCGGCCGCGCACCGTTCGACAGCGTTCCGCTTCCGACCTCTCCCGCGGCAACGGACAAGCCGCGTGAACGGGGCGTGAAACGGGTAAGTGGCCGAAGGAATTCGTGGGAATCCGGGTCGGCCGAGCGCGTTGCGCCGGTCGACGCTAGCCGGCCTTTCCTCCGAGGATTCTGCAAATCGAATCGAGCGTTTCGGCCGGCCGATTGGAAATGTGACTGGACCGAATCTCGTGGCGGCGGCGGCAGAATCGGGACGATGACAAACGTCCGCACGAGCAAATGCTCCGCTTCTTAACCCCTTTGCCCTCGGCTCTCTGTTCGTTCGGCCGTAATGGATGCGAGGATAGACGGATACAGGAGCGCACACGGATTCCTTGACCGTGGTAGATGCAACTTTTAGGCATCCGTGGAATCGTGACCGCGGCACGCTGACATACCCCGCCCGCCACTTTCATCCGAGTGGTCTTCTTTGACTTACGAACAGATCTGCAACATTTATTTCCCTTTGTCGCGAGCTAAAGAATTCGACGAAGATCGGATGTGTATCGTTGGAGCAGGGCAGCGAAACGATTTATATTCTTCGTGACAATACTCCCACCGCTTTACCATCCCGAGAAGCTATAAATTTAACGCGGTTTAGGTTATTGGACGCGATTCCGCGGTACGAGCAATCAGACATTTCTCCGTTGCGAGTTCACTGCGGCCGGCGAGTGAGCGTTAATTGTTTAAACTCGGAAAATGCTGGTCGGTCGGGTGTTGCAATAGCTATCGACTCCGCCACGGTTACGTCATAGCGATTGATTCCTCGTTGCTCTCTAATTTCTTTTTTTTTTCTATTTCCTCCACTCTCGTTTTGTCCATTTTCTTCCAATGGTTTCATCCTGGCAGCAGGGGTGCTGGAAAATGCCAATTTCGTTGTAGCAGACTCCCATCTGGCCGGTACCTAGCGCTCGTCGGCCGTCGGGCCGCGTGTTTTATTTTTACACCGGCTGGCATGGACACACCTCGAGGAACGGGGTGAACGAGGAAACGGCGAGTAAATAGCAGCTGCTTTTCGTTACAGAGTTCACCGAATAAAATGCTCCAGACCGACCGATCCGCCGAACTGAATACAAAACGGTTCTCTCATCGAGTCGCGCCACGTTTTTCGGCAAGGCGATACCACAGGAACGTCGACGGCTTGTGAAACGATTCGAAAACTCTGCGGACCAAAGGATTAGCGATCCAGAAAAGTCACGAGAGTATTTAAAGAAAATTTGCATCGACTAGATTACTCTCAACCGTCGGCGGTGAAAAATGAAGGTTTCACAGGGGCGTTTATCGACATTGGCATCGAATCGTACCACTGTTCGCCTCCCTCGCGGACGAGACGGTTCTCATCAGCCGCGGCTGATAGGGTTTGCCGGCGAGAGAGGAAGAGACGGCAGAGGAAAAGGGATGGAAAGCAGTGAGAGCAAACAGAGCGAACGGGAAAATCAATTTCAGAAATGGACGAAGTATGATTTCTCCCCGTTGGCTGTTTTTTCTGGCAAACTAGTTAATAGTTACTCTTTTGTACCGTGACGGAAAAGGACGAATCGAGAGTGTTTCCAAAGTGTTTCGAAACTTTTGCACCGATACATCTTTCGCATACTCTGCACATCGACGAGCCATGAATGGCTCGGAGCAGGGATAGATAAGCGACGTGTCAACGTTCTCCCGTGCGTCTCGCGAGCTTCTTCTAGCCGGGACCCGCGGCTGGCACTCCGAAAGTTTCCCTTCTCACAAAGAACCTTGATTTCGCCACGTGCACACATCGGCACGTGGGAAACGAGTTCGCCTCTCGACAAGATCGTTCGCGCGTCGCGCACCCAAACCAAAAGAATCTCGACAAAAGCTTGCTTCGCCTTCGACCGTGCGCGTGCACACAGCTGAAAGGAAACACCGGCGAACGATAAGGGCAGCTGCAACCTATTCCCGTCGGGAGCACCGTCGTTGAATTCCTCCCCTGCTTCCGAACGAGGTGTTAAGAACTCGCGTTCACCGCTGATTACACGAGCTGCTCTCGAAGAAAGCATCAAGGGAATTTATTTATAAAACCGTTGATCCCTTTAACATTCAATCGCATTTTTTTCCCATTTTCTCGACGTCCAGCCTGAAGTCTTTCTGCGAAGAAAGCGTCGTTTTAATTGCACCCGTGTTCGTAAAGCGTAATTTACAAGGTACGCAAGCCGCAAGTGCTGCTGCACTCTTGAACAACGAGCGTTCGGAAGTTCGATCGTTTGCTCGCAAAGAGAGAGAGAGAGTTGCCGATTTTCGTGATTAATTAATCGCCAGTCGTAGTCGATTCAACTCCTGGCTATCGACATCGTTTGCTAGAAGTTCCCCGGAGATATGAAGCGTTCCTTAATGATTGTTCGCGAATGGAAAATTATCTCCGGCTCTAAGGAAGGAAGCTGTAGATAAAGCGATCTGCGATCAAAAGTTGGTCCCCAATTATACGGAAGCGATTCGGGGAAAAAAGATATTAGTTCGAATATGGTAGAGCGTCTTCGATAATTAGAGAAGTTTCGATTGGGGACATCAAAGAATAGACGCGCTTCTACCCCACCCACGGAATTCGCGTTCATCTGTTTATGGATCCCGGTTTACGTTAATAATCGCGAAAGAAAATCGAGGTCAACGATCGTTGCCAGAGTTGTAGCATAATTTCCCGTAATTCTCACCCTCGGGAGTGTCCGTCGGATCAGATAGACGAGTCCCTAACGAGCGGAGCGCGGCGGCCGTTTACGTCGACCGCGTTGCGTGAAATGAAGCCGCTAAACTCTAATTAAACTGACGCCGACGCAACGTGCCGGGGAAAACTTGCTCCGTCGATGAAAATCAAGCTTCGCTGATAATCTTGACGAGCTTCCTTCCGTAGCACGGGCCACCGGTTCTCCTCGATGCTACGGTAAATAAGGGTGAATTTCGGGCCGAATTTTCCAGCTGAATCGCCGGTTAATTGCGTCGGGACGACTGTTCCTCGCGCGCCGCTGAATTTTCGAGTCGACGTGTACACGTGTGATTCCCGTCGTGCCGATACATCGATAATGAGCACAATAGTGTGGCCAACGCGTTCCGGCCGAACCGACAGGCAGGAGGATGCACCCGAAAAACATTTTCGCCCTGCGAAAACCGGGCTCCCTTTGATCCTTAATTGACACGCTCGCCAGCGCACGCGTGCACTTGTTTATCCTGTGTTTTCCGTGCGGCCGTCAACGAAAATGGGCTACTTGTGATCCGATGAACGGGAAACGACGGAACATCGACGAACCTCCGATGATCCAAGAAACTTTTGCTCGATGAAAAACATCGGGGAAGTCTCCGGAAGCTTTTAGAATATTATTTCGCATAAAGGGATCCACGAAGGTTACGCGGAACTTGCCGGCCACCAAGAAAATGGAAATTGCTATCGCGAGTGGGATTAGTTTGTAACTTGACTTGCGTAGGAAAGAATTCCACGGGAAGAATGTCGATGCATTTTTAATGCAGAAATGTCGCTGTTAAATAATTCACCGGCGAATTTGCCGTCCCGCTTACAAATTCTATGCGATTTCACGATATTAACGAAGCGTAATATTTATTCCTTGGTTGATTGGCGACGGACAGGTGACCATTATCGGCACGGCTGCGTTATTTGCGCGCATTATTACGCCCGGAACGTTCCATTTATTCTTTTAAAATGAATCGATCGACCGATACTCTTCGCATCGGGAAGCGTACGGTCCGGCTGCGATTCGTATACGTCCAACACGCTTTCGGACACGCCTTTCGACATATTTATACATTAATGCCACACGCGACTCGAATCGGACCGGAGGCCACTCCGCAATTAATTCACTCGCAGTCCCTGTTTATCATTTCCGCGACGCTCCGCGTTCTCCAATTGAATTCAGTTCCGAATGAAAATGAGAAGTCGCCGGATCGGGATCAGGGATTCGGTTTTACTTGAAAGATACGTCAATGTCGCTAAGTTCCTTTCTCGTGCTCGACCGAATCCTGGAAGATGTCGTAAAACACGTCCGTCGGAAGCCCCTGGCTTTCCCTCTCCCGGTTTCATTCGTACTCCTTTCACGTCGGAGTAATACAAATTTCACCGATACGCCGAGGCCGCCGTATCGTGGAAAGATCTAGTTGCGAGATATTGCATCGGGGCAGGCGAGAGGTGGATCGTGTCAGTGGAAGATCGGCCGTTCTCTTTCACCGGCATCCCTGTTGTACACGATTCAGGATTTCCCAGGCTGAGGCAAACACCGTAGTGTAAGGTATCATGATCTGTACGTTTCGCTGCCATTATCGGCGAGCACGGTAACTTTCCCCGCGGCTTAAGCGGTCGGGCTGGTGTTACACGGAATAGCAATGACTAGCGAGCCACCGCGCCCTGGTGAATATTTACGAGCTACTTTGTAGAACGACTTAAATAATAACGTTGGAGTGCGGCCATATTATGGCGGAGATACGCGATGCGTTGCATAGATTTGCCGGTCGGTGAGCAGCGTTTCTTTAAAAATTGGCCGAGCTTCCGTGTCCGTACAGAACCGGTAATCTACGTGAAGTTGCTGGAACTACATTAAACACGACGGGAATGGCCAACGATACGATCGCGAGACGTCCGTAAGTGACAAGAATCGTGGGGAAACGAACGTTTCATCCGAACATCCGGACTCCGAGTTCGGACGGGACAAATGAACCCCGCGAAGCCGCGCACAAATCGTTTAATGGCAAAAAAAAAAAAGCTGTGGCCAGTGCGCAGAGGATCCGGGACACAGTAAATCCGTATTTTTGCGTAGCCTATAAAATGATTTGCAGAGGCGCAAAAGCCCTTTCATCCCGACACCGCTCGCAATATCTTCCGTTCCGGGCAAATACAGGTGTATTAAAGCAAGAGAAAAAAATAGTGCAGATCGTAATCACTGCCGCGCTTTTTATTTGCACGGATTCGAATTTTTATTTCACGCGCTGAACGCAATGGAATTATAACACCTAACGCAGCAGCAACTTTGAATGTCCGCTTTCCAGAATGTACTTTTCGAATAAAAATAACGTTCGCATGGTATCGTATAAAAGTGCGAATTTTCCACCGTTAAATACGTATTCGCCGCTCGAGAGACACGCCCTGGGTGCGGAAATTCGATCCTTTATGACATCTTAAGGAACGCCAGGCGAGGGTGTCCGCGATCAAGCATATCTATAAGTCATTCTAAAAGGGTCAAGTTGTAAATTATAGCGGTCGTGTGGGCGGGAGAGTTGGCACACGGAACGCACACCGCACCTTTGGCTTCCTTAACGCTGGAACTTTATCGTTCCCGTGCCACAAAGCTGGAACGGCCGGAGTTCCGATCGAAAGCAGAGAGCCAATCAACTAAAGAATCGTGAAAAAGTTCTCTCCCCTCGTCTCGGCGGAATTCAAGGTGGAAATATTAACGCGTTTGCCTGGTCGAAACCCGAATAATCATGAAAATGCTTCACTAAACATTAAACTCATATCCCTTTTCTCTCTTTTTTTTTTACACAAAGATGATAAAATAATATTTTGCTCGTCGAGCGCGTGGTACGATTGCGCGAAAAGCGCGGACGATATACAAGATATTACCAGCAACGATAACACGGGGTAAAACCGATTCTAAGCGCGAATAAATCATCTTTACCGAATTACAAGCACGAATTCCAGCGTGGTTCTGTTCCCGTTTCGGGGTAGCCGGTTTACGGCGTCATTGTATCCGTTGTTCTCGCGTTAAACGCGCAACGCAACCGTTTCAACGTACACCCGGCACGCTGCGTGGTCGAAAACTTCTCCGGGAAACGTGTATTCACTCGCGTCGAGGATAAGCGTATCGGATTAATAATCGAATCGCGGTTTGCAAACGTTGAGTGGTATAGAGTTGGAGTAGCTTTGGATTGGGGATGCAAGCGAAACAGGGGCCGCTCTTCTGAAATCCATCCTTGACGCGGTTCATCGAATCGCGCTTAAAAACCGGTGAAGCGATCCATAGCTTCGTTCATGGAAACATTATGTGCAATCGATATCGCGCGCATTTAAATTCGATTCGCCGATTTCCCTGTTGCGTTGCGGCCTCTTTTCTGTCCCTTTAAAATTCTACTTTCGTTTCTGGTTAGCAGGAGCGAGCCGGGCTACTTTGCTCGCGCACGAACAGAGATGGGAAGCTGTTCCATTTCTCCAAGGGAGAACGAAAATGGGTTATGCCGTTCGCCGTAAGGGCGAACAGGTTTATCCTGATAGAACGTAGCAGGGGGCGAAAGCTTGTTACCCCGTACTTTATACGGCTCGAGAGGGTTACTTTGTACTTTGTAAAATTCAAGAGGATTATATTGTTCCTAGGAGGCGCGCGTTGGACAGCGCGAGAGAACTAGATGCGTTCCTGTTCTTCGCGGAACAAGAATGAGTTTCTCTGTCCGTTGGCGGGTAATGTAAAAATAAATCGGATCGTACTCACTGGCGCGACACGCGACGCGCGCGAATGAGGTAAACGGTACGCGCGAGTTTTTCTGCCTTCTCGCGAGCTTTTCAATTTCCCCAGCGGCCCGCCAGCCAAAGCGGAGGAGAACACCTTAACGACGCCCAGAGCGTTTCTCCAATGGCCGAGAGAGCGACCGTTAGTCGGACGATCGTTGTTGCATAAGAATTTCTCGCCGATCCTCTGCGCACCGTTCGCGCCGTGAAAATATTTCAGCCGACGTCCACGTGCCGATGACAGAACGCTTTGGCCGCTGTTATTGTCGAGTGCGTTTAGTCTTCCCTTCCGCGTGGTAAACGAGGGGTTCGATTCTGAAGAGAAATCGAGTCGCGTACAGACGCCACTGACAGGGTGCTGCGGATGTTCTCTCGAAGGCTTTGGAACACGGTGGTCTCTGCACTATACGTGCACTTTCGGCAGCGAACAGCAAATATAATTATTTAATTGCAATTGCAAAATGCAGCAGCTATTAAGCGCGTGCAATCAACTGTAATTACGTAAATACGATATTAAAATGTACATATGTTTCCGTCGGAGCTCGCAACGATCTAAATGAACCGTAACTGAAACGATCGTGCGCATTGCATTTATTAAGAACACGGCGAGAACGCTTCGGATAATCGATTCCCTGTCACAAAGGTGCAGAAAATTGCGTTCAATAATTTACGCCCGGTTTTGCATATTTAATGAACGCGTGTGCATCGTTTGAAACGACCCAGCGTATGCGAACGTAATGCGTGCTTTGATGTTTAACGTTGGCCGTACAACGGCTCCCCGTTATACGCGACAAATAGTATCCTACTTGAAATTCAATTTTCATTTAAATCAGCATCCGCTTAGTTGCATCATATCGATGACGTTTCGCGTCTCTTGATTGGACACGAAAATTCTGGGAAACGTACGCAAGACCATCGGAGCTTACGCGCGCGCGAGAGCATTGTCCCGTCTCGTCGCGTCCGGTTCAAATATATCCTGTCCCCTTACGGGCGCGTTGGAAAAGACGATACCGGAGCTACTACAATTCTCGGAGGGCCGTTATCCCGCTTGCAGATCGCTCGAAAATGAAATTCGTAGACCGGGATCGTGTCAGGAATATTGCGTGCGTACGTAGACCGCGAACTGAATAAAAGGGAGCGGGCGCGGAGGGGTTGCAAGGGAAGCTCATCACGAAGACCGGAAATTGTCAAGAACAAATGAGAACACTTGCGTTTCTTCCGTGTAGAGAATCTCGCGTCCCTGCGACCAGCGCGCGCCGAAAGTGGTATCAATATCTTTTACGACGGGACACTAAAACGTCGAATCGCCCGGTAATAGACGCTGTCTCCTATTTTATGCGAGAATCTACGGGTCATATTTCTCGATGCCCCGTATGCCGGCTACGTTTTGCCTCTCGCACCACGACTCCTCTGCCCGTTCCGCGGCCCGAATTCTTTCCGCTGTCGCTTGAACGGCCGCCGCTTCGCGACGGGTGACCGATACGGGCTACGAAAGTCCCTTCGGGATATTCGCCGCACGGCCGAAACCGAGGGACCAAAAGCGTTCCGTGTCTCGCGACCGGAAGCAGTGGTGTATTATAAAGACGACGTATCCGGACCACGCGACTCGCGAACTGTCTCTGTGCACGAGTTCCGGTGACGCCGGTGGCTGCAATTAACTCTGCCGCATCCTCGTTGACGTTCCATCGGCGCTGGCGCAGGGAGAAAGGAAGAGAACGAAGCGTACCGGCGCGATGTTTACTGGAGGCTGTGCCTTTAATATGCGACACGTCAGGATAACACCGAGTTTTCCCTACTCCGACGTTCCATTTGACTGTCTGCTGCCTGAGAAGCTGGTTATCTTCGCGAGAAGCGCGAGCTTGTCGAGACGAGTGTGATTCAAGAATATTGAAAACGAAAGAATGCATATTGATTTAGAAGGTCCTGCAACCTACGAAAGCTACAGACAGAAAAGGAAGAACGCGCGGAGAGCGCGCTAAGAAATTCTCATCAATTGTGTGCCGGGCATCGTCGTGCGCCACGAGTTGCCATTAATCTCTCCAGACTGGTCGAATCTCGATTGGAAATCTCGCGTTTCTAGTCTATTGAAACTCGCTCCATTCCTAAGGAATTCTATATCCTTTTCAAAACACCGCTGCCCCGATTCGCCGTAACGAATTCCCAGAATCTCGCGTACATAGAAAGAAAGCGATACGACGTCATACTGGCACGCGATTCACCGGATATTTATTTCTCACGGTGCCCGGAAAACATTCCTGCTGAAATTCTGGCCGCGATGGTGGAATTTATCCTTGAATACATCGGGCGAAGTTGGTGACAAACTATCCACCGATCCGCCCTGGCTCCGCGATAAGGAATCTTCCCTCCCGGTTTCCATTCGCTAATCCCAGCTTCGCGCGAATTTTCTGCTGCTAAACTTTCCCAACGAGCGAAGTCGATGAACGATTCCAGCTACCCAGTTAGGGCGAGAGAGCTTCTTATCGCGGATTTGTCTGATTTCCATGCGCGTCAAAGGCTCCGGGGTTCCGTGATATTTCAACGTCCCCCTGTAAGAGCCGTCCCGTCCTTCTTCCTCGGAGCAGCGTTGCTTTTCGCACGAGCGACATCGCGCGTGCGAGAAATATGCAAAATTCGCCGCTCGAACGCGCCGTTCTAACTGATTACGAGAGGGAGAGAGGACGTAGGGAAAAATTTGTCGTGACCGTTCGGCTGGAAAACTAACCACCTCGGTGGCTCGGGCGTGTGTCAACTTTATCGTATTTCTGCGAAATCTGGGTCACAAAGAGCCCGCAGTTTCGGTCGAAGAGCCGAGGAAGTATGTTGATTGTCGAGTTCACACGTGGCCCAGCCATGCGCCGCGCCGGAAGTCGAAGTTACGGGGAACACACACGACCGTCGACCATCGAAATCACCACTTCGAGCGGAACGAAATGCAAATACACGGAAGAGGATCGAGCGCGCGCGACGAATCCGGGGGCCGCATTTGAAAATGCCACGCGTTTGGAAATCAGTACGTATTCCCGTCGATTCGTGCCTCTATTTCTGTCCCCCTCTCTGTACGAGTACACGTACGCCGACAGGAAGCACGTTTTTTTCACCCCGTGATTCGCTATTGAATATTAATGCCGATGATGAACCGAATAGACGCACATTTTTGCCCAAGCGATGGAAAAATATTTGAGAATCTTCTGATATTGATTTTTTTAATCCATCGGAGCGCGGAAGAACTGTTCGCACGGCTTTTGTGTGTTTTCTCGGTGGAACGATTTATTCGCCGTTTTATTCACCGATTAAAGTTTCCATTTAAAATTCCATATCCGTCTGGACGATTTGTTGAAACAATAAAGGAAAGACATGGATACCTGCCGCGCCATACCTTTGCCGGATAAGAGTTTATTGTCGTAAAATCGATGGAACGAGCTGCGGCAGTCTGTTTTACCACTTCATCCAAGAGATCGTAAAAGTCGCACCGCTGCGTTCACAGTATTTCCTCCCTTATTCTCGTAACAGTAAACGCTATCAGCTGGCGCTTCGGACGAACATCTTCGCAGCCGTGAACGTATGACTGTGAAGCTGCGAAACATCGACGATAAAGCTCGATACTGTAAAATAGATGAGAAATTGCCAGGCTCCGATGAAACAATCCGCGGGGATATCGTATAAAAGGGAGGCGTCCGAAAATATTCCCGTAGCTCGGAGCAATCGATACGCAACGCGTTCCGGCCGCGTTACTACGATCAGTCTGGCGCGTATACACACAGTGTGCCAATAACCGCGGCACCGCCGTATCGTTTCCCTTCGGCCGATCGTATCGCGAGTTATCACACCGTTCGAGAAAACCGACGCTAATGGCCGGCCGACTGAAAACTACCCCTCGGTTCGTTAGCCGCCCGGTCGTTCCGTTGAAAATCTGCTCGTTTATTGCACCCTCTTAGACGCAACGAACCCGAACCAGCTGCTGCGTCCCGGCGAAATTTCTTTTCTTTCTATTTCTCCTACTTTCGTGGTCCAAATCCCCGACGCGCGATGCAGTTCTTTCTCGACGTATCCGCTTCAATTTTCGCTCTTGACCGAGGTAACAATTTCGTGTCAATATAATTATATCCATCGCCTAGCTCGTTTCTTTTTTCTTTCGAGAATGTTTAAAGTGTGTTTAATTAGTAGAGAAGGAAAGGAAGGAATTATCGAATCACGGATGCAAATTAATTGAAAGTGCTTTGCACGCGAAGTGCTTGGTAACCAGCCCCGTTAGATTGTATTCAATTAACACAGGGGGGGGGGGAGGAGTTTGTAGTTGATTAAGGTGGAGGCCGGGTTTCATCGAACGAGAGAAGAATGTTTTCGTATTTAAAATATCGTTATGACTATGACTGATTACCTAACGAGCAAGAGCTGTGCGTTTGAACATTTCCCCGAGTTCTCTTGTGGAAATGAAATGTCTTCTATCCCGCTTTTGCGCGGATCACCCATTCACAGGATTAAACGACGCGAGTGTATGCATGTATTCCTCCTCCCTCTTAATCGATCATAATCCGACCCCGTTTTATGTAATCACAGAGCGGGCGTGCACCACCAAAGGATAGCGTAGAAATGAATTTATGCAAACTCTTTCAGCCGTCGTTCCTTTCCGATTCGACTCGCCAACCCTTCCCAACCCCCTCGGGCCACCCCGTTCTCTGTGGCCGTGGCTTTCTTCGACGTCCCTTGCAAACGACAGGCGGCGATCGAGCGCGAAAACGGGCAACGTCGTTTCTACCGGATGATAATTAATTCTAACTCGCCTTGGAAAGTTCATTCTTTCTCTCGCCCGTTTAATTCCCGATGATTAATCGTTTGAATCGGAGACAATAGCCGGGACGAATCATAAATGTTCCCGCAGGGATAAAGACGGATCGTCTCGATGTAATACCCTTTGAGGCAGTCGCGTTCGCTTGGAAAATTTCTCCTCGTGAATCCGGCCACGAACGTCAGCGCGGCAATCGGGAATCGTTGGGACACGGTAGTAAATCTCTTAACGAAGATGACACGAAGCGTCGCATCCTCAACGAGCTAGAGAAATTCCTAAGAAGCTGCTAGGTGTTCTCGATCGTTCTTTCAGGGCTTCCGTGGGTCCATTGGAAATTTCCTCCCGACGTTTCGTCAACGTTGCAATTAGCTTCATCAGGGGTTTAAGGACGCAGTGATACTTGTGCGCGACAATTCAATTGTAGAATGCTTAGCACCCTTTCTATTATAGGGTTTCCACCCGTGGAATCAGGTCGCTTTCTATAAAGAATCAAGCGCGCGAATGAAATTGAAATTCGCACCGTTTCAACGCCGCGCGAGTAGTAAGGTCAACGATTGCTCGGGCGTCGCGCGGTGTAACACGCGATAAGTGTCGCGTCGCGACAGACCACATTATAGCCGTAGTCGATCGTTGCGCGCCGCAATTAGGCGATACAGCTCATTGAGCCCCGATACTGACAAACTTCCAAAACTTCGAATCGTAACAAACGCTACGTCGCCCGAAGTTGCACGCAGTTACCATTCGGCTGGCTGCGGCGTCGCGACGCGTCGCCGCCGTTAAGCGCCGTATCGCGAAAGCTTCTTGTCAGCGGCCAAATTCCGTACGGTCGGGCACGACTTTCCGTGCACTGTGCACCGATATTCCGACCTGTTTGGCTCATCGATTTTCCCATCGTTCGACTATCGTACAGCCGCTACTGCCGCGGCATCGACGAGTCTCTTGATACTTTTCAACCGAAATTTCGCGCGGACGCTTCCAGCGGAAATTTCGACAACGAAGCTGCCACCGGTCTCTTGCCGATCTCTCGCCGGCTTGCTACTCGTTGCTCGCTTGTCCGAAAAAGGAAACGAAACGCGGACAGATTTGAAAAATGTATAATGTATATGATTTCGTGGCGCTTCTACTGGGATACGAAATCACGTTGCTTCCCGTCGAACAATGCTTTTATCCTATTTACGGGCTCGGGTATTCAAAAAGCTCTGCACAGTCGGATCTGAAACACACACTTCCATGGACGAATCGAAATCATAGATCTCGACTATGCGGCGTGTAAGACGGTGCTTTCACACGAGCCGAAACTGTTGTATTAATAAATACCGTCCTGTATCTAATCCTAATTTAACTTTGAGAAACTATCCGGAACTTCCCGAGTAGCTCACAGTTCTCGGGACCCTTATCCCAGAATCTCCTGCGAGCGTAATAACTTCCCCTAAGTACTCTAGAATAAATAATTTCCAAATTGGGCGGCTGCGGAGGAGGTATTCAACGCTCCGAGTTACCCTGGATTCTCGCGGTCCTTTCTCCGTTTGTGTCTCGCAGGATATTCGCCCGGGCCCATTACGGAACTGCGCGTCGACACCGCGCTTTCAGTTTCCAGCGCGTCTATCATGCTCGGTACTCGTTAACGGTATCGACCGTTTCGACAAAAGTTTCCTATCGGCGGAAGCGAATCACGCGTTTCGTTTGTCCGTAAACTGTGTCCAGCGCGTTGCGATCCCCGGAAACGAGCACCGGCGACATTTTATCCCGTCGACGAGTTTTCCGCGCGGGACGACTGTCCGGCCTGTCAGCCCTTCCCCAGCGTCCCCGATACTTTACGTCGCACATTATACAATCCCCTCCCTTGTGCGACGTCGTCATCGTAGCATTTAAGAGTGGTTGCACCGAGGAGGACAGTCGTTAGCGTGGGCGAATTACATCGGGCGACACTCGAGATCGCACCGGCCGGCAATACAATCGACCCTTCGGACACACCCCTAGCGCGATCGTGCCGCCAAGCCTCCCCCTACCAGAGAACAGTCCCTGGACCGCTCTGTGCCCGAGTAAATCGCAGATGACGCGTCTGTATATGAGATGTACATACGCAGGGAAGCGAGGGTTCAGCTTCAAAAGGCGGGGGTGAGTTCGCGCAATAACGGACGGGGCGAATGTCCGCACAATGGACCGGTCGGACGTGGGTCTCCCCGATATATCTCGGTCGCGCGGCCGGCGATGGCGTTGCGAGGGAGGGTATATTTCGAATATATATTTGACCCAGTGTTATCGACGCGCTGGTAACTGATAGCCAGCCGATTTCGGGATCGCCTTTGTCCCCGGTCTAAATTAAACCGCAATTTAGAACGATAATTGCTGTCCCGTTTTCGCGATATCCCCTTCTGCATCCTAATAGAAGCTTCGACTTTTCCCGAGCTTTCAGTTTCTCAGCAAAACAGTCGTAAGCGTTTTCACCCGCGTGTCTATCCGTCGATCTGTATCTGTGCATTAAACGGTGTCAGGGGATTCTCCTGGCTCGCACGTTCTGAATTCGGACCGGCAAACGATCTCTTACGCGTGGTTTACGCGTACGGCTCAGTTACGTCGCGGTAAACGTTCGGATGTTATTCAAAGATCCGCAGCCCGGTTAGAGTGCAAACGCTGCGCCACGCGAGGCTGCTGCGACCGAATCGTTACAGTGCATCGAGCTTTGAATCAAGCGACTAAGCCGCGCCCCGGGAAGCGTGCGTCTGTTAAATATTGTTTAACGCGCCGCGAGTAAATTGTCGCAACAAACACTCCCCTCTTTCTGTCACGGAACTATTCAGTCAATAGTACAGGTCAAGCATAAATACAACTGCACCGTTGTTCTCTAAATTTACCGTTTCCGGTTTAAAGCCCGTTGAATTCGCTCGAAATGGATTATAATTTACACCAGGATTTACTCTTGATGCGATTAAGCAGCGTTAACACGATCTGCTTACGCGTTACACCGCGCTAGTGGTATAAGTCAAGAAGCTTCAATTAAGTGAAAATCAATTTTAGAATACCGAAGATTTGGCCGTTCTAATGATTCATGAAATCTCGACAAAGTAGTACGAGACAATTGAGGGAATCGATCAAATGACAATTATTGAAAAGTCTAGTACCGATAGCAGTAGCGCGAGTCAAGGATAACGCCGACATACGTCGCGCATGTTCTCCGCTTTCTCTGTCTCTCTGCTAGCTTATCATTTCAATTATTTCAAGCCTAATTTAATTTGGAAACTTAAACGTTCCATTCTTACTGTGCTCACTCTCGTCTCTCCCAGGCCAGAGATTTGTCAGGAACCGAATCAGCTGTATCCAGGAATCTTCGCAGAATGAACAAGAGGGAATCAGGTAAAAAATTCAGCATCGACAAAAGCGCCCCGTAAATGTTTCACCCTAAAAGCTACGGCAGCCGGGGAGATTGTAGGAACGGAAGGCATCGTAGCCAGAAACGAGTGTCGAATAAACGAACGAGCAGTCTGTTCGGAAAATTTTATCCTCTACCATCGTCGGTTCAATTAAGCAATTTCGCTACGCAACAACGATCCGAGCCGTCTCGCTAATACACTTCCGACTGTATACTTTATGCATATCCCCCCCACCTCCCCCCTCACTGCGTGTCTTTAACATTCATGCACCTGCTCCCTATACTTTCTTCGATCCATGGAAATCCTCGAAATTTGCAATATTCATGCGTCGGAGAGACAGCACTAGAGTCCGTTCCTGGTATTGATCTTGCTCGTTCGTATTTTTCTTGTTCCTTGTCGCGTAGAAACGTGGGCGCACACGAAAAGGCGGAGCGTTATATCGAGCGTAGAAGGAAACCGTACGATTATAATGTGCTTGCTTAATTAAAGGTGAATTTACAAGAAAGGCGTTACACTTTTTCCCATGAGGCCGGTGGGGAAATACGGGAGACACTTGCCTTTCGTAGCGCCGCTATTTTTCCCCGCCGCGGCTATTTATGTACGCCGCTTTTCACGAGCACGACCGCGGCCGCTGTGTTCATAACTGTTAGATAAAAGTTGCGAGCAATAAGCGTCTCGGATAATCCAGGCTTAAACAATTTTTAACGCCTATTTGCCGCCACGAAACTGGCTGATTCGCCCGTGAAAATCTATTTCTCCGGGTGGTTTGTGCGAAAGCGCAATAAACGGAAGTAGTCTTTCTTCTTAAATTTAATTTTCGTCGGTCGTGCAACACGTTCGCGCGCCGTGGCTTATTCATCGGGGGTGAATCGTTCTTGATCCGCTTCAGTCAGAGTTTTCTCTTAATGCCACCCTTTCAATAGGGGCTCCAATGAGAGTAGTCCGTCGAGCACACTTCGACTTAAATTCGACAGAAAGGGAGTTTCAATGACTCGACGAGAGGCGTCGCGATGACTTTGGGATAATCCTCGAGCATCCAGAAACACTTGGACCGAAACAAGAGCAAGGGCTTTCTAAAGGCGGAAGTGCACTCGCCGCTATATAACGAGTGCTTCGAAATCGATACTTTTGATTCCGTGGAAACCACCGCTGCTTCGCCTCTCGTTCGCAGTTCGTAATTAATGTCTGCACATTTATGAATGGCCATGGTTAACGCTTCTAGCCTCCCCCGTGTATCCGTCCTTTGTTCGATGGCTATCGTTTGCCTATTATTTCCAAAGAACTGTAACAGTAGGTGGTGAAACTATATGTATAATAAGAAGAACACGTGGAGCCCGCTACGAAAAAAAAATTGAACGGTCGATCAAATGGGCGTGTTGAGAAAAATTAGCTAAATAAATCACCGGCCTCGCTGGCCAATTTCCCGCCACCGTAAAATCTCCCCCGCGGCTTAATCGCCGTTTAAATTACAATCCGAAACGTTGGCTCGTCACGGAATTCACAACGCCGATCGGTAAAGAAAGACGGGGAGGAAGATCGAAGGGCCGGAAGGGAGGGCTAATTGCAGCCAGGCCACCTGACAGGAAAAGGATATCTCCCCGTTCGATTCATTCCGCTCGCCATCAGCACGGGAACTGCACATTTGTCCGAGAAGGATTTTCCTGCATCCCTCGATCGGCGAGAAGTACGCTCATGAATCGTGCTCACTGAAAACTCTCGTCCCTTCAGGATAGCCCGAAATGGTCGAAGAATTACGGGATCGGCGTCGGCCAGGTTGGTAAGTAGTCGCGAATGATATATTCGAAGTTGAGCACGTGGCCCCGCTGCAATATTTCACGGAGAGTTTGCACCAGCCGCCCTCCGCCAACCGGCGTTTGACATTATCGAGATCCTGGAAGCACCTGGACCGTTGTAATTTCATTCTCCCCCGTCAACTTCGAGACGTCCCCGGCCATCCCCTTATGCGAACTCGCAGAGCGAATCTAGGATCGTCCCAGCACGCGCATAAACAGTAACAATTTTTAATTCGCCTTTCGACGGATATTCCAGTTGAATAATTCTAATTTATATCTTTCAATTCTATCCGTAATGTTCGTTCAGCTATGCACGCTGCAAGAGGGAACTTGATCACTCCTTCGGCCAGCCAGAGTATCTCCGCAGAGCAATTCTGCGAATGGCCGGCCATTCTTGTTGCTGCCCAACTATGCAACTATCCCTGTCCCTTGATCTGTTATCCTGCGTTTCGTGAGAGTTCGGAAGGCTGCGATGCGGGAACAGGGACTCGTTCTCGGTCTGGATAATTTAACAGCGGCCAGATGAGATAAGGTATCCCGGCGGTCGTTGGGGTGGCGGTTTTGCGGTGCGCCTTACAACTCGCCCGTGACGCCGTCCCGATTTCCTCGTGTAAACACGTCCCGCGATGCAACGTTTGCTTGCATTAGATCCCGAAGGAAATTTCCGGATGCTTCGTACGTCCGAAACGCGATAACCCGGGACGGTCAATAGAAACAGGGTCGAACAGTTCCTTCGCAGTTGTTACTCTATTTGCCATTGTAAACGGGAAATTGCGGTGCGAAAGAGAATTGCTTACGTGTAAGAGAGCCTGAAAAAAAAGATGGTAAAATAGAGAAGCTTGAAATTGAGGAATTCGGCGAACGTTAGATTGAAGAGGAAAAGGAAAATTATTTCTCTGAAACTTGCAGTTCAATTCTAAGTCAAAGAGAGCAGGGAACTCTGCTGCTTGGAACTTGAACAAGAAGGAAGTTCTACGGCCTCGAGCGTTAACTTAAAGTAATACTTGTTCAGTTACACTACCCCTGAAATCTGGACCCTCTTTCTAATACACCTTGACCCCTGTTTTATCCTACTTCTTCGTTGCGCGATGCTTCTCGACACCTTTGTTGCCAGCCCGGCGAAAGAAGTCGCGGAAAGTTGAAAACATAAGCAACGAGAGAGAGAGAGAGAGAGTAATAAATCTTTTGCACCGGCAAAGAATACGGAATTAGCACTCATACATTTTCAGACTCCGTTGGCAAGTTTCTTCCGTTCCCCCGGGAGGCCTTATCAAAGTTGATTTGGAAGTTTCCCAACAAACACAGACCGTTGGCATCTTAACGAATGCTCTCGTACACCGCGCATTACCGGAACTGACCTGTTCGATGCCTGGCCAGATGTTGGACAAGGGAAAAGCCAATTAAGCTTGACCTAATCGAATATATCGTTAAATACAACGGGCACAAAATCTGCGAAATCGCGGAGAAGAGAGGGAGCTTCGAAAATCGGCATGACCAGATTTTGGTTGTACGGGACTTTGTCTCTAAAAGTATAAATGTAGGGTAGCGCGTAAAAATTGCGTGCAACCGTACGAATCGACATTGCACGAAATACAGTTCACGTGTCACAGTAGAATCGCGAAATTTACAGTCGTCGACTCATCGAAAAATTTGCAGGTTTCGATCGCACCGTTCGGTCCGGGAGTAATTGCTATTGACGCGAAATGAACAACCGACGCGAAACATTCAACAACGGTGGCGCATTTTTGCGAACCGCACGGTGGCCATGGAAAATATCGATAAAGAGTGCTGCTCGTTTTAATTCCCGACGGCCTCGAACTGGACCAGACAAGGAGACACTGTTACGCTAACAAACTGCCCGCTAAGAATTGTCATTCAATGCTCGATCGTTAGCCGCATCCGCAAAGGGACGGGAACTAACGCGTACAATTAAGCTTTCGGTCCAGATAAGTGAATTACCCCGGTGGCCGGGTAACGAAACGTGTTTCCAGAGGCGCGAATTCGCACGATGGCATGCAATCAAACGAAAAGTTACACTCCTGTAACGAAGTTTCCAGGTACAATAACGCGACAATCACGGAGATTCGCAAGAAGCTCTCCCGTGTTTCGGGGTAAACATTTCGCACGATGAAAAGTTCAATTAACACGCAGCAAACCGAGAAGCAAGCATTGTTCTTTCTCGAATTCTTTTTCTTTTTTAACTACCCGGCGTACATTGTTCTTCGGAAAGGGAATTTTCAAATATTCCTGTAGCAATATAGAATAATTTACTTAGATTAAAACAGGATCAGGCACATTTTTCAACGAGAAACAGAAATAATTGTCCCGCGCGTTGTAAAATGATTTCGCGCAGGAAAGAGCATGGCATCCCTCGTATCCCGGGGCGCAGATAATCAGCCGCAAAGAGAATTCGGCATTAATTCGCGACGGAACGTGTATTCGACGGTCGAGGACTATCGCGTACGCTGGCGTGAATCCCGCATATAATTTCCGCGCGGCGAGTCCGAGGGAAGAACGATGGTGCGCGGGCCCGCGGAATAAGTATTATCGGTGAAATATAGTCTCGGCGGAAGCGTTTTTGCCGGTGCACTTTATGCACACCGGAGACTGCCAAAATTTCCCTGTTTCCCCGCATCGCTGCGCACCAAGCCCCAGCTCGAGTTCCTGCGCTTGTCAAACAGCCGCATTCTGCGGGTAGCTCGCTTAAAGGGAGGGTTGCTTTAGGCGCTTGGCGAATAGTCGAACTGTGAAAACATCTGTTTAATGGATTCAGCTCGTTCGAGAGTCTTGGTTCGCGAACCGGGGCCGATAGGGATTCCATGGAACCGATCCTCGTGCAAATAATGATCGATCGAGGAATGTACAAAATCGAAAATATATGGTCCGAATATCGGCACGTGCCGCAGACAGTCACTATCAAATCTCACTGATCGCCGGGAAAAGTTCTAATCTGAATATAACGAGGGCCGCAACCTCGCTCCGCCGCGGCTGCGATCTGCTGTCACGAACCGGCGCCCAAGTTTCGTTCCAGGAACGAGCGATCGTTTAATCGGTGTTTAATGATTTCGAACTCGAGCAAACTCCGTGCGGAAACTTGACGCGCAGCCAGACTTCGAGACACCGGAGTTTTTGCGGCTGGTCTAAGATTTCGAACGCGGGTCGACGATTCGTTCTCGGGGGATGTTCACGAATATCGAGCATTCGGTGGCACGCTTCGATTGACTGCGCGATTGATTACGATTACGAGACCTAGCAGTCTGATTCATGTATGACACTGACTACACACGTTCTCGCTGCCTTCAGAAACGTTCTCGCTCGAGGGTCTCTGGACTTGTCCGCTACTCAATCGTATAATATTATTATTGCGTTTAATTTCGTATTATCTCGAGGAAAGTCTTCCATAGCACGACGGTCTGATAAGGTGCTGAGGATTTTCGCTTTTGTCGAAACTAATTCAAGATAAGACATACTCGCCGCCACATCGTTCGCCGATGTACACACGTATACAATAGAAGTATATCAGATCTGGAGCGGTGCTGGCGCAACGGGGCTGGCTTATTTTCTGCCACAGAAACGCCAGGATAGACGGTCGAGAAAATTAGGTTCGGATCATAAAGGAGCGGTGAGATAAGAAACCGCCGATTTTCGACTGAACGGATGGCCCCGTGCGCGCAAACAATCGATAAGTAATCAATGCCTTCCCCCGACTTTTCTTGTCCCTTCCATTCGACTGTGTATCTCCTTCCTTCTATATCGATGCGATCTTAAGACGGGAAATAGCTGCATGAAAATGCACTACAACGCGCCCACAAGAAATCATCCCCCCCGTTGATCATCGATCAAAAATATATCGAGGAAACTTCAATAGATTCTCTTTCTATCAAATAGAATCGCAAACTCTCTATCGGTTTCCCTCTACACCTCGCGTTCGAAAATTCAGCTGCTCGAGACGTCGCCAGCTTCTAAATAGAACCGAGCGAAGCACGAGCGTCGAGATTTGCAATTGAAATACGCTAATCGAGTGACGGTACGGAGGGTCACTCGTTCGAAAGGTTTCTTGCTTAATTAAGTCGTCATTTCGCGCTCTTAGAGCCGAAGCGCGAAACGGCATGGGGAGAAAGGAGGATGTCCGTGACTGCGAAGGAGCCGTGAAGTTAAACTTTTTCCGCCTTCGAGGTCGATGACGGATTCGCCCGCGGAAAGAGTAATTAAGCGAGAAAATTTCAAGGAATTCTTTATCCGGCGAAAATTTAAATAAATCGTCGAGGAAGGTAGAACGAGGAGTACAATCTGTTGAAAGTCGCGACACATATTAACAGAGGTATGCAATTTCAGTTTTCCGGGAAACCCGACTGATGTCAGAAGCTGTCGTTCCCGAATTCGTGGTTGACCACGAACACCACCGACTGCAGCTTTTCACGAGCTTTTAGTAGAGTTCTCGCACGTGGAAATAGGTGCGAACAGTTGAATCTGCACTTTGCCTCTCGCGGACGCGAGACATTTACTGTTTTAACAAGGAGATGATGTAGCAGCAAGAGCGGAAGCGAAAACTAAAATAAGGGCTGCAACTATGAGTTCGCTCTACCATAAAACACGAGGGAATTATTAAATTTACCAACGGCAAAGAGGGCACAACGTCCGAACAGAATTTTTCGAGCAAGGGACATAGTGACGAATCCCCCCCCCCCCCCAAAAAAAGAAAAGAAGAATTCCTTCGCGCTCTGAACATGTTCCAAGCTCAAAGTGGCTGCAGCGCTTAAAACTCTACGCGACGCTTCAGCTTCCAAGATCGTAAATTGCATGTAAAGTCGCATACGCTTCGCGTAGCCCGTCACGGTGCACGACAAAGCGTTCCTCCGCCGTTGGAAAAATATACGGAGGGGCCTTTTGGTCGGGCGTAGCCGACTGAGACCGCGTCGAGTTTACCCGGCGGAAGTTCCGGCGAATCGAACGTTTCGCGAAACTCCAACGATGCTCGCGACTTCCCGAGGAATTTAAAAGTTTGCCGAAGCTCGGAGACCTTAACAACGCTGTTAGAACGAGTTACCGAACAGGCTCCGCTAAAAGCACCTCTACATCACGTTTAATCCAATTCTGAAGAGCAAACAATCGGCCCGGGACATCTGTTTTTCTTTTACAGATTAAAGGAGGACGGTATCGCGTCCACGGGGAGGCCAATTAAATGTCTGCGTCGATCTGTCTGTAACGAGATCGCGATGGGGCGTATCTCTGATCCGGATCAAGACGTGGCTCGTCCATTCAGGATACCAATAGGTTCTTTCCTTTTTTTACGGCGGAAGGATGCAACGTCGGAACGTTTTAATTTCGCGAGAATCATATTCACAAGTTGGACCGGAACGAGTTCTGGCAAAGGTAGCACGGACTGCTCTCACGAATGGTCCCGGCAATTCCATTTGTCCCATTTCGAAGCGGAATAGCTTATAATGTGGGAATAAAGCGTCCCCCGGATCGCCCAATCGTGGTCCTCCACGAGCACCAAAAGTCACAGCATTCGGGAAGCCGGCCGCGGGTTATGGAAATCACCCCGCTCATATTTATGTTCAAGATATTTTTATCCAAAGAAGAAAGCTATAGAATGCCTGCTCCTTTCGTCGATCTTCACAGACAAGCATTTCCGCTTAGTTTCCGCGCAATCCACGGCCGAGGACGCGGTACAATTTTGCCAAGCAACGATCCAGCGTCTTGGAGACAATTGAAGAAAGAGGATCGAGACGCGACGACAGAACGGACATTCGCGTTTCAGAGGAAAGAACTGTTTTACGTGGCTCGCAGGTCTCCCGTACGCTTCTGCCAGGTTGATGTTCATTCCCCTCGATCCCCGGGGACAATGCGACGCGCTCGATTGTTTCACCGAAGATTGTAAAACATGAGGAACTAGCCGAGCCAGAGAATCGGAGGCAGAAGCTTTCCGTGGACGATAAAAGGATTGTCGCGCGCTCCACCTCTCAATAGTTCTTTCTATTCTACTTCAAGCATCGCGTCGTTTCCGTTGAGTTATAATACATTTCATCTGCGGTATTTAAAACTCGCTGTGCGTCTGTCGCTGGTGATTCGCAATTAAAACCGCAACGTTAATCGAAAGTTTGCGCGTTAGAGATAGTTGCGGAGATAAACTGGGCCCTCTTGCCTTCCGATTGGGAATCGTGAATCGTGTTCGGAACGGTTCGAGCCGCGGAACGCGCTTTCCGCGAACAGGTTTAATTAAAAATCCGCTCTTAATACAATTGCACGTTCGGCATTGGCCGAGCTTTGTGCCGATGATACTCAATTGACAAGCTCGCTTCAACGGGGCGAGATGAAAAAGAAATATGCGAATCGAGTTCTATTTTTTGCTCCCTCTCGACGTTCCGTTCGTAGGTCCATCGGGCATGGATCGACTTCCCGTGCAATATTTTTCCGTGACGAAGATTTGAATTTCGAATATTTTATGACCACCTTGTCAAAAGAATGATTTACAGCGGTCAGCCCATGTAAATGCGTCCCATTCTGCCAGCCGATTTCCGGCGTGTTTTTCTTCCCCGACACGCCGAAAAAATATGTTTTCCCATCGATGCTAAACGATTTCCTATCCATGGCGAGATGCAAATAGCGGAATTTCTCTGCGGACGCGCCGGCAATTTTTCATTCGCACGGTACCAAAAAATCCTCCGTCTCTCCGGCGCTCTCTAATTTTTCCCCCGGCTCGTTCGTCGATTAAAACGCCGGCGCTTCCGGTAGCTGCCGGCCGCGGCGATTTAAATATCGCCGCGCGATCGAATTATTATCTCTCTATCGGGATAGTTCGGGAGGGAATATTATTCTCGCCTCGTAGGAGGCAATTAAAGATTCCTCGTTTCGACGGCGGCTGGCCGGCTTCGTGAAAATCGTGATGATCCATCCTGATAGTAACGGGAGCAAAGGGAGGGTGAACCTTTTCCAATTAACGTCACGTCTTCAGGCGGGATCGTTATCCTTATCGACGCGGCGGTCTTCCTCATGCCTGCCGAACGATCTAGAAAAAGTCTCACGAACCGCGTTGCAGCGGCGAAAAACTTGGTTCACGGCATCGGCTACTTCTTATTCCACTTCCGCTTTGTTTTAGGGCGGCCAGGGGAATTGTAAACGGCGCTGCTACTTCCGGATGCGCCTGGTCGCCTCTGTCTTCCGGTAAATCCGCCCCGCGATCCGCCAGACAATGGGGAGGGATAGGAAAGTTTCGCGAACAAACGCTCGCAGGTGATACCGAACGCTGCCGATCTCGACTATTCAAGACCGCGCGAAAAGTTATGTTTCCCTTTCTCGTTTTACATCCAACATTTGTTTACGAAAGAGAAAGATTTCGCGAGCTGATATCATAGTAGATCATTGCCCCGAAATCCACCGACAACTCTATCTTGTCCCCTCTGTCCTGCCTTTGTCATACCTCTCTGCCTTCTGCGATGAAGCATCAGCCGGAAGTTATAAATCAGCTGGCAGCAGCGCTGACCCAGAAAGCAGAGCGATTCCGACGTCCGGCGAAGCTCGAGGTCGCAGAGTAATTTAGTTTTATCTGCCTGGCCAATATCTGACTGAAATTGTTCCACTTTCTTCGACCCCTCTGACAAGTCGAGCAAAAGACCGCGAGGTTCTATGTGGCGGCGAGCAGATCTGCCACGTGAGCAGGATCATGTCTCTGGCTCGTGTAACCGGTAGCCAAATTCTGTTTGGCGCGGCAGAGATGAAATGTACGACGGGAGTTGCAGCCTGCCGTGGGCTCGATCGTTAATTCGTCTCCATGTACCGTTGTTTCAATGATCGATATGCTAAATGGGTAGCCAAACGTCCACGAAGTTTCCGACTAATCTTGGACAGTGTATCGTGATCGAGAGGCCAAGAGACGACAATGCCATTTTTTTTTTGTTTCTGTATAACGCTTTTAGTAACCGGAAGCTCGGAAGTTTCTTTGACGCATCACCAAGTTCGTACATAAGCTGGAACTCGACCGCAACTTTTGCTCCCTTGGCCGGCCCTGCTTTTGATAGTAGCCATCGGTTCCCTGGTCTATTTGCGACTGACGTCTCTCCAAGGAAACTTCGTTCCACTTGTGAGTCAGCGATGCCGAAATTGGAAGCCCGAGCAACGCTTCCACCGATAAATACCGTATAAAGTTCCGATCGTGTTGCAATCGATCGGAAGAGAAAGATCGCACGGACGATTCTACAAAGCTGCAATACCTTTTTTGAAATCCTCGAATTACCTCGACGGGAATTCCGTTCGCTCCATGGGGAGACGTTACAAACCAAACACGGCCCAGCCATTTCGCCGGCGACGGCTCCGTGATACTTCCGGTCAGAAGTTCTTGACATCGCGACTTCCTGGCGTTGAAACTTGCCCTCACCTTGAACGAAATTTCCCACGCGTCAGTGCGCCGTGAAAGGGAACAGAGGGGCTGAGGCACAAGGGCTTGGTAGCGGGCTGATGGAAAGAGACGCCGATGTCTGGCCTGTAACAGCAACCACGGTCCGACAAATAGCGTCCTTTTGATAGTCCCTGCGCGCTTTGAACAGTTCCACCGCTTTGTCTAGCCACCGTCAAATGAACTTGAGGGTCCGCGTAATAATTAGGCGGCACAGAGACGGAGCCTAACTGGTAGTCTCAAAGTGGTCGTTACCGATATCAACGGCACGCCGAGCCGTCGACGAGGGCCAAAGCTGCGGAGGCCTAATCGTTCGATCGCCAGTCTAGCTCTCGCGGCGCGGGCAAAGCGAAGCTTTCCTCGCATCGTCCTTTTATTCAAAGAACAAAGAAAAATTCCGCAAATTGGATGGAGCGGTGTGTCCATAAAAAAAAAGGGATTTCATAGAATGAAATAAAATATCCATGAAATCGTTGCACGGCGAAATAATACCCGGTGGTTCCGTTTACTTTCCAAACGTTTCACCCTCACTGGTTGCAACATAAGTTTCAGCATCGAAATGCAATTGACTGTATAAACGCAGTCAATGTGCAGGCTGTTCCTTATAACAACTCCGCGATGATAAACCGGTGGCTCTCGCGTTTCATCGTGGAATGATAACGCGATACTCGTAAAAGCATCGCGGTGCTCGAAGATTCTCCAAAGTTTCGCCGTAAAAATGAATTTCATCAGGTCGGCGAGCTTAAAAAGCACATGGAAGCATAAACAATAACAGCTTTGCGTATAAATTGTCGACTAATAATAGAGCCCGGCCCGACCGGTCAGAAACTTCGATCGAACTTCTATAAGGGAAGTTTCTTGCGGAAGTTTCCAGGCAGCCTTCTTGGTTGCGCGTTCGGTACCGTTATTGATGAAACTGAGTTTCAACCAGTTTGGCGGTAAGAATATTCTGCAGTGAAATACACATCCGTAACAATTAGGAGGATTAATATATTTATCAATTTCGTAACGTACAACTGGATTATGCTTGAAAAATTTGGCAAAAGCGGTAACAATCGTCGGCACTCGATTAACGACAGTACAAACGGGTGCATCGGACGACACTTTAATTGTATACTCAGCACGATACTTAACGGCTAGGTGTACGTATTTTGGTTTGCGCACAATAATAGCATAAAAAATACATGTACATATATTTATAGTATATGTGCATATATCCGACATAATCGAAAATTCGCTCATTTTCCGTAAGTGGTTATCAGTTATCAATATCACAACTTTTGGCGAGTGTATAGAGGCTGATAAGTACATTATAGTGAACACGTTGAGCGCGTAACAGTAACAGGTAGATTGTGTTGTCGCAAAAGGAATGAAAGACGACAAGTCGAAGGTACACGGTATCTGCGTAATTTTTGTACCAAAGGATTCGATTGATGGAAGACGTGAGTGTGTTGCGCGCGAGTATGCGAAACGTCGCGGATCCCTTCCAAAATACGACGCACGCGTGTGTAATTTGCAGGATAGTCTCTCTCGACAGATATACGATAAACCATCGATCGTTCGATTAAGAGTCGTTACTGTGGAGATTCACAGCTTTACGTGAAAGTAGAGCATTTCGGAACGTTTTGAACGACAGTAGATTCGAGTACAAGTCAATGAAGCCACGCTTCGAGCTGAATAAAGAGCAAGTCATCCAGCTACGCGTAAGAACAATGTCAGCAGTAGCAGGATGTCTTGGGTGGCGATGGATCGCGCTCGTGGCATCGTAATACCCTTTGGTGAGGTAACAGCGACTTGTCCACGGTTTTTTCCATCCTGCGCATCACTCGGTCCAGAAGTATCTCCACGGCACGCGTCACGTTTTGGCCCGTAGCTGCGCTTGTCTCTAGATAAACGAGGCTGAGGAACAGAATTCGTTTAAATCCCTTCAATCTTTCATGTATAAATTACACTATTGTATTTACCCATGCTTCTCCGCTAATTCCCGTGCCTTTTCTTCGCTAACCACACGTTTGTCCTCCAGATCGGATTTATTTCCGCAGAGAATTATATCCGGATCCTCGCAATATGCGTGAGTCTATACGTGTGCAGGAGGTGAATCAACGATCAAAATCCGCAATGAAATTGCATTACAAAGTCTAACAATAATTATGCGAACGAATGATCGATTCATTGACAGTCACATTCCAAATTAATAAGATAGTGTGAAATATGCAAGGCATTATTTTGTTTTGCTTATTCGTTCGAACGATAATTTGAGTTTTCTATCCACCGATGACGAAGACAAGAATTATTTGTTTTACTTTTCGAAATACGTGCAAATTACAATATTGTTTTGTAAGCTAAACTTTCATGCATAGTTTGCAACAAAACATCCTGCAACATGCAAAAATCAGCTACTATGTTAGTACATCTGATAGAGCTTTGATTTCTACATTTATGGTAACTCAAGTTATCATTTCTTCAATTTTACATCATTTTCATAGCAGTAACGTTTATAAATGACGAGTACCCTAAGCTGCTCCAGCCAATTCCTGACTTCGAGAAAGGATAGCTCGTTGGTCAGATCAAAGATTAGTAGAAAACCCATGGAATCCCGATAAAAGGCTGTAGTTAGACTTCTGAACCTGAATATTAGTGGCATTAAAGCAGTTATCTAACATTGCTCTGTTCTCATATACCAATGCCTGAACCATATAATTAAATTATTATCTATATTCTATTAAGAAGCACCTCCACTCTTTTGCTGTAAATTTTTAGTACTTTAAAAAGGCGAAACGCTTAATTTATATGCATCAACTCTGTAAAATATAAATTCCTAAACATTATTCTATGAATTGTTACCGCTCTTGGCCAGCTGTGTCCCACAGCTGTAAATGCACACGTTGAGTTCTACCATTTGCCGTCTGGTATATCTGCAATAGTTAATGACTCTGGCAATTAAGTGGTAACATATGCGTCTTAAACTCATTTACGTATACGTTCTTATACCTCAACCAAACACACACTCACACACACACGCACGCAATAGACATACATTAAATCAATAATGTTCATTTTAAAAGAAATAAAAAAAGGATGTGTAGCCTATAATAAAATACGTAATTAAAATAGCTCTTTAATAACAAGGCAGTCACTTACCACACGCTTTTCCTTGAAGTCAATGCCAACGGTAGATATAAAACGGGTATCAAACGTGTTGTCGGTATACTGATAGAGAAAACTTGTCTTCCCGACACCGGAGTTTCCCAGAGCCAAAAATTTAATGAGATAATCGTACTCCATATTTCTTTTTAAATGAATAAAACTACGGTTGTTACACTTTTATCGTCGAAATATAATTGAACAAATACTTGTACACGAAATTTTGGCTAATCGTCGTAAGCATGACTTCGAATTTGAAAAAAAAGAAAAAAATTAAACACAAGTGCACTAGTTTTGGGCCTGGAAACAGTCGCTGTCAAAAAGGGACATGTGCGACAGGAAACACCTGTTGCCTGCGTAATCAATTTTCAAAAAACTCGCGCGTGTTTAGGCGAAACACTAGATATTTGTACAATATCGACTGTTGCTTAAATCTTTGCGGTCTAACAGAAAACAAATGCAGTACATAAAAAGTTACACCCTCCCGGAAATTCCAGCATTACACTGAACCTCGCAAGTAGTGACGTATGACAGATGTGCATGGAACAATGCTACGAAACATCGCTGATAATCTCAGTCCTACCAAACACAACTAGGAAAGTTTGAAAGAAAAATATAGATATGTAAATTCAAGTAAACAGTTCTACAGCTTGATTTTTATTCAAGTACGTACTACATGCTATACGCGTATCATAGTATAAAATTTATTAAAATCTATCTTGTACTTCATAAAAAATAATCGAACGAATCGCAATGCTATGAAAACCATGTTGGCAACCATGGTGCTTCATTCGTATGCCAAACAAACTTGAACAAGCAGGAGCTTCTGTGAAGAAATCGATGAAAATTACACGAGAATTTACGGGAAACATTTTCTAAATGCATTAGGATTCGTAAGATATTATATTCATTTTTCTTTATGTCAAATCCCAATCATAATTTCGTTGAAACATTTAAAATGGTACTAGCATTCATTCATATTTAAATGATAGTAACTTTGATCGACGTGTTTCTTATGAAATATGAATGATATCACCAACAGTAATCATTCCGTCTTCTTTGGTTTCTCTGGTTAAGTAAATACCAAATTTCATTTTACCATGAAACTGTTCTGCAAGTGTACGTAGTGGTTCTGCAGTCTTTGTAGCAGTAGTTTGGTCGATACAGATCATCTGGCATCTAGTACAAGGTCCAGTGACCTAAAGGAACAAATGTTTTAGGAAGAAAATTATGTAAACTTTGTTTCAAAAAAACTTACCTTAAAACTATTATTCCCTATACACATATGCTTCCACTTTGTTTCTGCGAATGCCTCGCAGCCACTCAGTATCATGTTTCCTCTGAACCTATATATAATTGTCTCTTTATTGACTTCTGTATTAGATACTTTATCACTGAGCCATTGTACACTAGCTTTGTTTATTAATAAATATTGAGCTTGACTGGAAAATGATAACTCCGGTTTATCGTTTTCTGCAAAATACGTGTGGGCTAGAGTCATGAAATAGAATCATCAAACATGTGTGATGTACCTTTCTCTTTGTTATCACAATCACTTTGTTTTATAAGCCTTAAGTTCGGCTGGCCTAATGCTAAACTTATCCATTCGGAAACATGAGGTCCACAATCGGTACCTTGTACTTTATGCCCGCAAACTCTGCTCTGACAAAATGTTCCTTCTGCGGTATTTGCAGATTTACCATCCAAAGGAACCTCTATGAGAGGCATTCCTGAAATATTATTCAATTATTGAACCAATTAACATTTATGAATTAATCTCTCTTTACCTGGATAAGACAACTGCATTATCCCTTTGTCTTTCAATACAATTGGTTTTATCAAACAAAGATTAATATTTTGTTTTTGTGTCAGACAAGTACCGGAAGATGTAATAATCATCCATTCTCTATCGTACTGCAAGCCTTTGGAATTTAAATTCCAAGAACCTGTTATCTTATACGCAGCACAAGATTTTATTGGGTATATATACAGTTCTTCTAGAATACATTTCATTGTAGCAGCATCGTTGCACACTCTCCGTTTAAAAAATTGAGTATCATTTATAAAACTTGTTAGGGATTCTTTTATATTTTGCAATTTATTTGTTAGTCCATTGTCGTTGTTATTCCTTGAATCAATTACTATGTTTTTCTCGCTTTCATCTTGCTGATGATATTTTCTATGCAAAGTAATTTTGTAGTCTGGCCACCATTCGGGGAGTTTGTTCACTGCTGTCCCATCTACGAAACATTTTTTAATCATATCCAACAATGTATGGACATCTTTAATCGTGGACATGTATCCAAATGAAATTCTGACTGCTCCTGTTGGTTTCCCAGCTATCAAGTCTGCATCTCCCCCACAGACATAGCCAGAATCATAGTTCTTGAGAACTTCCTTGTTCGATAGACCCAAGTGTCTTTGACATGCACCAGGGTTGCAGAAGCAACCAGTCCTGAGATGTATTTTGAACAAGGCTGCCATGTTTAAGACTTCCATGTATCCTACATATTCACAGTTTGACCTAATTAGATTGAAGGCAACAATTCCCCCTTGTAAATCTCGATTGTCGTAGCCAGTATCAGAGTACAATTTTGCTACTGGCTTTCCATTGCTATGGTGCAGCATCAACAAGGACTTGAACAAAAATTGTGCAAGCGAAAATACATGCTCTGAAATCTTCTCCATAGTAATTGATGAAAGTATATCAAAGCCATGTCTCAATGATACTATCGAAAGAAATGGTACAGTACCATCCTCAAACCTGCAATTAGGCAGAATTAATTGTATAAGGATATCATCTTTTACGATAATATTTACAACAGTACCTCTGATGAAGATTCTGTCGTTTTACATGGTACATTTCAGAGCTCAAAGAAACATCTATTGTACCACCACCATAGTAAACTTTTTGCAGGACATGTGCACTGGAATTCCTTACCAACAATGCACCAATCCCAGTAGGATATCCAAACATTTTGTAAAAGGATAGACATACAAAGTCTGGCTTGAACACAGACAGGTCTAATGTGTTTGTTGATGCAAAGGCAGCAGCATCAAGTAACACGTACCACCTTGTAGTGACATCAGAGACTACCTTGGAGAGCACTCCATTGTGCACATTTCTGATCCAAGTTAAAGGATATTTTAATCCAGAGAAATTGCATTGGGCAGGATATGCAAAGAGTGATTTATTATTCTCCTGTGAAGGAGAGCCCATTGGCCTTGAGGTGGAAGTAAAAGCTTTAAAAGCATCATCATGGCTCAGGCAAGTTATCTTGGCTCCCTTTCTGGCAGCAATTTCTCTCATACCAAGAACCGAGGTATGATTATCCTGTGTATACACGAAATGCCCAGGATGAGATATATTCCTTTCATCCTCGTTAAAAAGGAATGTTTCAGCCACTATCTTTAAAGATGCAGTTGCACCTGATGTGAATATAACAGTATATTCCTCGGAAGATGTATGGAAATGATCCAGGATTCTAGAAGAACAACAAAATTATGGCATCTCTGTTTTCCAATAGTATAAGGAAAAACACGTTCTTGCTATAAGATGCCTTACACATGTCTCATGTGTTCTATGGTATCTTGGGTCACATTGCTTGCAGTGCCAATGGAGTGTGGATTAGCATAAAGTGAAGTATGCAAATCAGAGGACAGATTTTTTATTTGGGAATCAGAATATAATGTTGCCCCTGCATGGTCTAAATAACATTCTTCTGAAATACAGATGGCCATGATAAAGTTGATGCTTTTATTGTAACTGGTCAACAGTGATCTGATGATGTTTTATTTGCGTCTTACCTCTGATTCGTGAAAAATCATTTCCGAAACGTGTCGCAGTCTCCTCATCGTATACCGATGTATATTCTACTGTATTTTCCATATCGACAAGTGTACCAGACAGGTACTAGTGAAGGCGATGGAGGCTCGTATCGTACAGTAACATTTTCGTCGCAATAACGTTAAACACTAACAATCCAGCAAGGAGGTGATTACCTAACGAGTATCGTAATTTCCGTATCCTTCGACTTGATGCATCGCGACGACGGATTTCAACCTACGTTACTATGCTATTCCAAATCACAGGAGAACTGTTTCCATATTCAACTTACAACGAGTTGCGACACTTTCTACATGATAATCGTTTATGAAATCCAAGAAGAAAAAAATACAGAATAAGACTGTTACAGCTAGAAGTGTGATAAGAAGGGAAAATATTGTTTAGAGATAATAACTACTTCGTATTCAAAGCACAGCATCGCGGTTTCTTTAAGTATCGTACCGGCTGTTTGGACAGATAAAAATTCTGAATTGATAATGATGTTTGTACACAGAAAAACGCATGCACTCGCATGGCTTTTATTACAAAATGTATTTGGTCGTGTAACGCGTTAAAATGAACATTATAGCACACGATACAGACGTGAAAATGCTTCCTCTAGCGCAGCGCAGTATGAAGGAAAGTGTACAAATGTTTACTACTTTCATTAAAGATTGAATGGAATGTTAAATTAAATAATTGTGCTACATCATATGCTGTTAAAAATTTAGCCTGTATATGACGAGGTGGCCGAGTGGTTAAGGCGTTGGACTGCTAATCCAATGTGCTCTGCACGCGTGGGTTCGAATCCCATCCTCGTCGAATTTTTTCTACCGTGCCCTTTTTCCTTTTGCATTTCGTTTTAATATTGCTTACAAATAAGCAATTATTTAATTGATTATATATACAATATCCCAATTATATATATTTATATATAATTAGCATATTGTGAATTAATAAAATTGCAAAACGAATCACGAGCAATTAAAAAAATGTATATGCACTTCGTATGAAACACATGTTATAAATGACACACGAAATAAATAAATATTGCTTAACCTAACAGTGGAATAATTCGTGCGCAATTTTTTCTTGAATAACTCTCATTAAAAAATTACCAATCGGAATATAGTTTTTTAATAATAAGAGATGCAAAATAATTCTGAGACACAAAGACCTCCCAAACCAGTTTGGGGCGACGAAATTACAATACCTTCGGAGTCCCAAGATTTTACACATGAAAATATTTACCATTTTACTACCGATGATTCTGAAGGTGACCCCTCAGTCCCCGAATCATCAACAGGTAAATTGTTTAGTAAAAAATTATTACATTTAGCTGGGGATCCAATTTTCGTTATAATACGAGCATCACGGCGTCGTCACAGATCCCACGATGTACTTAACGCCAACAGAGGAATATCTCCGAATGATGAAGCGAGTCATCCAAAGAAGTTCTTTACCAGCCCCAACTATTAGAAGGCTTAAGACACTCTACATTCGATACAAATCCATTAACGGTTACGGGCCAGCGATTTTCGACGCGTCTGGAAACCGAACTCTGAACGTCCGGACTGAAACGCTCCCATCCAGCCACGGGAAAAAAGAAACGGACAAATCGAGGAGGACCGGACAGGCGAGGGGCATCGAAACGAGGGAAACATCAATAACATTTAAGGACGTCGAGAGATCCGGATCATTATCGATAGACACCAGAGGGTCCGAGGGTGTGGATCAAAACGAGGGCAGCGGTGCCGCGGAATCGCCCTTGGAGGATTTCGTAACACCTTGGTTCGGCTCGCAAGACTTCATGTTCGGCCGTCCTTGCGATCCAGACATGATCAAGATCGACGATGTTTTCTCGGACTTTACACTGCGCGAGGCCGGCCACGAAAAAGCGTTAAAGCAGCACGTCAAGCAGAGGATCGCGAAGAGACTTTTAGACAGATCACCGCGTTCGAACATTTGAATGTCGAGGGGTGGTTGATACGTTGAGGATGCTGAGGAACGGACGCAAAGAGTTCGAGCCGAGACTTGCTAGCAGCCAGTGCTGAGATTAATAGCTTCTGTAATTATCGTTTTCCCTCTCCGTTTGTTACATATTGAATAGCATGAGAGTTACGGAAGCCAGTACCAGGGACAAAATATATTAGAAAGTCTCCTTTATTGAAGCGTCCATATGATTCTACCTTAAGCACGATCAGAACTGGATCGAAACGCGAAATTTCATCATCGCGTAATCGCCTCGGGGCTGAGACTGCGATGCGTATCAAATCGGTAGGCACTGTTCATCAGCTTCCAGCGCCCATCATGGTAGAGTTTATCTAATATCGTCATAAGATCACAGACACACGTGCGAATGTCAGGTGGAACCGGTCCCGTATGGCTTCATATGGCAGTGCCACAATTTGGAGAAAGCGCGGCCTTGGCAAGTTTTACAATATCACGACCAAGAACTGGTATATGTATCACGTTACCCAAAATGAAGGGAAGGCCAGGGTACAAAAGAAACAAGATTTTCGTACACTTTGCGTTACGTGGCAGCAGCAGCAACATTCCTTTATGCAATACGGAATAAACGATATTACACTTAAAAAAGGGGCCACTCACGTGCAGCCGGAGGAGTGCCTTTTCTGAAGCTGTTACGTGAAATGTATCACATGCTATGTAATATGACTTAATCGGGTAATAACGTATAAATCGACGAAAATCGTAATTACGATTATGTTGGGCATGTTTGCTTACATTTCGATACGTCTGGAATGTTTTAATTTAAAGGCTCGGCTGACGAGGAATTACTTGAGTCCTGTAAGTTTGCAAATTGTTCGCATCTGGTTTATATATGTTTGTACGGATTTACGTAATCGAGGAACGTCTACGGGATCAGAGGAACATCGTGAACTTGAAGTCCAGTTCCGAGATATCCTATTGCCGCGCGTATGGATAATGTTAACAAACGTCGCATTAGTTTAAATGGTACCGCGATCCGATGCTCGGATTAGAATACATTTTACCGAAAACCAACGGCACCGTCGATCTTCGTGAGACGTAACTGTTCCAAAGTGGAAACGTTTCGGGGCCGTTCTTGCGCAAAACATTCCTTGAAAGGTGTGCATAGGATCGATCGTCTATTTTCTTCATATGTTTACCGAATTAGCAATGTTAGTTGCATCGGAACCACGCCCGACGTTCATCCGCGTCCCTCTCGGACCGGCTATCCTTGCCCGCGACTTTCTATCCTTCCCTCTTAACGATTCCTCGGGAGTGAAAAAGTGCCGGGGCACAGTTTCCCTCTCCCTTGATCGGTTATGTCCAATCCCATCGGGAGCAGGGGCACCCAAAATTTGATTGAGGTTCTTGCAATACTCCCTGCATATAAATACCAGGCCGGACTTCGATTTTGGTCAGAGCACAGCAACTCGTTCACTCGTTAACCAAAATGGCATTCAAGGTAAGCACCTACGGGAGCCCGTAACTCCCCGGAGTTACGGTGAATCTTGCGGAAAGTGCGATGCAGCAAAGCAGAAATCGTTCCACGAAGGGAGACTTTTCTTTTACTCGGACTTCGTAGCATTGTTATTAACGCGCCCTCGATTTCCTGCCAGTGCAACATTCTTTCATCTAATTCACAAGATTTCCCTTTGCAAGCGTACACTTTGCTGTCCCCCGCCTTTCGTAGAAAGTCTCAGTTACTGTATACTGTTCTTCGCCGTTTCTTGAACGATTAATTGCAAGTATGTAGTAACACGTTTGGTCTGATCCTCCGCCAGTTCGTGGTCCTCGCAGCCTTCGCGGCGGTAGCCAGCGCAAGTGGCCCAGCAGCTTACGACATCGCCGCAACGTCCGGTGACCTGAGCAGCATCGGATTCATCCAGGAGTCCACTCAGAAGGGCTTCGGCGGCCTGAACGTGATCTCTTCTTACGCGAAGAGCGACGACACCGCCCACTCTTTCGTCCGAGTGAACAGCCACAGCATTAGCAACGACGGCCTGTTGAAGTACGACATCGCCCATGCTCCCATCGTCAAGGCTGCGTACGCCGCACCAACTTACATCGCCCCGAGTGCTACCCCGTTGATCGCCAAGAGCTACGGCGAGGCGTACGGGTACGGTGCTCCCTTGCTGGCCAAGACCTACGGCGCCCCGTTCAGCTACGGCGCACCCCTGTTGACGAAGACCTACGCACCGGCTCCCATCATTGCCAAGACCGCCATCGCCGCGCCAGCTCCTCTTTTGACCAAGGCCTATGCCGCACCCTTGGCCACTGCATCCCTGGCCACCGGACCCCTCGCCGCCGCACCCCTCGCCGCTGCACCCTATTCTGCTGCTCCTCTGCTCGCCAAAACCTACGCCTCACCTTTCTTGGCCAAGGGCTTCGAATACGCTGCCCATGCTCCGCTCATCGCCAAGACTGCCTTGATCGCCCCTGCCCACGGATACGCCGCCCCCATCGCCTCAGCACCCCTTCTGGCCAAGAGCTACGCCGCCGCGCCCCTTGTCGCCAAAGTTGCTCACGAATATGCCCCCGAAGCGCAGTTGATTAGCAAATCCTACGGATACGCAGCCGCCGCTCCTATCGCCCACACCGTCTTCAATGGTCTCGGCACCAGCTACGCTTGGTAAATCTGCGATCCTTCGCGTTAACCCTTTCGACTTCTCTTCGAGCATTTCAGCTTTCTTCGCGCGCCCTCGGAATCTTCGGTTGACACGGAGTTCGAGGGTTTAAATGTTCGCGACGCACTCTTGATGATATTCGCTCGTTGTATAAGCACGGCGATGAATGTTGCTTGAGGGGTGGGTTACGGTTTCGTTCGATAAGCGTAATAGTCGATTAAGAATAGGAAGGGTTAACAGGGGGGACCGGGTTGAAGCTTGTAGATAAACGATTGCACGTTATCAGGACAGCAAAATTGTATTGTACGTGTATAAATAATTCATAGGAGTGTAGGTACACAGACGTTACATGTATACGCATACGTGTCATACGAATAGGCATAGCTGATGTTAATTTTATTTATGTTATATACACCCACCACCTGCACTATCCGCATTCAATGAAATAGTTGTTTTTCGATCTTAATAAATTTACCGTCTGTGCGTCCGAATGGTAGAATTAAATAAATTGTCATATTTTATGGGACAAACGTCATTATTTTGTTTCATCTCTTCCCTCTGTACGTAAAATTTAATAATGCAACAAACCTTCTTCTTAAGTATTTAAGATTCTTGAAAGATACCTGTTTCATTGAATTTAGGCCGGATACATCGATTATTCCGCGAGACATTGTAACACACTTTTTTTTCAATGGTCTTTGTAATATTGTTCAGCAGAAAGTGGTAACAAAAGACCATGAAGCAATAAAGAAAGCATACGGAATTCGAACAGGCTTTATGAAAAGGCTTTCCAGCATGTACTTGTTGTCACACACTTCCATTTTAAGGCCAGCATAATGATTAGCATACAATCAATGATTGCCACTTGACGATTGATTTGTATGCAGTTTTGGGACAACTCGGACGCTTTCCTTTGTGGAATAATTTAATTCTGATCCCTTTAAATATTTACGTACTTTTGCGTGGTGTGCAATAAATTGCTGTTTAATTTACTTTCTGTGTGTACAACGTAATTATACAGCGTAAATAATAGCGTTTAAGTTCAAATATTATCAGTGTTGTAGCTTGTACACTATTAAAATTGTTCGATAAGTTTTTCGTAAATTACGCATAATTTTAAACTATATATTATATTGTAATTAGATTTATACTATTAACTTACAAGTAGCTATTAGTTCATCAAACATTTTTGTTACTTATCATACGTAAATGTATGTTATTATTTCAGCTTCTAATTTTAATTATGATATCATTATCAGAAGATGTATTACAAATATATTTTTAGGCAAATAGATTATAGATAATAGCGATTAAGTTCAAGTATCAGCACTGTTGTAGCTTGTGCACTATTAAAATTGTTCGATAAATCTTCAGTAAATTATGCATAATTTTAAACTATAAATTATATTGTAATTAGATTTATACTATTAACTTGCAAGTAGCTATTAGTTCGTAAAACATTTTTGTAACTTATCATACTTAAATCTATGTTATTATTTCCACTTGTAATTTTAGTTATAATTTCATTATCATAAGATATATTAAAAATATAGCTTTAGGCAAATAGTTTATAAATAATAGAGTTAAGCTCAAACATCATCACGCTTGTAATTTGTACATTATTACATTTTTTCAATAAATCTTCAGTAAAGGAAATTCAATTGCTTTAACTTATTCAGTGCCTGTCCACTCCTAAAAAACCTACTCCGCTTCCTTACACAAGAAGAATCGTGAAGGAACTTTAAATGCATGATTCCGCAGCGAGAATCTTGTAAAAAGAATCCTGTTCACGAGTAATTTAAGAATCCGCGATAAAGTTTAAGTCCCTGGAATTTCCTGGAAAATGACGTCAAATTCCAAGAATCGGCGAAATTGGGGATTCCATGACAGAATAGGATTCCGCAAAATCATGTTTTGATAGATACCTCCTCGCATATCATGTTCTCCTGATACAAATTGGCGATTTCGAGCAAAGGAGATTCCGTAAAAGCATGCTCTGGGAATTTCTTGGCAAATGACGTCACATTCCAGGAATTAGTGAAATGAAAGACCTCCTCACATATCATGTTCTCCTAATACAAATTGGCGATTTCGAGCAAAGGGGATTCCGTAAAAGCAGGTTCCGAGAAATTCTTGGAAATGACGTCACATTCCAGGAATTGGTGAAATCGAAGACCTCCTTGCATATCATGTTCTCCTAATACAAAATCGTGAATTTCAGCAAATGGACTGCCCGAAATTCACGATTTTGTATTAGGAGAACATGATATGCAAGGAGGTCTTCGATTTCACCAATTCCTGGAATGTGACGTCATTTCCAAGAATTTCTCGGAACCTGCTTTTACGGAATCCCCTTTGCTCGAAATCGCCAATTTGTATTAGGAGAACATGATATGCGAGGAGGTCTTTCATTTCACCAATTCCTGGAATGAGACGTAATTTCCGAGAATTTCTCAGAACCTGCTTTTACGGAATCCCCTTTGCTCGAAATCGCCAATTTGTATCAGGAGAATATAAAGTGCGAGGAGGTCTTTCATTTCACCAACTCCTGGAATGAGACGTAATTTCCAAGAATTTCCCAGAACTTGATTTTACGGAATTCTATTTCACCGAGTCTTTTAATTTAACTTGGAATTAGGTAATTCTATGAGGGATCAGGCCGTAAAATAAAAGAAACAGATGCTTTCATTCGATTAAACGTTTATTGAAACATTTGAACGATGTACAAATTACAAAGATGATGTTATTTAAACTTAAGAGCTATTATTTATAAACTATTATTACAAATTCAATTACAATATATCTTACGATAGTTAAATAATAATTAAAGTTATAGATTTAATGAAAATATACATTTAAATAATATACAGAAGTATTTTATGAACTAATATACTTAAAAACTATTACTTATTAACTATTATATTAACTATTACTTAAAAACTATACTTAAAAACTATTAGTATAGATTGATTTACAATACAGTTTATAATTAAAGTTTACACTATTCATGCAACTCGAATTTAATATAATATCCGCTAATATATATTATTATCTGTTAAATATATAATGTAGCGTATTCAGATAATATTTAAATAATATATTTCGCTGTTGTCCGTCTTCTCCGTGTTCACAATGATGCGCAACATCCACTTCTTGTCCGAGAAACCTGCACACACAAGAGAATCTATTAAGCAGTTGTTTATTAGCGTGAATGAATTTATTTTACTGAAAAATGTAGAGGAGATTGAAGAAGAAATAAAAGTGTAGAAAATAGTACAATAGTCGTAAAGGGATGCAAATTTCAAGTGCAAAGTGAAGCTATAAATAAACTTATCTATAATACTCAAATGCGGCAATATCTTCTAAAATCCTTTTTAAAAATATTTCTTCCATTATCGATAGTGAGGAGAATACATTTATGGAAGTAGGGGAACATTTATGCGTCCACTGTTTGTCCAATAAACCTGCACACACAGAAGAATATATTAAAGAAAATGGTCATTAGCGTAGATAAATTTATTTTAATGAAAAATGTAGAGAAAATTGAATAAGAAATAAAATTATAGAAGATAGTATAGAAGTTATATGGGGATATAAAGTTTAAGTGCGAAGTGAAGCGATACATAAAATTATCTGTAACAAGATTCTTTCTTTAAGAGATCTTCTTTTTAAAAATATTTCTTTCATTTATCAATAGTGATAAGAATACATTTATGGAAGTGTAGAACATACATATTTTGTACATTTATGTGTTGGCGGAGCGGTGGTGAAACACCTTCTGGATTACATACTTAACAGCTATCGTTGCGGGTGACGCAGACCCATGCGTCATTAAAGATTTGCCGAAATCGTGTACGTGGCGCCATCTCTTGATTGGTGTCTGCCGAAACGTCGAAATCCAACATGGGTGGACGCGATGATTGTTACCATTGTCGTGTGCGAGATGGCGCCACGTACACGATTTCGGGATACGTTTAATGACCAGTTTGCCGCACAGGCGACGAGATGGAGCTACGTAAGGGTCTCGCCTAATCTTTAACTTGTGATCGATAAAGTGAACTTTCGATAGTTTTCAGTAGTGGTCACCATCGATAATTATCGATAGTACCGTTGATGGTTCTCCCCCTATTCTACCACTACTGTGTAAACACGCACGTGCGTGTATATGCATGATTTTTAAATAAGAAGTTACTGATTGTGTTACAAAAACAAGTGGCCTTTCGCAAAATACAAAATGACAAAGATAAGGAAAGTGAAACGGAAGAAGAGATTTCGTATGAACGTAAATCGTAAACGATTGCGAAACAAATTGCGGAAAGTGCCGTCTATAACATGGTACGTATAACCTTAAACATGCTTTTTTAATTCCTGTAATCTGTCAGTAAAACAACTATTAAAATTACAGTACTCAATTAAAAGAATCATGGGAAGTAAGAAGATCGACACGGACAAATTTAAAGCAGATGGGATTAACTTACGATCCGAATGAGACTCTTAAAATACCTAATGTAAAGAAAGATATCATTCAAAATGTTACAAAATGGCAAGTTGAGGATACCCAAAATGAAATACCAGTGGAGAAAGATGTCGACATGACACCCCCGAAGATTCATGTGGTAGAGGAACTCGAGGCAGAAGCAAAAGCACCTAGGAAAAGGATGTTCAAATTACCAAAAAGTCAAGTGTATTTCATTACGTACCTAATGGATAAGTACGGAGAAAATTACCAGGTAATGTATTTTTTATTGTACCTCTTTCCACATTGACAAATGTGTTTATTATAATTGAATTAATTGCACAGGCTATGGCGCAAGATAAAAAGAATTACAATCAGTTGACTTGGAAACAAATACGTGCCAAAATTAAAATGTTTAAAGGCATCCCTGAGCAATACAATGAATACCTTCAGAGCAAAAATACGCAATAGTAATGAATTTCTTCATGCATTTAATATTAATGTATTTGGATTAAAATACACGTGTATATAAGGCATTAAAATATGAGATAAAGCAAACTGATGTTACTTAGGTAAGTATGAGAACAGCAGAGAAAAAGATCAGTACTTCCATGTAAGAGAATGTTGTAAGACACTAAAATACATTTAAGTTTTTCCATGTAATCCTTATATCTTTATTTTGTATACCAAGTACAAAATCTAGCATATCGTGTGTTGTGCATAATTAAAATAAAGAGTACAACAAAAAATGTATGTCTTAGTAAACTAAATAAATAATTTACGAAATAAATACGTATATGTTGGAAAAAATTGAAAAATACAATAAAGTTAAATGATTTTAAAGATACTGATACTGAAAAATTGTACGCTTTTTATTTATATTTCTCTTTAGTGCTAGAATTATTCTTCTTAAAAATCTCCTCAGACAAATTGTAATCATTTCTGATTTGTTGGAAATGTACGCAGTATGCTGAAACGGGCATACTGTCTTCCAGTTCTTTTATCCCTCCAGTCTTCCTTTTCATCATACATATATACAATATTATTCAACAAAATAAAGGAGCATTTAAGCTATCTTTTGCCATGTGAAACATTTTTTTCCTAACGGCATCAGTGGATTCATGATACCAGGTATATTCGGTTGCCTCTGCTGGCTGTTCAGGTAGAGGTCTCGTTTGGCATCCTATTATTTCTACCTTGTGCTTGTGTGGCGAAATGCTTAACAAGTCTAATGCCTTTTTAACTTCCTCTGGCTTTAAAGCATTAGGACAATCCTGATTGCGCATAGAAATACATTAGACGCTGTGAACCATCGATTAAGCTCTTTCGATAAACATTTACCTGTTTGTTAGCGATTATTAAAATTGGTACATCATTCAGTCTTGCATCCCCTAATAACTGTTTTAGAACAGAAGCTGCCACTGATAACTTGTTCTGATCGGATGCATCTACTACAAATAATAACAGATCCGTGTCTTGTAAAAATGCCATCCAATACTTTCTAGTGGCATCCGAGCCTCCAACTGCCAATAACGTTACATTTAATCGTACAATTGTACCATGATCGTCGCGCGTTAACTACAGAAATAATGATTTACATACTATCCCAAACATTGTAATGCAGAATTCCATTTTTTATTCTATATACAGAAGAACCTTCTGTCGGTTTGGGTGGAACGGTGTACGAGTTCTCGTCACCGTTTGCGACCAATATTTGGTTTATAATCGACGTTTTTCCAGCACCGTCTAAACCCAACAGGAGTACTCGTTTTTCCTGATTATCATCGATCTATAAAAACAAAGTAACAGTAACGAACATCGGCTCCTTTTGGAGATGCGAGCACGAGCGAAATAGAACCGCTAAGTTCTCTTTACGAAACGCTCGGGATACGGTTCCAAAGAAAGTTGAGTCTCTAACCTTGGACACCTCTTCGAAACCTTCGTCTATTGTCAGAAGTTCCCGTTTCTTCCAGTATCGGTAGGCGATGTACGTGCCGACGCACGCACAACCCACCAAAAGGATCTTCTGACCGCTTCGAAATACATTTCGTATCATGCTTGCCGACTATTATTTACGTGTTGGTGAAAGACCGAAAAGTAGGGCCGACTTTCTCGGCTACGGTTCCGCGTGCTAGCACGTTGTATGACGTGTTATCGCTTTACAGCATAACGTGTATCTCATATTGTTCAAATGATCCGCACGTATGTAAATTGCGAGTTTCATGAAACACATTTACGGAAACATTTGCATTCGCATAAATTTGTAACGGCACACAAATAGAACCCTCTTCCAAAGGCACCAACTCTTACCCCACTGCTTAACTTGGTACTACTGACAAAGTTAGGTAGAGAAGCAACTCCTGTGGTGCTGTTTTTCGGAGCTGACACGTCTCGCTTGCGTGTCGATATAAATGTATAAATTGCGGACTAAAAGTTTAAAATATTTTCTTGTCGATCATTTGTGCCGATCGTACGTGGAACGAGTTGTAATGGAAATTTGACCGTGTTCCATTGCACTGAGTAGTAACTTATACGTCGAAGATAATCCCACGTTTTTGACAGTTCTATTGTCACCGGGCACTTCGACAATTTTTTCCTCGTTGAAAAGAATTATTTTGTGAGTGATGTATGCAATACTACTGCGAGGCACCTTTGGATGCGCTCGCAGAATTATGCGTGTTCGGTGAATGCTCGCAATTCCTATGGAATTGCTAAACCAGTAACGCATAGGTTAAAGATGTATACCTGCAACTGATTTTCTATCGTTAAGCGAATAAGAAATGGATAACGTTGCAACTGCGGAATGTTTGACGCTTGATTTTGGACCATTCGAAACTGTTCACCGTTGGCAACGTATGCCGGAATGCGACGAATTCGTTGGTGCCAGGTATGCAACTCCAATTAATTTACTCCACCTTTCTCGCTTATCGTTTGTAAATTGCCGTAAAGTATTCTCAACTGTTGCAATCTTTTTATACGACACGCAACCAACAATTTATTGTTTACAGCATTTCAATTCCAATAATCGTGTACCACTGTTTCAGTTATGTTCAGCATTTGCCAATTTTTTCTTTTTCAAATCCCCTGCAGAGGCAGTTTTGTTTGTAAATGTTAAATGTACGTTGTAAATAAATGATGATAAACGATACGTAGAATTTTTAATTACTAGCGTCCTATACTCTGTTTCGTTGTATGTTATTTTACGCAAATCTTGTAAATTTGTAAATGCATTACTCCAAAGTTCATCGTGTCGCATTATACACAGGCGTAGCAAACACACTGTAGTAGCGTACAAAGACGCGATCTATGTATTTGGTGGTGATAATGGTAAAACGATGTTGAACGATTTGTTGAGATTCGATGTGATAGAAAAGTCCTGGGGACGTGCATTTGCAACCGGAGCACGCCCTGCTCCGCGTTATCATCATTCTGCGGTCGTGCATGATTCCTCCATGTTCGTATTCGGTGGCTACACCGGTGACATACATTCCAATTCGAACCTTACCAATAAGAATGATCTGTTCGAATATCGATTCCAAACTGGCCAGTGGACAGAGTGGAAATTCGTTGGGAAGTATGTTTCGCTCACCTGATTTAATTCACCTTTATATCTGAATGTTTTCTAAAACTATGCATGGGATACGTATCGCGATATAAACTGTGCGCTTGTTTGTAGGAAACCAGTAGCTAGATCTGCCCACGGTGCAGCTGTGTATGATAATAAATTATGGATATTCGCTGGCTACGATGGGAATGCAAGACTGAACGATATGTGGACGATATCGTTATTAGTAAGTTGCTACGATGTATCTAGAATAGGCGAAGTATCGTTGATTGTCCTATGATGTATCCTTAGCCTGGGGAACCAAGAGTATGGGAAGAAGTTGTTCAGTCCGGTGACTGTCCACCGACGTGCTGCAACTTCCCTGTCGCGGTAGCTCGCGAGTCTATGTTCGTATTTAGCGGCCAGAGCGGAGCTAAGATCACGAATAGTCTCTTTCAATTTCACTTTCGGGAGAAACGGTAGGTGCATAGTTCTACTCATTCGAATTGTATTGCAGGCTGAAAGATATGAACTTTAAGGTGGACGAGAATTTCGACGGAGCATATACTTCGCGGTGCACCACCACCTCCGGCCCGCCGATACGGACACACCATGGTCAGCTTCGATAGACACCTTTACGTGTTCGGTGGTGCGGCCGATTCCACCCTGCCCAACGATCTTCATTGCTACGATCTCGATACTCAAACGTGGAATATCATCTTGCCATCCGCCGATAGTCAGGTCCCGTCCGGTCGCCTGTTTCATGCAGCGGCAGTAATCGGAGAGGCGATGTTCATTTTCGGCGGAACCGTTGATAATAACGTACGGTCCGGGGAAACGTACCGCTTCCAATTCTCGTCGTATCCGAAATGCACCTTGCACGACGATTTTGGAAGGTTGTTGAACGGCCGGTTGTTCTGCGACGTGGAATTCGTAGTCGGCGAGACGGAAACGAAGATACCTGCTCATATAGCCATGGTAGCGGCTCGTTCGCAATTCCTTAGAACGCGCATCAGGCAAGCACGAGAAATGCGGGAGAAACACTTGGAGGAAGTGTTTGATACCGCGGACGTACCAATTAAGGATATGCCATTATTAGAGGTAGATTGGCTGGCTTAATCGAACAACAAGTATCATTGCCTGGTCATATTATTGTCTCGTTACAGGTGAAATTGAAAGACGCTGTACCGGAAGCATTCAAAATGGTCTTGAATTATATTTACACCGATCGCATCGATCCAACGAAAAGAAGCGAGGATGGATCGAGCAGTCGGTTCGAGGATCCGCTGAGCAATCGGATCGTCCTTCTCATGATGGACGTCTATCGCTTAGCTCTGCAGTTTAATATGAAAAGGCTGGAGCAATTGTGCGTGCAATATCTGAAAGCTACGATAAGCCACGCAAACGTTCTGGAAGCATTGCACAATGCTGCTCAATTGAAATTGTATTTCATCAAGGAGTTTTGCCTGAGCTTCATCGTGAAAGAGATCAACTACAATCAGATCGTGATGAGTAAAGAGTTTGAGACCTTAGATCAGCCTCTGATGGTCGAAATTATCCGGAAACGACAGATGCCTCAGAGGCTCGCTTTTCCCAGGCAATGCGATCTCAGCACAGGTGCGATTAAAAGCGATTCGTTAAGGAAATAGCATTTCTTCGTCTCGTAATGTTCCCTTTATCGCAGGAACTACTTTGGAACAGGATATGGAGGCGTTTCTGCAAAGTGTCGGCAGGGAATTTTGCGATATAACGCTAATGTTAGACGGTGTGCCGAAGCCGGCTCATAAAGCGATTCTCGCGGCACGATGTAGCTACTTCGAAGGAATGTTTCGCTCTTTCATGCCGGAAAATAATACAGTGAACGTGAGTAGCTGATCCCTCCTCGTTCGTTTGCGTAATAATTGAATATGTTGGCAGAAATATATTTTCATTGAAGATACAAATCGGCGAGATGATCCCATCCTCCGAGTCGTTCGACTCGCTGTTGAGATATATTTATTACGCGGACGTTTCGATGCCTCCCGAGGACTCTTTGTATTTATTCACCGCGCCTGTTTTCTACGGCTTCACGAACAATCGTTTGCAAGCGTTTTGCAAACAGAATCTCGAGATGAACGTCACCTTCGAGAATGTGATACAAATTTTAGAGGCCGCCGATAGAATGCAGGCGGTCGACATGAAGAAGTATGCATTGAATCTGATCGTGCATCATTTTACAAAGGTGCGTGCCTCATTGCCTTTTTGTCCCAGCGAAATGCACGTGTTTTCCTATCCGCCTAAATATTCCTCTTCTCTGTTATGTTACAGGTTGCGAGGCTACCAAGGCTGAAGCAATTGAGTCGCGAACTTTTGTTGGACATTTTAGAGGCGTTGGCTGACGAACGGAGCGAGGCCCGAACGTGTCAGGATATGACGAACGACTGCTGATGGATTTCGGCCTCGCACCGCCGTCCCTGTTGCAGGAACTTATACTCACCTCGAGCCTGCAAGTAAGTGCGATACAGTATTTTAACAATCTTCAACGTTTCTTATCCCTTGTGTTACGGGCACATGGGTGGATGAATGATTAAACAAAAAGATATAAGACTGAAGCGAGGACGAACAAGAATATGATCGTCAGATTGTTTAACTTATTCGTATATGAGATACGATGCACTGAGGTGCTCTTGTATAAAATAAATAAAAAAATATGTGCATCTCATTAGGTGAATATAACAAGATTACGAATAAAAAGAAATCATGTTAACGTCTAATTTTGTTTGAGGGAGTACTTCGATTCGGTATCGAATGAAACGAGTAACTAATAAAGTATGCACTATATTTTGACTTTGATCATAAACGATCGTACATACACGCGCAATCGATATTTTTTTCGAATGGTAGTCGTAACACTTTAAGCTTAATACAGGCTACGCATAGTTTAAGGGGAATTGGGGATGGACGAAAGAAACCTTATTCAAAGGAACTTGTATAAAATCATTGCTCTTGATTTTCCTTTCACGTACTGTTGTCTCTAGTCAGGTGGTGCTCGATTAATTATTAATAATCAACCCGACTCGCCGATTCAGTTTCTTAAACGAAATATTGCGAAATCGAATTTGTACTTAAAGTAAACATGTATACGTCTCTGGTTCTCTCCCCTTCCCTATCTTGCTCCTTGCACTTCGACGCTTCTCGTATCCTTTCACGCATGCAAATCGCGTGATTTGTCAAAGCTTGCACGAGGAATTAGCATAATTCTCCTTTCTTTGGATGTTTTAAAATACGAATTTTTTCCTACGTACGTGTCTCGATGTGTGTGTGTGCGTGTGTGTGGGTCTCTCCTCTTTTCTAAATGTTCGTACCTGCTTTTAATCACGAAACTCGATACTTGTTTAGTTTAAAACTGTCTCTCTAAAGGCGTCTTAGTTCAACTATTTGTAAGACATCTAAACTTAAATGACGATAAATAGTCGTAACATTAATTACACTAAGTAGGCCTTCTTTTTTTGTTCTCTTCGTCGCTTAGAATTCTAAATGAACTATACACATAGGATAATATTGAAACGCGACCGTGTCCGCCGACGCGTCGAGTTAATTACAAAGTGAGATCTAGGAGTTACACGACTAGAATCAAATGCGTTTACGATAAATATGGTCGTGGTACAAACTTCACGTTGATTTCGAATGGCCCCAATCTGCAACAGAAGTTTATTATTCTTACTGTCGTTGCACAAATGAACACCGTCGGAGTCCTATGCGTCTTTGCTCACCGATTGTAAAATTGCTCGATTCATATTTTAGGCACAGGGAGTACGAGACGCTCGCCTATTCAAGTTGAATCCAATCGCTATCGTTGGAACTCCTTTCGGCCCCTGCATGAAAGCGTGTGCAGCACTTCCATACAGACAACAGAAAGTAGCATCTTGTTTTTCTTTTCTTTTTTAAACACCACGAATCACGTACACCCTCGTCGAATGCGGATGGTCCATAGCAATTTATCTTTTCGGCAGGTTACTCTTGTATCTCAGCTCTCGTCATTTCTAAAAAGATAAATACCGTTTCAGCGTGTTTTATCCGCACAAAAGGGAAACGCGCGCACGACGCAAGGAATGTTTTACGATCTCAAATGGAAAGAAGCCGATAAATTGTTGTGAGACGGGAATAAGCGCGGTATGTCTGTTTTCGATTATTGATTTCCCTCGGCCTCTGTTTCGTCGTTAACGTAGCTGTGCGCGGTTCGCGTTAATTTCAATATTCAAGACGTATACGTGTCTGCGAGAAAATTTGAGGGGAAAAAAAAAGACAGTAAACCTTTTCCTCGGGGATGCTACTGGTCGATGACATTCGATGAGAAGGTTCCAGCCTTCTGCGTCTCTCCTCGATGGCCTCCACGTCTAGATTCATCGTCGGCTGGACCGTCTGCGTCACGGATGTGCTTATGTGTCTCGTTTTAACGAGGGGTGGATTTCGCGACTGCGGAATCGCGAACGCCCTTCTGAGTGCCCCCCTTGGGGGCGACGGCGGCGGATACGAGATACCTGATGGTGTTCAGTCGATTAGCACACATCCCTCTTCGCTTCGATCGGCGTCAATTCATTTTTTTCGTGCTAACATTAAGCTGCGGATATGCTTCGTAGCGACGGGAGCGGGAAAAGTGCTTTCCGGGGGAACAAGATAAACCGTCCCCGAAATTGCGCAACAGGGGAAAATAAATCAGGTTCACTTCGTTTAATCTCTTCGTCTCGAACGTTCTATATTGATCTATCCTTAATAATCTGTCGAGCATCATGCACAGCGCTGATTTCGTTTGATAGCCGATTTACAGTGTGCCTCTAAGGGATAAGAGAGGTGGAAAGTGATATAATCCCGGGTGGGTAATTGCTACCTCGGTGTCCTGGCGAGAGCAGCGTATCCTTGCTCTTTGTTATCTGCGGCACGATGAGGAGCGAGTTCGGCGGTGTCGGCGACACGGTCGACGTTTGCGGCGACGTGGCCAGGGTCAAGTTCGGCAGCGATTGACCCAGGCCAGAGTAAGCCGGCACTTGGACGCTCAGCGTGTTAGGGGTCGGTGATTTGCTCAGCAGATACCGTCTGTTATCAAATTTGTTAGGACTAGAATAACGATGAAACACGTTGGTCAGATGGGAATGAAACACCCGATACCGCTGAACGTCTTCGAATTAATCCCCGGTGCGCATTCTTTTACCTGATCTGCAAGGGTCTGTGGTTGTGCGCGGAACTCTCGGCCCCTTCCTCGGACGACACGCTCGAGGCACGCGGTGGTTCGTTCGTTTCCACGCTAACGTTTCTGCTCGGATTGTAACTGGGTAGGAAGCTGCTGCTTCCTGGCGAAACGCCTTCCATCTCTATGCTTCCGCTGGAAACAGTTTCGTGGCTATTGGAAGTCAAAAAATGCCTTTCTCACCCCTTTTTTTCATCCCTCTAACTCAACCGCCTACCTGTGACTGTGGGCAAGACTGCTCACTCTAGACGCCCTGCTACTTCCTCGCGGCGTTTTCAGGATACCCTCGCACTCTTCTGGCTCGAACTCGATGTCGCCGAGGAATGTGCTCGGTTGCCTGCTGACTGGAATCAAGTTCATGGTGCCGCCAAGTGGTGGTACCTTCATCAACGCGAACTGTTGCTGAGCTTTCCTTATCGATTCCATCCAGGACTGAGATAATGAAGAGCGCTATTAAGGCGAAGGGGGGAAGGGAGAGAGAAAATAATGTGCCAGCACAAGGAGCAAGAAAGGGTACCTTGGCTAATTTCGATTCCCCAGCGCTGAGCACCAGAGCAGCCGACGCGGCTCCGTACTCGTTGAGATAAACCAGGCCTAAACTGCTGGATTCCTTTAGCTCGTGTATCCGGACGCGATCGATCACGTACGGTTGTCTTATAATTTTTAATCCGCCGCCGACGGTCCCGGTCAGCCCGCTGGACGACGCTTTTTTGGTGGACGGTTTGCAGATCAATAGCATGTCCGTCAGTAACAGCACGCGGACCTCCGTCTGCGAAAGATTGAATTTTAATTACACCGCAACGGGGAAACACCTCTTCTCCCAATCGTAGCATCTGAGGGATTATTAATTACTTTGCTGCTTGCCGCGTCTCTCAATTTCAAATCCCCTTCCCGAAGGAGCACTCGGAGAGTATCCTTCGGGCAGCCCGGCATCGGAGCGGTGGCAATGTCGAAGGCGCTGTGGATCCTGATCAGTTTCTCCAACTCCTCGTCCCTGGATTCGACCACGTCGTAGCTTTCGATTCGCGACGCTGCACAGGCCAACCGCGTCGTCTCCTCGCTCCTCTTCAAAGCCGCGTTCACCGACGCCACGAAGTCGTCGACGGACTTGATCTGCGCAGAATTTCAAGCTAACGAACGACCGTAACAAGGTGTTCAACGAGTGGCGGAAATTGTACTCGCCATGTGCGTCAACTCTGCCCGCTGTCCTTCGTTCTCCGTGTTCTTGTGAACCGCCTTCAAGAGTAGAGAGTACTTGGTCAGCCTCTGCATAGGTTTCACCAGTATATCGAGCAGCTTCAGTCGATTGCAATCCTTTTGAGTCTCGCACCACTATCACAAACGCGAATGAAGTATACAGAAGAAGCCTCTTTAACGTAACAAACCGATCGATCCTCTCTCGACGACGATCTCTCAATTATGCTCACCACAAGATAGACCGTGAACAGCTGATTATCGTTCAGACGATCCCTGCAGTATTGCTGACACCTGCTCTGCTCGGCGCAGTATCTCGTGTAAGGTGCGAACGTTTGCTCGAACGTCTCGAAGCCTTGCAGAAGGAGTCCCGGATCTAGCGGCTGTCCGGTGCTTCTCGACGTGTTCACCATGAGTAGAACGTACTCGGTCCAGAAGTAGCGATTCGCGGCGTAGATCTCCGGTATGTTGCTGAACAGCTTCGTCCTGTCGACCTCGTTCAGGATATTCGAGGCCTGCAGGCTGCAGAGGCACGCCATGAAGAGCTGCGCAGCGTCGGAAAAGATCGCCGAATAATGAGACAGCGACGAAGAGTGGACATTCCTTTTGGCGAACATTTTCGCAACACTTACGTCTGTCACGACCTTCAGCGTCTTGATGTACGCCACTTCCGTTTGGGCTAGCTCCCACAGAGCAGTCTGCTGTTGCTGCTGCTTCTCCGATAATTGGCTCGAGCTGTGCACAATGTTCCGCCAGTCCTCTTCTAGATTGTACAAGGCTGTGAACGAATTAACGCACAGCGTTCATAGCGCATCATGCTATTCGCTAGTTGAGTTAAACTACGTGTTTCTCTTTTTATCTTTTTTTTTTATTTTTACAGCCTGGAACGTTTGGAGGGGACCAGTGTCAGCGTGCGCTCGGGATCGCGACTGCGTGTTCACAAGGGACACGCGAGTACGCCGAAGAAGACTGTGAATACCTTTGTACGTTATGAATTTGTACATTGAAACGTTCCGTAATGTAAGATAATTTATTGGCTACGAATAAAAGTTTGTTGTACAGAACGCAACGGTGCGCCCTTATTTATCCGTGAATTGAAATACTTAATGACCATGTCTCACCGTCTTCATTAAGGGCGAGTTCATAGGACAATTGAACATCCTTGAGCTTCGGGACACCGTGCTTATTGTAATCGTCCAGCTGAGCGGTGAGCAGGTCGAGCTTCGTGCCCTTCGTATTCGTAAAGAAGCCGCTCCAACGTTGTTTGCTGGTCTTAGATCCTACAGCCCCAGCGGAACTCCGACCAGACGTCAGCGTCGTGCTACCGGCTTCCGAGTCGACGCTCGAATCCTCCGTGGAGACGCTGAAGAAACGACCGCTTCGACAGCGATAGCTCTGCGAATCGCAAAGTCGAATAATCACCCTCTGACCGGTGAAGGAATTGACGGGGATGAAACTATTATTATCGAACTGCGACTCGGAATGGAAACTCGCCAAGCCTAAGATCATCCCTGCAGTTTCCCCGACAACTCATTAGAATCCGTATGCCGGATAGGAGGATTAATATCGAGATCTACATCGTCTCCGCGGGTATTTGCTTGCACTTGACGGATCGTTTCGTAATTTGTCTTCGCTATCGGCGTATAGATCGGGTCAAGGCTCCGGGTGTCCCGATGTCGTTGCATTGTCCGCGATTATTAAAGCTACCTCCCGAGCGAACTGGATCGAAGATTAGAAGGGTCGTCGGTGGGTGTGTGTGCGTGTGTGTGTGTGCCAGCTTTTGCCCCAGCCGACAATGAGCCATCAGCTCGATTCGTTTGAGCCTTTGGATCGTTCTTGCTACGCTGTCTGTGCTAATTAAAAAAAAAAAAAAAAATCTGTTCCAACTGAAACGAAACGAGCAGCGACTTTGTCGTAGGGTGAAACTGGGAGGGTGGAAAAGACACGGAGGAGGGAACGCGAAGGAGATGGTGAGGACGGAGTGGTTCTATCGTCGATCCATTCTCGATTCTTTTTAATCGCTTTCCGGACAAATGGCATTCAAGATTCCATTAAGGGGTATTAAACGGTAGACGGTTTCTCTTATTTCGAAATCTTACCCCGCTGGTCTTCCTCAGAGAGGCACTTTGGCTGCTTCTCTGGCTCGACGATCGCGAGCTCGGTTTATCGTTGTCTTTAACTGAAACACATACAAAGAAAATCGTATGTCGTGCTGAGCCGAGGTTACAGCCAGTAGAAAAGCTGGCCGCCGCGAAAGCGCGCCGTGCGAACGGGAGAACGTTGCGATTGATATTCGTGATTGATAAACGAGTCCGGAGTTCCGGGGAATTGTATTTTATGACGATGACAAAGAGTCGAAACGGGCAGCACGTTATCGATGATCGCGATCAGTTTTGCATGCGACAGCACGAACACAAGGATGAAAGCATTTCTGTCCGCGTTTAAGCTTCTCCCGTTTCGCGTATCTGATCGGGCGTTTCGTGCTCGCAACGAGCGGACGCGTGAAACGGAGAACGCGCGCAAAAAGTAACTATTAAGGCCGATAATTATCTACAAAACACGACCCGTTAATTGCGCGAGCTTTGGAACCATTTGCGTCACAGGCTTAATTATTCTTCACGGGGCTCTTTTAAGACGGAGGCCGGCATCGATGAATCTGAACGCGTCGCAGTTGGAACTATGAAAATATCCGTCGTCCCGTAATTTTCGTGAACCGTGTCGGCTCACTTTTGTTTCGCAAAATACTCCCTCCGCCGCCCTTCGAATGAAGCTAAACTCGTTAATACTAAACCGGTGATCGCGGCTGAAGTTTCCATCGAACTTCTCCCGATAACTACATTATTGCGCGGGAGGGTTTCGTGCGTGCATGCGACCTTTGTCGCGGTGGCTTGCAATTAATAGAGCCAAATATATTGCTCGCCTTTCGTCTGTTTGACGGTACTAAACACCCAATGCACGGTTAAGCTCACCTCTTACCGTCACTCAATGACATTATATGTAGGTATCTGTCGTGCGATACGACTGGATCGTACTTTTATTCAATCGTTATTTCACGCGTTTCGAGCGGGAGTATATGGAGCGGTGGATAAAAAGTGGGGATGGTTTTCGGAATCGATTTCACGCGTCGGGACGTGAACAAAAATTTGATAGATACAATTCCTGTCGTTCGGAATGTTTTTCGCCTCCGCGTTTTTTTTTTTAACCAGACGGCTGGAAACTACGATCTCGATTGAAAACCGAGCAAACGATCTTGATAAATAGCGCCAACTTTTTACCTTCACGGTAGGGTGGTTTCGCTCAATATCCTTTCCTCTGACGGGCAATATGAGAAACGCGTAAAAATCGGGTATAAATAATTGTATGCTAAACTGTAAGTTGCATAATATCGCAACGGCGTCCTAGACCAGAAATCGAACACGTTCCGATTCCGCTATAGAGCTTAATAGTAATTCCAAACGAAACGAAGTAGTACGACCCGATTATGGTCAGACGGAGCGGCTAAGCTTTGATCAAAGCTTTGCCCAGCCTCGAGCCGTCCGTTTATTGCCGGCTGCGTGCATTTATCATTCTCGTACACCTTGAAACGTGATCGACTACTATTATTCCCACACACTTGCTACTCGCAAACCAGTATCGATCAAAACGTGTTCCCCCCTCCAGTCTCTGTACACTATTCAATTTTTATTCACACCAAAAATTTCGCGTTCCCAGTAAGGGTAATAGAATCGTAATCGCGTATACGATCGGGCAGCAAGCTAATTCGAGCTGTTTAACTTTTCAAATTTACGGCGAGGATTCGTCATCGCGTGTACAGCGCCGGACGAGAACGTCAATTACAGCAGTCTCGCCTCCGCGAACCGACGCCACGCGATTTTATCTGTTATCAGCTTTGCATGAACTATGGCCGTTTATGTTCGGCTATAATTCGCGAAGGTTGCGAGCGAGCGGAATTGCGGCCGCGAGGCTCAGGATGCAAATGGTTCCCGTGTCGTGGCGAACTTTTACCATGGTTTCACGGTTCCCTTTATCGTTACACTTTTCGCTTCCATTCGCCGATACTCGATTATCTACCGTTTCAATGAGCGTGTACGTTGAATTTGAAATGCGGTTACCTGTTATCCGCAAGTGTTTCCCACCAAGGCTCGAGATGTCCGTCGTCAGGATCGGCAACGGTGCCGAGAAGCCGTCGAACACCTCGATCTTCGACATGTCGATGCCCCGTCTTTCGCAAGCCGCGTTCAGTGCCTCCCTTTAATAGAAAAATTAATGGAACACCCTCGGCACGGTCGGTGGTCGTATGTTCAATATTAAACAAACGCAACGGCCGAGACACGGCGCTGCCTAATGGTTTCTCAACAAATCCGTGCAGCATCTGGTTCGGACGCGATGCATCGCATTATAATGCCCATAAAGGGCGAATAATTTTCATAAGATTACTCTGGAAGCCCGTCGCGAGGATTACAGGGGTATTATTCATTACTCAGTGGTCGGCCTATTAAACAGCGTTACGAGTACCCTCCTCGAAGGGCTCGTTTCACGTCGTCTCGAGGGCACGATTAAATTTTTATTCTCATCCCCTTTTGCGACGAGGCTCCTCGAAATCATCGCGAGCACGTAAATCGTCGGGTAATGAATTCGTGTATTACGACAATGATGCGTACGAGTGTTGAGAAAACATTAATAATAATCGTAGACCTACGCCAGACAGGTGCCCTTCGAAGTGGGTAGAAATTCATCTCGGTCCAAGCCGCTCGAATCGTCGGACAGATCGAAGCTGACGCTGAAGTACTCGTTGCTGGATACCTGAGGGAAAAGATTGATTTTCCTGTAATGGCAGGTTACGAAAGCGGTTGGAGAATGTTGGATCTGCGGTGAAGCAGGATCTACCGCCAACTGCTGGACCGGGAGGCTAGGAACTCGCGAAGGGGACTTGAGAACGGTGCAGAAGTTGCTACGAATTTCGTCGACACCGGAAGGCAACTGGGAAACTGTTTGACACGTGTAACCTCGCGAGCCTCCCTTCGAAACACTTTTACAAAATTCGAATAGCGAGAGATCAGTCGGAAGTTTCAAGAGTTGCATTTTCAGCGGAAGGATGAGGAAACTTTCCGTGGCTTCTACGCGGAGGATTTCGCGCCGGGTTGAATCGTACGAGCGTGTAATAGAGCGGCTGATAATGTACGAAAGTCGTGGCCGGCGCGAGAGATTCTGCACTTTCAGCGGGGTTGTGATAAGCATGCAACCACGCGCGCGCGGTGCCTGACCAAAACGCTGAGCACCGAATTCCGACGGAAGCGTCCCTACATTAGCCGACGGTGACGGGCAATAAAATGCGGAAGGGCCTTTATTTATGATTACGTCGGCCTGCACATGGGAAATGAATCGCGTTCATTTCCTGCGAGCTTTTCACTATGTCGCCTGGTTTAACGATCGCCCCTTTTATGGCAGCTCGTATTATCCTCATCGCCGTGTGTTTTACCGATACTTGATCCGCCCTCCCGTTCCCTTTCCTTCCTGCCGATTCGCTCGCACGTTCCTCTCCCCCTGACATATTTCTCGAAGATATAGAAAGTGCTTGATAAGCCGTACTTCGTATAACAGTTGATTGCGCGTTTGCTGGATTTTTCCCGACGACCCCGGCCGCAAGCAATATTCGAAGACGCGTCCGAAACTTAAACCCCTTGAATCGATAACAGCGAGCCAGCAGTCTGGCAGCGGTTCCTTTGCATGATATCGATTCGTGCTAACGCCAAGGGACGTTTTCCTTGATTCTACGGACCAGACACGAGCTGGAGTTTCGCGATAAAAATAAGCATTCGTTCGTGATAAGCTTGCAAACGTGCTCGTTACGTTCGATCAATGTTTCCTTCGAAAATTCACACCGTCGCGCTGTACGTAGAAAATCGTCCATCAACGATGTCCGACTGGTCGTTTCACCCTGCCCGAAATCCATTCTCACTCCGCTCTTATTCCACTTCGACTACATTTCTCGCGTTGCCCCGACAGCTTTTCCGTTCGAATCCATCGAATCACCTTTTTCTTGCGGTCCGTTCTAGCGGTGTACAGATTTAATAGCGAGGCAGACAAGATATCATTTTAATTCGATTCGCAATCGCTTTAGCCGAGCGGCTAACATTTTTACGAGGGAAAAAGTAAATTCCCCGTTGTACGATTATTCAGACCGTTTTGCATAATTGGAAACAGGAACGGGGTTGTTTAACATGCAGCGCCTTGTGGGGTCGATTTTTTTTTTGCCGTCGCAGAAACGCCGAAACGACAACGTCGAGCCGACAGGCTTAAGTGCTTCAATTTCCGCCGAACTAATCGAGTTGTTCGATATTTCCCCGAGACGGGGGTTGTCATAAACGGACGGAAGCAATGCTTAGCGTTTGCATAATAATATCTCTACTCTTTGTTCTCTCTGACGACGACTCTGGCCACTTTCTTAGCGCGGCGATAGAAAGACGATCCGCGCATTCCGCGAGGCGCAATATGTACCGTTTATTTTAGCGGCAGGGGTAGGAACGTCTCGCCGGTGCGAAGCGACGAAGCGCGGATTAAATATTAAGGGGGGATCAATTTCTTGTCTGGCGTGTGCGGGATTGTTTGCAGTTATTGATCCGACTGAGAAACAACACGGAGCAGCAACGTGTAAGGGTTGCGTAAGCGCCCACCCCTAAAATTGGGTCAGCCTTTAATTGTTATACAAATTAGAACAACCCCCAGAAGGGCGCATTAATCGCATTCTAACGCGATGTTTATCGTGCCTTTTAACAGAGAGATACGGTTGTCCGTTATATTTAATACGTTCGCTCGTTGAATTATTATTTGTCTCCCTCGTTCACCAACCTGAGACCGCGACAGCTTGTGCCTAGTGCGGTTCTGATATCCGGTCTCGACGCTCGGCGCGGCGGGCACAAGGAAACGGGGATTGCTCTCGACATTTTGAGGGTGGTGCTGCAATTGCTGAGGTTGATAATGATGGTGAAGATGATGGGGTTGCTGCTGCGAGGGACCACCCCCCAGATGGTGTTCCCCCGTATCCAGCATGCTGCTGCCCAGAGCGTCCAATTGGGTCAACGACCTCGAACGCACCTGCAATCATACGAAATCATACGCGTTTCAATCGTACCCTCGCCGGAATTCTACTAATATTTCGGTTCGGTGAAACATAGGAACAATATGGGGAACGTTACCGTTGACACAAGTGTGACACGGTGGAAAGTAGAGCACCTGTGTCTTCGATCGGTAAAAGTTGGATGTAGAATATTTGCCGCGTGTAGCCAAGTAGCAGTCCAAATAGGTAGGACCAATATTTGCGCTGAGAAATGAACATATTGGGTCACGTGTGTCTCCTAGAGACGTCGTTGAGAATGCCCTAACAACGTGGCCTGGACAGAGGGCCGCAACTAAGATTGCATACAAATTGTCCCGTAATTAAGGAGTCGGTGAAGCCTGCCGCTGCAATCTAGCTCGGGACGTGGTGGGAAATAAATTCGACGCTGGGAAATTTTCGTGCGGCGGAACTGGGTCATTGCCGATCGACCGTTTACCAGTATCGATCATACGCCACTCGCGGCCCCTCATTATCCCGATCCAGACGAGGTATCCCACCCACGCGTTTATCCTACACTTTTTTCTTCGCTCGCTCGGTACGACCAGATCGTGTCGACGCCTCGCGATCGATTTGCCCGGCGAGACCGTCGTTGATAGCAGCGCGGAGAACGATGCTCGCAGCCTGTTTCCTACCCCTCGTGGCGTGCCACGAGTAAACCGGTATTAGGGGAGAGATGTTAACGGTCTTACGGCGTAACGATCTGATATTGATTTCATGGGGACGGGAGACGCGTGGACTAAGTGTCGCGCTGATCGTTCGGAAGTACGAAACGGCCACTGAAACGATGCCGAGGGATCATTTGCAGCTGAGTACTAGTACTCGGTGGGGGATCGAATGACTTGTGAACGCTTCAAGCGATACCGAGCGCTGGAACCACTCTCCCGCGGGAAGATTACCGTTCTCCTCGGGCCGCAATGCCGCGCGAGGAAAACGTTATTTTTTAATTATTGAATTCTCCGTTGACAGCCATAGAAATTTACGGAGCGGATGATTAATGGTGTAAATGCAAGAAACCGAGCAATGGTTTCACGCGCGTCGGTCGTAGGAAACCAAGAACGCTTGTTACAGACGGGACCATTCTTCGCGCACGTGATAAATGATGTGGGCAGTGCGTCAGATTTGTAATAAATTAATCCGAGATATCGCGGATGCGGCGCCGTGTTAGTTACTGTCCGCGGTTGTACGCTTCTGGATAAATCAAACTACCAAACAAATGCACCTTCTTCGGGGAGAGAAATGTCCGCTGAACTGTGTTCACATACACAGTGTATCCGTTTTATTGTGCGATGGTCGTTTTTTGGCTCTCCGACAGAATTATTTAATAAATGAGGGGGGGCTAAAGTTAAAGCTCGGGTTGCCTCGGCTATCGGTAAACGTTCAGCACTTTCCTTCCGGTGGCCCTCCTCGATCTTCCATTTTCGTTCGCTCCCGTTTGTCCCCTGAAACGTTTAATTTCCGGAACCCATTGCAGCCGCAGCTTTACCCTGGGCGATAGCTTATTAGTCTCTGCTGTGTCATTTACTAATATCGTTGGTGCTTGCTAAACAAAATAGAGTGGACCCGGTAAGTATTCCGGTTTTAATAGAGCTTCCACCAAAATTGCATCTCCACCAAACCTTTAGCCGACCACTCGAAACGGGCCGAGTAACTTGCGAAGCTGTGCAAAGTTGTGCTTTAATCGCCACCGCTTGTCAGGAGAAATGGTTCGCGGTGAATTATTTGTATTTAGATGGAGGCTAACCCTGGCGGAAACGTACTCGATCGCTCCGTTTTCGTTACCCTCGGCCACGTTCGAGCGATCAGACGGGAACGATCGACACGCGTGCACGCAGCCAAGAATTTTCGCCACCGTATAACTGAATTGGCATTTTGAAAACTTGAGAGACGGCAGCGCAAGCGTTGCAAGCGTTCAAATCATTAATCACGGCAACGAGAGCGTGGTCGCCAGCATCTCTTGGCCGTGAGAAATCGTTCAACGCGTGCCATTTTCCACCTGCTCGAAGTGGCGTGATACAATTGCCACGGTCTTTCCCCGCGCAAACAAATGAAACGGTCGGTCATTAGCGCGTAATAAATGACAAAGACTAAACGGCCGGGGAATTTCATTACACGGCTTCTTGCTCCGTCCGTTTCCATTTACTCTCTGGCACGAGAATTCACCGCCCCGGAATATGGAGGGCCGACGGGCGTACGAATCGGTTAAAGGTTCCTCGCGAAAACGGAGATAAATAAAAGGAACGATGCTGGAAGGGGTGACGGCGAGCCGGCTGGTCATCGTTAATGGGTAATTTCGAGGTGCGGATGGTGCCGAGAGAATGGAACCGGAGAGAAAGCCAAACGTCCACGAAATAATCGTTGTTATCGGACACGGGGATCCTTTTCTGGACTCAGGCTTTTATTTATTTATTCCATTCGATGTCGCCGGAGGTGGCTCATTTATCACGTCGCGCGGACCCGAATCTCGTGGCGATTCAGTAGGGGATGCTCGGAATATATGCTCCGGTAAAAATATGATATAATAGGGTAACGCGTACCTTTTTTCTCGTGAACGCGACACATTCGGCACCACTGGACGTCGCATTTCTTTTTCCCTACACCCCGAGGAATTTTTTTTTTCCACAGAGCGGCACGGCGAACGCGAAATTGCTTGGAATGTATCACTTTGATGAACATCGTCGAGCTGCGGTGGAAATTGAAACGGGCGGTCGAAGATTGGTATTTAATATGACAACTTGCCGCGAGTACCCTCAATTAAATACCAAGATAACCGAGTCGCGCGGAATGAAATATATAAAAATCTCTCGAAGGCTTTTGAATCGCGCAGCACCGCGCGCCGCACGGAAAATCCATTCCGACTTCAGCGGCAATCGGATTGCGGCCTGGTTCTACGTTAATTTCGCTTTAATTGTGATCCTTAATGCGGTCGGGCAATCACGACTCGACTTAATTGGAAAATGACCGACCGCGAATCTCAGGAATCCCAGTCGCTTGGCTTTTCTTCCGGCGCGGCTTCCTCCGGCGCGCCGCGAGCAACCGACGGACAGGTTTCGATCAAGTTGGCAAATAAAATTTCCACGAGTACCACCTACTAACGGCGGAGAGAGAGAGAGAGAGAGAGAGAGAGAGAGAGAGAGAGAAGGGGGTTGAAGCAGACAAGATATCGCAGGGGGAAGCTCGCTTCAATAAATCCGCAAGTTTGGCCGCGACATTGGGCACCGGAAACGGAGAAACTTGTTACGACGTTGAATGAACGCCCCGACCCGACAGTTGGTCGAGGATCGAGATATTGCGGTCCGCGTGGACTTTAGAAAAGTTCCTCGGAATGTGTGCCCTCGCGATCGTGCGGCTTTTGTTGACCCACAGCGGAACCGGGTTTCTGCCCGATTTTTGCCAACCGGTGGAAACGCTACGGGCGCTGCCTCGAGGGCATGCACGATTCATTATGCGACTCGAGCAGCAGGCAATTCTCTGCTCTAAAATAATGGTAATTGGGAAAGTATAAAATGCTGCAATGCGTGGGAGCTACGATTAATTACTAAATATTTCTTTCACGAAGTCCTTTCTTTGCACATTCCGTTCCCGCGCACACATTTATCTACTTGCAGTGTCGAACGAGTGTTCTCGGAACACGAAATGTAATTCATTCCTTTCTCAGATACACTCCAACTCGAATATGCAAAATGTTATTGGAGATCCTTCGAGCGCGGCTTGCACCCGCCGAGCAGTTCTCTGGTAACAAAGTACTAACGAGCAGTACGGTGCAATCAATTTCGGAAATCGAGTCAGCAGTCGGGCCGCGTTCGGGGGAAGATTTCCGAGGATAAATATGAATAAAGGTTTAATTGTCGATTGCAGGCTGAATAGTTAGTTCGCAACAACATTCGGCGAACGCTAAATTAACATTTCCGTGGTGTGGGCGAATGAAAACTATTGTTTGCAAGCGCGCAGTTGCCGGCAGATAACAAGCGCCCCCCCCCATTTCGGACTTTTATTGAGTTCATCAGGCGCTAATTAAATTAATCGCGAAACGGGGTGAAGCTCTGCCGCGTTTCTGATATTGTATAAAATTCAGATTCCGTTGTCTGAACTTTACCTCGAATCCGTTTAACCTTCCTCGACAATTTAGACTCGCGCTCAATTACTTCTGGATAATAATTTTCCGAGGGAGGAAAAAATTCGCCAGACCGGCGGATCTGCATCATCTCGTTTAAATTGATCTTAAAATATTCCCTGCGACAACATTTTAGAATATTTCGCATACTTCACCTTGCTTCGAGGCAGCATAAATAAATTGAAACATGGTAACCGAGTTTTACAGTGCTATTAAACTGATAAATTTTGGTCGATTCCTTGCGCGCCCACAATAGCCGGATTAAGATCCGAAGCATTACACAAGCGTGGCGTAACGAGCGACGCGATGGATAATTTATCATACGGCTATCCAATATTAATTACGCACGATTACAGAAACAAAGGTTTGCTCTTGCATAGCAATGCTAGCCCCGTTTACGCCGCGGAAAATGCTCCCTTCTATGGTGATAATAATGACCTGTGCTTTAACGATCGGCTGCTCTAAGCCTGGATCAATTTCTACATAAAAGGAGGATTAGGCGATCTGTTTAACCGCGGTGGAACGATATACGTCTTCGTCGTGCTTGCGGGAAAGCGACGCAGAATTTTTTAATTGAATTGTCATAGCGGAATGTAGGCCAAAGCATTGTTCTGTCAGGTGCTGACGTGATACAGCTAAGTGAGTTGTGTCAGGCTAATAGGGGCAACGCGACTAATCCTCTGCAGAGGGACATGGGTCACGGTATTGGATACGTGCGCGCCTATCAAGTAGTAGAGGCACGTGTGTTGTCAGACCCGTGCGATAAGTGAGCCGCTCGTCTCGGAAAAGTGGATATTAAAGAATACTCCTATCGGACATTGGATCATCCACCCTCGCGCAGAATTCAATCCTCTACACCCGACGACCGGTGAGGGGAAAAATATTGTTCCTCGCTCCTTGGTTCTATATAAACATTTTTTTCATCTTTGCCCCACTCGAATCGATTAAGATCGACGCCAAAAAGGACACGCCAATGTTTCTTAATCTGGTTGAATATCCTAAGCCCGGAAACAAGGGTGACGACCGAGCGGCATCGTCCGTTCATCCCTTTTACCTTCGCATCCCTCCCTCGCTCTTCCCTATATTGTTTCACGCGAAGACGGGGTCAAGGTGGAGAAGGCTCGCAATGATGAGTTAATCATGTCTGGGCGAGTAGTAGTTTGTCTGGGCAGTCGTGGAAAATTGGAAATTCCAGTCTCGTTCGTATCTCCGAGACAATGAATTATTGTCATCGAAGGAATCGAGGACAGCCGGGGATATTACCTTTTAGAATCCATTTGGATTCTGTACTTGCTATACCGTTTTCTCGTCCCTTGTCGTTGACCGTGACGGTTGCGCTTTACTCATAGAAAGTTTATTAATTGATACTGTTCATTGCTTCTTCGTTGAATTATATGTTGCAAGATATCTGCAAAGTCGTAAAGCAATGAAAATGCAGTTAACCTTTTCGCAAAGTTCACGTTCGACACTCGTTAATCAAGAATTTCATGAAATTTCACTTCGCAAAAAGGAGGGAGAACGAATGTCTGGTCCGAAGGAGTTTCAAATTTACGACCACCCCGTTTCGTCGAAAGAGACGAAACTTGTGCACTGCGAAACTTCTCACTAGGAAAAGCTCTGCAACGTGGATCGTAAAACTTATAAAAAATATCTGACTAATTAATGGATAATTAAACATCATTCGAAAGCAGTAACTGGCAATCAATCGTGATTACTTTCCCAGGCTAAAGTTTCCCGAAGTTTCGCCAACAGGAGCCGCATGTAAAAAGTTCAAGCTCTTCCTTCGGTAAGTCGGGAAAGCCTTGATCGAAACTTCGTGCCTTCCTCCCTCGAGTTACTTCGCGGAAAGTGATCCATATCGATGTTTCCTCCCTCGTGCTGATCTTCCGACGACGCAGGCAATTAAAGCTACCCTTGACCGAAATTATTCTGTTTCGCCCCCTAACGTTTCTCCACCCCGTGGCCTCATAACAGAAACGTTGCACGAAGCGAGAGTCATCGACTTCGTTCCGAATGATTTTCTTCTGAACAACCCAAGGCGGACCAATTATACAGCCAGGGGCGGGGGGGATACTTTTCACCGATTACTAGCTACTCCGATCGATCGTCGACCTCACGAGCATCAAATCGACACTATTCCGGCCGGAGTTCCAACAAATAATGTAGTAGGCTGACGCGCCAGATTAATGATCCTTGGGTCGAGCCCCGGGAACGCCTTGTAACACCTTGTAACCGGTGAACTCTCGTGTCGTTGAAGAATTATCACCGCTGTGAAGCATTCGAAACTTTCGCCGCTAAATTATTTTCTTGGATGGCGATGGTTCCTAGGGGGGAACGTGGCTCGTGATGGTAATACGAAAGCGGGGGCAGTAAATATTAATGGCGGAGGCTATATTGTTTTCGTTTAACGACTTCTAGCTGGGGGGGGCTGCTTTATTGACTCGCCGCGAGACTCCGGTGCCGACTGTGTATCTTGCAAAGCTGTCTGGTAGATTGTCTACAATTTAAATTCTCATTCGTTTCTCAATATTTGTAACAACGGTCTCCGGTGAAAAAAAGATACTTAAATGTTATTCGTATCCGTGTACTGTGATTTCTCGAAACGAAACGGTTGACTCGATTCGTCTTGAGAAACTTTCAAGCGAAACACGCCGAGAATTTCAAGAGCGACGCAACGGCATAAAAGGGAAAATTAACGAACGCGACAATCGATGTCGGTGGAAGTGCAAACTTCTGTTGAATCGAGGCGATTGAAAAGAAAAGATTCCGAAGGGACGGGAGAGGCAACATTGAAGGTTCTGCTTGACTTTGTTCAACCTGGAAAGATACTCCTTTTCGAAGTCTGCCCTCGATATGATTGTTTCTTCGAAATTATCGATGGTCACGAACTCGCGGTGGGGCTTGATAAAGGGTGAACGAAAATCGATCATTTTAAACGGGTCATGAATTAATAGTTGCCACGCATGCGATTCTGTAGTGAATTCCTCGGAGCTTTTAACACGATGCACGAAATCGGGCGAACAACTAATTACCCTACACTAATTTAATCTTGTTCCCCCGAGTGTTGATATTAAGTGAGAAAACCGTCGCGGGGGGAAGTCAATTGGCTTGCGAACCTCCGGCGAATCTGGATAATTAACAATTCTGACTACAATCGTCCCAACGAATTCGGTTAATTAATTCTGCAACATCGGGCGTCCCGAATTCCATAAGCGTTACTCTCAAATTGCGTTTCAAAATTGATGAAAAGGCTACCGTGCGATTAATCAATTAGCTTTAGCAGGTCCGCATATGCTTCAGCATTGTCTTTCGCAGAATGGCGTTCCACACCGAGGCCCGAGAGAATTGCCGGGCCGACGCCAGAGGAGAATCGCTTTCTCCAAGCTGAAACGTGCCAGTGTTCGGCTTGATAGCGTCGGCAAATTATTTCATGGCCAGCTAATTAATGATGACCGCAGCGATGCGAATTCGTTCACCAGGGATGACAAACGGAGGGGGTGAAATCGCATTAAAATGTTCTGCGCGACGATAATGGCACGTGTAAATCATGCCCATAATTCACCGCCAACCGATCCGTTTCCGCGATAGCGGAAATTGGATCATCGATACATCGAGATACCCATGTTGTTCAGCCACCTAGTACCGTCTTTGAAAAATGCGAAGGAAAAATTTGGCGAATGCGGAACCACGAAAAAGGTCGAAACTCGCGTAATGAACTGGTTGTTTCCCTTTTGTTGCTCTACCTTTTGACTCGGAGTGTTTTCTACGATCACCGGCGGAACGTGAACGTGAAGAGCTTCTTTGAAGTTTCTACTTTGAGTATTTCACTCTCGATGCTGGTGAGAATCAAAGATGACGTGGTGTCTTGTACCTGGTTTCTACTTTATTTGCGTGTATTTTTTTTATGGAAATATATCTAAGCTTAAATTTCGAATAATGAATGTATTGTATTCCTCGTTTATTTGATCCTTCTATCCATTCCGAAACTCCATGCCACCGGGCATCCATCTGATACCTTTCGACAGAGTCGAAGTATTTCCTTCGGGGGTAAAAACTGTGCTGGCATGGCCTGTAAGGTTTCAGCTCTGAAAGGAAGGACGGTGGAAAGCCACGAGCAGAGAAGCTGGCCAGGGTTTTTCTTGGCACTCAAGTCGCTTGGCACCTGGCCAAAGATTATCCGCGGCATCGTTCCTCCCGAGACTTCATAACCGAAATGAGCGAGCTCCTGCTATCGAAACCCCTTCGATCCTTTCTCCATGAATTTTTGCCCCGATCGATTTCGAGATAGATTCCGACGTCTGGACCGAAATGAATGATACATGAGCATTTTTAATAGGACAGAGAAATCGCGCCGGTGGAGATATAAATGTAATTAATTAAACGCGTGTAAACACGATTCCGTGCATTGAAGTTCAAGAAGGGAAAAAGTATAGGAAACGTGTAGTACCCAGTACTACAGACATCTAATTATTTCAAAGAGAGTAAACATTCAGTTACGTTCCAAAAGCTGAGACGATTGAATTACAATACGCTGAATTATGTACGGCAATGTAAATATACTTCAATCCTTTAATGGTTAACCCGATGCAAAATCAACTGAATCGATAGGAAAGTAACAGTACAGAGAACATAATTATCAATCGGCGTGCGTACGTGTACCACCCGAACTGTGAACCATAAGTTCGCTTGCGGTCGATCCTCGCGAATCATTGTAACCGAGGAAACCAGAGATAATAGGAATTAGGCAAGTTTAGCGTACATCCTATGCAGAACGGCAGCTGCTACTCTACAAAGTGTTTCTAGCGAACCTCCCCGGCTCCTCCTGGCGCGCATAAAGTGACGCTTATGAACGCGGGGACGGCTACATAAATTTTCTTTATGCCGCAAAGACAAGCTCCTCCGGTTATTATAATTTGAAATTCCGTTGGCACATTAGTGACGCTAAGTGCTGCACCGGGAGGGAGTAATAATTCTTTCAGTCGTTCGCCCGGGAAGCGTTGCTTCATTCGCGGCGTAGCGATAACGCGAATACCTATTCGTTTCAGAATTTCATGGCCCGCGCGAATGTTTCGCTATTGTCGGCATCGAGAAGATAAAGCCGGCGAACCGATAGTAATTTCGAAGCGCGGCAGCCCACGAAAATCATTTCAAGTGGAACGGGTCGGTGTTATGTCGGCCGGTAAACCGAGCGCCAGTGGAAGATCATTTATATGTCAAGCGAAATTTGTATTATTCGGAAGCGCAGCTCTGCCCGTTGTCGCATGCAACGCTGACACTTTTCGGAACGTCGCGACGAAATCGAATAGGGTTAAAGTTCAGACGCGCCCGTGGGCAGCGTCCCATCTACTGTCTCCCTTCCCGGTGCGATAAATCTTAATTAGACATTTTATTCCGCACGTCGACCACGTAACTCGCAGGAATTGACAAACCGATTACCGGTGTGTCTATCAAGGGGGAAGTTCGCAGGACACGTCGTCGTTCGATTCATTTTTCAGACGACACGGGAGGAAGTTTTCTCGTCTGGCGAGTCATACTCCTGTATTTCCTCAAACCTTGCCAATCGTGCACGTAACGTACATGGTAGTCTGTTTAAATATTCGTCGGCCGGCAAAGCCCCGCGTCCAAATCGCCAACGTGCTACTAATGGCTGTGCAAAAATCAATTTGAAACGGTAACCAACTGTGACGCGCGTAACAACGTTTCGACTGATGCTGTAAAATGAAAGAGGGTAAAAGCGAAACGACGAATGCGCAAAATTTCCCGTGACGTTGATGCAATCATCTCTCGAGGTGAATTACGAATCGGTATGATTAATGGCACGTTCATTCCCACTGGGGAGAGCGCGATGTTTCCAAAGAAAAATAGCTCGCGGAACTTGCGGTTCGCTCTCGGGAATTCCCTTGCACGGAGGCCCTTCGAACGGATGAAAATATTATGTAGGGATGACGACGATAAGCGTTTATTACAGGGACGGGGTTCTGGCGGACGGATCGATCGGTACGTGTAATGAATAATCGGTTTTCAGGTCGTCAGTCGCTAAAGTCGACCGCGTTTACTTAGCTCGAGCGCGCACCTTCGAACGAAACGCCTTGCTAACGTTTTAATTGCCAGCGCGGATAATCGCTTCCCGTGAGCGAGAGCCGCGTAAATCGTCCAGATAACGATCAATCGAATTTTACGACCGGTTAAACGTGCGCCTGCGGAAGTGTCTTTCGGTGGAAACGATCCCCTGATGAGAGACGCGGTCCACTCGAATTCGCAGTCGGCGCTTCGATCGGAAAACAGCCTCCTTCCTTTGAATCACAATCTCCCGGCGTAATTATTTCTGCCTCTGATCAGGTGGAAGCGGCAGACATCCGTGCGGCTCACACGGAACTAGGTCGGCCAGGTTGAATCGCTGGGCGAAAAGTTTGGAGCACCCTCGGACTTGCTACGGACCATTCCGTGTCAGACTGCGCGCACCGATCCGTAACGCTTTATCTACTAATAGTCGCTGCTGGCGTAACGAATTCATATAACACGAGAATTATGAAATTCGTTTCACGTTGCGTCTCGCGTGCCCGCGGTGTTCCCAAAATACACTTAATCCACCCTTAATAGCTTTCACCGAAATAGCTGTTGCAACGATAGGGTTTAAACCCAGCTAATCTTTCCTATCGTACCTGAACGCGGCCCATCGGTGGCGAGACCACCAGGAATATTCTCATGGTGGCCTTAAGAAAGTCATCCTGGTTCCGATTAGTCTCCTGCAGGGCCCCCTCTGATATGCTGGCGCTGCTCTGGGTCGTCTTCCGGCGCACTTTGCGCCTGATGCTACCGACTAGCCTTCTCCAATCCTGTCCTGAACCGGCTGCGCTCCCGACACCGATACCACCCCCGCCCCCGTGGGTGGGCGCATCTTGGCCCTCCGACGACTTCGAGGGGCTTAGCTCCCGACTAGGACACCGGCTTAGGGCACCGCGACCGCTTGTGCCGAACGATGAGGACACTGTGCCGCCGACAGGCCCCGCAGCTGCCTGCGAGCCACCGGGGCAATCGTTCACGGCCCCCGTATCCTCAGCACCGACTAATCGGTCGCGTCCAGTTGTCCCACCCTGACCGAACGAAGCAATCGCGTAGCGTCCGATTCCGCTGTTGATGCTCAGCTTCCGCACCAGCTCGCGCAGGCTTCCCTTCTGTCCTTCCGGTCCTGCCTCTTCCTTATTCTCCCGAGGTGATTCCGCGTTCTGGCCCAACTGGCCGATGTAGCAGAGCGCCTCCTTGATTCTCCAGTTTATGTTAATGATTGACCGGTTACGGTGGGCAGAATTAACGGATTCCTCGAAGGATGGTCAGAACTCGGATTTCGAGAGTTCTTTTTCTTAACAACTAAATTTCTATTGTTCTTTTGGATCCTCTTCCCACTAGGCCGGAGTGCTGATTCTTCCAATTATTGCTATTACCTTAGATATTCAATATTATATTGTCTCAGTGTAATCTCCGCTAAAACAAAGTCTGGCTCTCGACGGAAGCCCCGTCTCAGAGTGGCTCGAACTTTTATTCTTCCTGATCTTTCCAAAGGTCATCCCTCAGGCTTTCCCGAGGCGCTTTGCGCGATGGTTACGCTGAGCTCCGTTGATACGCCGGCCACGTAGCCTAGGCACCTAAGTTGATTTCACAGGGGGTCACCTTTCAGCGTCGACGTTGCATTAAGTGTTGCGAAGAAACCCGGATCGACTTTTCCGCTTGAGGACGCATGAAATACGCGTCCCGACGGCGAACGACGCTACTTTTGCCTAACGGCGACCGAGGATGCATCGATTTGAAGCGTCGCGAGAATGGGTCCTCCCTGGTCTCTTCATCGAGAAACAGTTCAAAGGTGAGCGCCGAGGTTCTGAATGCGGCCGATATTTGGTCGCGAGCCTAATGGATTCTAGTCTCGCAGCAAATTCTGCATCGGACGCGGTTCCAGGTGGTGTATTTCCCTCCAGGCCGTCGAGTTCGTAGAAAATTTTTCGTCGTTCGTGACGGCTTCTCGTTCGGCGGTCCACGCTCCGTTGATATTGTCGGATTTCAATTGTTCTACTAGCTGCCTCGGATCACAATAAAATCTGGCCTTACAAAGTTCCGCCCGGGAATGGGCGAGATTCCACGCAGCTTCGAGCTTCTCTTGGAATCGTTGCTAAATGCTGGGAACGGCAAACGCAATTTCCTTCGCTCGAAGTGATTTGAAAACTTTGCAATCTTTCGGTCGTTCTTAGCTCCTGGCAAGTTGTGAATCAATTGTCGCAAGAGTAGCGGCTACGATAACTGTCCTTTTGGTAGTCGAGCTTCAATGGAAGGCTGGATCAACTTAAGCCGGAACTTGTCCTCTTCTTCGTGGAACTGGTATCGTGGATAGTGTATTTTGAAGAACGGTTCAAACGATGCGCATCTTCTTTTATGCAGCCGCTGCGATTCTTATTTTAAAGTAAGTCGTTGTTGCCGAACAATACCGTTCTCCTCTATCCTCTTGCGGCTTGCCGAGTAACTTTTGACAACAGACTCGTGGCAGTTCGCGTCGTCTGGCATCTGTGTGAGCAACGAATCAACGATTGAGTCAAGAGCTGACCGCGAGCAAAGGAATATCTAGGAATTTGCCTGGTAAATCGAGTCTCAGAGAAACTGCTGAAAAATGTTAATAGACGAACACGCGGCGCCCGTCTAGCAAACAGTTGTTGACCCGAAAATGAGGCTATCTTAAAGCGCAGCTGCATTCAAGAAAGTCTTTTCGTCCGTTTAATTATCCAGAGAATCCGGTCCACGATTCACGTCCAGCGAATTCTGATCTTTTCTTTGTACGTTCTTTCCCTTATCGCAGTTCTGAATGTGCAGAGAATTTCCATAGAATAAGGGTAACCAGAATTTATTCTCCGACGATACAAGAGGAAGCAAAACGTACACAAGCTCCGAATATTTTCAGTTTAACTCGTTTCCCGCTATGATCGCATAAAAAAATATCCTTCCCCTTCGTGAATCAAAAGAAGCAATCCTGAGATTCTTGCCCCTAGGTAAAATCCAAGCTCTCCTGGCTCCGGGTTATCGCGGTCGATCTCTATGTAAATCTTGTATATCGCGATGCGAAAACAAAGAATTCGCGTGTCCAAGTTGAAATCACCCCGAGGAACGAATTCTGCTGGATCAGAGAAACATTGGATCGTGTTTGCCCATTGGCAGATGTTCGAATAGAGCGAGTGATTGAAGCGGAGTCGCGCGGCAGAATATATCGGATAAATGATTTTGTCCAATACCGTAGAACGTAACATAGAGGCGCACTGCAATCGCATTTTCAGGATAAAAGGAAACCTTATAGAAAATGTATGTGAAAGTTTAGAGATAGAAGCGCGAGCGTTAACGCGGGCGAGACGGGGATTGACAATAATATTTCTGCTTGGAAAACTAACATTGATATCACCTACTCCTCGAATTCCTCCTCATTCGCTCGTAATCCACATCATTCATCTATACGTTCCATCAGGCGAAATTCTACTCAATGCATCTAGAATTCCTACGGTCTAAATTGCCGCTAAAGAGCACTTTACGCGCTACATCGACGTGCCCCGCTCGAAGGATCGTTCTATGGAAACAGCTTACCCATCTCCGTCGACTTTTCCGTTGTCCTGAGAATCTATTGTACTTTACGCATCTGGAATCGTCTATTATGACCTACAAGCTACCATCGAGGAGACTGGCTACATTGTTCTTTATGGATTGCCGCGTCTGCCAGCGACGGTTTGTATTTTCTTCTATACCACTATCGCTAGCAAGCCTACTTCTATTTGCTAAATTGCAGGCAAATATCTCAAGCTTCTTTGGAAACGGACCGACGTCCCGTCGAACTTTCACGGCGCTCGCGGAAAGATCGATTCGTTGACGGGGTTCGAGCTTGATGCAACGTGATGCAACCGTTCGACAGGAATTAACACGTTAGAGATTCCTTTTGTGAGGCAGAAATGCTTGAGGAGATACTACAAATCGATTCACGGTAACTCCTTCAACCCACTTCAAACGGGATAAACGCTTTCTTCCTCTGTGCAATTAACTTTCCACGTTCAAGTTGGACAGTGACACCGCGGCCGGAAACGGCGACGCCTCCGCCGGAGGACCCTTCAGGACCCACCTAACGCGACCGTTCCTTTGACGAAGAAGACTTTCTCGGGTGGACTAATTAATCGGGCTCGGTGATTCGAGTCTCGGGTCAGCTTTCGACCGACGTGACGCTGCGGACCACCCACGACTAACAACTTCCCTAATTAGAATTTCATTAGCGGACAAAGGACGTAGATGTCATTACGATTTGGAAAGCCGCTCTTCGGCTCCGTCGGAGTCTTTCGCCGCGCCACGAATGGCTGAGGAAATTGGTAATCGTATGAATAAAAGTATGATAGGGTCGGTGAAATTGAATCAGAGGCACTTTTCTACGTGCTCGAACGTTTTCTTTGTTCGTTTTTTAAGAGATAGTAAATGACCATTAAGACGATCCTGGGGGGCGAAGGATGATTAAAAGGTTCCTTACAATTCACTCTCACGGCCGGTAATAAAACTATCCCTATTTTGGAACTTCGAGGCGACGGCACCGTTTGCTACTTTCCATTCCGCACGCATCGCGCCCGGCTTCCCAATGGAAGTAGTATAAGCTGAAATATATCCGACATGCGCGAGCACTTTCAACGGGGGGCGTTCTCCAGATTCTTTTCTAGCATTAAAATTGGATTACCTCTAGTTTTAGCAAGCATTTTTGTTCTCGTAGGAATTATATAAAAAAATATTCCAGCGAAAAGCATCGTCGTGAAAAGCTGATACTTTCATTAATGGGTAGTTTTTACGGAATTGATACTGAAAGCAGCTTCCTGCTAACAACTCGTGAAATATTTTCGAGAAATTTCTCAAGGGAAGCGTTGATCATTGGACCATGGAAACCGGTATCTTTTCCAGCCGCGGCAAGATAAACTTCCTCCAAGTAAAACGAGACCATGCATACATGGACACGACGTTCCTTCGTGGAAATATTCAAACTACTTTTTCGACATTAGCAGTGCCAGCTTCTCGGCACGTTTTATTCGTTCCCGGCGAAACCACAAAACAGAGTAACTCTCGGACGGGAGGCTGAATGGGGATCCTTTTGACGCTGAATCGACTGGTTTTGGTGGGATATCTCGGCGATCGAAATTCCGGGCCGGAAGTAAATTGATAAACGTAGCACGGGGACACGTTTCGCCCGGCTCGGGGATTCCGTGCACGCGAATCGCCAAGGGGTTTCGTGTGCCCGCGTATGTCCGACTGCACTGAAACTCTCGGCTCGTTTTTCCCCAAGTATTGAAACTCCTGCGATATCGCATGGGACGCCTCGGATGCATACTCATCCTGTTAAGCTCGCGCGATCAACAAGTTACAAGGGAACCATTTGGAGAACGTATTTGCTGCTTTAGCCGTTTGTCTTCCCGATGAAAATCTCGATAATATCGATCGCCGATGTTCAATGTTCTCGGTACGTAAAGCAGTGACTAGTCCGGTTTCACGGTTTGATGTAGCGCTAGAGGGAATATTTGGGATTATACTAAGTGTTTCATGAAACGCGGACGCGATTCGAGGCTGGATAAATTTCACTAAATCCTACAACACGTTTTCGTTTTCTAGTCTATATCCGTTGGAACTAATGGCCGGACTGAAAGGAAATTTGAAAGGCACTTTCGTGGCGGGGAGTGTTCGATTTAGAGGAAAGGCGCCTAATATCTGTCCCTCTAATAAAAGTAAAATCTGATGGATGAACCGCCAGTTGAAGTGGAATCGTTTCCTTTCAGTCTCTCATGGTCAAAGTGACGCAGTGGATTTTTTAGGCTCACAAAGCACGTACTCCCGTTTTTCTTTTTTCATGCCATTAGCCAGTCACGTGGCTGATCGATTATGGAAGAATCGTTTTCCCGAAGACTGGCCGCGAACCCGAACGCTTCCCTATCTCCGGTGCTCGCAGCGTGAAAGAGAAGGTTATTCGGATTCGATTGGAAATATTCGCTTTCTATGGATGACTTCGTTTCGTCGACGACGAATGAGAAGTTCTTCCGTTTTCACCGGATCAAGGTTAACGATGTTACATCTGGAGATTAGTCCCGTGCTTTCATTGAAGATTAAACGTGTTTGACTACATTACGACCGAGTTTGCGAATGAATCTCCGGATATTCCACAGGAAATATTTAGGCGAGCGTTGAATAAACGAAAGGTCGCATTTCTGTCAGTCCTCCGTTAAAGGATAATTCCGTATCAAAAGGTACCTATACGCAGGAGATTCGGAACAGAGCGACGGAACTACAGACGGAACCCATTCTTCGCGCCTCGGATCAACAGAAAGTGGAGGTAGAATTCGGTGCGGAAGTTATCCGATCCTTCGGGATCCAACTTTTCGCCAGGGGTGAAAAAAGAAATCGAGAAACTTCAATGAATATTTACATGTACAGCGAAACACGCGGATCCGTGATCTATGTAAAAGGCTGCAGCACACGCCGGAGTATCGTGTGCGTTCAACATACGTACATACTTTTAGAAGCATTAAGGGTTGATAGTACGACGTTGATCGATTGGGAATGCGAGCACAGGTTGGTGGCGAGTCTAAATGTACGCTACGTTTTCTTCCTCTAGCCCTGTCTTCCTCTCCGTCCTTCGAGCAAAGTTTACCTAGGAATTTCGTGGGCTATCGCTCCAGTGGACGATGCGACTTTTAGTCGAGAAATAAGTGGAGTAAATATGAGAGAACTCGTTGCCTTCTTGTTCAATGTTTAACCAAGTAATTTTCCTAACACAAGGGAATCAATATACCAGAGAACTCAACTCGTTCATACATTGGAAATTGTTACACCTGGATAATATTTATCGTAACCAAGAAACGCAAGTGGTTCAATTTGAATTGCATGATGCGCCTAAGTGTTTCGTTGCCGCGTGCTTTGGGAATCGATTATTGGCCGAGTATGTTTCATTTTGGTCCGCAGGGGTGAGTCATTCCCATCGATCATCGCCCACCGAATCTAATTCCAACGAACGATGAAAGCTTTCCTCGAGCCCCGGGGGCAGGAGATTTCTCAATTAACTTCTTCTCGATAGGTAAATTCCGTTTTCCCGCTCTGGGAACCCTTCGTCCGCGCCGGATAATCGCGCGCGTTCCAAGGAAAAGCTGGAGTATTAACTTTCATAAACGAATCAGGGAACGTCAGAACTACGATAGAATCCCTTCTGTCTAAGCGTTGCTCGATAATCCGAATTCCGCTGCTCGAATTGCCCCGGGTTATCGAAATTTCGATGCGATTCAATCGCAATGCAATAGCTTGCTCGCGTGTGTGTTTAAAAGGACCATGATTTGCATAGTTGTTTTCTCTTTTTATTACCGCAAGATCGCATAAGGACTGCGCCGTAGGTTTTACGAAAATTGCCAATCAGTGGAAGGGTTTGTGGAGAAGTGATTTTCTGTGAGGGACAGGAAAAATGGCAATTCGTGGTTTCGCGAAAGATTTAATCACCGCTGTTTTTGCTAGCTTTGTCGCTAAATGGAAACTGTATTGTTTGAATAAACCTGTATTGTTTTATTACCAGACCGCCGGAATGCTATCTGTACCGGCGCATAATACAATTAACAAGTATACCGTTATCAAACTGGTTGGCGAGGAGAACACCGGATTTTCATAATTTCATAATGCGGGGAGCAGTAAGTCGCTACCCAGATGTGTACCGACTGGATGAACGCGAGAGACAAGAAGTTTCATAGCAGTCAAGAATAAATTCTCTCAGTGCATAAGGAAAGGCAAGTTTGCGGGAAGTGGATAAACCAAGAAGACCGTTTCCCTGGGTTTTCTTTGCGAGTTCCATTTTATTAATTAGTGGGTTACCATCCGGATTACTCTTCTTCACTCCTTTTATCAAACGCCATAACCATTGTTCTCGATATCGCTGACAATTTCTTTAATGAAAACTATTCCACCTCTTCGTCAAGCTACTGCTTTTAATTATAAAATGGAACGACCGAGGCTATCTAGCCATAATTAACACACCGCATATCTTTAAAGAGTTCACGAAAAGTGAAGTTTGTTCACAAGATTTAAACACCACAGGTGCCGAGAGATCTGTTACATCAACCTCAAGAACAATTCCAATTTCTCTAAATCGAAAACTTCCAACACCCTTGCAAAACTTCCTCAGCTCCAAACTAAAAATCGGTCTGCGAGAAGATTATTCAGCGGCCAGTGAACGTTCGCCACCGGGGGGTAACTTCCAATAATTCGATTCCGCGAAATGTAGGAATCTCATAGGTCCCGATGGTTGTTAGACCGTTCCAAAAAAAAAAAAATCCAGTTCGAATTGCGTTTTTCTTGATCTCCGACTACAAGGGGAACGAACTGAACACACTCGCTTGCTGTCTACGCGAACAAAATGCGGGAAATGTTTGGCGAGGATTTTTTTTTGTAAAAAAAGAGAAACGAAAAGGTGTTATCGATCAGTTAGAAGGTAGCCGGCAGACTGTGAAAGCATGCAAGCGGTGCCGCGAACGAATCGTCGCGAAATTGTTGGCCGGCAACTTGGTTCGCTTGCCAAATCGTGTGTTCCAGTGAACGAACGAAACGCTAGGCAGAGATAAGTGATAGCTGGGCCAGCGTTTTAAGCGAGCAAGTAGAATCCGCGGTCAACAGCGCGGCTCGACCAAAGCGGCGTTCCGCTACCGTTAAATAATTTATGCCAACCAGCCTCTTTCTCCCTACTTTGTTCGCGCGCCGTTTTATGCTGAACGCGGGCCGACAGTGCACGTGGAATACACCTGTTTATTCCCAGTCCCGCGTACTTCTTTCGCACTTCCTTTCTTAATCGTTAAACAGAGAGCGTAAAAGTTATCGTATCGCGCGAACGTTCCTGCTGACTTTCCCTAGACTGGGTAACTTCGATTCCTTCAGGGTACATATTTATGTTCGACAGGATGTTTCCTCGGCAACCCCCGAAACTTCTATAGCCGCCACGCAGCTGACTGGCACGGACCGAATAGTTTTATTTCCGAGCGGCTCACGGATCTTTTCCCCTCAAAAGCCCGGACGACGTTTGATGCTTTAGGAATCGTATCCTAGCCGTCACGATAAAGAGAGATGAATTTCAGCCGAGTGCTCGAAACGTTTCATTCCTATATACGGTATCGCGATCGGGCGATTCGATCGCGAACTAGAAAATAAAATGCTCTCGTGGAAATTGCGAGACGGAAAGCTTATTGCTGGTCAACACGATTACCAGATATAGTTCCTTCGATATTTCATTTCTATATTCCACTTGAAGATGTACCCTGCTTTCCCTTTAATGAATACAAAGGTAGCTAAAAGTTCGACTTAGTTGCCTCACGCTGGAAAGACGTGAATGATAAGGGAACGAAGCTTGCTTACGCGTATAATTGCTTCCCTGTTGGATTATCCGAGTTTCACGGTAAAATGAGATACCGTGCCTTAAGATTTAAACGATAATAAATAAGGCGGTCGGTCTTTGAACGCGAATCACCGGCACCTAAAAGGGTCAACGCTTCGCTCCTCTAGAGACTCGATTTTTCCTGGCAAGTATCTACGTATAGATCGTACAAGAAAAAGTGCAGCGTTACCTTTGATTCTCATTGAAGACTCAGTCAGAAACGTAGCTAGACTTTCTAGATAGAATCGTTCGAATACGTCCGTCCGGTTCGATGAAAATTCTTGCAAGACTGCTCGTCGCAAGCACAGTTCCTTCGCCGGTCAATTAGTCGTCCTACGCGTCCTGTAGGCGCGTCGCATTGATCTTTTTCATGCGTTTTCTTCTCATCTCGTGACAGCGAGCTTTTTTCTACTTTCTCGTTCGTGGCTCGTTACCGAATTAACCCTCGTTGATGCCCAAAGCGAACCCGATCATTTCCGGTACGGGGTTAACGAAAAATCTGTCGCTCCCTCTGTCTCCCTCCTCGTTTCCTCCCCCTTTCGCTCGGCTAAACGATTATATTTGCCAGATTCGAACACCCTTGACGCTTCGTTCCCTTCGGCGGAAGTAACGGCGGAAAGAGGGGGGCGTCGGCGAAGGGTGCCAAGCAATGCTCCAGCCCGTAGCGGAATCGTGGTCGCGTTCGTTGGTTTCTCCTTTCACCGCGTTTCGCGTTGCCTCGGGGGCGAGGGCGGCGTCGATTTAACCGGGCTGAGGTCGCGCGTCCTACTACTCCGAAAATCCGTTCTCTGTCATTCCGAACCTTTACCCACCACCCGTGCCGACTTTCTCCGTACGGGGGGTAGCTTGAAACTGCGCGGACACTACCCCCATTTCGCGCAATCACTCCCACCCCTGACGTACGCCGACTGCCGCCGCTCTTCTACTTCGTGTGCGCGGCATCTTCTTGTCAACTCTGCTCCACTCCCCCCGGTCCGAATCGAGTGAAACAGAGATATACTCAGAACGGCCTACGTACGAGGGCAGAGGTTGCGTAAAGCAACGCTCGTGGAGCGACCCTCTTTTCTCTGTCGAATGAGCTACCCGCCACGTCTTTCGGGAAAGCAAGGCCTTAAAAAGAGTTTGCACGCGGCGCAAGGAACTTTTGCGTACGGTCAAAGTAAAAAGGTCTGCGCCGCCGCCGCCGGGGGTGACTTGTGTTAATTGCTGAACGGAGGCTTAAAGAAAGCAGCGGGCTACTTTAATTGAGACCTCTTTCATGAAAGCGTTCCAGGCGCGGCTCTAAAAAATAAGACAACATTTCCTATCTCAATCGGGGCACCTAGTAGCACGATGATCTCGTTACTGCGCGAAACCGAAGCCAATAGAATAATTTATTACTGTTTCTCTCCTCTTTGCTACCTCAAAATCACTCAAAAGTTCTCTCATTGTGCATCGAAGTTGCTGAATCTTCTTCCAGGATAGAAGGTAATCCGTTTTCAGCCTCCGTCCTATTAGAACCTTCTTACCTTGTTAATACGATAAACAGGGAATCAAACAAAAAAGCTTTCGCAAAACTACTTTCGGGGCAAAGGCTAAAACGATTTGTACACGAAGGTACGAGCGTAGCTACTTAGGGGAAAGAGCATATCGAACGAAACAAAGAAGGTGAGCGAGACGAAAGAAAAAAAAAAGAAGTGGCAGGTATCATGAGTGCATAGCACTGTTCGACGGCTCGTTTCCGTTGGGGGTGTAACTCGGGAAATCAGGCCAGAAATGGGGACGTAATGTGCACATTCCTTGCACCACTTCGTTCCCGCCATGCTGTATAGCGATCTTGCTTTTCCTTCACTATAGATCCTACTTTTCCTACCCAACCGCCGCCCTCATCTTTCTCACTTAATGCGAGCTCCGGGTAAAGGCAGCCGCTTCCGAAAACACAGAGAAATGGAAAAAGGTGTCGGCCCCGTGTTCGTTTTAATGCGCTTAGCGAATAAAACCCGCCGGGAGATCGCGGAACCTTAATCATCCACTTTCGTCTGATTCTTCGCGAGTTTCCCCCGGAGGGATACTTTTATTAGCGAGTTTGAAAAAGTTATTGTTCCGATCGCCACGTTGGCAATAAAATTGGAACGAAGGGATTGAAGAAGGACAGTAAAATTTTCAGAGGAAAATCAATAGCGTGGAGGGCTGGCAAGGACTCTGCAAGACCTGGGTAAAAATGGGCTCGTGAGAGTTTCATCGGTGTATTTAAAAACTAGAATATTTCAATTCGACGGTGGAGAATTTGCTTTTAGTTTCAATGCCCTCTAGCTTATAGGCGAGCGTGTATTAAAATTGGATAATTCGGTGCACGAGGCTGAATCAGAGCCTTATACCAAATTACTACATCCTCCCAGTATCCTATCAATATCCTATCTCTATGATGTAAAATACTCCTTAATAAACATGAATCTATAATGCTGTAGTTAAAAAAATAATAAATATAAATGTAATACAGGTAGCGAATCATTTTCCAATCCATTTAGAGTAATACTTTTTCCATCTTTATACGATCGATGCCCGATTCGATATATTAGCTTTTTCAATGCTTCTCCGAACAGGCCGGATCGATGTCCAACACGTGCAGGCGTAAGTTTGATGAAACGGTGGCCAAAAGAGATATACCAGGCGAACGATTGCGAGGTAGAAGTAATGGAGGCCAATCGAACTTCGTTGCCGGATTACCCGGAAAAATCATAACCGTACATCACGCGGTGAATATCGATCGATCGGGATCTAGTTCAGCCTTTCACGTTCAAACGCTGTGTCGAGAAGAAAGATTCCGCAACGAGCACGCCTATTTTTTCATATCCCTCCTTCGTATACATTACGTTGAAAAGTTATCTCATCGTGATACGAAGATGCGACTTGTTCGTTTCAATTGCGACCGGTGTCGTTGCCTCTCGATCTAACTCGACATTTTTTAATTAAAAACTTAAGCGGCTTAAAATACTCTACGGGAGAGACCGGACAGATAAGCTGTTAATTAAAAGCACCAAAGGGAGAGATCGCACCCGTTCACTAAAATTCCTGCCTGAGAGTATAGGACAGTTTTAATGAACCGTTGAAGCGTCAGTTATTATCGCCAATCTTTTCGCTCCTTTTTCCTTTTTGCTCATAAATTTTCAATGCTGAAACAGCCCGTGGCGGCGCGAATTCCTCTTAATTTATGCCCCCTGTCGCAGGGTCCGCGGGAAACGAATTCGGCGAGAACGTTAGATTTAATGCTGATTCGCAGCTGGAAATTTGCCGCGCGATAATTCGCGGTCGTACAGCTGCTTCGCACTCTTCCCCGTGGCAGGCGAACGGGTCGATTCATGAATCTTTGTCGAATGCCGCGCGACGCTGTGAACGATTAAAAATTTCCCGTTAAATCGGCCATGGGGCGAGGAGAACCGTCTAGGAGGGTTTCGTCGAAGCTCGTTTCAACGATTCGAGAGCGCAGTATGTAGTTCGATTCTGTCGGCAGAGAGGTACGATAAGTGTAATACAGAACGGTGCACAGATTGAATCGTCCTGGCCGGGAAATGAAATCGTTGGAACGAGAAACAGACAAGGGACGACTGGAATAAAAAAAAAAGAAGAGTAAAAGAGGGTGGGAGGGGGCGGAGACGAAAGACAAAGGACGAGAATGAAAGGACGAGAGAAAAATCGTGGCGACGATGTAACCAGGCTGCTGTGTTATGGACCGGTCGTGAAAAGCTGTCAGAAATTCGCGGAACGAGATGCTCTGGGAGGCGTGAGTTTCGCATTAAAGGAGAACGCCTATTAATTTCTTCATCGATCCGTGTTTCCCATTGTCCGGACTCAAACCCTGCTGTTCGGTCCGAAAAAAAAAATATGAGAGGAAAAGTGGAGAGCAAAAAGGAAAGGATGGAATCGACGAGGCAACGCTTCCCTGGAAAGCGAGCTGTTCGATAAATTTAATGATCCGGCATTCAGCCGTATTTACTCGGTGCAGTATCGTCCCAAACACGTCAAAATTGATACGAACACAAGGGATTAGAAGAAAGAGTAGGCAGGGACTCGATACCGTCGGAACGATAAACCTGTATTCCTTGATTTGTTCTGCACTCCGCTCGACGCTGAAAACTCGTGTACAATTATCCTTAGCGAATGCGTCTAATCCGATGCTTGAAAACTGAATAACGAAACGTTTGCTTGACGCGCAATTCTTGTATCGCCACTGTGGCTATCCCAATGTATCTCTCTTGTAATCGTAAAAAAAAGGAAAGTTATCGTTGGCTTTATAGCTTTCTAGATATCACGTTCTTCATTCTAATTAAGGACGCAATCAGATTTTAAAACGTCAATTCCTTGGAATTATGCCGAAGGTGTAATACGTGAGGGAACGTGATCAATTTTTTTTCAACGAAGAGTAGAATGATGAATCTTGGGAGAAGCCCATATTCCCAATGGATAATTTCATTTCACGGGGGAGGTGGAAAAAATCGTGCTCTCCGGTTTTAATAAGACTATTATGGAACGGCCTGAAACGCGAGCCGCGTCGCAAAAGGAACACCGCGGAGACTTTGGCAGCATCTGTAAAAATTCCTTTGCCCGGTGATTCGACACGCGACAGGCTCAAAGAGAATCTACATCGACACCAACGCGAACACGGTCCGCCTTTGCAGAAGTTTCGCTTTCACGACCGCGAGCAACCGACATCGAAGCCGCGAGTATATTGCGAATAATAAATGAACGACGATTCAGTGTTGCTTAAGAAATGGGAGCAGACGTGGACAAGAAAGACGTACGTGTGTACCCGCTGGCTCGAGTTCAAAGCTGCGCGCAGAGAATGCCTCTGGCAGCCTTACCGCGGTTTCATCCGCAGGAAAACGAGGATTGTTCGCCAATCAAGCGAACTCCGCTAGTCAAAGGCTTCAGTGCAAGCCCGGCTTTTTACTACCTTCCGGAAATGCACCGAAGCCGACGCTTCCTTTAAGCATGTTTTTGGGAAATCGGCACGATACACGTCGGCGATATCCTCTGAATATTAATTGCAGACGATACCCGCGGTGGAGCGTGCATGAATTTCTAGAGAAATGATACTTGTCTACGTTGCAGCAACGCGACACTCCCTGCAATTACCCTGTTATTAATTAACAGGGCCAAGGTGCGCCGTGTGTATCAGAGATGGGAAATTAATGCACTCGTTTGCATTGTGATTAAGCTTCGCCGATTATCAGCTTCCTTCATTAATCATTCTTAACGAGCAGATCTTCTTTAATATCACTCAATTACCATACCGCCGCGTTTGTACAACGACGAATTGATATCATGCAGGGAAAAATAAGAAGAACGTTGTATAAACTCTATGCGAGACACTCACCGAGTGATGCTTCGTGGAAAACTCTCCGACATGTAGGAAGGACAAATTTCGCACCGCAGCTTTCAGGTTTCCCCATTCATTCCTGACCTGTTGCTCCTTTTCTCGTCTGAAATAGAAAAAAAAGATTGACCGGTTAAATATAAACCCTTCGGCGAGGCTTCCATAAATAACAGGGACAATCTTGAGAAAAATCTACGACGTTTTAATTCCTGAAAAGAAATTACGTTCTGTAATGCATATATATATATTTTCAAAGGCTGATTGGCATATCTATGCGAAACAAAAGGAAATTGTTCGCTTGGCTCGTATTAATTAAACATTTGGAATGACAATTTTCCCATTTTCCCATTAAGATTTTTCTCGGTAATATATCACGCTGAGAATCTCTGCAATTTATCATTCTAATTGAAAGAGCTCTATTTTTTTTTTTTATTTTAAGAATCATCTGTGCGCCATATAATGGATGATTGTGTATAAAGTGAAAATGAAATGGTTTTCGATATCGTCACGTACGCGCTGATGAACTTCGCGAGTGATTAATGACTTGTTCGCTTGAACTGTACCGCGGCCGATTCCAGAGAAATTAAGCAAATTGCAGCGCAAGATTGTCACCAGAGTTTCATCGCAACTAAGTGATATGTATAGGCACACCGATGGAAATTGATTTCATGTCAGCGGGCAGGAAAAAAGTATCAGTTCTCCATTACTTTCACTCGCGTTAAAACTTTCATCCCTTTAATCTCGGCGAAACAGTAGACCGCTGATTAAAACCTCCTTTCCTCGCTACGTTCTATTCACGCCCGGCTTGGACCTTCAACGGAATACAACACACACGTGTGTCTCTCTGTACTGGTCTTCGTAGGCATTACCAAGATTGGCGCGGGAAGAAACATTTCTCTGTCTTTACTTTTGCTGCCAAATCCTTTCAAGGAAAATTAACTATAGACGGATCTAAGGGATGCTGCGCGTAAACCGGCTGTCCGGCCAGTATCATTATTCTATCCGGGCGCGATAGAGGGAATAGAAGTTTCTCCGGCTTTCATAAAAGTTTCTCGGAGGGAAATGCAATTTTTTCCTTGCCTACTTGGAATCTTTAAGAAAAAAAAAACCTATACGCGAATCGCGAAATTGTAACGCATACCATTTTCTGAAAATTGCATCGAAGAACGAAGGATAAATGAAAAAAAAAAAGATCGTACAGGTCACACTTCCGTTAATATTCATTGTTCTCAACCCACTTCGAATGAAAGAGGAACGGAGCGAAATAGGGATTTCGTTGTGTATCGCGTTCTTTTCGTTTTTTACCCGGCGGAAAGAATAACCGGAATCGCTGAGGGCTAACGCGGCTCGAGAACTTCTCCGGGATTGTTAGCAACTGGGTCGAACCAATTATGTACGAAAACTTATGCCTTTGTAGCACAAGGTGATTTCGAAGTGGTAACGAATGACTTCCTCGTTCGCTGGGAAAAAGGAACGAGGGGCGAAAGAGCCGTGCATCTTCGAGAACAGACCTCGGTGGGAAAGGGGTAAAAGACTATCGGTGCTAGGTTCGAGGATATATCGCAGATTTGCCAGGCTTCGTTTCGCTCGTACCGTCGAAGCGCGAGTTACGAGCCTCCTGTCTGCGGGCCTGTATATCAAGCCCGTTTCCAACATGCAATTTACTGTGCTACCTTTAAACAGAAGCAACATCGCCACACGTGACGTTAGGAAAGCCAGTTTAATTAAGCGCAAGCCGTTCACGACAAAGGTTGCGCCCGATAACAGTCGTCGGACGTTTCTTCAATTAAGAAAAAGAATGAAACTCGACTGGGGTGTACGGTTAGGTGCTTAGCACGGCCGGATATCTTTGTGGAGTATCGCGTTGCTTCTTGTAAATTGTAATTCTACTGCCACTGGCTATCTCGTTTAGATATCCTTTTACTTACGGTGATCTTGCTTTGGCGTGACAGTCATCCGCGGGGATGTGAGCGAGAGCCGGAAGACTGCTCGCCTCGCAGGGTGGGCTACTTAAATCTGGAAAGGGAAAACGTAAAAAAGATTTTCTACCCGGCTACGATGGTGTTAAATCTGATTGAAAGTTAACCAGGCGGTTGTATAGATCAAAAATGAAATTTTACTATCGTTTCCATTAATTCTTTACTATATCTATTGTTAATAAGAAGAAAAACAAAATCAGATTACCTATGGTAGAATCATAATGGTCGCTGTGCCGTCCGTAGGAGGCTGTGCGGCTAAGTAGCTCGCTCGCTCGTCTCCTTGGACTCCTAGCCTCCTGAGGAGTGCAATTACTTTTACATCGGATTGTAACACTCGAAAGCACATGTAAATTAAGGAAAGCTCTCGAACTACCATGGGAATGAGTTCGGAGGGGACGGGGGTGGTTCCGGGGGAGTTCGATAACAGATGCGCACCGAGTCAAGGCGGAGCACTCTTGTTTCGTGCAAGAATGGTTTCAGCCGCGATTTGCCGACGATTTGAAAACCACTTCTATTTACATCGACCTAATAACCTTTTTCTAGCGTGGTCGAAACAGATATCTCTTCTCGTTCCATATCGCACTGACACGGATATTCTCATTCCCTTAATGCGCCTCCTACGTTCGGGCACGATTACGCCGTGGCGGTACAAAACGCCCATGGTTGCAATAATTTCTGCTTGATACACGAATGTATTTAAACAGAAATATATCAAGAAACCTGGTACTAATCCAGGATCAAGATATATTTTTAATCCCTGGTCGATGATGTAAGTTTGATGCCACCATGAATAGGAATGTTTGGAAAAGTCTGAACGATCTAAGACCCCCTCACGATTCTGTGCGGAACGTTCTACCAGAATTCCCTCCGCAGAGTTTCACATCGAATACAAATGTAAATCCGTCTTCCCCGCCTGCTCATCTCCATCGACTAGATTTCCATTCCAAATTCATTTAAAATCTCATTCGAATTCGATGGAAACGTTCATTAGGTCTTAATTGCCAGGGTGAACCTTACATAACTACAAGTAGTTCCGGTAGAATCGAAGAATTCCATGGATCAATATGAAATAGAACGAGTCCGCCCCATTAAGTCCCCATTAGCAAATGCCCTCACCCTAGCGAATCTCGTCCCTCTGTGCTACTAAATCATCCCCCCCTCCTCACCAGAGAAGCGAAATTAATTCAACAACAAGTAATATAAATGTATCGACGGGAGCAGCTTTAAGGATTTCCACCCCATGGGTAAACGCTGTCTGCGAAAAAGTGTAGCCCTTACGAAAGAAGTGTTGATGAGACTCCGCGTCCTGTTGACTTGAACCTTCGACGAAAGCAACTCTTCCGAAGCGCTGCTCCTTGCCGGGGCGGCATCCGGCTGGTCGAGGCATTCGTCTTCCGCCAATGAGACCAGACTGTTGTACCAAAGCACGCTGCCGGCCCTGTGCGGTTTCGACGGCTCGTGCAGGCTGTTTATATCCTTACCGAAACTGAGACTGCGTCTAATCGGTTGCAGGCTACGATTTATCACGGCCGGTAACTCCGCGCTGCCCCTTATCAAAGATCCGATTTTCCGTCGCAACGACGCCTTTCGTTCCAACCTCGCGTTCGACCCCGACGGCTTTGTCACACTATCCGGGATACCGCCGTCGTTAGAGTTCACCGGATACCTCTTAGGCTCCTCTGAAAGCAGATAGAAAAGGATCGTTTCTCATTATTCCAAACGAAGCACGCAATGGTAACATAGCGCGGCGTATCCAAGACTTCTCCGATTCTATTCGCTCGCCTTCCACGAAGCAGAGAGCACCCGAATTCGTCTCGATCAGGACGCGATACCTGCTTCCTCCTTCGATTCTTCGCTTCCAACGGTACTCTGCTTTCTCGCCTTGCAGCTCCGACTGGAAGCTTTCTGGCCGGACTTGGCAGACTTCTTCGGAGCTCCCTTCTTCTCGTCCTTTTTCAACGTTGTCATCGTGGCCGACGTTGTCGATTCTCCGCCAGACACACCGTGTGCACGGTGAAAATTTCGTGCGAATGTCCTTGTCGAAAATAGCTTTCGTTGTTCCTCCGATTATTGCCGATGATATCTTTCGCCGCGTCAAACCGTGGATTGGATCAATAGAATTGTATCGTGGGACGTGATAATTGTATAATTGTAACTGCCGTGTACAGGAGATGGTTGCATTCTGAACAGGGGTTATTGTTCTGTCCTTTGCGTCGATCCGGGAAATCGTGGGACAATGTAGTAACCCCTCCGTGGCAAAGTCGTGTTCCGAAACCAAAGTCAATACATGTCGATTAGTCGGCCCCTTGCGCGGTTCTGCTCAACTTTAATCGCGGGCAAACGGAATGTAGATATTTAATTTAGCGTAATCGATGCTTCTCTTATCGTGCCTTCCTTCTTATCGTTGCGGCATCAATTAAGCATATTGAACTTATCACGGAGAATCGTCCTCCTCTTCTAAGCAGCCCGAAAAATTGCCTCCTGTTCGTACCATTCACTTTAAGTCAGAAACCTTTTTAAGGATCACTAGGTTTTAATACGTTTCTTGCGTACTCGTCAGAGCACACTACTCTGCTCGGTTTCCAAAATGAACGCAACGTTTCGCGAAGGAATTCCTGCCGCGATACCGAAAGTTTCACGTGTTTTTAGCAGTAAACAGCATTCAAGCGAAACGCGAATGCATTTGGCAGCGGCGTTTCGTCATCGACAATTAACGCTATCATAAAAGTAACAGCGTATCACATTATTATCGTCGATTTACGAGAAACGTCACGAACGTTAATATGTTTGCACCCCGATAACGGCGTAAAAAATGCAGGAGTTAACAGTATTCGAGACGATACTCGAACGCTAGAATGCATGAGTTAAAAACAGGAATTTCCACGTTGTTCGTTGCAGGATAAATAGATTTGCAATGGAATAAAATATTGTTGGCGTTTGAGCGATAAATATTATTTGGTTATTGGATAGATATCGAACGCTGGGCCGAACGGGAAATTCACGAAACTCGCTGGTATCGGCGCGAAGCGTTCCTAACTCTAGCTTCGAAAATTTGCAAGTAGTTAAATCGATGCACCGCGAGCCACGTAACTCGTTGCCACACTCGCAAGTGCACCGATAAGCTTTGCTCAAGGTGGTCCGAAGTTCGCTTGATTAGAGTTAAAAGGAATCTGAAAGAAAAAGAACTATCACCGATAAACGCGTGCAAGCTGCGACTACGATCGCGAACTGATCGGTGATTGTATATCACCTGGAACTCGGATCGCATGCGTTGGATACCGATTGGCTAGTTCATTGACCTCCGGTATTAACGTAAGAGTTATCGGAACGATTCGACACAGTCTTCTAACGCGATCAAATAAGTCCACGGGTTAATTTTCAAACTGAACTCCACGCATGATTTTACACGCCGTGCTCTCCCTCTCGTTTCCACTACGCACACACCACGTCCGCAGATTGTTGCCGATCGAATCGACTCGGCGCGGCTACGCGATTAATCCGATTCGCTTGGATAAGCCCGCAGATCGGTCTATAGTAAACACAGAGGAATTAAAGAGAAAACAGTTAACACCGTTTTGGTAGCCGTGGAATTTACACGCTTATCGAAAACGCCACATTTTCGCCGAGCCTTATCGCCGCGATAAGGTAGCTGCTCTCGATGCACGAATTCACCTCGAACTCCACGATAAAAACTATTAAGCTTCGGATCGGTTCACCGGCTATGAAAGCGCGATTCAACCGCTAACGCGGAACAGATCTCGCGTTGCACCGGGATCGGGATAGATCCTGTCGGTCGCGTTTTTCGCGCCAGCCTGACCGGTCAACGTTTATCGATCTAACGTCGCGACGCGTAATGCGAGCGCAAAAATCGCGGACCAAGCGCGTATCCAAGAAATTAAGAAGACAGGTGAGACCAGGTAAGCGTTTTGCTCGTGAGTCTGGTGGGGGGTATACGGCACGTGTAAAAGAGAAAGATCATTCGTGGAAACGGTGGAGACGATTGTGAAAGAAACTGTTGAAGAAAAATGTGGCATATCAGTGGCTCTCAGTTGCATTGCCACCGCGTGGTTCAATTTTATCGTGATCTTCGTTACGACCGTCCGAGATAGGAGTATCTAAGGACATGAATCACGATATGTACAACACGCGCGGAACGATGATTCTACGAAGAAACCAGACGGTCTCACACTTTGGCCGCCGGTACGTGCTCCTGTGCGACGTACGGGACGATTCAAAGAGGTGTAACAGCTGCGTGAGAATAGAAATTGGCAAGGTAGAACGACGTTTCCCGTGGACTACTCCGTACTTGAGGGAATCGATCGGGAAAGTTCGTAGCGGGCTGTTGTACTGACGCATCGCGATACGGGGCACAGAACGCATTAACGTCTGACGAGGAACATTTGCGGATACATTTGAGACGTGTTGTAAAAACCACTGGCGCTAGCGTAACTACAAAACGAGCGTAAAGCACGTGCCGTCGTTTTATTTGACAACCAGCAGGGAAACCCCGGTTGGTACATTCCGTATTCGGGTGCTGCGAAATGAATTCTGTCGGATGCAGCGAAAGGCAACGTTTTTACGATGACGAAGCGCGGCGGTGATTGATACCTCGTGGCTGCAACGTGTTGCATAAAGGGTAACAGTCGAAGCGGCATTCGGAGACATTTGCGACAGTTTACCCTATGGTAACGCGGCGTGAATACGTATAAGTAGCGAACCAGCGAGGAAGAAGACTTACGTTATCTCCTGTATAATAAAATGAAATGATCGATACAGTAGCTGATGCCCGACTATTCCGCGGAGTACGTGCGAGAATATTGGTATCGTTACGATCGAATTCCAGACTTTTACGGGCATCGAAGGCGCTGCGTCTATGTGTACACATCGTTACGAAACGCAATAAAGTTCACGGCACAGCACGGATAGGAAATCCTGCTCGTTCGGCTGGTCGGGGGCTACAGGAACGCATCCCTGGGCACACGTGCGAAAATGTCGATAGGGATTGTCTATTTCTAGGTCGCGAAAGTAAGCAGATCGATACGTTGCCCGCTAAGGGAGACTATGAACTCGTGCCACGACCTTTGCCGGGCCTCTGAGGACGCGGAATTCGTGAGCGTTCTTAGGCTGCGAATATAGGAAACGCGAAACTTCTGTATCTACGTTTTCAGGGCAACGAATAGGAGTTAAAGTGTAGCGTTGCCTTGTTGGCAAATTTCATCGTTTCCTTGACATCCTTAGCCGCGTAAAGACTGAACAGCTTAGGTGTTCGCGAAGTGTCCACGTGAATCGCCGTTCACCCCACGGAGCGTTCCCGGCGATCGATAAAACGTTTAATCGAAATTTATTCCATTTACTAGCCAAGTAGAATTTTCCAATACCCATCCCGTCGTGCTCTATACGCTCGGAAGATAAAATTCTTGGTTGTAATTGAAGCGCTCTAGCGAAATCCATGGATTCAACTGTAAAGGAACTACTTCTAACGCTCGCCGATGGTCTCCTCGGATCTACGGATCGTAAATTCGACTCGGGACGGATTAAATTGGCATCGATAAGGAGAATTGTTCGCGAGAGTTTTAAACATCGCAGTGGTTCCATCGGAGGGGCGCGCGTTAAAAGGGGAAACGGCACAAATTGGCGGCATTGTGAACGATTTTCTGAATGGAAGTGTGCGAACGGGGAACCGGCGCGATTCAAATGCCGCCTTTATTAAGTCAACAACCTGCTTTAGAAATCCGCGGCTATTCGTGGGACAGAATTTCATCTGAAGCGCGGCATTCAGCATGAGTAGCAGTGTGCATGGGGAATATTAATTGGCGCACCGCTACCATAGCGAATATTCGGTAATTAAGACGTAATTTGGTAAATCGTATGTATGAACTGAACACTCACCGCGAACGGGGAACAATGGTCGTTGTCGCGCAGTTCTGTCCTTTCCGATTTCCTCGACGCGTTGGGAATCTTTGCCGTTCGACGGTTGAATTATAATCGACGCTGTTGAAAGAAACTTAACGTTAGCATCGGAATTGCAATGAAAGCTCACGAACCCGTGATGTTTATGAAGAGACTGTAGCCGACCGCGTGATAGAACACCTGACACGGGGTGGTACATTCATCCCCACCAAACATACCGAGTCACCCCGCTGCCACGAGTAATTCGATTCAACACCCGAATTAGAGCGGGTAATTAGACGGTATATTTATCGAGCAAGTAGAGCGGAAAGCAACAAAGTGGAGCAGTTATTGTACATTATTGTGGATGGAAAAGTGGATCTTCAAATATATGTTGGAATCATTTAAAATTCACCCCTTATAGGGGCGGTAATTCGAGTCGAAGTATTATAATGAAAATTCGAAGCGCTCTGCGGAGTGTTTATTGTTGAAAGTTATTTTAATCTTTTTCAATAATAAAACATCAATTGAAGAGGTATTTATTGATTTTTATTGCGCCAAACAGGTTATAAATGTAATACTCTACTTATTGATACCTGCGGCTCCAACTCTAGCGCAATACGATTCTATAAAATATATCGCTATACAAAAGCCAAAGTTGTCCTTTTGTCTTATCAGTAAATGTAATTGACAACTTCTTAAGTTGCTGCAATCTAATTCAAATTGTAAATCGCGCAATGATAGTTTGTTTCTGAGGAAACCTTGAAATTAAACAAAAATCTCATTGCGCAACTTGTGGCTCAGTAACTAAAACTGTAATACTTTCTTTATGTTATAAAAATTATATAAAGTAATTATTACCTTGAATGGAACATTGTAAAAAATTGTAAAAAGAAAAAGAGATCATCCTTTCCGCTTGCACTTTACAGCCATTTATATTGTAGCGGTGCGGTAATAGTGCTGCGGCGCTGCGATCGGCCGTATTCATGAAATGGCGGCCCTACGAAAGTTGTGGTTGTGACTTGTGACACCCCGCGATCAACGTTAACGGGGATGTAATATTTTCCGGTAAAGTAGTTTGACGATTCTTTAAGGGGATTCATTGAGCAAACAGTACGTAGAGAATATAAAATTGCATTAGTTAAATGTAAATCGGTTGCGCTCATCTACGGCTGAGATCGCTGCTTCAAGCGCGATAAATTTTTCGCGTGTCGTGTCTCTGCATCATCGTGTATATTAGATATAGTTAACATACATCGCAATAGGGCGCTCCGAAGTGTATTAAAACATTGATCGGTGGAGTGAAAGTGAGAAAAATTAACGCGATCCATGTGCTTCTTCACGATGTAGCCGATACATTATATTCGGTAGTCGTTTAAGTTCGCATTACTAACCGATGCCTGTGTTTTACACATGTAAGGTTAATTCGTAGTCATTACTTTTCCTCTGGGTCATTAATGAAATAAGAATGAGCGGAGATATGTTCGACGGAAAGGATTACCCAACTCAGTGGGCTCTGAATCCTTCCGCTTACCAAAATATGAGTAACGATCAAGGTAAATGGCTTAAGAAGTATTTCAGTATCCGGTCTATGTATATGCGAATCATTTTCTCACATTATTCTACAACATTTAATTGTCATGCGAAACCCTTGATCGCTGTTCAGTCGACTGGGCAGCATTAGCTCAGCAGTGGATCAAAATGAAAGAGACTGTAGTGCCACCAGCACCTCCTCCGCCTATTATTAATTCTGTATGTAGCGGGGCTGATGGTAGCGGAGAGGCTCCAATGGATATGGACACTAAAGACGACGAGGTGCCACCGGCGCCGCCTGCTCCAACGATCAGTGGATCAGGTAATGAAAAGGAATTGATTTTATCAAACTTATTATGGAGTTCCAGATGTCCGAAGATGCCGTGTGCATGATAATAGAGCAATAATTTTAATTACATGTGTAACGTTTCTTTGCGATATATCGTACAATCCTAGCTGAAGCTTGGAGTCAATGGAATCAATGGGGCCATTGGAATACCTCGGGTTCTGGTGCAGGTACATGGGAATGGACTGGTGTACCCCCTCCTGGCGTTTCCATAGGTCCAGATGGGAAACCTATGGGAATCCCCACGGTACCTGTTATCCCGCCTGCCCCGACTATATCTACAACATCAGAATTTAGCGTGCCACCTCCAGCTGCACCGTCATTGTATTCTTATAATTCCGTACCTCCAACACAGCCTTATAGCCAGGTTAAAATTGTATTTTTAATATGGCGTATTTTAAAGCTAACAAAAGACAATACTTTGATGTATTGCAGTTTCAATTATATTTCTAATTTATTTGACTTCTACTTAATCTGCCCAACCAATCAGGGCGTTTAATATCATAGGATAAGCTACATTATATACAGGGTAATTCGCCTGCCAATAAGCTTGAAAGAAGTGCTGCCCCCTAGACGCCTGTAACCCTTATCCTATGCAGTCCCATATAAAAATTTTGGGCAACATATTGCGTCCCTTTCTGTTTCTCACTTTTACTTGACATAGACACTTAGTCATCTGCTCTGTAGTAACCCAAACGACTGGCGGTCGACAGAGTCACAACGTCAAGTGATAGCGGGGAACAGAAAAGGATAAAATATGTCGCCCAAGATTTCTACATGGGATTGCATAGGATAAGAGTTCCAGACGTTTCGGCAGTGGTACTTCTTTCGAGTCTACCCACGGGCGAATCACCCTGCATTTGAGACTGAATAGATTCTTAAAAAGGAGTGGAGCTCCAAATTTGAAATTACAGATAATTAGTGTTTTATATTTAGGTGACTAGTTATTGGTCCGGGGATACACCAGCCACAGTACCCCCTCAGCCACCACCTTTTATGAAGGGAGTCAGGCATACGAATAGAACACCCCACATAAGACCCATGGACAATGTAAGGTGTCGGGAAGATCGAGAAAAGACACCCGAGGAGGACACAACGACGACCATCGGTAAGTAAAGAAGAAGATGCCCGAAGAATATTGATGTACAACTGCAATAATTATTTCTGTATGCAAAGTGCATGATACAATTCAACCACGCATCGCCAATTAATAGCGAAACAGCTACAGAACGATTTCCAGCATGAACATTGTCGCACGATACCTCAATTAATCGCATTAATAAATTATCGCCATCCGTTCCTCACCTAATATTCCCGACATAATACCGCGATCACGGTGGAACCGTTCATACGATAAGGATATGTTTACTTTAGACGCGGCAAAGCGTAGGCAATTGCCAGCATGGATTAGGGAGGGTTTAGAAAAAATGGAAAAAGAGAAACAGAAAGCAGTTGAGAGGGAAAGGCAAGAGATACTGAGGAAACGAGAGTTAGAGGCCCGAAAGCAAGCCGAGGATGAAGCTCGGGCGGTACTGAATCCTAGTAAAAGCAAATTTGTAGGTGTCTGATTGCATTCATTAATTGCGTATTTCGCAGTAAACCAAAGTAATTAACGCCAAACACGTCTACCAAGCACGGTCGCGTAATTCCTCGTTGCCTTTTTGTAACGTAGGATTCTGATTCCGAAAAAGAGACGGAACAAGAAGTTGACGAGGGAGTGCGTAGTCAGCAGGTGGCTGAGAAAAATTTCGAACGTACCCCAGACATTCTTCTTCGGCCTCGAAAGTCACGATTCCGAGACGCAGACTCGCCGGATGCTCAAACGCATGCAGATAGGAGTCCCACCACCCCTAACACGACCATAGCCATCCCGAAGCGAACGAGGGAAGAGATACTACAAGACGTGGTGAATATCAATTCGGATCGGCTAGCCGTTTAGTAATCGTGTTCGGCTGGCTATATTACAGACTTTGTTCGCCAGATGTTGAAGGTACGGAGATCGCTGACGGAGATTCTTCTGGAGGTAACGAACGAAGAAATCGGTTCTATATGCAGAGAGGTTTGGAGCCGCGCACGTGCCAAAGGTACCCCAGATACACACGATACAACTAACAAATTGATATTTCATACTTTCGCTCACCAGTGCACAGAATCTGATTCACACGAGTCTCGTGCAGTGTTGCGGTGAATTTGATTTGCCCATTTGTGTAATATAAGCTTTTAAACATTAAACAGATTATTCTATTCATAGAGTTAATTATTCGATGGTTTCAGGATATCCTACTTTATTTTTCCAGGACTTTGTATACACGTATTATAAGTGCTATACCGACTCTGTTTTTTTTTCTCTCTTTGAAATAGAGTGATAAATAACGATATGTATCACCCGATTCGTTGACACGAACTTTTGTTTCCGATACGATTGGTTTGAACATTTTTTTCGATACGTTGGGAGTCCAAAAATCTGTATCGATTTGAACAATAAATTATTCGTGGAAAAAGCAAGAGTGGTAACAAATTGTACGTTAAGATTCGACATAGCGTAAAAGAAATTCGAGGGCAAATACGAATTTTTCCATCTACTTCTCGACCGTTTTAATCAATCGTTCATGAGGAAAAAATACGATCGATCCGATCATTTTCGAAGACGTGAACTTTTCAAAAACCAAACGGAGGCATCTTTGCCGTAGAGGATCTCAAAGAATATCACCTCCCAAAAGTAAAGTTCTAGATTCTAGTTGTTTCAATTGTTTCCTTTATAAACGATATGTTTTTCTATGAACGCAAAAATTGTATAGAATTTTATCCGTATCTGTTCTCACTTGTATCGTTCTTACCTTGCGTGAACTGCAGTAAACTGATCGGAGATACGTGTTCCCGTACTAACTCGGTGTCAGTTTCGTATATCCAAAGGGATAATGTTAAAAGATTTCTTAAGGTATATGAAGGATTGAAGGATATGCAGGATCGGCCCTCCTTGTGATATCGGTGATCAGTACCATTTAATTTGGGGGGTATCTTGACGATAGCTCTTAGCCATTGGTACTAAATGCGTGTGTATTGTAAGTCCCTGCAGGAGAGACCCCAGTCGCATCCCTCAACAACATGGCCCCTCTTGCTCAGATCTCTCGTAAGCTTGGTAAGTCGCTAAACCTTTACAATGTTCAACGCACGGTCATCCTAAGGAAACCGGTCGTGTACACGCAGTGCCACTTGTAAAAATGCGTTCCGTGCGTCGTGTACCGATCTCTGTAGAGCCATGCTCGCTTAATAAGTCTTTTTGCGAATCGAAGATGTCTTTCAGGACATCATTCGATCGTAGCGGCAGCGTGTTTAGTGGTCGAGCGTATGTTTCTATTTTGCCGAAAGTAAACAGCGTGTACCGGACGGCAAGGGTAATGAATTTGTTCGTTTCGTGTAGGTCTGGGCATCTATGGTGATAGCAACAGCGAGTCCGAGGAGGAGCAGAACGAGCATGTCCAAGCTCCAAACAAAGATAGCGACGAGGAGCTCATAGTGGGTGCTTTTTTCTTTCCTCAAGCGTATTTCCGGGCGGGGCAACAGTTGAGAATGTCCGGGGACTCTGTATTGTTACAGGAAACGGTGAGACGACGGCAGCAAGCGTTCAGAAAGACGGAGGAGGAAATCGAGGCGCGTCTGGCCGAGGAGGATGAGAGGGAAGAGCAACGTTACGAGGAGCAGTATAATAAGCAACAGGAAAATCATACCGGTAATACAAGCTGCAAGGATTCAGGTATGTTTCGAAATATGATAAAACTATGTTGTCACTGCGTCATTAAGCGTAACTCCCTAACATCACTACTTTAGTTGATGAAAAAGAAACGGTAAATAATGAAAGAGAAGCGTCTGAAAGTTTGTCGAGCGGCGGACAAAGTCCACAGCAACAAATAGCGCCGCCCGACACGGCAAAGACGAATACACCGTCGGGGTCGGCCGATTCCGAGTCTAGCAGTTCCGAGTCGACGAGCTCCGGCTCGAGTCGCAACTCGTTGAAGAAGAAACGATCGAGCAAAGTGCGGGACCGTGAGTATCGAAAGAGGAGATCGAAGAGTAGAAGTAAATCGAGGAGCAGAAAGTCCCGGTCCCGTTCTTCGGAGCGTGGCCGCAAACGGAAGTCCAGGTCCAGATCGTTTAAGCCCCGTAAAGAGTATCGTTCAAGGTCGTCGAGCAATCACAGGTCCAGTAAGAAGCACAGATCGAGATCGAGAAATCGTAAACGGCGCAGATCCCGCTCGAGGAGCTGCCGCAGATCTAGATCCAGCTCGGTCGCCAGGAAATGGTCCCGATCGCGTTCCAGGGGAAAGAGGAAGTCGCGTTCGCATTCGAGGAGCAGAAGAAGAAGCCGGTCGTATTCCGTCAGACGCAGTAAATCCCGCGGCAGGGATAAACGGAGAACGCGATCCCGTTCCAGGGGCAGAGACAGAACGCGATCGCGCTCGAAGGAACGGAAGCGTTCGGAGTCCTACGTTTCCCGGAGTAAGAGGCGAAGTCGATCCAGATCCAGGGATCATAGAAAATCACGGTCGAGATCCAGGCAGCCGAATCATCGGGATGGTAAGAAATCGTCGCATCGGTACAGGAATTGAGCCTGACCAAACTTCTAGCCAAGGTTGTATATACGTATATAAATTCATAATTAACTTACTTTTCGAGATATTCGTATGGAGCAAAAAGATATAAAAGAAACAAAATGGCAGGAAACCGAAGATGTACACTTTCGTTCTTTATAGATAAGTAATAGACACATTAATAGGTCTTTCTTCCAATTTTCACGAGGCTCGTTCTGTGAACGTCTTTAATTGTATAGTGTCTCCAGGCGATTTGTAGTTATCGCGATACATCGGACGAAACCTTTAATTTCGGCGTTCTTTCCGTTCAGTCTGTTCTTACATAATGTATCTTTCCGGAGAACGGTCGCATATAAGGCACACAACACCATAGGCAAAGCACACGATTTCTCTTGTTGGTTCAGTTACATGCGTCGAGACGCATTCGACAAACGTTAGGCCGATGATTTGATGAATGTATTGTAAGTACACGAGCCTTACATACATATTGCTATGACAAGTGTAACGAGGCATTTTTAATTGGAATAAAAGAAAAAGATGCATATCCAAACTGGACGAAGCAAGACATTATCTCCTCAATAGGATCTCCGTGTCTCTTCGTTACTTTTCCTGGTTCCACGTAGCGTAAGCGATAGAAAGTCGTATTCCCGTTCTGTTGCATTGTTATAATTTATTTCATATAAACATTTGATACAGTTTTAAAATTTCATTTCGTAGAGCTTAGCGTTTAGTAGTTTAAGTGTTAGCAGGTACTGTTCGTCCGCGACTCGACTTCACGCTCTGCCCAGCCATCAAGTCACGGACGAACAGTAAAAGAATATATCGAAGATAAGTGGATGGAGTGATTGAGAAGGGTGAAAGTTTGGTTTGGCATGATTATCGTGTTCATTTTCGTACGGTTGGATATATGAAAGATCGTATGCAGAACAGAATGCAGTACATTCTTTTTTTTTCTCTCTGAGCCATGGCGCGTGGTGTTTAGCGAAATATGTCGAAGGAAAAACGGTCTTGCAATGTCGTTCTCTCATTTTTCTAATTCACTGAAGCTCGAATGTTAGTCAAGTTCAGATTTACAGGTAGTGAGATACAGGTATCTGCATAGTGTCATTTTTGTTCTCTTTCGTTGAGCACTGTTTGAAGAATTTAGAAATCGATATGTAAGGATTGTTTCTTATCCTCTTTCTTCTTTGATATCTTTCATCAGACCCCGTAGACACTTTTAAAAGGAAGAGAATCAACCATTCGTGTTTATCTTACATTTATTTAATTTCCCTCGTGATATGCGCAAGTAGTGTTTTCTTAATTATTTTTTTTTTTGTTTACATCGTAAGAAATCAACAAAGATTGGTCTCACTGGTGTGATAGTTCTCTCGATCGAAACAGGCACTCGGTGATATTTATTTGAACGTCGCTGTTTGAACGCTCGTTGTATTCGATCTAAAATGCGTATAGGGAAACAGTGGATGGTCTTCCAGTTGAATCGTCCACCCTCGGTAGGGCCTGCGATTCAATCGTACGTTGCCTGCAGATACCGGTTTACTATAAAATAAGGTACGTATCTTCTTCTATGTGTAACAACTATGGGGAGAATCGTTTATATCGGCTAAAATTGTATCTAGACTCGTTAAAAGATACCTTACTTTAAATATACAGTAAATATACATGTACGCTTAAACTGCCAGAATATTCTCACCGCTGTGATCGAACGAGAAGGGACGGCCTGGCGTCAACCCTTAAATCGTATAAATTTTTATCAATCCAGAATTTCTGACCAAAAAAAAAAAAAAGAGGAATATCCTGAATACGAAACACGGGATGAAAAAAACGAAAAGTGGACCAGGAGGAAAAATTTATTTCGATTCGGGAGTTGACGTATAGATTTCGGAATTGCAATCGCGGGCTTATAATGTATAGATACATGTGTACAAGTGGAGAGGTAATTCGTTTACCAAGCAAGATTGTCTACAGGGGTTGGTTCGCGAGGGTGAGAACATTTTTACAATTTAAGCATTGTTGTTATATATCGTTAATTCGCTTTTATGTATGGACTAGACTCAATTACTTATACTAATAAATCCTCATACGATATCGTTAGAGAAACGAAGTTTCAAGCAGTTACGGTCGAAGGTGTGAATTTATAGGACCTCGAGTATCTCGAAATTTGTCCTGCATCGCGGATCGATCAGCGGGACTGGATGTTGTTTTACAAAGAATCATAGCAAAATAGTTTCGTATATCGTATAACGCTACAACGATACGAAGTAGGCAAAGTTATAGAATAATCGTAGCTGAAAGATTTAAAGGGACGTGTAGATCCGAAGCGAAAAAAAGGATTTGTTTGGTAGACCTAGAAATTGTTACCCTATCAGCAAAATTTCAAAGATTTCACCAACAAACGATACAATATACAATATATATAATATATATATATCTCTTTATAGATTGCAATAGAAAGGGAGGAACGACACGTGTCGTTATCTCACTCCCATTTCCGTTCTGATATGTTTACGCAAAATAAAATCACGCTTCTGATATCTCCCTTCGTCTCGATATTTTCAACATTAAGACTCTGGTCTCCTCTTTCTGGAAGTCGATCGGAGACTGCCGGTTCCATTCTTCCCGTTCTCCTTCACCCGGTCTTTCCGCTTCCGGAGCACAGGCGTTTCGTTCGCTGAATGATAGGCATACGTCTATAGTTTATGGAAGGCTCGTCCGGCCACGCTAGACGTCGACTAACGCGCGTGTACATAAATAGCCGTATAAATTAATTAAGTACAAAAATTACAAACTTATTAACAAAACATTGGCAAGACTGAGGTTCAGCCGAATCCGAGAGTCCGCGATTTTCCTCCTTGCATTCTCCGCTTTATTCTTGGTACATGCCACTATTTAGATTCCTTGCCGTTTTCTCTTCTTCTCCATTAAAAAAAAAAAAAACAAGCTCAAAGGATTTGATTGAGGAATCTAATTTACCAGGGAGAGTATACATTTTGGCCCATCTAGTTAACGGTTAACGGAATTATTCGATCCTTCGTTTAAGACCAAACGGTCAATTGGATATCCATCGAGTTTCATCTATTTTTGCCCATGAACTTCCAACGTCTTTCCGAAGAGCAGCGCGCCTTCTAAATTATCTAACACATATCACAGAATCATGTGTACTCCATTACAAAAATGATTACACGCACGAATTTCAAAGACGAAACGCACCCTCCGTATGCGGGTTTCGAGAATATCTTATTCAATCGGATTGCAAACGATTAAAGAGGAAAGCAATGACAGTGCACGGATCGCGCAATATACGCGGGCATAATTAAAACAAAATTCCATGCGTGTTGCGTTCCTCGTAACTCTAGACGCAATTAAATTTTTGCTCCCCGATGGAATCAACGCGGATCACTCTTCTTCTCGTTCGAGAACCGTGGAATGTGAAGGTAGTTGTCGCATCCACCCAGCAAAAATAATTCATATATTTTCGTGGGAGGCAGGCAGATTATCTATGCAATTCTTTCTTACGATTAGAGAAGGTAGGAGAAATTGCTGTCTAATCAATTGCAAACCCGATTAATATCGATATGTTAAGATTCCCTACGTACAATTGAATTACAACTTTTCGGCTCGCGGAAACGTTCTATCGTTCCACATTCGAGAACTCTCGTGTAAACTTAGGCAATTACGGGCGAATGAAAACGTGATCAGGCGTATGTACACCGGTATTACCTGTACGGTACAGTCACGCGTTTCGTTAACCGTCTCGGTGATACTATCTCCTGAGAGATATCTGCGAACAGTCGAAAGAAAACAAATATCCTTCACTGATCGGGTCTAGTTACTTCAATTTAATATTATAAAGGTGTGAAAGGATTGTAGGTTCGATGATTGTCGTGGAACTGAATTACCTTTGAAGAAGCTATTGGTTGAGCAGGGTGTTAGTCACCTCAGAGATGGACAGCAAAGGACTCCCGGCGTCCGGTTTGGTATCTGAGAGACAGTTGGACCCATTCCCGCCGCTGATGATCCCACAGCGTGCTGCTGTTGAGGGTGGTGGTGCGGGGGGTGGTACGAGACGTTGCTGGAGTTGCTGTCTATGCCCATGCCGACTCCCGTCCCCGTTTCCACAGCTGACGGGGGTGTGCTGCAACCGAAAGGGCGTTCTCTCGTTATCGGCAACCCCTTGCATGCCCATCTCGTTCTTCTCTGTCGTTCCTACGCCTCGTTTAATTTGCTGGTTGCCCGTAATAACGATCCATTATCCTTAAGTGCAGTGATACAAATTATAATACTATGAAACTGAACGAAACTCATTGGGTTTGAAGCGATATCGAAAACGTGGGCATGCGGAGTACGACTAAAACAGTATATACGATCGTGATACGCTTGAGACAAGTTTGTACAACATTTGCAACGTGTGCATGCCGAACATCGATGGTATATTATCTTTCACATATACTCATTCCTCACGAGACTGTCGTCAAAAAGGTACTCTGGTCTACGTTACGTGTCTCATAAGTAAATTGTTATTGAAAGAGCTCTCTGTCTATTCTTTTCGCTATAAAAGAATTACTGTAAAAATCTGTGAGGCAGCAGTGACACTCACTGGGGCGGGTGCCTTGGTGGTGCGGGGTGGTGATGGTGGTAGGGATAGTACTGGTAGTGGTGATGGTGTTGCACTCCTTGCCATACCTCGGACCCCGGTTCTCCATGGCCGTGGCCTGGATGAGAGTGTGTGTATCCGATCGTGGTGGCCGCCGCGGCTGCGGCCGCGGCCGCAGCCGCCGCCGCCGCCTGATACTGTGACGTTGTTACAGGGTACTGCTGATGCTGCGGCTGTTGCTGCTGATGATGCTGGTGCTGGGTTTGCGCCTTGGTCCTCGGGGAACTGGGAGCAGCGGTCGGCTGTTCGTTGGGCGACGCCTGCCTCCACTTGCACTCGCCGTTCATCGAGTTCATTTCCGCCAACGATTTTAGAGGATCCCCGGCCGTGGCGTTGGTGGAATGGCTAGAGGAATGCGTGGAGTGCGGCGTGGGTGGACTGTAGCTGCCGTTATTCCGAGGAGGAGTGCGCGCAGGCGGCGCGCCCCACATTAGAACGGTTTGCCGAGGTGCCTCGTTGCTGTAGACCTCCGGTTTCACGTCCTCTATCTTGGGGGTGAGCACGCCGTTCGTTGGTCCGGTGACCGGCGAACTTCCAGCGGAATTGCTGGACGACGCACCTCCCTCCAGGGAGTGTCTACTTCCGGCTCTGACGATGCTGATGTCTCCGGGTGCCGTGTGCATGGTCGACACGCTGGCGACAGGACTGGCTGCGTACGGGGAGCCGGTGACGCTGTTAGGGTGTCTGGTCTCCACGTAATTGTACTTGGGAGACTCGCCCAGTTGCTGGCAGTAGAGCTTCTCCTCGGCTTTGCTGGTCAACTGGTGAGCGTCGTAGGTAGGCAGAGAAACGTCGATGAAGCCGTTGTACGCGGTGCTGGTGTGGTATTCCGGATAGTAGGAACCCAGCGGCCTGTACTGGAAGAGGTTCTCCGTTGCCGCGGTCAGATACCTGCAGGTTCGAATTAACATTGAACAATTCATTCGCATTCATGATCGGGGTTCAATTATCTCTTCGATTCTAATTGATTTCGCTTGAATTCGTTATCGAAGGGCATACCTGTTGTCCAACGCAGTGGCCGGGTACAGTGTCTGATGATAATTGCCCGTGTGACCTAAGTAAGTGGTCAACGAGGGATCGGTGCTGGCTGCGACCGCGGTGGGTGCATAAGCAGTTGGGTACATCGTGTTCAAGTTGCTGTACGCCGCTGCAACAGCGGCCGCGGCACTGGTATCGGCCGCGAGGTAATCGACTGACGCGACCGTGGGTGTGACGGGCGGGGAAACGGACGATTGAGCCGACAGTTTGGTACGTTTGTTCCGGCAAGTCGACAGGAAGTCCCTCAGCTGGGTCTTGTACCGCCTGTTCACTCTCTGCGACGTCGGTTGACTCGGGAGCGTCGGCGTCATCACGGAACCGGTGAGACTGTCGCTGTCCGAGAAATAGCTATTGGTTAGACCGGCGTCCAAGTAGCTCACTTTGAAGTCCATCGTGCGTTTTCCTAGAAGATCCCTGCCTTCTTCCTCCCTGGAAAATCGGGCGTATTCGAGGGAACGATTGTACACACGTTCCGACGGAAGTTCCGAGTGGAGAACACTTACATGAGCGGCCGATGCGTGCTGATGACAAAGTCCGGCTTCGAGTTTTTATAGACCAGCCTGGAACTAGTCTGCAACCACTGCCAGCCTCCGTCCTTCTTCTGGAATCTGTACGCTATCATTCCGGACGCTCCGGTCTTTAGCACTGAAGATTACGCAAATGTTAATACGTCATATTTAACGTTGAGCCAATCTGTAATCAAATTGCGGGGATCCTTACGCTCTTGATGAGCACTCGCGACATAAGCCAGATCGTCGTAATGAACCAGATCGTAGCCACCGAGATTCGCGAGCTCCGCGTCCGAGTAGCCAAGCACCATTTTTCCCCGTTGATCCATGGACACGAGGGCTAGATCCAGCTTGTGCTTGCTCTTGAACATCACGTCCTTCTGTGGAACTTCCAAAAGAGACGGCGGTCCGAACGGCGTGCACAGGGCGAACAGAGCCAACGGCGGCTCCTCCGTCTTCCTGTTCTGACCGTGGAGAATCTTCACTCGTCCTCTGATGTCAAGCCGCTGGGATGAAAAAAGGACACAGATTCGACAAATGAGAGAGAGAGAGAGAGAGAGAGAGAGAGAGAGAGCTGCGTTGTATGCAAAAAGCAAAGGCGAACGGGCGCAGCCTTTGGCGAGCCGCGTCGCGCGGCAAAACACTAATTATCTTGCGGCAAACAATCAGCAAATACGGAGAGGTGTACAGAAGGGACAAACAGTGGCTGGAAGCTATAAAAAGTAACGCCGACCGGCCAATACACCCGGGCCATGGGCCGTTGCGCAAAAAGGCCGCCCTTCTGACGTTTATGAAAATGAAACCGTAATCGTAAAAGCTTTACGACGAAAAGGACACTGGCACCGGTCGGTGGCCCTCCTTAAGTTGAAACTCACGTTCATGGTTCTTGCCGAAAAATTCTCACGTGGAACACGTTTTTGCTCGAAGGAGGGCGCAAAGAAAGCAGCGAGAGTTCGCTACACCAAACAAGATTCCTGTTGATTCAAATTGATCGCATTTGCAACCCCTACGCGCCAGAGAAAAACCCTGCGTAATTACCAGCGGACAGGGTGAAACCTACCACTCCCTACCACGATTCAAGTCAACCATAGCGAGCTGGAGGGTCAAGCGCTGGCAATTAAGAACGTTTGATACCATCGGAATCGGATCGATGGCGAAAGTGTGAGTGAAATAGTTTCAAAACGATTATACACAAGGCGTGCGGAGAGGACCGCACGATTCGCGGATGATTTCAACGAGTTCGTTCTATTTCAGTACTGTACGAGGTCGCTGAAGCGTGACCTTACCAAGAAGCCGGAAGTGTTGTCCAGGAGACACCGGAAACGGACGGTGAAGCTGCGTTCCAGAAGATGACTGTGCTGGGGCGAGAGAGCGTCGTGTAAGGGCAAACTTGCACTTTCGGCCGGCAGGAAAGAATTCCACATCAACTGCCTTTGGAGTTCCTCCCGATCCTCGCTGTGTACCAGCTCGTAGACGCTTTGGTGCACGATGTCGGACTGAAAAGGGGAGAAACGGGCGGTGAGTGCTTTTGCATTTTAAATATTTAATATTGCTCGAAGTATGCTTTATGCGGAGTCGCTTATGATCGAATGGCACACTCGGAATTTATATATACATGATTGTATACGAATGTTTATAAATTGAATATTCGCGGCTTGCCGAAAATTTTGGCAAAGTTCTTCATCGAAGCAGAGTGGCGCAGTGGAAGCGTGCTGGGCCCATAACCCAGAGGTCCGTGGATCGAAACCACGCTCTGCTAAGGGGTTGGAAATTTTTTAACTTTTTACATTTCTTTTTATCCTTAATCGCTTTCGATGACTGTGTCTCTAGAATTTCCTGCAAAACGCGAATAGAATCGTACGCAGAGGACTGATTTTAATTAAAAGTGCAAGTTTATTAAGGGTACCCGAGGGTGCGTAGTTTGCTCGAGCAAAATAAAGTGTTTAAAAAGAACAACCCCCTTAGCAGAGCGTGGTTTCGATCCACGGACCTCTGGGTTATGGGCCCAGCACGCTTCCACTGCGCCACTCTGCTTCGTTGAAAACTTCTTGCAAATAATTTTACGGCTGATTGGACTTTGAACAAATTTATTTTTCATTTATTTCAATGGTTTAAACAAAAAATGTGCACTGCACAAATTTATTATTATCTGTACACGTGCCAGAGACATTTTTCTACGATCGCAGTTAGTAAAAAAGAAAAAATGATATATTGCGTAATAGCGCAAAGTATTATTTATTATATAACAAATGTTCGAACATTATGCGATATCCTATGCCTTGATAACATAACAGACGTCCTAACAGTTGTTGCGCAAACCTAATACGCAACCGAATAAGCCTTTTATTTTATTTTTATTGCATATTCTCTATTGTCTATTGCATATTATCAATTCCGTTTTGTTATGCAAATCTTCGGTACTCGAGTTATTGATTATTTCTGTTGTTGCTTTACGCAATGCGTTCAGAGCGTCGCATAAAGAGCACCCCTATCACAACAGCAGAGTGGCGCAGTGGAAGCGTGCTGGGCCCATAACCCAGAGGTCCGTGGATCGAAACCACGCTCTGCTAAGGAGTTGCGAACAAAATTAATTTTTGTCTAATCTTTTGCTGCAACTTCTCGGCAAACGCTGTTAACGTTTATACCGCTCTGAGAAATGACATTTTTAGAACATGTTCTCGACCAGAAGGAAGGAAACATCTCTTTCCTGACGAGAATCATAGAACTTTGTAATTCGAAAGACACTACGACCTTTGTACGAGCCGCTAAACCTGCGAGCACCGTATGGAATTCTCGATTCCTCCTATCCGACAAATGCTCTTTCCAATCCCTAAGTAAAAGGGCGAGCATTCAATCAAAATGTCCAAAGCTACAACATGATAATCCTCGAGCAACCCCCGAATGCGACGCGGTAGACAAGTCCGAACTCCCCCCCCGGAACATGCTCGCGGTCGGCCGGAGCAGGGCGGCGGTGAAAGGGACGGCGAGAGGCAGCGGCATTATTTCAGGAAATATCTGATCGGTCGTGACGTCGCGACGGCGACATAGGCGCGCATACGGCACATGTAGCTACACGTGTCCGACGCACTTTATCGCGCATAATTAATCCGGCCTAGCCAGCGACGGACGATGAGCCCGTGGTGCACGAGAAACCCATAGTTTCCTCGTTCCTCTGTCGTAGAAAAACGAGCAGAACGAGGCGGCGCGGTCCGACGCGACCGGCTCGTTCACCCTTTCTCCGTTTCGCGCGTATGATCGGATAATCGGCACCGCCACGCACCCCGGTCTCCGGCTAGCCTAGAAAATAGATCGAATTAACAGGCCGGCTTGCTGCACCGTGGCCACGGTTGTCCCGGCCCTCGACGCTCGGAATAATGTAATAAATCAGCCGGTGGAAATGATACGGACGACCGTGGAACGTGTAAGCCCTTGTTGGAATAGGCAGACGCTCGGCTACGCGATGTTTCCGGACGCGAGAAGCGACGGTCGACTTAGGTGGACGAGTGTTATCTGCGAAACGATAGACACGACGTTGCGAGTGGATTTTTTTTTAGATAGATAAATCATAGACAGGGGGGATTTTAAAGGGAAGACTTTAAAGAGAAGGGGAACATATTTTGCAGGCGGTTGAAATATAGATGAACAGAGGAATCGAATTTCTGATGTACAAGCTGTAAGGTCTAAGGAATGTTCTTTTTCTGCATAAGCGCAGTGCTATTCTTTTGGTACGTTCGAAAGGCAAGCACTCGGTCGTGCATAATTTCTATGGTGCTCGGGGCCAGCCTCGGCCAGTGGAAGCGCACAGGTCGAATTGTCGCGATAGGCCATTAGCTGGTCATAGTTGTCCGGTGCTCGGTAACCGGGAATAATATAATAAATCACGCGATAGAAGGGAACGGGAGCTTTCGAGGTACGTTGCATTTCCGATAGCCGGAACAGCGTAGTTGCACGTAGCTGCACCTTCTCGTAACGTTCGTGTCGGCGGTGCACGGATCTCACGACTTCCATGTTACTCACACCATCCCTGTGTGTTACGATATTACTCTGTGCCCACGATAATGGGATGTCTGATCGAGCAACCGAAAGCTTCGGCTTTCCAAAAAAAAAGAAAAAGAAAAAAAGACTCTCCTATGTCTACGACTCAATTTAAAACACTGCGGTTCTCTACGAATGGAATTACGTACCCTTAATCGCCACGATTATACGTGGAAAGAATGCGAGTACAAGGGGAGCGAAGAATCAACGAACTCCGTCGGGCCCGTCCACCGGCTATCGACCATAAAATTCAATCTCTCAATAAATATAGGGAACGCAGCGCGAAGTCGCGTCCATGGGTATTCCATGGAAAGGGGGCGAGTGTCCCGCGAAGGGTCCGGTTGCCTCGCCACGGGATTCGGGATGAATTCAGGGATCGCCGGATCGGCCGGGGCTTTCCCTAGTCGCAACCCTGCTGGGCGTTCCGTTTGCTCTAATTTTAATTAAACCCTTCCTACACACGGTTTCCGTGGTAATCGAGCAGCCGGGCCGCGATCATACTTCATTGGGACACGCTCGACGTGTAATTGCTCCGCGTTGCCCTTTATTCCGCCCCGCCAACATGGCTCGGGCAATTTTATCCCCGTCCGCGGCTGGGTCCAGCGTATATCAAGCCCCGGCCACGGGCGTACGTGTAATTTTCATTAATGCGTGATTCATTCCGGCGACGCGTGATTTATGAAATCGTATCGACGCCCGTGAGTCGCAGTCGCGTCATCCGACCACGTCTCCCGATAACGCCGACGCTCGGTCTTGCTGGAAATTACACTGGAATTACGTTGCCCGATTTCGCCCAACACACAGAGCGGATTACACAGCCAGCGCTTTTCCAGCTAACCGATGCTAACGACACCGTTAATTACCCCCGGGGTTTCATTCGATCCACTTTTCCCCCGGCCTTCGAGCGACTCGTGCAAACACCGGGGACATAATTCAACTCCCGCGGGATATTATTCAGTTGGTCGAAAAAACGTCTAATCGTCGTAACGAGGAACGAAAGGCTGGAAGCGGAGAGGTGTCGCCGGTCGTTTCGAGGAACGAGCCTCCCGCGAAATTCGTTGACCCTGCCTCTTTTATTTTCCACATAGCCAGAGAGAGCTTCATCCACATTTATTTTTCTCTGTGGAACCTCTCTCTCTCTCTCTCTCTCTCTCTCTCTCTCTCTCTCTCTCTCTCTCTCTCCCTCTTTCTCCCGGCCTATGGTCGGCCAGTTAGCAGCGACGGGCGGTTTGCCGGTAAGGTCCGGTAACGTTTGTTACCATTGCTCGTTTAAATAATCTCGAAACATGCATCCGCGGGACGGAGCGGCCGACTCGTGGATGGCTTTACGATCGGACCTCGTCGTTAATTAAGAGCTTGTAATTATTTAGTGGAGACGCTAGCGCACCCCCGCCGGCATCGAAGCGGTCCCGCTCCCTTGGCAGACTTGATTTACATTCCTGCGAAGAATGCGAAAGGCCTCGCCTTCCTTTGCTCTATTTTCTTTTTTTTTTCGTCCCTGTCCTGTCTGCTCGTCCTGTTACGCAGCCTCCCTCTCTCTTTCTATCTTTCTCTCTCTCTCTCTGTCTGTCTCTTCCTTCCGTCGAAGGGCGATGATGATAAGAGCGATGGCTCCTCGGGTTCGCCGGATACGATTTCACGGAACCTTTCAGAGTTACCAATATTCACGACAGATCGATGAAAGAAACTTTTTGCATGGCTTTCGGACAACGAAACGCTTTGAAAATTGCGTTTCGTACCACCTGCGAACCGTCGCGGCCGGCCCCGAGGTCGAACGACGGCGAATGAAACGCGTTCGACTCGCGTTCGCGTAAATCCCGGGGGACGCGAGCCGCGGAGATAAATCAGCAGGGACGCCGGGTGAAATCGACGGAAACACGATTCGGCGCGATCAAAGGACCCTCTACAAATTGAAACAAATCAGCCGGCTAATAATAATTAATCCGCGGGCCGCATTAATTATCGAACGCCGGGCGACGTCCACCTTCTCTGTTCCCCCACCGAGTCTGCAGGGGCTCACGCGCGTGCAATGAGCCTTACCGGGCCTTAGCACGAGAACACGCGCGCGTTTTTGCGCGAGCACACCGGTACCGGTCTGCACAGATAATGCGAGCCCAGAACCTGGCGATATTGAACCTTGAGCTCTCAATTACGGCCGCAGAGTTACGACGCGCCCTTCCGCCCTCTTCATCTCTTTGTATCTCCGTTAACAAAAGGGTCTCGAGGAGAGAGAGACAGAGAGAGAGAGAGAGAGAGAGAGAGAGAGAGAGCTCGGGGCCAGGCCGATCGCGTCTTCATTAGCGACTATTAATTGTCAAACTGTGCCACATAATTCAGCGTTTGCGAATGGAAAAGAGCTGGATAGACCCTTCTGCAGTTTAGTATTCAAGAGAGTTATCGTAGAATACTGAAGATACTTTGTCAGGGATGAAGGGTGGTTCGTTCCATCACAAATTCGATCGAAGCGTCTCAGAAATGCATCCATGATCGAAGAATCCACGGGAACGTATCTTCACGAACGGAGGGTGCTCGTTAAACCGCGAGGGTGCACGCAAGCTCGCGACGCAGTTGCACCCGTCGCGCGTCGGATAACGAGAGAGAGAGAGAGAGGGAGCGGGCTCGATGATTTCCCGACTGGATGGCCACGTATCCGACTGGACGTAATCGCGGGGCGTTTCGAATGACCGCGATTACGTGTGCTCAGAACTCGGCCCCATTCCTCGCCAAACGCCCCCACCGGTCGAGCCGATGGAAAAACCGCGTAATGACACCGTCGCGTCGGCCCGCGACAACGTTCCTCGTGGTAATTCACCGGGTCGAGGCTCCGTGCACTCTTTAGTTCCGTATCTCACGCGAGAAACTCTAAGAACGGCGGGGCTGAAAAAGCCGGCGGGGGCGGTGGTGGTCGCGATTGTTCGCGGGGTTGGAACGCCGCTTAATTGGCCCGACACAGTCGATTCGATGCTCGACGAGCCTTTGCGCGGGCCCCGTGAACCGTGCTCGGATAAAAGTAATAACTTCAGCGAAAGGTCAGACGGCAAACTTATCGTGTCGAGAAGAGCGGAGGATGAAAGGTGAGGGAGAACGATGTTAGAGAGGGTTGCTTTCTACGGTAATGAGGATCGTAGGTGTTCGCTAGCTTCCTCCGGGGGTTGCTTCGAGAATCATCGCGTGCGCTATTTTATTTTGCCCAGCAGGCGCACCGACTTGCTAAGACACAGGCACAGAAAATCTGTACGCAAGTTCACGCGCATCGAGTCGATAATAGAATGTAAATGAAGATCTTGGTCTCGAGGAAATCATCGAGCCGCTTATTAGTCGCGATACACCGCGTCCCTCCTAAATATAGCTTAATCAGCTAGGAAAAATCATGGTTCCTCGGTGTATCGTGACGCGCGCGTGTGTGTGTGAACCGTTTGCGTGCCCCATTACATCTCAATGAATGCCGTCGCGAAGCCGCCCCGAGGAATTACTCTTAACAACTAGGTCGTTAGCTTTTAATGCTTTCAAAATGATTAGTCCTCCTAAATTTCTCCCTTGCCAAGGGTGAAAAGGAGAATCGTCCTCGGTTCCGAGCGATCGCCCCGCGAAATTTGTTTGCAGGGAACGCGAGATTGTGACGCGTTTCTCTTTGTCCGAGACGCGGGATCATCGAATCGGAAAATCATCATCCGTCGTTTCCTGCAATTTACCCATCTTATGCACAAAAGCGTTCGCGTGCGTTTCTGCCGTACAGTCATCGTGCGTCGGGAAATCATCATCCGTCATTTTTCTTTTTCCCTCCACTCTCCCCTGGCTGCTTTCTTTCCTCCGTCCTCTTCTGCGACACTGGTCGCACCGGCGTGCGTGCAAAGGAACCTGCGTGCAGCTCGCATTTCGGTGTGTATTCACCGGGGGTTGAACGATATCGCTCTGTTCCGGATAGAGAAAGGTGAATGGCTTTTTCTAGCTTTAATCCAGACAGTCTTGTTCACCTTTCGTGCTCGTTATTTTACTTCTGTCCCCTGTTACGCTACTATTGGCATTTACAGGATTAAAAGATGTTACGCGTCTGCAAATTTATTCCGGAGTAATACACGGGGAACGTACGGTCCGAGATTAATGCCACGATGAACTTGTCTACTAACTCCAGACCGTTTTAACACGAGTGTACGAGTTATTAGACCGTTAACTGGAATCGATAATAGCTCAAGTCCGTAAAAAAAAAATGTATATCCATCGTAAGCCAAGGGAAAAGGGTGCGTTGGCTCGAGTAAAGGGGATGAAGCTTGCGTAAACGTGACACGTAGAACAAAGCTGACAGGCCTGGCGTGACCAACGAGTGTTGGGTGTGGACACGAGTCGTCTGAAGATAAACCAGCACCGGGGGTGCAGGCATCGCGTTCAGATAGCCCTTTTTCTAATCGCCTCGCTGGCCGAACAGTGAAATACTATTCTAAATTTTATAAACTATGTCGTATTCGTATGTCCCCGGATACCTGATGGAAGCCAAGGTAACTTTCTATGCTGTGGGTGGCGAAGAACACTTCCCCGTCGCAGGTCAGTATGAGCAGGAACCCGTTCAGCGCCTGTAACAGACGAAATATTTTCAAGGGATTACTATAGAATCAATAAGTATACTAAACGATTTTATAAAGAGTCAAATGTGAAAAAAAGAATCGTGCTATGGTAAACGCAATGGGGGATGAAACAAAATGCTCGTTTCCTTTCCGGAAATGGGGCTCCGTCAACGAGTCGGAAACGTTCCGCAAAGTTTTCCCGTGCATCGGTGCGCCGATGGTGGCGGCTCTTCGAAGACCAAAACGAGCTTCGAAACTCGGTACGGTCGTATCGAGGCCCGAAATATTCGTCCTAGTTTAAACGATCGAGCTAGAACGGTGGTGGGTTAGTCAGCCGTTTCAGTCTGCCCGCCTGTTCCCGAGCTGAATGTGTATTGTTTTGTTTCATTTCGATCCGTTGCCGTAGGTGCTCGTACCAGTCACGACAGACAGACTTTATTGCCCGGAAATATGTAGACAGCCTGGGTTCTTCTCTCCACGATCTTCCCGCTGTTTGGATTCTATGACGATTGGCCGAGAATAATTTAACTGGACGTTCTAATATTTAAGGCTTTCAGAGGGGACTGTTTAAATCGTAATATCCCCAAGCTTCCCGAGAATCCTTCGAAATCCGCTGTGCAAGCCTAAGGGACACCATGACCGATAAAGTTGGGGGTTGGATATCGAAGCGATCGCATGCGCGACGGATGCTGCGATTCGATTGGTTAACCCGGAGGGTGGGTTTCTCTCTCGACAGTCGCGTCAATACGGATCCCCGTGGAGGGTGAGTTTCCCCGAGCTTCAATCGAACCCCTGTACCACGAATACACACGCCGTAATAGGATTTTCTCGCTGCCTGCCCCTCGAAATGGCCGACATGGCCATTTCTGTAAACCATACACCAACCTCCCTTGGGATCCTATTTAATCGGACCAATTACTTCTCCATCTTCGATCCTGCTCTCTTGATCATCGAATGTAATTACGAAGCAATGAAAGAATTGCGTCGACTAAAGCGCGGAAAGGAATGTCCACCCTTATTGTCCGTCGAAAAAGGGAACCGATAGAAGTGATTGTATGTTTTTTCTTCGGCGCTGTTCCGAGTAGAAATTGCGTGACATTTGACAGAATCAAAGAGGAGCAGCGAAGGGTGAAAACAGGAGAGAGGACAATAAGTGGAAGGAAAGCCGATAGATTTTTATTTCTCGCGTGAGCTGACCAAAGCGGCGAATCAGTCGCGTGCCGTGTTGCGAGAGTACTCGCGTGTTCCGTCCAAGCGTACACTTCTAATACCCCTTCATCCTCACCTTGACTCTCGTGTATTAGCGGGTCGCCAATAATACTTCACGCACGAAATCTTTCCATTTTCTTCGCTCGTGCAGCTAGAAGTCACGGGCACGGGCGGCCCGCTCCGTCGGCCTGCATGCAGATATCTTGGGAAACAGCTAGGATCGGAATTACACCTCTCGCGACTCGCAGGCTTTAGCATTGAAGGACTTCGTAATCGAACGGTCCGAAATCGGTGTGTACCGTTCGGGCACGCGCGGCCCAAACCGAACGTGAATTATACGCGAGCGGAGGGCAAATATGCTAAGAGGCTGATCACGCGGCGCGATTAGATTGCGGTTCGAAAAATTGGTAGCGAGTTACGTGTGCGGAAACTTAAGAGCAGCTTAAACGAAATAATAAAGGAACTATAAATTCTGACTGTGAAGTAGCACGCGAGTTTGCGCGCTATCAATCCGCGAGAGCTTTGCGAAGTGGCGATCAAAAGGAACTTGATATCCTTGCCGCGTTAACTTTTTATTCCTTCTATTCCTCGTTCGCTGAATTTTTCTTTAATCCGAAGGTGAACGCACAGCTACACGTTCGTCGAATTACTTTAAATAATTTTATCTCGCTGGGCTTGAACGCGTTTGATAATAGCGCTACGATGAGTTTCATGCTCGAGCGTAATTAATTAAGAGCGCCGATGCAGTGGTTCGGGCACGCTCGCGAAATTAATATTAGCTAAACCAGGGGACGGCTTTGGACGAGAAATAAAAAAAAAAAAATGCTACGCGATTTTTTTCGCGTCCGAGCTAAGCAAGACGGCTGGGCGCCGCCGGGGCTTCCGGAGAACGTCTACCGACGAAAGACGCTCGGTAGCGTTCTACGTCCAGGGATGATTAATTGCATCTGCAGATATCTACGGCGTCGCGCTCCTCTATTTGCTGCTTCTGGGGCGAATGTTGAATTTTAATTCGCCGTAACAGCCTGGCGGAGTTATTATAAAGGAGAGATGCTTGAAACATGAATTTCGACACGTTTACTATCAGTTTCGTATAGATTCACAAAACGTTGAAAAAGAAAAACGAAATGCAGACCGCGGACTGACGTTTCCAACGAAACGGAAAAATCGAAGCGGGTATCCGTGGCCCGGTGTCTCGCTGGTGTCGACGTCAAGGTAAGAGCAAATGCTGGCGATACCTAAGGCGCAAAAGGGGGTGGTATCTAAGGGAGGAAAGGAGCACGCGATCAATACGGAAAGGACTAGCGGTGCCAGACCGACCTAACCCGATATCATCCCATCCCATGCACCCACCTAGCCCGCACTTACTTTGACTCAGCCCCGTGTCTCACTGATTCACTACACTTTGCCGGATCGCCTCGTTTTCCCTTGCGCCTGCCTTCCGGTTATCAGTCTTAGCCGCTGTTACACTACGAAGCGAAGCGATCGCGGGCCAGAAAGGGGCTGTTGCGATACCTCTCCCGAGGGGCTGCAACGTTTCTTTAAAACAGCTCGCTTTCGGTTTCGATAATGGAGGGGGAGAATCGCGCGAAGGGAAAATTGGTTCAGGATGTTACAGGGTAGTTCTAAAGCGACGTTAGAGATTCATTTCTCCGATAGAAGCATAAAATCGGGGGCTTGTTCGACTTAACGTATTTCCATCCGCGAACGATGGTTGACTCCACTTCAGGCACGTCCGAGCCTCGACACCTGCCCCTGTCGAATCGCTTCGGCTCCTCTTCGCGCGACGGTCTCCGATCGCAAGAACAGATTGCCGACCTATCTTGTTTGATTAATCACGATACCGTTCACGCCACAGAGCACGAGGAGTTTAATCATTTTTAGCGACCGGTGGCGTCATCGTGAACGGAAAAGACCGGAGAGATTTTGCTTAAAAAAAAAAAAGAAGAAGAAGAAAAGTAGGGGGGTAATTTTGTAGGGGTGTGCTTCGTTTATGCAAGAGCGTTGCAGGGCTGCTTTACATAAACAGCGAACCGTCGACCTGAGCAGCAGATCCAAGCTATTACTTGTTGCTGATGCTTGCATGTCTACCCTTTCTGCCTTCTGGCTGATTGCTCCGACTTCGTCTCGAGAGCTGTTCCCTTGTCGTTCGGCGACGGGAAATTCTTGAACAATGATCGTCACATGATAGCCGATGGTCACGCTAAAAAATCGATGGCCAAAAAGTGAGCATATTATTCGTTCGGTTGCGCCGGTTAGCTGAGCGAAACCGAGTACATTACATAAAGCGTTAGCATATATTTCTTACATAACGGTAGCCACTGTTTCCGTTTCCATTACACTCCATTGACCGCGATAATCTCATTTATAAATAGCCTAATCGAAGTGCAACCGATTTAATTCGGCGGATGGCCGCCGATCGGAAGGATACTGGAGACGTAGGTGGCAATCGGAGATCACTCGGAAGCCGAGTGACGTCTACGATATAGTCCGAGGGAACAGCACTCGGGAGGCAGCAGGAAGAAAAATAGCTCGGTTATGATTACGGGTTACCGGTGGCGGGGGTTGTTCCTGACCGCGACCCTATTTTACCGCTACTGCGGCGCGGCCGGTGTATTAATGCGATACACGATAGCCTGCTGGCTATTAAATAAAAAATATGAGAGCAAAATGGCTGCTTTCGCGGCGATACGTCACCGAGAGGCGTGATTTGTACCGAAGCCCGGCGAAAAATCGCCCCACGGTTCCGTGGCCGCGCCGTTAACGGGAGAGCTCGCACGAAGTCCCGACCGCGGTAAAAAGAATCGTATCCCCTCTCGTTCGCGGGAAGACGCGCGTTTGACGATCACGGGAGGAAGCGGGGTCCGATTCCCTCCGAATCGCGGACTCGCCGATCGTATTAATCAAGCGAATCGACGCGGGCCCGGCGAATGGGAGAAAGAAGGAAAGGAGAGGAAAAAAGAAAGGGCGTAGGGTGGACGCGGTGTTTCTTTTCCCGTGGCGCATCGTTCACCGAGCTCGCGGCGTCGAGAAAAGTATGTTCGATTTCTGCTAAAGGAAAGCCAGCGGAGCGCGCCTCTCCCGTCGCGACGGGGGGGCGGCGTATCGTGCGCTTCGCTCGGGGTGATAATTTGCGAGAGATGGCAGAAATGGATTGAGCAAGGTATGCTCTTCTCGCCGATTGAAAAATTCCCCCTGGTCGACCGATCATGTGCGCACTAGCCCTCTGCCTCGTCAGTGAATCCCGGCGGTTTCCCGATTTAAGGTTCCCTCTTTGGAACGAAGGCGCTAGCGGCTGAGAAAACGCGGCCAAAGTGTCGGGAAACGTGCGTTAACGATCCCTGCGCCAACCCTTGCCGCACGACCAACGCATCCGTACAGCGGGTTGAGAAAATTGCAAGTACCCAGCGGGAAAAGTATCCGCTTGCACGCTATCTCTGTAAATCGCTGCGATCGGTATCTGCGAGAAATTGCCTTAAATATTCCGAGGGACTCGGTCTCGTTCGCGTAAATTGTTCCACGATATTGTTCTTATTGTATGGTAACGCCACCTTGCTTTCAATAGTCTCGCGCATAATTTTGCGAGACTGCGAAACGCGGAGGAATCAGTCTTTGAAAATCATTAGACGCCAAGGTGAAGGGAGTAGACGTCGTACGACAGAAGGCCCAGCGGTGCGACCCCGTGCGAAACCGTGTGTATAATTGCCGGGAGAGGGGGAGTATAAAAATTCGATCGGTCAGTCGTAATTTCGAGTGTCCGGTGGTGGCGGTCGGCTTGTCATAAACCGGATTTACTGTCGGGCTTCGTGAACTTTACGAGGATCGGCGGAACAGCGTATACCGTGGGCATAAGACGGCTGCACAGCAGCACCAGCAGCAAGGGTCGAGGAGAAACGCGTAGGAGGAGGCCGAGGGATGTGTCTTTGGAAAGACTGGTTCAAGGAACTCCACGAATTGTAGAAAATACGAGACCCGGCTGAACGGTTCATTTCTGGCTACCCCTGCTGCTGGACCCACGGAATTATTAAAGGTGTTCGCCAGATGAAACATTCATCCGATTCTTCTTGGAAGGGGAGCCGCCGCGCTTCGTTTCTGAAGTGATCTTACCAAATTGACAGAGTTATTATACTTTCTTTGTTATCGAGAAAATCGGGAGGGAGAAGGAACCAAAGCGAGGTGGGTGCATGAAACGCCCCGCCGCGGCTTCGTCAGAATTGGATGCGGCTCGTGATCCCTGCTGTCAGACTGTCCCGTCCGGGGATCAGCTCGTGGCACGAGCTACGTAACGCGATTAACGCGCGGCCAATTAATAACTGGCCGGTTATAGATGCTGGCGGGAATAGTTCGATCGTACGGAATCGCGGGCACCGCGTTATACCTGCGGTGCCTATCGTTTCATTCTCCTACCCCGTCACCCGCTCTCGTCTCCCACTCGTGCACCCGATCGTATCCCCACTGGGCTCTGTTCACCCTCGCCCCGTTTCGCCCGTGTGTGCAGCTAAAACGCAGGAAAGGGAACGTAATAGCCTTGCATGATACACCGCCATTAATCCGTGTATATACCCTTCCATACTTTGGAGGAATAGACACCTCGTACGCCTCGGTTTCATAGCCGGTTCATCAGCCGGATATCTCTCCCCGCTTCGCTCCTCTGCGCCTCTTCCTGTCCTTTCCTCTCACTCGCGATGATTTAATTTCGTCCCGTTCCCTTTCTCCCAACGATCGCCCTCTCTCAGACTCTCGCCGTGGGTACTCGAGCCGCGCGGATTCGCCGAATCGATTGTTCCTTCGCGATGGGTTTACGGATCCGAGGGGATTGTTTCTTCAATGGATAGTAGGTTGATTGGACGCGGGGATGCTACCAACGGTCTAAGAAGAAATCCGCTCGTATATCTCCTTTAGAAATTGAGTCGCGGGTGATTACTGTACGCTCGGAGCTTGAGACGTTCCGTTCGGATGGATCATTAGTAGATCCGAAATGGCTGTTATTATGAAATACAAGGAGGATTCACCCTAAACGAGATTCCTTAATCAAATGAAAAGCAGTTTCGCCTACGCTAACAGTACACCGATGTTTACCCCGAATACCAAGTACAGTGGCACTCACCTGCAGGAACATTTCGCCGTCGAGATGATAGTGGTCGTACGCGGTGAAAGCAGCCAGTTCCCTCGTTCGATAATGCGCGTCGTGGTGCGAATGTTCTTCCTTGTCCTTGTGCATCACCACTGCAACAGAAATGACAAGTTATCAATCGATATGCCCTCCTCGATTTCCGCGCTATCCGCTACACCCCTGTTTGCCACCCCGGATGTCTTACAATAAGTGTACGCATAATATGGAGCGTACGTGGCAGGTGGAACGACAACAGATCGGCGGCTTATTACAGGGTTTAAAAGGAAGTGTCGCTCACACCCTGTCACGTATTGCTGGATCTTCTCCGCGACCGTTCACCATTAATCCGCTTCCGTCGTTTCGTACGAAACTGTCCATTTCGCTCGAGCGGAAGAATTCGATTTTGAAATGATAAGGCCTCTTCCTGCCTGTACGCGAGGCAGCTCTCTCGTTTAGCTGCGCCCAATAGGAACGAGGAGCGAATGAACATTCGAAGAGATGCATGACTAATCTAATGCGCGATACAGATCTGATCGCAAGTTTCGCTGAGTATGAGTCAACTATGAACAATGACACCATAATCGAATCGCAGCTCAGCATGGAACAGCGCCGATCGTGTGTGAATCGGAGTTAAACACCCGAGGAGAGGCAAGGGGATGGGCCAGTCGTCGAGGTCCCGAGATCGTCACACGATTTTCGTATCGTTTACACGAGGAAACCGATCGCAGCCGGATAAAACACGATATTTCAGGAGTTCCTGGACAGGGCGGAGTGAAAGCACCACGATATCGCCGCGCGGCAGATCGTGTACGAATAAGAGCAAGACCACCTATGTACGTGTCGCGGCAACGGATCGCCGGGACGCAACGAGCCGACGATGCGTTTCGAAAGCGAACAACCTCTCGTGGAGCGTTTAGCGTCGAAGGGCATCGATGCGTGCATGAAAGATGTGCGACTTCGCCGACGGCCTGCTCATAAAAAAGCTGCACGCAATACTCGTCTGTGAAGCACGCGTCCGCCACGCGACACCCTTCGGGCCAGTTTTCGTCGCGCCGATTGTACGAAGAGGAGAACCATCTTCCTGGGGACATTCAAAGGAGGAAGACAAGACGATCCAACGGTAACCTATCCCCGAACCGATGAAGGCTGTTGAATCAAGGTGACCCGAGGGCGGTAACAGGTTGGCCCACGGCCCGGAACAGGAAGGAAGATCCGCTTCTGTGAGGAGAAGCGTTCCAGCGAATGAGCCGCGTCGAACGCGACGCGTGCAGGGAAGGATGAAGCGACACGGAGAGGTTGTTCACTGGTAAACGGTGGCACGCAATGTCGTGAAGCGGCCGCGTTCTGCCACGCGACCCTCCGGGACAGGACCCCCATTAGGATGACCGTCGGGATAACGGCGTACCGCAGGATACGTGGACGCGCTTTATTTACCCCCCCAGGACAATTCGATCTTCAATGCTCCTCGTCGACGAGATCCTTCCATACGGTTCGTGGCAGGATTAATGGCCGTACCTAATGTTTCCTCGATCGATGACTCTTCCAGCTTCCTGCGCCGGGATTCCTGCGTCCAACGACCGTGCAGGAATCGTTTACGTACGATTGTTCTCCGATTCGCGCGGGAACGAACACGTTCGCGACGCTTCTTTTCTTTACTGCCGAGAAAGTTGCCGTAGGATTCTTCACGTTCGATCGGCAAAACGAAAAATATAACGAGGCAAAATTTAATAAAGGTGACGAGCAAAAATCGGACAAACCGCGCCCCATCGAGTCCAGCCACGTGGACCGAAACAATCATCCTGTTGATCGTCGGGGACGCTTCCTAATTGGGTCCGCGTCCGGCAACGCCGTCCCATTAATCATCGATCGATTATACGCTGAAAGAGATAATTACTTGCTTAACCATTCACTTAGCTCGAATCGGGACGAGCCCGGCTGCGTGAAACGCAACGTCATCCCGAACGGGAAACTACCACGAATCGTTTATCCGATCGGACATCCCATTTGGACGCGGAGCCTGTCCAAACGGGATTGAAAACTCTGCGCCCGAAAACCGAAGATACGCAAGCACGTGGCTCATTGAAAAGAAAAAATTGGTAGTATTTAAAGAAACGGCACAAGAAGGAAACATCCGTTTCACGAGCAGTGACTATACGTCAGTCGACTGGACAGGCCCGCGAGGCGAGCGGATCACGGACTTTCCAAGCGAGCAATTAAAACGTTCGGGGCGCCCATAGACCCGCGACAGGGATAAATAATGGACGAAGAGCATGGCGGAGGAACGGCGGCAGCGAAAGGTCACGACACAGCTGAACGCTTGCTGCGGAGGTAATTGGTTCGCGTGGGGAGGGAAGAATACGCGATAATTGGCCGGGATAAGGGATTGCGAAGTTCCCGGGCAAAAATCCCAGGGATCGTTGGTTTCTTTTTCTTCTAACAGAAAGCCAGACGGTCCGACCGAAAATGCTTCCTCGGAAACGGGGTTGACTCGCTGCCGGCCTCTGCTAGGCGAGAGGCATCGTTGATCGTTTCATTCTATTCGCCTCCCCCGAAACGCGCGGAGCGGAACAGGTTGCGGCGCAAGAAATTACGAGCACGGGTATTCGACGCGTATACACGATCTGATACCGCGGGGCGACCAGAGCCAGACGCCGACAGTTTTTATCGGGGCGACGAGCAACAGCAGCAGCAGCAGCAACGGGGACGAGAGTAGTTTCGCAAAAGTGCTCTTTAGTGCTCGACGCCACATACACGGCCGCTTCGCGACCGGCCCCGCCGCGGCCGCTCTCTGTGTACAGTGACCGTATAAAGTAATCCGTCAGACAGAAGTGGGGTGATAATGCATGAGTGCGGTTGCCCCGCCCTATCCCTGTAACCGCGATAAAATCTCTCATTACGCAACGAAACGGACCCTCTGCCGGCTAGGCTGTTATCCTTAGACAGGAACTTTAATAAACCATACGTATGTGGAAATTTATATTTTCGTTTCCACCCCTTCGAGAGGGTTGAAGCCTATCAATTTCGGCGGCGACCCCGGAGATTCCGCTTCGGCGAAACATCGCCGACGCAGCTTGGAAAAGATCTCCACGATATTTCTGTTATCGATCCAGTTTTTTGTTAGATCTTCAATGGCTCCGATACAACTGTATAGGGGGGTTGCAAAACTTCCGGACCAACGGCTTGGACTAGGCGGGAACAGAACCGCGTACCGCGCGCAATTGCGTATGATTACGCGGCGCGGAAGGAAACGCGCGCGCGCTGCACGGCATGCGCGTGTGTCATAAACGCGACTAACGTGCCAATTTGTATCTATTGTTAATTAGCTCGCTTTATCGTGCATTACGTTTCGTTAATTAATTCCATCCTGCACACTACGCATCTTCGCCGTACAAACGCGTACCCTCGAGAATCGGGTCAGGCTCGGTGTTTCCGTTCGAATGAATCGATAAACTCGTATTTCTCCCTTTTCGATAAAAAAAAAAATTAATATTATTTGCCCGTGAAGGAGGCACCGCCAGACGAGGGCAAACGGAATCGCAGGAAAGCGATCCTTAATGCCGATGGGCTCGTGTCAAGGTGATTCCGATTGCAGTCACTGGCCGGAAACGCGGTGCACACAAACGCAGCCGTCTATCATTACCGTGGACGCCGTTGTGATCGGTTATCGCGCGGTCTGCGATGCACATTTCTTTCAACTATCTCGACCGCTATCGAGCGCCGAAACTGTTTCAGGAATGCCACCCCTGAACAGAGGGGGACGTTCCGCAGAGGCACCTTTCAGCTCGGCGGTCAAGCTTTAGAAGCAGCGGTGGTAATTAAACGCGAGGGCCAAGTGGGCCAGCCAATGACTTACGTGTGCGGCCACGACGATAGGCTGTACCGATAAACAACTGGATGTTTAGGATGTTTGAGAAACATTTCGGAAACCGCCGCGAAATCCCCGTCGCGCGGACCTTCTGCCAACCTCCATCCGAAATTCACAATAGCGAGGCCAGAACCAACTGGCGCCTTGTCCAAGGACGAGATCTCGATCGAAAGAGATCTACAGACAGAACGAGGCCGAAAATTCGAGGGAGGCGAAACGCGATTCGGGCTAGCTCTCGGCAAGGCGAATCACATTCTAATTAGCGTCGTACAGCTGTGGATGCGGGCAAATTGTATTAATGCATTCCGTCGTCTCTGTCTAGCCGGGTATAGCAACGGTGTCCAGCGGTGGTCGGGCAGCTGTCGGTGGAGAGGCATATTACTGCCCCGCGACACGACATCGTCATTTATCACCGCGCTTCGCCGCCCCGTGTGCGCCTTTTCTACATTACCTGATGAGTTTCATAAACGAATTAAATTTTTCGGCCCGTCCGGGTAAACGGGGGCCAGGCGTCGTTAAACCCGGCCACGGCATCGAGCCGCGAAGATTGATCTGCGCTTTCATTAGCCGACGACGCGTTCGCCTCAATCTCGCCCCGTTGACAATTCTTGTTTTATACAACTTCATTGGCAATGGATTGTGATTTTAATTCGTACGAATATGATAAACGTTCTGGAGGCTGATGGACAGAGGTTCGAGAAGTAGGTAGAAAGTGGGCAGGTCCATTCGGAAGCAATGCGCCAACACTCGAAAAGCTGAGCAAACACTCGTTTGCTCTGCGCGGTTCGATCGAGCCGAAGAGTAATGTACTTTGTCTGTTCGTTTCGCTTGCGCGCCTCTTCGGCCCGACGACCCGGCCCTTTCTTCCAATATTTCCCCGAGCAAATGATAATCCTATTAAATTCCTCGCCTCGTGTAGAATCTAATGCAGGGTGTACAGGGGATACGGAGAGCGAGAGAATCGTGCTTTTCGATTTTCTATTCGAAAGTAGAGGCAACCGGTAACGAGGCAATAACGCTTGATAAAATCATTTAGAGTGCGTGGCCGAGGGGAGTCATGGACCATTGATGGCCGCGAGCCTGCGGGAATCCAAGGAAACAGCCTCCACCCTACTCGCGCTTCTAACTAGAATGGATCGGCATAATTTTTCAGCCAACCGAAACGTCCAGACCGGCAAACGAGCCTGACAAAATACGGAAGGTGGGAATACATTATCTCGCTCATTTGTATCGGTCTTCGTGGTTTCATGCTCTGTGCCCGGTGGATTCATGCTCGCCCCGATGATTTGTGCTTGTCGTTTCGTCGACAAATCAACAAACATTATGTATATATATATATACTTTTGTCAGAGAAACTTTAGATTTTCCTTCCCTGCGAAACGCAATAATTGCTTCGTACGTCCCCCACTGGGCAAACGTATTGTGGATCACGGACAAAGAGTCACGCCTCAAGAGAGACATCCCTCGTCGGAGAGGCCGGCTAACTGATCTTGTTATAATAATAGAGAGCAAACGCAAGCTGTTTCCCGTTACGAGACTTGCCCGTGCGCATCAACCCCTCGTCCCAAGACCGTCTGTCCCCGATCATCCGGGATAGTTTCGAGATCGACCAGTCTCCTGTACGCCGTCCTACCGATTTTATCGAATTTAATTAGCAAACGAACCGGCCCCGAGGCAATGGCCGTGACTGTGTTGCCCGTTTTCGATTAATTCGTCATCCGCTCTTCCCTTCATACGCGATTGTCCCGTCCCGTTCGGGAACGTCCGAACGGTCTTGGAATCGCAGAACAATGCTGGATCGCCTAACGGCGAGTGACGTTGTAATCGCCCTATTGATGCGAGCCGCGGTGCACAAGGAGCCCGCCTCTAACGCGAAACAGATCCAACGAGCGAGCCGAGCTAATTGCCGCTCGCAATTACAGATTTTATCGGCGGCGCATCATTCTTTGCTCACGGTGCGCGCTTGGCCCGCGCTTGGAAGTAATACACCGTGCGCCGGTTTGCGACAATAAACGGAAGCGTCGTTGTTTAAACCGAGAAACGAAACCTCAATGCGCGGCGTTCTAATTGTTTTCTACGATTCTTCTTTCGAGCAGCCTCCGATTCGACGGGGCTCGACTAGAAAAGCGAAGGGAAAGGAAAACAGCTAAGCACCGGTGAACATGCCGTGTGCAGCTTGATTCGATTACACAGTTCAAATGAAATTTGTAATTTAATTAGTCTCGTGGTAGCACGGGGCGAGACTTTTTGCCTTCTTTGAGAGTTCGCGTGCTCGCTCATACACGTAAGGCTCGACCGTGCCTGCTGCCGAATTCAAATTAACCCTCCCCCGCCCTGGCTAGCCCCGTGGCGGCAATTTTCTTTTCCCACTTTGTCGTTCGCGGTGGACTGTGTGCGTTTCGCTCGAAATGTGGAATTTCCAGCGACCGCGGTGGCCAGAGACTATGATAGATAACAGAATCAGCTGTTAGTATATTAATCAGGGAACAACTGGCTGCGCGAGTTAATTAAAGGCCGACAGTGGACTTCGCCCCTATTTCACAAAATCGAGCTAGACCAGTAATGTCCAGTTCGGTATTCCAGATATCGTTGTTCCACCTAGTCGGCGTCATCGACTGTTCGTGGCTGACGGCTGAGGTGTGTACGCGTTCTGGGGGGGTTGCAACTTATCTCGGGGTTAAATCGGACTGCGATTAACGAGCAAAGCCGGAAACGGGCAAGACGCGATACCACTAAAATTCCAAATTTCATTAATTAACGTGCCTGGGACGAAGAATATCTCTCCCTTCTTTCTATACTCTGGCACTCGTGTTCCGCACACGGTTTACTATCTGCCTCGCGGAAAACGCCTGCACGTAACACGTTTATGACACATTCGTTGCTTTGTTGCTTAACGTTCCCCCCCGGCGATAACGTTTATCAACGAATCCGTTTATTTATCGACGGGCAGGCATCTCCGACACTCTTACATGAAAGTGAAATCTTTCAATGCCCGTTTCCGATAAACGAATAAAACAGCGTGGATCGTTTTGAAGAATCGAGTCGAGCTCGCAGGCAGGAAACAAGTTTCTGGGTTCTAAGACACTGGAGACCTTTCGCGGTGGATCGCAGCATGGACGCGCGGATCTACAGCTAATCCACTTATGGTATCCGATGTCGAATACACTGTCCGGTGTTCGGTTTCATCGTAAATAACGAGGCGAGCCGGCTAATTCGCAAATCTTCTCGAAGCGCGAGAAATCCGACGTGAAAGGCATGATCTGCTGCCTTGTGACAAGAGAGACGGTCGCGTCACCCTTCTAGGATTCGTTCGCTAAAATCACTGCAGCTACCTTATAATAATAGTGTTTCAATCGCATAACTATTACTGCTCCAGGGGGGCGGGGGCATGTTTCTCCGTTCATTTTCTGAACTCTATCGAAACGGGAAGATCGAGAAGGGGAAGAAATTCGTGGCGTGGAAAAATTCACGAGGTGCGTTATCTCTGTACGCTCGTGAATTCTCGACTCGGGGTGTTTCTGGCGGATTCCAACGCACCGGCCATCTCATTAGCATCATAATAACGAGCCCCTATGTCTTTGGGCTCGGTATTTACGATGCCGTGGCGTGCAGTTGATGCGTATTGGTGGCGCGTATATATCCGACGCTGCGTGCCCCGCCAAGGTGTAAGGTAACATCGCGTTCCTCGATTTCGGGACCACCTCGGCGCTCGCGGTTCGAGCTCTGGCCAGGTAAGAGACCTATCGACGGATCCAGGGAACGATTGGGCACGATCATTCGCAATGAAATTATCTTTGCGGACAAATGGTAGCCGAACGTTCGTCGGCCAGTTTGTACGCCGACGTAGGGACTTGATCTCCTCGCGTAGAGAGCAACTTCGATAATTCCAGGCCAGGACAAGCAGGCGCACGCGCCTCCGGCCGGAAGTACTTAAATCCATCATGGCGTCCACCGGAAACCGCCTGAGTCACTCGCGTAATCGTACCTCCTCCCGATGTATCGATTTTCCTGGACGCTTTCGCCAGACCCGCTTCGGCCGACCTCTCCGTTATCTCTCGGCTCCTCCCGTCACGAGCGATTTACAGTAGACGAATTTACAGACAGAATTCGGTTCGATCGCGATAGCACCGATTTGTTTGTCCATTTTTTTTTTTAGGCCTCGCTTGTATTCAGCCGCCGATCGTGTCGCGCGATTTTGCAGGGGGGTTGCGATATGCGCGTGGGACGCGCGTGCTACCATCCCCTGATTCGCGACGAATCAGAGGATTCAGGAATCAACGGCGCAGGATGGAAGGCGAACACGCCCTGGTCGCTTTTTATCGTCAGAGTCGATAGAAGGAAGAAGGTACCGGAGCGGCCGTTTCAGGCCAGGGGTAGATCGATAAAGTCTGCCACCAAGAAATTTCACCGCAACCTTTCGCGCAGGCCAGCTCCGCCAGTCAATTGTTCTCTAATCGTGGACTTGCTGATACTAAAAGTCGAGGTTCGTTTGCTTATCATCGTCCTTATAAAATCCGGTGGATACTTTCCAAGCAATGCCAGGAGACAGTGAAAGGATAAAAAGTGCACAGCAGACTGGCGGATTCGTCTAATTATTTAGAGGACTGTCTAATTAAGGGAAGAAGTAACGGTGGAACGGGATAAGCCCCCGGGGGGTCGTTCCTACTTGCTGCCATTTCATTTCTAGGTCAGAGGACTGCCTGCATTCGTGGAGCCTCGCGCTTTATCGTCGTCCATTCAATCGCAAAATGGGCCATGAAACCGCGATGAATAGAATCGCACAGCCGTGGCCATTATCGAAAATGACAGTGATTCAATCTTGATTATGCTGATTTAACAAGAAAAAGAAACATAGAACGCGTCTTAAGAAGATATCCTAGATCTGGCTTAACGATACTCGCCCCCCGGCAAATTGCCCGGGCAGTTTTCCCAAGCGAGTGAACTTTCATCACGCGGAAAGCAGGAGGACGAAATCGGCTGAGCGTGCACCGCGCCACGTGGCCGGACGTCTGCCGAAAGGGGAATTCCGAAGAAATATAGAGCCCACGACGCAGGGATCAAAAGGTATTCTTAACCAGCGGTTCCCGACCGACCCTACCGACCAGGAGATCTATAAATCCTTCCGCGGGATCAAGCCGGCTGCCTTGCCTACGGATCAATCGTGGCCCTCGATTGATATTAATGACACCTTTTAACCCCTTGCCCGGCTACCGAGCCGTAGACGAATATCAGCCATCGTTCAGCCGGTGAGTAATCCTAACCGGTTGACATAAATCTCCATATTCGATTCTCGACGGCTTCGCAGACAGCACGTTAGGGGCCATTTTCCGATTAGCCGGATAACCGATATTGATATCCTTGGCATTCAAGAACACATTGTTGTTTCCTCTTATTAATTTGGTGAACCAAGAGAGGGCTGCGAAAGATCCGAACGGGTAGGACGGGACGGCACCAGCCAATCGGCATTAGCAGAAACGTATTCATGCCGCGAATCATTGAATGGCTCTAATGAAATGCGCTTGGTAATTACAAAGTGTGGCCGGGAGTCATTCATATTGCATGAGCGGCCCGGGCTGTGCGGGGTGATGCGTGCCCCGCTCTGTCGCTACATTCAAACACATGTTGCGAATTTCTAATGGCAATTCGCCGCTGATGTCGACTCGTTCTTCCTGCGTTTTCTCCTAACACGGCGGCACGCCATCGACCGGATACTCTTCGTAGACTCGCTGCTAGTACCCTTTCGCGCCGGGATATTTATTTCCCATCCCGCCGCAATCAAGATTTTTTCATTCGACTTACTCAGGACGTAGTTGCTTCTCCAAATAGAGTTATCGAACAACGGACGGTCTGTCGTCTTCGGTGAAGTCGTCGGCCCGAAGTCTGGCCAGCCGGTTCATTCGAAACGCTTTTATTCCGGGCCACTTTGTCTTTGTCCGTGGTCGCGTACCTGGCACGTGTGCGCCTTTCTGGAATCGTAACAACGTCGACCCCACGGTCGGCTTACCTACCGGGATATACCACCCTTTTCGTATAATTGCTTTGTTTATCGTCCCCAATCAGGGCGCCGCTATTAGCATATACAGGCAAGCACCGCGTCCCTCCGACAACGATTTCCCCTTTCACGTTCTATAACGGTGGCGGACTATCGATGGCCGGTGGCGGGCTTTCCGAAGACTTTCCCCAGCCGCCCCTTCGATGAAGAAATCATCGATCGATCGACAGTTGCGCGAAGTAAGACGTTCCATGATGCAAGGCGGCAGGAATCAGTGTATCCCGATGTGATTCAGCGAAAAAGTCGAGCACAAGGTGTGACGAACGAAAAATGCCACGCCGAGTTGGTTATCACAACAGGGCGAGGCGTGATTAGCGCCGCTTTTATTCCCGCCAGCTGCGGCGCCGACCTCGTACACCCCTGGATCGAACTCGAATCGACCAGGTGACGCCGACGAGGAACGTGAAAGTTGGCTAAAGACGCCCGGAGGGTCGAAAGAATCAGCTCTATCCGCCGATTTACAGACACCGGCGCTCGGGAGACGATCGACGGACAGGCGTTTTCCTCGGTGGCAGGAATTCGCGGATCCTGGAAGACGGGGGCAAAGCGAGAGATAGAAAGGGGTAGGAATGCTCGTCGAGTATGCCGTCTCATTTCTCGTCCCTCGTAGGAACCCGTTCATTAGAGGGCTGTGCCCGTAGTGAAACGGCCGTGGAAACGCGAACGAGAACCGGCCCCTCGATTCTGCCAAACGAAGGAGAGGGCTGCGGCGAGAATTACGTGGATTCGTGGCCACGATTCGCCATCAGTGTCAGTCTAATGAAGGCCTCTAGGTAACACGAGGCCCGACCACGGCGGGACGCCGACGACCGTGATCGTCTTTCAGGCTACGCACCCCTCGGACCGACCGCGGGAATCGCCGTGAAACGACCTGTACAATGAGCTGCCTCTCGCCGCGAGAAGAACGGCCCCCTGTCAAAGGGGCCGCGCGATTAGGAATCCGTCCGAACGCGCCAATTCGAGAGAATCGGTCGTGGTCCTTTCGCGGCGCGACTTCAAGGCCTGCAAGATCTACAGTTCGCATCGCATAGGAATTACCGGCGACTTTAAATTGAATAACCAGACTGTAATTAATCGTCGGCGAGTGTATCGTTTTCCATTCTACAACGATGGATTTCCCGAGCGTGCTTCAATAGCTCATCTTCTCCATCACTCGAGCGCAAGCAATCATCGAATGGGCGTTAACCGGGAGGTGAAACGAGCGATGCAGCATCGACGGCCCACGTGGAGGTTCATTCGCAGCTGTGCCCTTTCGAATATCGAGGAAGGAACACATAATTCCGTGTTCCCTCTCTCGTAGGGGGGAGTGCAGATACCGTGAGATGCGCCAGGTGCTTCTTATGGAGGCGGCGGGCCAAGGTAGATGATAGATTTACAGCGAATCATTTTACACGCCTATTGGCCGGATCTGGCGCGCGCGAAGAATTATTATGGACGTCAACTCTTGGAAAAGCGACGGCGGCGGACCGCAAAGAGGATGCTGAAACGCGATCTCGCGTCGCGCCAACCTGTTTTTCTTCAGGCTTTCCTATCGCAGGCCTATCGTAAAGGGTCCATCCACCAAGAGGAAGTCGAACTTCGCGGCCACGACGAACGGGCGCAGCGAGACGAGAAACAAGAGGGAGGAGACGAGCGAAGCGTAGGCGACGCGACGCGGCAGCGAGCCGACAGACGGATCTTCCGGGCGAACGAGCGCGGTCGCGAATCGCGAAGCGGGCCGCGATCGATCTGTACCGTGTGTCGGGGCCGATCAGCGGGCCGGGGCCGCTTTCCCACGAACCCGCCAAACCGCCGAACAAGAGACACGAAGCAGAAGCTGCCGGAGAAAGGAGAAGAACAATCGGGACACGCTGCGGGTAGGTAAAGCAAGAAGGAGGGGCTTTTGAACGAATTCCAGAAAATCTGGCTGCTCTTTTACCGGGACAACGGGGCACGAGAGAGACGAGGCGAGACCGGAGGGGAAGCAAATAAACGAGGAGGACCTGTGTCTCGAGTGTCGGCTCGAAAGGAGCCAGAAACGGTCGGCGAAAAGTGACGTGGCGTGGCGGCCGCGGCGCGACGTGTGCATACATACACACGCCGAGCGTTTTTCGCTTCGGGATATCTTTGGCCCCGGGCACCGAGGAGAGAGCCGGACAGCGGTTTTGAGCGTAACCCGGCAGCCGCGCGTTCGGCGGGGCTCAGCTTTCATGCGTCGACTACGAGGATCGAAAAAGGACCGAGACATTTCGGCCGGACCAACGCCACACCAGCAGCGTTTCGTCCGCGTGCTCTTTTTGCCGAACGATCGGCTCACGGACTCGATAAGTGAATAAGGAACCGATGTTTGCACCTTCCATGCGGTCGCCCGACCCTGCGAAACATCGCCTTTTTAAAATACCGGCCGACTTAAAACGAACGAACACCGCAGGGGGATCGGTGCACATCGTCCCGGACCGATGGAGATCCGCGTCGTCTTGCGATTGAAAACATTACGTCCAAGTTACATCGCCCCGACTGCGGAGAGAAAGAACAGTCCTCTTCTTGCGAATTCTAACGCGATTATCCGTGTAATGTAAGGACGCAGGCTCGGCCTATCAAAGAAACCCCGGGAACCAGACGCTCTTAACCGGCGCGACTCGAATGACATCGTAAATTAGTCTCCACTCTCCCGGACCTGGGATCCCAGCGGAGACGGTGATTCTGCTTTCGCGGTCACGGCTGATTTGTCCCGCGATTCGTTTCACGGTTTTTCGCGGCCACCCGTTCTAACCGGGCATCGGTGCCCGATGTCGTTCATCGTCCTTGCCGCCCCTCTATTCCCGTTTCGAGGAAGAAACCGCGACGGTGATGGAATATTAGCGAGCTCGTTACCTTTCGCGCGGCGATCATCAGCAACGATCATCATATTTTAGCTTGATATCCGGCGATTTACTTGGACTCCATACAGCGAGATGGTAATCGATACAACGCGTTTCCTCGACGACCAACGGTTCCGTCTACCTTGGCCCCGACTGGCAAAGGCAGCGGGAAGGATCTCTAAAGAAGCAAAACGGAACGCTAAGAAGAATGGAAGCAGGCCTTTGTGAGGGTCGATTCGAAACGAGAATCACGATACGACCACTGTCCCTGTGGGAAACGCTGGAAGAACAATTTTCAACCCCTTCTCTCCCCCCCAATACATACATTGTAACATTGCGAAAGCGATCAATGCCGAGGAACGGCACGTCCCGAAGTCGATTTCATTTGTTCTCCCGTTCACGGGTCATGAATATCGTCGTGAAGAGTTTGCGGGAGGGTTGGTCAGGAACCCCTGTCGATTCACCCACTAGTCTCTTCGTCCAACCGTTGGCTTGTCCGTACAGCCAGCAACGTTTCGGCCCCCCTTCGGTGTAGCAGGACGAGCGGTAAAGGGAGGACAGGAGAAAGATAGGCGAGAAGGGAGGGCCAGGTGGTGATGCGATCGCGCCATATGCTGCGCCCTCCAAAGGACTCCCCGTATTCGTACTTACTAATTAATTCCCAGGCCCTTGTTCTAGTGTACGAGAACCAGGCGAAATTGCTCCGGGAACCTTAGCTTTTGGGCGACGCCGACTATACGACTGGTGAATGCATTAAGCTTTATGGTAGCTGTTCGACAGGGGTCAGGCACCCCTAAGAAAATGCCTCGATCGAGTACAACATGTCCAGTTGTCGTAACGTGGAAAATTCATTGTCCACGTGATTAGCAAGTTTGCGGAAAAGTAATGCCAATTAAATTGTCCATCGGTGGCCGAAAGGGGAAAAGGCAATCGTATCGTTTTCAGTGGTCGGGAATTTAACGGGATCCGGGGGTGGAGAACGGAGACTACGGACAGGGGTTGTGTCTGCGGACCAAGTGGCGGGGGGGAGGCACAAGTGGCACAACATGGTGGTGAAATAGGGGAGGCGAATGACTGGTGTCGGTTACACAGGCTGGCACTGCAGCCCATGTTTCGTTCAGCTACCCCTGCGGTTACCTGCCATCCCCTCGTTGTCCCCACCGCCTCCGCCGCCGAGGGAACGGTGTATTTATACTTCTATACATTTATCGTTTGACCCGTAGCGGCATCGGGAACGCTAACGACGTCTTCCCGCTTCCCTGAAACGAGCTTTCCGCGTTTCCGAGAACCCCTAGCTGACAGACGTAACAGTCGTTGGAGAGCTAGGCAACGATCAGCACGACCCATTCTCATCCGAATGGTACCGCGCGCGAGACCGTGACCTTTGACCGCGGAACTAATCCAAAGTACGCGTATCATGACGGCATCACGGCGCATTAAACTCGCCGTGTGAAGTGACCGCGGTTGATCGATGACGATTATTAGTCAGTGGACCGGGCTCCGGTCGTCACAAAGCGGGCCCGGCCTTTAAATAATCGGGCGACTCTTGACGAGCGATTAAAGGTTCTGTCTCATCGCCGCTGCCTCCCGGAGGAGATTGATGCGCCAGCGTCTGGACGCTGCGAGAAGAATCAGAAATATTGCATCCTGTTTGGAACGTGTCCCGCACGGGGATGAACTCGCAAACGTCTTGTCGTTCCGTTCCTTATTAGGGCGATTTTTAACGACCGCGGTCTGCGCTCGCTCGCTGAAATTGTGACCCTCGGTTCATTAATATTTACGCCTTATTTTAGACACTGTAGAATTTCTGATAACGCACAACTACCCGGAGTGGTGCTTCCTTTGTAATATGTACAGGCAATGTTAGTGTCAATGAGCGGAGTAGAATAACTTGCAGTGTTCCGTGCGTTTCCCTGGGACGCGTTAGTTCTAATGAATTTCTTTGTACCTTCGAAGGCAACCGAGATCTATGAGCGACCCCATTTAAATGCCCCACCCTTAGCACCACGTTGCTCATAAATATCTGCTCAACCCTCCTCTCCATTGGCGTTCCGCCGTAATAAATATCTGTTGTAACGATTTTTGTACGGCTTATCCACCAGTCGGTCTACAATGTAGCTCGTAATCGAATTGAAATTACCCTCCACGTAATATCGAGCCCCTGCAGCTATAGCCAAGGGATAATCGTCTGACTGCGATTCTCAAACGAGAGAAATAGACCTTGATACAGTGGAAGATTTGCAGTTTGGCAGACAGCCGGCGCGTGTAAATAAACTGTTGCTTTTCAATGGGCCAGGATGCGATTAGCCAAAAATTGCGAAAATCGTACGCTTATGAATCCTGTTGAAACCCATGGTCGGTCGGAAGTTGCGTACAGAGCGCATTGCGCGCTTTCGCCAGTCATTATTATCATTGTGAAATGCGGTAGCACACCGACCTGCCCGTTACCGATTAACAGCATTAATTGCACGAATTGGTAATTAACTGAATCATCGTAGTTATTATAACTTGGACGGTGGTGAAAATTGAGCAGGAGAATTTTCCAGACCCTCGCGCAAATACCATGACCAGATGATTAATATTCAACCGTTCCCGCTGTGCGATCTCCAATATAATTAACACCTTAGGGTTCGCGATAAAAGTCCAACTGAAAATTGTAGACGATGAAACGAGCTCGTGATGAGAAATTAATGTCCTGGGTAAATTTACAGAAAGAGATCGTCTAAATTTATCCCCCGGCTTACACCGAAGAAATTACCTACACGCTTTACGAATCTGTTTTCCATAGACAGATAGAGAAGACGCTTTACTTTCGACTCGTCAAAGAATTAATCAACGTAGATGGAAACGTAAGATAGAACCATTCTAATGCGGTGTTTCCCTAATAAACGAATACTTTGTTCAGCGCGCGCAACTGTGGGGCGCACGGTTTAGTATACCTGCGTTACATCGCGGACGAATTATGTTGTAGCTCCGGCGCAGAGATTTGTAGGGAACGTGTACCGCGAGTTCCTTTCCACCGTGGCTAAGTTTCTGCTTACGGGGAACAGCAGCATAGAGAGGCGTGTAAAAACTGTTGCGTTACGCACCGTAATTGATCGCTATCGCACGAGCACGCGTGCAAACAGCCGCTTTACAGTACGAACTATGTGTCTGCGAGCCAAGATTCGCTTCGCTCCTCGCCGCGATGCAGTTCTAATGGGTTCGCTAATTGTCGAGCTCCCCCCCACTGTTCGATCTCCACTCTTTCTCTCTCGCCGGTCCCTTGAAACGAGGAAATTTCAAGATATCGCGGTCTAACGACGCATCGGGAGGAACTGTCGAATGGTGACGCGGGGCGCGTGTCCGCGGCGGACGCGTTAGCAAAGGGGTGAAGTTAAACGAGCGAGCTCATGCAAAGGTGTCTCGTTCAGTGGGTCAGCAGTGGCAAGAAGCCTTCCGGGCATCCAGCTGATCGCGGCATGGCGTGTCGGCATGATGCGTGCTGTACCCGCACGGAACGCGGAGCTTCTGGAGGTCCGTGGCCCCGTGCTATCGTGGATCCCGATGGATCCTCGCCCCGTTGAATCCGCCCGGCCATGCCCCGTGCCATGACGTGCCGTTCCATGCGTGCGCTCGATCCGCTCTTCGCCCTCTGCTCGCGTGAGAGGTTCACGTACGGAGCGGGAAGGCGGGATCGAGAAAGCATCGGATGGCCCGTTCGACGACGTTCGATCCTCCAACTCTAATCGGCGGACGTCGAGCACCCTTGACTCGCTGATATGGATTTCTTTCTTCCTTTCCCTTTTGCACGCGGGTTGATAGGGGTGCGGTTTTATGGCGGTGGATTAGTAGACGCTTTTCATTTACCTCCCGCGTTCGCGCCACCTTCAGAACACCCTCCGCTCATCCGGCGGTATCGGGGCGATCTTCTTTCACCTATTTCACAGGGGTAAATCGACTCGAGCAGCCGGGAACACGGGAGGGATCACGGCGATCCGTCGCGGCCGCGGCGCGGGTAGGCCACGTAAATCCAGGGTGGTCGACGGCCAAAGTGTTAATAACCTTGGCCGTGTAACGCGGCGTACGCTATGAGCCGAGTGCTGATTACCGCGGTCGTTAATTCTCGGCTAATATACCACCGTTACACTCGATATCTGCGGCCGGCTATAGCCGCGCGGTGCATGCGCGCCCCGCGTACACACCTCGCTCGCGGAGGAATTAGAAGGTCGTCCCGTGCACTACGTTATCCTGGCGATACCATCTCGGCCATATTTATATCGGGATGATACTGTCTCGGGTTACTCGGACGGGAGTTACGGCAGCTGCACCACCCTCGCCGAACTTCTCCCTCGTCCATCGGTTTCCATGCGCCGGCTCGATTTTAATGCAAACCGACGTGCCGCCTGAGAGGCGTGATATTCTTCGCGTGTTGGGAAATCGGGAACAATGTCGCGGGATTCTCATTAAAATTTCAAATGGCGCTTTCCGAAGATGCTCGCGTTAAAAGCGCTGGGAGGTGAGTCGTGATGCGTAAGGTGTACGCGAAAGAGGTGGCACCCCGCCCCCGGGGGTTCACCATTGTACGCGGCGGCGCCGATTCATCGTCACGCCTCGCTCTGCACCATAACCCCGCAAAATGATCGGATTGATATAGGTGAATTAACACCGACGGGAAGTGTACGCCAACTAATAAAGCAGGATGGCTTGGTCTATGGCGTCCGCGGAGCGCGCATAAAATTTCACCGACAGACTGCATATGAATATGAATCAGCCAGGCCACTTGGCTGGGTAATTAGAATGGACGCGTACCCGTGACCCATCAGCGAATTGGACTGTAATAACAACTGGCAATTACTATCAGCCCGCGCGGGTTTATGCCCGTCTGCTTTGGTGATCGTTTCCCCGGGCGAGATTTTCGTCTTAATAAATGAGAGCTCGATGAGAAAGAGAGAGAGTTATCGCGCGGACAGGTCACCGACCTCTGCGTACGCGTACGAGCAATTATCGCTTTTCCCAAAGATCCAAGATTTCAGAGGAATCGAAATCCGATGATGTCGCATCGACCAAGCGATCACCGATATCGCCGGTGGAAGTAACGTGTCCGCGCTTTCGGCACGAGGAAATGCGTGCACGCGCTCCGACAACCGAACGATATGTTAAGCAAACGTACGGTCTAGATACATTGAAGTTTAATTGGAGCAGGCGTTCATCGTAAATGCAGATAACCGGCGTTTAGCTACACGAACGCAATTATTTCTGCTTTTGCGGAAACGAAGCGAACGCATGCCACCCCGTCGAGCGTGAACGAAACTTTTCCGGGCTAAAAGAGTTGTCGAATCGGAAAAAAAGGGAAACCGCGGACGTACGTCGGAGCGCGGCGAGGCAGCTTTAATTAAAATTGAACAAAGTGATTCAAGACGGTATCCCGGCGGAGTATAATAGAACGAGCTCGAGACCAGCCTAATCTCGGCTATTTGAATGCTAAGGAGCGGAAACGAAATCTTTCGCTTCATCTCTTAATGCCTTTTCTTTCCACTTGCCGTGACAATCTTAACGCGTTATCGCGATGCGATGAAAAGTATCGCGGGCAATTAAAGAATGGAATAAGCGTCGGAGAAACACAAAACTCCGCCTAGCCGATAATCGTAGCAACGTATAACATTGCGATGGTCCATTTTATCAGCACGCCGTGTTAATTTCTATTTAGACCACTTCCTGCTTTCGTCATTAAGGACGCTCCCTCTCTCTCTCTCTCTCTCTGTTCTTCTCGTTGAGCATGGTTTCCATAGACGGGCAATAGAGGAGAAAGAGATCTGCCCGCGATGCCACGGATGGCAGGCGCTCCTCTTGTTAAAGGGATTCTCCGGCCGAGTCTGCTCGTTTTTCTTCCATTGCTCCCTGTAATTACGTGCAACTAGCCTCTTTTTTCCTAAATATGTTAATGAAAATGCGTTCCGCGCATGCTACGCCCGGCTTAGCCTTGCGAGCCAGAATACTCCTCGCGGGAACAATGTTTCTCTTCGATCTTGTACGAAGATCAACTTGACGAAACTGAAAGAATCTCGATCCGGATCGTGACGTTCGGTGGGCAACGCGGATCGACACGGATCGGCGTCACGTAAACGCGCGCGTGCTTGTAAAAATGTTGCTTCGGTTAACGTCGCTGACTGGATTATTCATATGAAAATATTCAGAACTCTCGTGGTCTGTGAGCGCGTGCCCGCGAAGATCGCTATCCCGGCGCTCCGGCTCCTGTGCATGCTAACGACTAACGGGCAACGCGGCTTCGTTGAAAGAAAGAAAGAAAAAAAACACCCAACCGATTTTTCTCTTTCTTGTACCGACACGATTCGTTTCGCGTTACGGCGGAGAATCATTGCGGGCATCATCGGGTCGCCGTTGCCGCGGGACAGTCTCATGAGACGGCGGCAGTAAATTATAAAATGTACCAATTAGGCTTCGGTCGGACCTGGAAACGCCGGGACCCGGACGAGCGACGGGAGGGGTGGGGTTATTCTTAATTAAAATGATTGCCGACATTGCGGCTAAACTCTCGCAATTACGATCCCCTCTCCACCATAGAAGCCGCTGCCCGATGCCCCCGCCGCTGGTGTTCCTCGTATTTTCAGCTAATAACATCCTTGCGCCGTCTCTTATCGGGCATCGTGATCGTGCAACGCTCGGGACCAAGCGCATCCGCCGCGCCTCGGCCGACGAGCATCGCCCACTAATTTCCATAGATTCTTCGATTCGGATCTGCTACAATGTAGCGCGGGTAATTCCGGTGTATATGTTTTCCTCTGTGCGCTTTTCTGGGAAGCAGCATCGCGCTCTTCGTAGCACTGTGAAATTAGCGGTTCGCGTTAATGGGGGATGTTAATTGAGGCTTCAGGGTGTTCCAGAGCCACCGCGTTAAAGGTCCGATGATTTTTCGAAGACTCGCACGTACCGAGGGTAGATCGTATCGGAGGACCTGGACTGATGGTCTTAGGAAAAAAAAGCGGTCATCTATCTCTCCTTGCGCTTGTTGTGTACTTAATTTCCTTCGGTGCGCTGCTCGCTCTCTCGTTAATTATCCTTTAGTATCGAACGGAGTGGGTAGCCGCGATACTTATTCATAGGCAATCAACCGAGCCGCGATTCGCATCATAATTCATTACCGCGAACACGTCTAAATACATTGTACGAGGATAACGGATCTTTACGACGAGGCATAGGACAGCCGCGACCCTACGACGCTTCTTACGTTCGATTATCCGAACGGTTAATCGTAGTTGCGTACTCTCGTTGCGTGAATTATCCCGGTCGGCGAACGGACACGCGTTACACAGCGCTCGTTTCCTTTCGCGTGACCAGCGTTGACGATAACGTTGTTACAGTCTCTCTCTCTCTCTCTCTCTCTCTCTCTCTCTCTCTCTCTCTCTCTCTCTCTCTCTCTCTCACTCTCTCACGCTGGGAAAAAATGGCAGAAGATTAAAATGATACAGCTGTACACCGTGGCGAACCTGTTATACTTTCCAATGCAGACGTTTCAGCAGAGAATACAATCCTGTTTGTCAACGCCGCGATTCTTTCTATGAAAGTGTCTCCGCCTATGAGATATGTATATAAGAAACGTATCCGTCCGTGTAAGTCGATATTCGCCGCGGTCTAATTGCCACATCTTTAATAATGACGTTAATGAGCGATAGTTATCGCGTGTCCGGTCGGCGAGTAGCCGAGCCGATTAAAGGCAAATCGGATGTTGCCCGTCCGAAAGCAAGGACCGACTGTCGGGGGCGATATCGATCGCCACGCGTGCCATTCCTTCCGTGAACCAGGCCAAAAACGGCCTATCAGAAGAATGCATACGGTCCTCCGGCCGCCGTCATTTCATCGGAAGGGCTTGATGGCTCGCAAGGGCAGATGTCTCAACGAACTTTTTTTTCTTTCCGTATCTCGATCGCTGTCGCAGCCGCGCGCCGATCGCGACACATCGAGACCGATCTTCCCTTCCGATGACATGGGAGGAACAAGATGATTACAGCTGATTACCGGTCACGGTTAATGAGGTCTGCCGACATTGAAATTCCCCCTGCGTTTTAGCGCTAAAGAAAAATTTCTCTGGCCAGGAATAATTGGAAATTAACGTCGATTCGCACGTAGACCATGGAAACGATTATAATTATTTATTATTTAGATCCGATGGAACCTTGATCGTTGCTTATCGAACAAGCCTAAACGGGCAACGCAACTTCGTTCATGTTTCAAGAATAAAATCCTCTCCCCCGGTGGTAATCACGTCTGGGGCGTACGCGTGGCCGCAAGAAAGTAAAGGGAGATTGGTGTCGAGCCGCCGCCCCGGCGACAGGCGGAAAGAAAATCACTTTTCAAAGTGCGCACAGGCTCGATCGTCGGCCCCGGGCTGATGACTTCATAGCAATGAAACGAGCGGCGCGCACCGCGAAGGGAAATCATAAAAGGCAGAGAGGCCGCATCGCGATAATGACATGAAAAATGAGCTTCGAGCGGAGATAATCGGCGAAATTAAATAATTGCGCTGCTCGGTAGCGCGGTCGCGCCGACGATTTTAATCGATTTGCGATCTACCGTAATCTTACCGCCGCTTCCGGTTCTCGGCTACGACTCCGCGAGATCCGTTTCGTCGATTTCTTCTTCCCCTCTGTCCGCTTTTAGATTGTCCCTTCGTGCGCCGCTTCATTTCCGTGAGATGGTCGCAGGTTTTTCCTTTACTTTTTACTCGACGTCTTGCTCGGCCTCTTGCTGCTCTGCTTTTTATCCCTTTCGTTTCCTGTTTATTCCTTTGCTTCATTCTAATTATTATTATTAATCGTTTCCCATCGAGGGGGTATACGTATAAGCAATCAGACTGTCGTACGTGTTTCAAACAGAATATTCCGCGCTTACACCCTTTTCCACGTTCCCTTTTCCTTTGCGCCCAACGTTTCTCTCCCTCGACCACGATACCCCGGTTCCCCAAATTCCCCCCTTTTCCCGGTCACGCGCGGTTCCCCCGCTGTCCCTCCCCGCCAGGTGTCAGGTCTAAATGAAAAATGTAAATGAGTCGTAATGATGAGGAGGTAACTGTATCGATGTATATCTCTCCATCAACGTCCGTGCTACGCGTTTACAAGGCGCGTTGACGGAGGTGCACCATATAAGACAAGCTGCGGCTGGCTCGAGGGAACGCGGAGAAATATTGCCGGCCGACCGATTCTCCAGTTAAACTCTGCGAACATCGAATTGTAACATTTGTTATTTTCCGCAGAATAATTTTTAACGCTTCGCACAACGGCGCGAACGCTGACGTCGCATCGTTGCTCCGCGTGCGCCGGGTTTTGATTAAGGTGTCGTAGGGTGACGAATTGTATAATGAGGATTTGATGCCCTCGCCCGGCAAGTAATTAGTCTACCGAGATTATTAATGCCTTGAACTAACAATTTCATCAGCGGCTTCATTTCGCTCGGGCGCGATTTCGTCTCACCCTTTCCGTTCATCTGTCACGCGAGTTATCAAGCTTCAAATTGTTTCACAATCGGCCCTCGCATTTTTCTGAACAACGAACCGATTGATCGCCCGGAAATGAGAATCACACGCTTCGGGAGATTTCTAAAAAAAAAATCGTTCATGGGCACGGTGGAGCGAAGCTCGTATCGAGATTAGCTCGTCAAGAATAGTGTCGCAATGGTCGCGGATGGGAGAAGCGAGTACAACCACGGGGCCGGGGCGGCAATAAGATCGACGCAGAGAAGGTTAATTACCGGAGCTCGTCGCTTTGGACCTTTTATGGGGTCCACGGGGAACGGCGAGACACGAGCGAGGGGGACGGTAAGCGTCAGTAAAAAAAAAAGCGAAAGAGGCGCAACCCCCACGATCCGCTATCTGAATCTCCAGCAACGTTCGCCACCTCCACCTTTTCTTCTTCTTCTTCTCCCTTCTCGTGTTCCTCCTTTTGTTCTCTCTGCTAAGCTAACCGGAGGCGAGAACGCACCACGTGCCCATTAAAAAAAAAAAAAAAATCCGCGCGTTCACCGAGCCACTAATTAATTTACATAGTGGAGCGTGGTTGTCCTTTTGCTTTTCGTCGGCTTTGCGCAGTCGAACTGTGGGAAACGGACGATAGTGCACTCGTCGGAGGAACTCCCGTTTCTTGGGAAGCGTCGCCTGCTCTTCCGTCTTTGTGCACTATGTGCTCCCATTGGCGAAAAGCAGCTGGTGAATTTTAAAGTAATCTTCAATTATTCTCGGGATATCTCGCCTCGTCGTATAGTTGCATGCTCGCCGACGAAAGCCGCAGAGTATACCCGCGAATCGCTTGTCTCCCTTCCCTCTTTTTCAAAACTTCTTCCGCAATACGACTTCCTCTTTCCGTGCGGGGCAACCACTTCCTCCGTATTGCTGCTTGGAATGAATGGAAACACAGGTATGGACATCCTCTACCAAATATCCTCGATGCCGTTGTGCAATTCAATAAAGCTACGAAACAGAAACGAGTCGGGTGTGTCCGTTCTACGTAAGCGTGGCCAACTAATTAAGCCATCTGCTGACTATCCGTTCAGTCCATCAAATTACTCGCACCACATAAAACACGTCAGACCTACAAAAAAGAGAACAATTGATCCGTCACGGAAACAGGAATTTGCTGTAATAAAATCCTGATGGAAAGCAGCATCCCGATCACCCTTCAACCCGAACGGCACACGCATTTTTCGCAATTAGCGAACCACGGTTGGAATCCCGTTGGCACGACGATCGCGCGGGCGGAGGGGCAGATGGGCTGGTAATGCACAAGAACTCCCAGGTATCGGGGCATCGGGCGACACTCGCCCGGGAGTCTTCGGAAAAGATCTGAGGTCCGACAATGAATACCTATTAAAACGGTGTGAACAATGCCCGGGGCTGGGCCGTGGTTTCGCTCTCAAGGATCGCTCGCAACGGTAGCAACAAGAGCGCTAAGTAGAAGCCGGCCCAACCTCTTGTGGCCCGCAGGTGATATACTGCGAGATCCGCGATATCGGGACGCGGCTCTCTCGCTCGCGTGGTACCCTCGACACACCACCGAACGCCATGGGACAGAAAACGTCCTCTCGCATTCCTGTTCCCGCCCTCTCTCTCGCGGTTTCGCATTCCCGTTCACGCGCGATCCGGATTCCTGTCCATTACCTTGCGTACGTCCGCGACCCACGCGGCGCGGGTCTCCCTCCCCGAGTGTCATCGTCCGATAGGAGCAGAGATCTCGGACAGGGGTTGAAGGAAATTCGGGAAACGGTCTCAGTGGTTCGCTGGAGAAGGAGCGTTCAGGACGTCGCGGGTTTCCTCGCTAGGTACGAAGGAGAATCGGTGGCGGTGGGCGGCAGGGGGAACACGACGATCGTCCCCTGGCCAAGGCACTCGTAGTACTTAGCGGCGTTGAATCGATAAAAGTGTAGAAGCCGCATTACGAGGGTTTCGTGTGGGCACACTTAGAGACCGCGCACGTTCGTCGTGAGAGATTGGAGAGCCCGGCTGCCCCGCGACTCCGGGAGACCGGGGGAGGACGATAATGGACGGGAAGAAAAGAGGAACGTCTACCCATTATTCCGCGGCGATTCTTCGATTGGCCCCGCCTGATTGCGATTGCAGATGAGATTGCGCACCCGCCGCCGCGCGGGAAGCCCACGTTCTTCCCGCTGTCGATGCGGTTGCATAATTCCGGCCCGTTTTCACCCTTTCTCTCCGAAACCGACCCGAAACGCTTGCGGAGTGCTCACCGAGAAAGCACCTCCGGATGAACGTTTGCCCCGGTCTCAAGACTTCTCCAATCGAATCAAAAAAGTGATTCCCTTGCTCGATACGCTGCCCTGCTCGCGCCGAACACTTTTAACTGGACCTTGAATATCGTGATTTTAAATAGTCACGACATTTCTCATTTCGCCGCGGAGCGAAAATTGGGTCGCCGTTTATCGTTTCGGGATCAATCAAGCTGTATCGAAGGGGACGTAAAACGAGAAGTAACCAGGGACGTGTCGGTATCTGGCCTCTGACCTAGAGTTTAAAAATGTCATAGCCGCGCGGATATCTTGGCTAATTATGAATAAGCAATGCAAATGGGGTTGAGCAATGTTACGATTTCGCGTCACGAAGGGATTATAAACTCTTCTTTGTACATAACAGAAATTACAACCCTCGGGCAACCGAGCGCCGCGAGTTTCTCGTAATAACCGGGCTTATCTTTTTACGGCGGATATTCAGGCTATTGATTCGGCAAACCTCTGCCCACCCTCGTTCCTCTGCCTCTGCTCCGTTTTTTTTTTTTTCGTACGTCCCGGAACGGTTCGTGATCGATATGGAAATTCGCCCCGCGATTCGAACCGTCTAAAACAGAGCTCCGAATTTTCTGCTTACTCCTAATTGGAAGCTGTGCACATTGGAGAATAATCAGTGACTCGTTCTGAGGAAGACCAGGCAAGACGCGCGGTCGGACACTTTCTCCCTAACAGCTTGCACAATTCCGGTATAACGGCACGACCGCAATGATGGTTGCCAAGGTACCGAAGAAGTTTGACGGCGAACAGACGAATTGCAGGATCGCGGAAGAACACTTGGCCATTGTTTTTGAATCGTATTGTTTCCACGGAGATAGAGTAACGACGGCATCGCGTGCTTTCACGAGGATGCAGCGGATGCTAATATTCCTGGATGCGCAGTGGTATTCGGCCAAGGATAATGGACTTGAAGAAATTTCGCGATGTACGCGCGACAACGTTGGCGCGCGCGCGGACTTTTCATTAATAATCGATCACTTACCTTGAAAGTAGCTCTTCGTCCGAAGGTAGCTGACGCTGAGCCTCAGGATACTTAGCCGATCCAGCTTGCTCAGAATGTTCTGCTCGAAGGGTAGCAACGACGCCAGCGTGTCCAATTCTGCGTTCAAACGCTCTCGATGTCGCTTGCTGGGATTCGATTTGGTCACCCCGTCCTTTTGCGGTGGTTTCAAGCTACGGCGAAAGAAATAGGCGACGGGTTAATCGATTTGTCCGAGCGAAAAGCAGAGGAAAGAATGCATCGCGCTGGCTCGATCGGCCAAAGCAACGCGGATAATCGCCTTAGCCTGGCGGTGTTGGAGCTCGGCTGGTTACAGAAATTTCTGGCCCACCTTCTCGAGGCTGAAACAACAGGCGGCCTACGAGGGAAGGATCTCGATAATTGGTGGCGACCGTTCGAGGGTTGATTGACACACGGAGAAAGCCTTGCGGACAGCCGGCTTTCTTTTCGGGGATAAGTATACGTATCGTAAAGAGTATCTCTCCCATCTGCGCTCTCTACGATTCGTTGGGCGACTCTGCGCGATTTAATACGCCCTGCCATTCAGCGTTACGCATTCGCTCGTTTCTCTGACAAAAACCAAGGAAATCTCGAGCAGGATGTGTCCTCGAGAGGAAAGAATAAGGGACAAGCGGACGGAGGAGGAGCGAAAAACGGCGATGGCCTTAATTAAAATGCTTAGGGGTTTAGAAAGCGTGATGAATGAGATTGGTGGGCATATAGGAGCCAGCCGGTGTTACGGCCGCGCGCGGCAGCGCTAAGAGAACTCTATTAATTATTAGATGACACCGAATCCATTATCCGGGACGAGGAACGGACGGAGGTCCTCGAGGAATAGTCTCATTCAGGTACCATTAAGACCGCGGCCGGCCTTTTGTTCTTTCGCGCGTTCCCCAGCACCGCAAAACACGGTTAATTATCATTGGGACGAGGACGGGAGGATAGGAGTGCCACGTGGGCCGTGCTGCTTTGCCCTTCTGCCTCCGGTTCTTCTTCCAACCCTTTTCTCTTTTTCTCTATTTTCTTCCCGAGCTGGTCGGCTGTCAACCTCGTCTAGGATTCTTCTTAGTCGAACCGAAGGCTGTCGCGGACGGACAATCTGACTCGGTCGGAAAGAGGAAACGAAAGTCCGAGCAAGCTGGAAGATATACCGGCGCGACGTGTGTTCAAGGAACTCGTCAAGGATACTCGCGAACGAGTCCGTGCAATTTGGTGACGCTAATTACAATCGTTAAGTCTAACGACGACCACTGAGGTAATCCGGGAACGTTGATGCCTCGATGCAGCGACGAGATTTCGATACAAGCGAAACGTCGGTAAAATTCTAAAACGGTGAAGCGCGTGTTCGCGCCTAAACGCATGGAACTCAGGTGACCATGCTGCTATCGTTCACGATGTCCGTGCCACGATGACGGACAAATGAAAAAGGTAGGGGGGGAAAAAAAAAATTATAGATTTCACGGAACAATGTCCCAGAGGGAACCGATGAATGGGACACGCGTTTACGTAACCGACTTTTGTTCCGCCGCAGCGTGGGAAGAAAGCGACGCGAACCGTGCACTTTGCGCGCCGCGAAACCGCGTTTCAGTGCATTCGAAAACTGCAGGTTTCGCCGCCGGGGAATGAAGCCGATGCGCGACAATGCGGTAATTAGAACATGATAATTGTCCCTCGCGGTTAATACCCTGACCATTTCCCGGGTTCCACACAATACGCTCTGCCCTCGAGCCGCAACTGCTATCTTATCGATCATTTCATTCTCATGTCTCGCGGCACTTCGCGAAACGCGTGGAAATGATCGAAGGTGAATTTGGATCTCATTGCGTTGTACGCCGATTGATCAGTGTCGGATGGTCTGCTCGTTTCTGAACTACTGTGATAATTGGTACGAATTAAGATCGAGTTATGGCCGATGCACCGATGGTTGTTATTCAATTCGGACCACGCGGCTCGCGCAATGATTAGTTACAATCTAATGATTATTCTAATTACGTTTAGCAGAACGTCCGGCTATCACGGAACGGCGATTGTAATTTTCATAGCGATTAGTAACTGTGCTATGGCTACTCTATAAGTGGCTCCTTCGTTTCTGCGACGCATTGATGCATTCAGCGGATATTTTCAACGGATTTCTACGACCCAGAATGGTCGGAGGAGCACCGATGCCCGTGCGGCTAGATGATAAACGCTTCAACCCCTTCGAACAGCCCCGATAACATTGGCCGGTTGCGTGGATGCGTGTCGGTTCTACAGACCGTAACACGGTTACGCACTCGAAATGTGCGAGCATACTTCAGCCGCTGTTTAATGGCCGGCGGTGTTATCTCGATCTCGTTACCCTCCGCGCAAGTTTTCCACCCCTTGCCCCGTGGCCTCGCCTTCGATCGCGTTTTCCCGGAGCAGGGACCACCACCGGGGTGACGGACAATTTTTCGAAAGCCGTCGAAAGTTTCGTGGACGCAGAATTCCGAGCTTCGCCTCAACCCCCGGGCTACCAGGAAGCACATTTTCTGGGGAACAATACAGTGGGCGCGCGGGAAAGGACAAATACAAGACGCGGGTCTGATTAGAATTAAATAACACGAATCAAGTCGTCACGCTATCCTCGAATCCATCAGTCGTACGAATCCCGCGCTAGATTGCTTCACCCTCGACCGGTGCTTACTTTTCGGCAAATACTCGATGACCCCCCTCCGCCCCCGGATCAATGTAAATTTGCTGGAGGCCCCCTGGAAAAAGTATCGAAGCGATCTTCAGCTTATGACTTATCAATCATCTTGACAAAACACGAATCAAGCGGACAATTCTATTTTCTATAATAAATTATTAACGCGCCACGAAGAAGACATTCTCTCTTTCTAGAGTTCGCCATTTTGCTTCTCGACATTTACGAAATTTCGCCTCCCCCTGCGCCCATGATTTTTCCATCCCTCGTAGAAACGTCCGCGTATCCGTTTCGTCCTTTCCCTTCCTTTTTAATGGCCCGTCGCATCATGCCTTGCACGAGTTCGTCCACGGAGAGCAGAGGCCACGTTAGGGGAAAGGGGTTGATCGTTGGGACGGCATGGAAGACGCGCAGGCGCCACGAAGGGTGGGTCCACTATGGATTTTCGAGGGTTAGAGACGCTCTACCAGTGGAGTTCCGGGGTGGCAGACAGCATGGGGTAGCAATGGAAGCTCCCACCTCGCGGGGGATGCTAGCCCTCTTCCTCGGATGGTGGTATACACGCCTAGGGAGCGAAGGGGGTGGTGGCGGTGTCTAGGAATGCCTGGCATCGACCTTGAACCGACGTACGAAACAATCTGGGGTCGATTTCCTTTACGAGCCGGGGGAGCCTCCGTTTCCATGGGGTCGAGCCAAGAGGATTTGTTGATTCTCCGAATAGGGTCCGAGCAGTAGTTTTCATTTATAACGGGGCAACGATAATATCCAGCAATGATATCATAGATTAATAATTCATTGACTGTCGTCGTCGAGCCGCGTTTCATTGTCGATTATTAATTACGTTCCGCATGGTTGCTCTCCCGTTTCCCGACGTCCAGCCAACACAGAAGACCGATTTTATCGAATTAGATCCGACGGAACGATAAGCGGGTATCGGTCACGTGGCCCCGAAGAATTACGAGCCGGCGAGTTGCGGATAACGATTCGGCCGGCTGCTGTCCACGATAATTACAATTTTAATGGAAAAGTGAACATTTCGTTCCACGTCCGCCGGAAACGTGCGCCGCCCGTGCGTCTCCCGATAATCATGGGAGCTGGTATCGTGGTTTTTAGAGGCGTATACCAGAAATACCAAGCTCGCCACGCGGCTACTCTCGTTTCGGCGAAATTTCGTCGAAGCGTGGAAATTATCCGTCGCTAGCCACGGCCGCGCGACGAATTCGCTGGGAGTCGAATCGAGCGGAAGCGCGTTCGCCTGTCAACGCGGTTGTTTCGTATGCGACGAGCAGAAAGAACACGGACCGCCGATGCCTTTCGACATCCTGCGGCGTTCGATGGTCGACCATACGCTGGCCGGCATCGGAATTAGTGGTCCTCGCGAAAGAAAGCTTCCCGACAACGAAACATGCAAACGCAGCTGTTAAGCTACTTTCGCGGCCGTCAGCGGCCCGCCCCGCGGTTTTCTCGTTCGCCAACACGATTCTCTCCCAGCGGTCCGCAGGATCCGCGGCGCTCGCGCTAACGGGAGCAGAAAGGATCGTTCTACGGGCGCGGGTTCTTCGCGTTAACAAACGACTCGGTAAGCGTCGGTTACCATTATACACGGCCGCGAGCCGGCGTTCAACCAGAGCATCGCGAACGCCGTTTCCCTCGTCGCCGTCGTGAGTTAATTATCGCGATCGTTCCCGGATTAATTATCGGCACAGCCGCGCGAGAACGATCTCTCCGCTTTTTCCTTTTCTGACGCGCACGCGACTTGCCGGCTAAACGAGGCGCCGCCGCGACTTGATTTACTTCGGCCAAAGGAAATACCCTCCGCTGGAATCCTCCAGCCGTTCAGTGGAAACGAGAACAGAATCGATTCGGGGGACAGTTTCTTGGAATTGGAATGGAAGCACTGTTCGGAAGAATGTAGCGTTCTAGTAAGATCGGTCATTAATGGACTTCGGATTTTTATGCAAACTCGTATTCTTGGTAATATAGTAGAAACGGCAGCACGTTGGTAGGAAATCTCATTTCACCTACCAGGAATTGTAAACAGCACTATTACTTGTGTGTTTTGTATATCAATTCGTATTAACTGCATTTCGTGCGACTTTGCATCTCTAAAATGATCTATGAACGCATAAAGGTGCGTAGTCTGGTTATTAATCTTCGTACACTTTTGAACCGCAGTCGCTGTATATCTTCATGAGAATCGCTATGAACAGTCTAATCGTGGAAGATTCGCCAGACAAGAATTACGCATCGTTACCATGCGATCCAAGGCGCATCAGTGGCGGCGATCGAAGAACGCTACGGCCCACAAGAGGGGAAAGAAAATGTAATATCGGACACAGTTCGGTGGTTTTTACTGACCAGTTGAACAAGGCGGAGCGATTCGGTGTGCCCGACTATGTAGAGCGCGTAACTGGCGTGACAAACGGAATTATTATGCGAGGACGAACACCTCGCCGAGATGCATTACGACTGCCGGAACAAATTGAGTGTACGAGCTGAGACAGTTTTTCGAGCACCGCGGGATTATTCCGTCTCGGATCGCGGGAACGGGGGGGCCCGTGAAATTGCGCTTCGCGGAATCGCGAACAGCTGCGCTCCGAGGTAGTTCCTGTGTAATTCGTGTACGGATATGGCAGCGGCGTTTACCTGCGCGCGATTCGACCCGCAACTGCGTTTGCCTATCCCCGTGTGCAAGGGATCAAACAGTAGACAGGCATCGGGATCTCGGAATATTCGCAAAGGAAATCGCCAACGATACGTCGGTGTACCACGGTGATCGGCCAGCGATCCCGCTTGGCGATCTCTCGCGCATCGAAATCTCCGAACGTCCCACGCCGCCGCGAGATCCTCGAGCGATCAGTCGGACATCGACATTCGCCTCCTCCGTTCGCGTGATCCTGCACGGGCCGGCGAATTTCGAATTCAGCGGAGAATTTATGGCGGCGTGGCGCGGCAGCCCAGCGGCTCTCTGGTAGTTGTCCCGTAGAAAGGGGGAGGGGATGCCCCCTTTCCTTCACCCGTTCGGACTTTTGCACCCGTTGCGATTTCGGCAGGCGGGAGATTTGTGGTGCCGGGGATCCGACGATTTAGATGTTCATTTAATTTAGTCGTCGTCCGTCGTGCTCCGGGGCCGACGGACCCGTGCTTCATTAATAGTCGAACCGGGCAAATAAAGGATCCCTGATTTATGCACTGCGCGCCGCGCGTATGCTACGAGAACGCGTCTTCCACTACCGCCTCGGCGTCGGGTTAATTAAATTGTTTACAAGCCCGGTGCCCTCGAATCCGCTCGGTGGAAATGGAGAACAGAGGAGTTCGAATTGCGGTCAACGCGTAAAGAGGTGGAGCCCCATGGAACCCGACTGCTCGTTTATTAACACCCCGTGGACGAGCAGAGGGTTGGCACCGTACATTTCTGCGTGGCGGTCCACGGCAGGAGATGCACGATAAGGGATTGGAAGAGGGAGCATCGTCGCCGGTGGAACCGTAAAGAAAGCCCGAAGGCGTGGGACGTCGAATGGAAAGCCTCACGGATCTTCGTTAATTGTGCGGATTGAGCGGCGATCCTCTCGCCACGATATCCCCGATTCTTTTGGAACGACCGGACATATGACTCGATCCCCGTAACATAAATCCACGGTGGACGATTCGCGGAATTTTCCCAGGGGTAGGCAGCTAGAAGACAAAACGATTTTAAAAAGAGAGAGAACCTGTAGGAATTAAGAATTCGTTGTTTGTCGGTCACGGGTATATTAGGTTCGAGCGGCGGACGATCTCAGTGCGGAGGACTTCCGGCGCCTTTAATTGCGGCAAAGGCTTATTAGAGGCGACTGCGTACGCGCGCATGCAAATGCAGCGGCTTATACTCCTTAATATGTATATTTTGTATACATTTAACGTGCGCATCGGCGTGCATATACGATTGTGTACGGAGCTAATTAAACGCCGGGGGTGCGTCGGTTGCTCAACGTTATAGGCGTTCACCCTATGCCGGTGTCCGTGTCGCCCCGGAGAAACGAAAAAAGCTTGTCGTGGCACGGCGGCGTCGGTGTTCCCGTGATAGAGTAAGAAATCGCGAGGGGGGCACGATTTAGGAAGGCGAGTCGTTAATCAAGCGGCCGAGTTAGAAGTCAACAGGTGCGAAAGAGCGAAACAGCCGGCCGGTGGCTGTCTCGCAATGGGATACGCGTACCCCGCGTGTGTCACGGACCTGTGTCTCTCTAATCCCCCCCCCCCTCTCTAAGCGAGAATAACGACGTCCGAGCGTTCCAACGATTTGCCCGAAGATGTTCCCTAATGATGCATAATTCGAATCATTAGCTTCATGGAACGACAAGGCGTGTACGTTTTGATCGATAAACATCGACAGCTGAGATAGATTCGGTTAGCGGCGCGATTAGAGCGCGATCGGTTGGATTAAGTTGCACGCGTCGAAGCGTCGTTAAGCCGACGCATAAATCGCGACCGATGTAATCGATAATACAATTTATTGTCTCGTTTGATGACCGCGCGATTCCTCGTGGAAACCGGTCTGATTCCACGCGCGTAGCGATCCTCTGCTTTTCGTCTTGCTTTAGACGGATAGCAATTTTCGCCGGGTAATTATCGCTTCAGCGCTGGACCCCCCGCGGATGATTGCGCCGACTCTGTGAATTGCCTGTTAAGGAAAAAATTACCGTGGCATTCTCGAGTGGCGTTCGAGCTTTCCACTGTTTGTTCTAGTTGTGCCCTAACGGCGTTCTTAATCGCTTCACCCGGTTTCGGCTGTGGATGTCTGGACCGGGGGGGCGAAAAAGGGCCGCGAACGAGAGTCGACGGACCGTGCTACCGAATTCCCGTGACACGGTACAAGGAGCTCTGGCTCGTGACGAGCAAAAGAACCGGGAGGAGTATCGGAGGAAGAAGGAAGGTGAAAACGGGCTGGCAAACGTATTTGTCGGCTGTTGGCCCGGTTCTCGTCGCTCTCCGGCCAGCAGGGAAGATTAGTGGTCCTAATTCCCGTGCTCATTCGTTGCGCAGGAAATCCCCGCGTCTCCGACCTCTCTGCCTCTAGTCGACCGGGGGAACAGCCGACGGCGGTGAGGAAGAGCTGAGAGACGAGCGAGCACGGGGCGCGAGAGTTATCCGTTCCGTTTCCCCAGAGCCTGGTGTAGGTAGAAGTGTAGGTTACGAGTGTCCGAAAGCGGAGCCCCGCGCTGGCTACCGTAAATGTAAATATCCTACGCTCTCCGCATTAACATACGTCCCCGCAGCCTCATTAAGGATGAAATTAATTGTCCAACGGTATCGTTTCTCGTGTTCCGAAGCTGCTGCAAGAGACACGGAAAAACTGAAGCTGCAACGAGCTTCGCTTTGCGGAGGGGTAGCTGGATAAAAGAGGCTCATGCTTTTGGGCATAAGAGGGGGTATTAATCGGTATTACAGCGGCAGATACAAATCATTCAGAGTGCGCGAGAGGGCAGAGAATCCGGGAACCCGGTAAAACGGCAGCGATCTCACGTGCCGGTCGCGCTTAAAGGTGGCGCCAATCGATGAAATATCGCGCGTCGAACGCGCGCGTAAAGCAATCAGCGGGAACGAAGAAATCACCGCGAGACTTAGAGCAGCAATTATCCTAATGGATGCAAAGTCACACCCTGCTGTCTGCACCGGGCATGGTAATGAGTTGATATCACCGCATACCAAGACCTTGTATCCTTCCAGGTCCTGTTCGAAGCACCTCGTGTCCCTTTCCTCTCACCCGCCTATCTCCGGCCGCATCTTCCTCGTCCTACTCTCCCCCCCTCGACGCTACCGACGCGCAGAATTCACTCAGCCTCGAAAATCACGTTCACACTCGAGTACCGTGACCGTGTTCACCAGATATTCTCGCGCACACCAATGGGCACTGCGCGGATAAAGCGTCCGGGGACCGGATCGATCGCCCATCGCCGCGCTTCCTTTTCGATGGCGAGCCGTTGCCTTGAACCCGTTTTGCCCGATCGCTTTTTAGAGAAAGCAGAAGATTCTGCTAGGTACGAACGTCAAGGGGACGCTTTGAATTTCGCGAACGAGATCCGCAGGGAATTGTAAAGCTTGATTACGAGCGGCGAGAATAGCCGAGTTAAGAAACAAGCCCCGTTGTGCTCGACGAAGTGCATGAAATGGCTTCGCACTTGTCACTGGCCACGGTTATCTTCTCCGTTCTAAGAAGGTGCTCGCAGGGTGACGGAGATACCGAGAGGCATGACCTCTGCCCGCTGCTGCTACACCTCCGCCGCGGACTATCCACGCGATTGCTCGCTCACGATTCGTTGAAGTCTCAACCGAGCCGCTATTTATTCTACCCATTTTTGCTATTGCGCGTACGGTCGATATTCTCTATCGAGTCGCTTGATTCACTATGAAGAAGCATCGTCGAACACGCGGTACGTATTGTGCAACGGGATATACGCGAACTCGAAGGTGCGGAGGAACGAAAGAACCGGCCGGTGCGAATCGTGGCGGTGTCTCGAATGAACTACGGACAAGCAAGCGTTAACAAGGAGGTTTTATACTCTGGCGCAGGTGCATTGATTGAAATGCAAACCAGTTAAGGGTGCAACCTAATCTCTTGCCGATGAAAACTGTCACAACCAGCGGGACCTTCTACCGTCACTCTAATCCCTCCCGCAGGATTCGGTGTCGTTTACCGTTCACTAAAGAGGACAACACCGCGCTCGGGCACTCTCGGTTCTCACCCGACGCGCATCGTTCTTTAAAGGGAAACATAACGAAAAGTCCAGCATTCCATTTTACCGAATGAAACTATTCGCGATACAGCGGGATCAATATTAAACACGGTAGTGTTTCCCTTTTGTTTCGCGCTTAAAATCATACAATCGGCATAACATCGGAATCTCCATAAAGGAAATATACGAAGCCCTCCAAACATCTCGCGGAATGCGCCCTGCGTGATGCCAAAGTCTCTGTCCGGAACATTTGCACGATTTCAAAGCCAAGCGATCGCGGCTTGGATAAGAGAAGAATCGGACCGAAGCTGCACGGCAGCCGATTAATGCCTTCTTTAAAATCCGTCAGACGCACCTGTAAACCAGTATCGGCGGCGCTTGAAAAGGTCGCGGGGGGAGGTTGCGGAAGCCGACATTTCTCGGTCTTCCGCGGGTGATCTCGCGCGTCAGCCCCGCGACGTTCCGTTCCTCCGGGACACCGCGGGGAAAATTCAGGGATGGATCGGTCGTATAAGGCTACGAAGCGTAGGTCGCGTCGGTGTGCGGGCATGGTAAACTATTGGATTATTCGAGGCGTACGAGTAGAAGAGCTGCGGTTAGCAGGCATCAGACTGAGTTTGTTGGATTCGGGATCAAAGTAATCTCGTTTGCCACCACCCCCTGATCAGCCTATCCCCGATGACCAGGGCTAGGCAAACCACGCCCTATTATCATTGAATATCGTGGTCCTGTATTTTCCCTTCCGAAAATCGCTCGAAACTGTTCGAAATCGGTGTCACTTCTCTCGGCGATACGTTTCGCGTACGAAGGGCCAGCGGTGTGCAACGATGGACTCGAGGCTGTAGCTGCAAAACGATCGTCCGAGTCGCGAAACGATTATTTTCTGAAACGTTCACGCTTTACCCCTCGGTCATAAATTGGTCCGCCCTTTATAGTAGAAAAAACCCGTGAATTTTAATGGAAAAGAGTCGACTGAACACGTACGAGCCCACGTTTCCCTTTCGGTAAATATTTAAGCGGATGTTCGCGGAATGTTGGACACCCCTGATGTTAGCTGAGACGGGTGATCTGGTTAGTTGGCTCTGGGGTGGATTTTGCCCTCGTACAGGCCACAATCCGCTCGTTTTTCGAGGCTGGATTAGTCTCATAAGACGATACCGTCGCCGGACAGATTAGATACCGAGATTACCCATCGAAACAGCATCGGATGACGGATTGAAGCCGATCACGAGGTCGATACCGATCATACTTGGCGTGGAACACCGCTGCAAGTCAGTGGAATCATCGATGACAGGACCGTCCGCCGCGGGAACATCGTCAATCCTGAACCGGCTACGACTGAGATTGCGAGCGCATGTTGCATCTTTTTTTTTTTTTTTTACTTTCGAAAGGTGTGAAGAGTGGCTAGAACGAGTCGAAGAGCCACCAAGTTTTCAGCGAAAAACGAGAGGACGGGCAGCAACGTATTACAAGAAACCCGTGAACTTTGCTGGGGTCTGTCTGTTTACTTGCAGCATTGTCACGTACGCCCGACCTGCATCGTGAAACTGATCCACCTTCGGGATCTCCGGCGCTGCTTCGAGCTGAAACCACCTGACGCTCGAGGCCACTTTTGCGAAAACGTAGAAAAATATATCACCAAGAACGAGGAAAGCATCCCTGCGACGAACGCGAAGGAAAGGCACCCCCCCAGCAACGTCGCGTCCGCATTGTACGGCAGGCAGAAGCTGGCAACGATGATCGTGTTTCCCGCGGCGGGTTCGTGACGTTACAGACGGCGGCTTCGCGTGGTCCATTCCGGAGGAACGAGCACGCACGATGACGTGATCGTGTGACCGTTAAAAACCTGACCTAACCGACACCCCTACCGGCATGATCCGTATGCCCGTCGCTATCGAACAAGCCCCTCGACGCCCAATCGCCTAAAAGCGATTCTAGAGCGGGGGAAGACGATTTCGAAAAGGACAAAGGGGGGAGGCGTGGATCGGCGGAACTGTTACATGTAACACCGTTACGCGCGGATCGGCCAGAACTGTCTCGGACGCGGCGCGGTGATGTGACAGCGACCAAGCGATCACGGGCAGCACGCAACTAGAAAATGAACTAATATCGAAGTGTCGACCCAGTATCGAAGCAAGAGGGACTCGTGAAGGCACGCAACGTAGCGGGATCTCGTCACGAGGCCTGTGTGTCCCTTTTTCTCTAGCCGTCGTTGCATGTGCGCGCACCTCGCAGGACTTGCCGTGGATATATCCGCGCTCGGTCGATCGATACGTCAGGAACGCGGCGATTACTCCTCCGCGAGATTGCTTCGCGCGTGTCGTGTTGCTGGTCCGTGCATACAGGCCAGGCGAAATCGCGCGAAACTTGGCCGAAGTACGAGCAACTTCGCCCAATCGGCCTTCGTTGCTGGGAAATGCGGCGCGCTGGTCCGCCTTGTCGTTGACTCTTCCACTGAATCAGACCAGGCTTCTTTCTCTCACCGCTGTCGACTGTTTTAGTTTCGCAGCAGATATTCTTCCAGCAGATAATCTCTCGCGAGGAATGTGTTAAAGGGCAAAAGTGGCACCGAGGAAACGTAGCACGAACGAAAGGACACAGATCAAGGGGCAGATGGTGTTACCCAGGGCGCGGGGCCAAGAATCGATTTCGATCTTTCGCTCTCGATCCCATAAATATCTGGCGGAGGTAGCCAGCCGGGTAATTACGTATCGAGGCGTACCGGGGGCGGAGAAGCGTGGCGTTCGCTATAAGCTCCGATATTTTGCTTATACGTAGTCGCGGCACGCTTGACCCTCTCTCGCCGCTCGGATGATATAATAATAATTATTGCGAGAGCCCGTGGCCACCGCTCTGTACGTAGGAGAAAGAAACAGTTCGCATCGGCTCACCCTTAGGTAGAATGACGTCGTTCCTCGGCTGGGATGGGTCGGACCGGGGGCCCCGTTTAATTTCCTCGCTCCGTTTCGTGCCCCTCCGGAACGCGCATTTTCGTTCGACCGCTGTTTAATTAATATCGGGACGCTATTGCGGACCTTGCCGCAAATACGATTCTCGTCTACTGGACATCGCGAATTCTTTATTTCCTCCTTTCTTCCTCCTCCGTCATTCGCAGGCTCTCTCTCTCTCTCTCTCTCTCTCTCGGCTGCCGTTTGAAAATGAGATTTCGGTGAGGGGCAGATAACAGACGGAACTGCACGGCGAATTAGTAGGACGGAGTATCTACCGAGGGGCATTACCTATCGTGGATCGAGTACAAACAAAGAGGAGAGGCGAGCGGCGTATAGCGAGACGATCGTCGCTCGACTTGAAATACGTAGCCATTAACGGCCATAACCATTACCGATTCGACTGAATTGCGAGGTTAGCATGGGTCTAATCTGCTACGTGCTTTACTTACCTGTCAAGAAATTAGCATATTATCTGAATACCGGCTCCCTTGCCTCCGATTCCCTGGGAGCTCGGCACCATTCCTCTTCCCTTCGCTTGTGCAGCTCCCACCCCGCAATTTTTGCCGCAGTAAAAAGAATTCGGAGTGGGTAGTACGAAATTCTTGGCGATACAGTTCCAAGGAAACTCAGATCCCGAAGTTGGCACGCCGAAAACTCTCCTCGGGAACGGATATCGTTCGTAGCCGTAGGGAGAGAGAAATTCCTCGATCGACGGGGTCGACGTCGGCTGCGGACTTTAAACGTCGACGTAAATCCTGCCGGATCAATAATCCTGATTCGTCTCGGATCATTTTCCGTTTCTAATTATACGCGGGTTGGCCCCTGGGTTAAACCCATCAAGCTCGCGATGGCCCAAGAAGCTACCGTGTCTTTTTATTTCGTTCGATTCCACCAAAAAATCCCATTATGCTGATTTACGTTAAACATTCTCGTGCCTGCCATTAGCATCAGTACACAGGAGGCTGCAACGAGTTTTCGGAAAATCAGGGACACCGTCTTTTCGTTTCCCGTTGGGACGAAAGTATTGGAAGGGAAAGGATGACAGGATAAGGAGGAAGGAGAAGGGACGTCGAGGGAGCTCCAGCTGGTCCGAGCAATCAGCACCACGCGTAATGCGTATCATTGGCAGGTCCTCGTAAACGCGAGAGCAAAAGAAAAAACAATTATTAAGGGAAGATTGAAGAGAACGGCCAGTCGAGAGGGTGTAAAGGTCAGGTCCTTTGAACGATCGAGCATCCTTAGCGCGAATCCCACGGCAGTGCCTGCTGCTGCTTTCCTCTTGTTCCTTATACAAAGTCTTATACATATGTAATCGATGGAGAGGGAGAGAGAGAGAGAAAATACCGGCGTCAATTGGAACGAGATAAACGGAGGTCCCTCGTAAACATGGAAAAAGACGGGGCCGGGTTGCATATTTATAAAATGCAAATTCTAATTGCGCCAACAGCGACGCGAAATTAATGATTGCATTTAAAACGCTTTATCAGCGGTTGGCACATTTTAACTCACGTAATAAGTAGTCCGCCGTTCCCGTCGCGTGTGCCGTTCGATCCGGCAAAAAGCGCGGTGACACAAATTCTTTTTATTTAAATAAAAATCTACCTTATCGAATTTCAAAGCTACCCTGCATCGTTTAAGAGATTAAATGCCGACGTTCGACGTACATAGGAACCGCAGCGACAGCCTAAAAATTGATCTCAGTCCTTTCGTTACTTTTCACAATGTTTGTCAGGCCTTTCGCGAGCTTTTGCTGGACAGATGACGCTAACGAAGGCACCGTTAGGAGCAAAGCTAACAGCCGAGCGAGCATATGGTGCGGCTAGCGTGATCTTTTGAAAAAGAAAAAAAATGAACAAGTTTTCGTGACGTCTACTCACGGAAAGTTGCCGTTTCTCCGCCTATTGGGGCGGTGCTCGCGTTTTCGCAAACACGTTTGCACAAGTGTGCAAACAATCGGTCGTGTTCGCCGTTGCACGTTCGCCGCTGTGCCTTTTAGCTAGCGTGGCGAAACTTGTCGTCCGTCGCTGTTCTATCGTCCCGCGAACTGCGCCCCTCGATACACGACGAAAGCCGTCGAACAGATCCGCATGCTTTTTCGGAAATCCCGATGTTACCGATCGGAGAGGTGAATTTCGACGGGAACGAGGGAAAGAAAATATCGTTCGCTATTAATGCGTCAATTTACCTGGCCGAGACGTTTTAACGCGAAATTGGAAACACGCAGGTGCCTCGTTACTTCCCGTTTCCCCCCGTGGAACGGCGCGGCCTAATTACTCCGGGGACCCCTTCGTTAAACAGCGATAAACATCTCGACGATTAATAAGGAATACTGTTTTCTTGCTGCCGGTGCCGCGAACCCCGTTGCATCTGTGGCTCGCCGATTCCGGCCGAAAACGACAAAAATGTGGCCAAAGGTGCGACATAAAACGGAGACGAAAAGGACCCGGCCTGGCACCGGTAGCCGACGTTAATTACGGGCCCTCGGCTCGCGTCAATTAATTTTCCATTCGTTAACCGTCGTTCGCGGACGAGTTCGTTAAGCTGAGATGTAGCTACTTAATTCCTCTGGGCAACGATGACAGCGAAGTGTACTTCCACGAAGCATCTCAGCTTGTTCAAACGTTTGCGACGGTCGCAAGGAGCGATGGACATTTCGTTGTTTGTACTAAACTTTGTTCTTAGATTTCAATTTTCCTTTTCCACGTTGAGGGGGAAAAGCTTGACAAATGTCGAGGCCGGTTACGTATATGCGCGGTGTAGCTCCTGGGGCGACGAGACGAAGTAATTTACGACACGACCCTTGACAAGTGATTTGCAGACGTCTGGTAACGAGACCCGCGAATGACTCCATCGTAATCGTGTTCCGCGGTGTGCTTTGCTCGAGGCATACTTTATTTTTCACGCGGCCCCGCGAGAAAGAGCTGAATCTCTGTTTCATTTCGCAGCGTTCCAAATGACACAGTTTCTCTAATCTTTTACACTTCTCAATTTGTAATTACCCGAACAATCAGCGGAATTTCAACGCGGCGCTGATAGCCGACAGACAAATCCGCAAGCGTCACGAAACACTGTTCCTCACGATTGTCTCGCGGTCCCTGTCACGAAAAATCGTGGCCTAGCTTGGAACATCCACACGCCAGGGCCAAAAGAGAGTCCTTTCACGTGTAGCTAATGGCGAGTAGTTAGGGAAAAGCGTGCTGAATTTTCCCGCGGACGCGGGTCCAATTTCAGTGGCAGAGAGCGGGCGCGCGCGTGTCGACACGACCGGAAGTAAATTCGCCGCCGCCTCCATTTCCATACCGCCGCAGAAATGTTTCTCTTTCGCCGGGAATAAAAAGAAAAGAAACAACTGGACGGGTTTACGGTCGTCGGAAAATTATGAAATCTCTTTACAGCCATTCTCTGCCGAGAGTACAGACGAATTCTTCGCAATTATGGAGATGGATGGGAGAGTTTCGCGTGCTGCTTGAAATAAACAGCTACTTCGATAATTGGAAGATACAGGGATATCTCGAGGGAAGATTCGTGCATGTTAATGTTACAATGCACGAAGAATATTTAATGCTATACGCATAGACTCGAGGTAAAAGTGTTTTACACCGCCGGTTAATTTCAATGAGACTTATCTCGGAACAATGAAATACAATGAACCTATCTTTCGGCGCAAAGACTTAATAGATTAAGTATCTCTGAATCGAAGGAAGCGTCTGCATCCTATCGGGCTGGAGTAAGAGATGCAGTGGCAATACCATAGAAATTAAAGCAGCACCTGAATTTTAATTAACGCGAACCGCGAAAATTCCATGTCTATGCATTTATACCCCTCGCGTTCCTTAAAGGAGTTTGGCCTCCGGGGGAAGACGTGCGGCAGGTGGCCGCGAGATAGTTTGCATATTCATCGGTTTCCCGCTTATCGGTCCCATATTATCACGGCGTGCTTAATTGACTTCAGATTCTCTCATTAGCGCTAATGGGTTAATTCCAAAAGTGTTTTGCCGTAAAGGCGCCAGCGATCCGCGGACGAGTGCGCGCTCGCGCCGCGACAAACGCGCGCGGACGTGGATCGGTTTGCTCGGGCGATTCATAAGCGGCGGATGACGATCGAACTTAATAATCTTGGCGCAACGTTTCAGGAACGGAATCAGCGGCGAGATAAAAGAAACGATGCGACAAACAATGAAACGCGGATCGCATGTTTCGTGACAATGTGTCATAAGAGGACCGCGGGCGTACGTAAACCGCGTACGGTTGATACAGCGACGTGCAATAATCGTGTGTAACGTAAAGAGCCTGAGAATCGTATAACAAACGTGCGCAATGCAGCATATCGATTTAATGAAAAGCCGGTGTCGCGTCGAACGCATAAAGCATAAATGTCGTTGCACCGACCGCCGAACCTGTCCAACCTCTTCATCCAAACGGTAACAATCAATTCTTTACACTTTGCTGACCATAGACATCAGCGTCCCATCAATTTTCCAGTGGCAGCGGCAATCAATAGCAAGTTGAAAGACTGAAAGTTTGCGATTACAGGCGGATTAGAGCGGACCACTAACAGACTTTCGCCGTCCCACACAAACACACACGCGCGCGCACACACGTCCTTAACTTCCTAATCGAGAATGTAATTTGAACTACTTACGTCCGGAGTGAACAATTTTCCGGTAAGTCGGCCGCATTGATCGCTCGTTGGAAAGAGAGCAGCGGGCATTTAATAGAATCGTCACCGAGTCCTTCTACTTCCAATGAAAAAAAAATCAAATCGTACGACCGGGGCAGATTGGTAGGGATCCATCGGAATAATCACGGTTAATTGTCGCAAAACGGACACGGGGAACGGAAAGAAAGCCGAAGGAGGAGGCGCACAATAGAGAGGAGATTACAGGTTTAGTTAGGGGGAGTACGATAGAAAGGAAAGAGTTGACGGTAACTTAACTCGACGCCCCGACATACGATCCTCCCTATAAAAATGCGCACGCCACTCACGTCTATGTAAACAAACGGACATCGAATGGTCGAGTGACTCTCTTTTTCCGGTTAGGTACACCTATTAGCTGGTATGTAGATCGTATAGCAGTCATTGCAGTTTCTGCGACAGGCCGACCCAGGTAAAGGTACTCCTCCGATTCGCGAAACGCGACTCTTTCTCGCGTTGGAACTCGAGTCGTTCGGTGAACCTAAACGGTCCCCCGTTCACCTCCACCTAAAGCCTGTTACACCGTGTACTTTATGTTACACCTGCTATGCGTTTCGCTCGGCCGTCTCGCCGCTTCTTCCTTCTCTTTCCTTTTTAATAGCTATCCGTTTGCTTGGATTCGCTCCGACGGGAAGTGCAAGCTGCCATCGTATCTTCGTGCCCCGTGTCACGAGCTTGATGAAAATCACAGGGTTCACCCCCCCTCCCTCCGAAGTATTCTAATTATCAACGTGAAATCGCTTACCAAAATATAGCCGCGAAACTGCACGAGGTTTCAAAGAAATTCGACCGATGGGGGGTCGGTACAGGAAAATTGGTCGAGCGTATACCGGCTTATGCGAAATCGATGATCAACGTGCGCGGCGAAACGCCAGGCATTGAAATCACCGGCGAGAGGCGAAGCGAGCGCTCGAGCGCGCATGGGACCTTCGCTAATAGGGCGAAGCGCATTTCTTCTCTCGAGAACGGGAAACCGGATGGGAAGTGTAGGACATTCGGCGAGAAAGAAGAAAGGCTGGCGGAAAAATGTCTAAAACAGAGACACCGGATCGGTCGCGTAACTGGCGCGAACACCGCCGTACAAACTATCATGTTGCAACCGCGTCTACCGATTATTCTTAAAGGCCGGTGATTTTTCAAGCGTTCATCGGCTACCAGGTAGCGAAAACACGTTTCAGTTCCCCTGTGCTTCACGCCTGATCCGAGACAGTTTTTCCTTCGGCTCGTCCTCTTATTTTAAACACGAAGGTTCGTTTTATTCTTTACGTGCCTCTCCTTTTTATGACGATAATCATCTCGGTGATCAATTTCACGGTACTCCATCGGAACAATTGCGCGTGAGATAAATCGATTTCCTAATGGCTCGCGAGTCAAATGCGTCTGCGTAATGCCTGCAAATTAATTGCGCCGACAACATTGATCGCGTGGGTGTTACTTCGTTCAGAAACCCGTTCATCGGTCCGGCTGATAAATTGATTTCGTTCTCTCCTCGGAGCGACGTCGATCTCAATAACGTTCCATGGAAGCCCATCGAATCGCCGAAAGAATGATATTTAAAATCAGTTGCGAAACTGAGCCGATAGACTCTCGGTGTAGCCGCATCGCGTCATGGCGTTGACCGATTTATCAATCATCACGTTAGCAACTGTTGCATAATTAACGCGGACACGGGCCAATTATACGGACAATGACTCGAGTCGCGTAATCAATTATTGGTCTCATTTCGGCCGATGCCTTAATTTACTCTCATTACCAGCGGATCCTATTTATCCAAGCTGCCCAAATTATTCTCATTACCGTTATTTCGCTTAAGTGTCAAGCGCCGATCCTCCGGTATCGGCGTATCACGGCGCGATCGTTACCAGCGGAGACGCGTTTCCTTTCTTTTTTTTCGTCCGTCTGTAATTTTATTAAATAAATCAAGCGACGGTGCGGCTGCCGGAAACGGGTTCGCTCTTGTCTCACCTGCCAGCCCGACAGCGCGGCTGAAATTATGCTAATTAATACGGATCGGGCAGCAGAAACGCGGCATCTCGCCCTCGAAAAATTTATACGAACGTTACGACATATAATATTGTCCCGCTAGGCCGCTCTTTACGATTACACGATATCGGGAACATCAAGTGGGCGTTTACACTTAGAGGAGTTCCGAAATTATGAGACCGTTGAACGGGGCAGCGCTTTCGCATCGGGACCGACGCTCGCAGGACATGCGAGAGGAAAGCGAGTCACGATCACTCGCGAGCAGGAGGAAAGCTTCGTCGGAAGGATCTTCTTTTTAGAATTCGTGGGCGACCTCGTCGATGCCTGTTTCCCCCCCCCCCCCCCCCCAAAAAAAATTCAATTCCATTTGTTTCGCGTGAAGCCCGGAGATCGTTTTCGCAAAGCGCAACATCTTATCCGGTCGGCCGATCGACATTCAATTCGTTCGGCTCGCGACACACCTTCGGTAATATCGTAATAATCGGTATCGCTGCGCGGCGGAGTTAAAATAAACACCGCTAACACGCCGATCGAATCGTTGCACACCGCGGAGGGAAAATCACTTCGCGGAGTCTTCACCTGTTAGGTACTTGCTACCGATTTCGCGCTACGTGCCCGGACGATCCGCTGCGCTGGCTAGCATCTTGATACCCCGACGCGCGGTGATCGCGAGCGTGTTATTACCCCGCCTAGTGGCTAGCTTCGAAGATTACACGTCTACGAGACGGCCGAGACTCGGCCGCCCGATCTCTCTCCCGTTCTCCCTCGAATTTGTAACAGCGATTGCGCCGCGAAATTTGCATATCACCAGGAGACAAGTCAACGCGGGAGAGCGCTTCATTCTTCAGCCTTACCTTTTCTTCGGGGATGAGAGGCAAGCGGATTCGATTCTTACTCGGTGTTTACTGCGTGGATCATTAATTAGGAAATCGCGACGGGGCAGACGTTCACAGGTACCCGCGAATCGGCCTTAAAGCAGGCGGTAGCAAAGTGACCGCGGCGTATCGCCGCTATTAGCATAGAAATGATACGTTGATCGACGCGTCCATATTTATACGAAATTCCGAACGCGGGCAGAATATTGGTACTTAGCACGATCTCTGGCCCCGCGCGACGGACCGGCAATTTCACGCCAATCTGTACCAGAAGTCGCTTTTCATTAATTAATTCCCCTCGCCTTGCACGGGACTCCACCTTCCCCGGGGCTGCCGAATGTTTATCGTAAAACGCTTCAATACACTGTCATTTTGACCTTAACATTTCATTCCTCGCCGATCGGCCTCGTCAACGTCACGCGATCCTCCCGCCGAACGATCGTACTTTTTCCATCGACTGGCTGCGGCTACAGTCGAGCGTGAATTGGTAATTATCGACGCGCTTCTTCCGGGCCCGTTTCGGCTGCTTCCAAAGGTTTGCAGAAGAACCCGTTGTTGCACAGCGGAAATGCTCGCGAAGCGTTCGCAATTTTGCATTCCCCACCCCCCCATTTCGCGAGCACCCGTGGCCGCGTCGAGCGAGTGAAAAGTTGAACGCAAACAGCGTGGCCAGCACGGGCGAAGATGAAGCCAGAAAGGCACCGACTACCCTGTGTTTTGCACGGCACAGTGGTCCGTCCCACAAGCATTAGCCCTATCTGCGCACCGCCCAATCTCGCGTTCCTCGGATGCAAATTCTACCGAAACGAGTGGATAGCGAAATGAAAGGGGATGCGGCGACGACGATGTGTCCCGATTCGGCCGAAGTCCGTTAGATCCAAAGGGTATAGAATAGATAGAAACGGATAGGATAAGAAGAAAATTGTAGCGCCGCTTTGCGCGGTCGCGTTCAATTGTTCGGAAACTACTGCGATAGTGGAGAGAAAAAATAAAGCTCGCGTGAACCGCAAGGATATCCTTCCACCGTGCCACTCCTTGGCGGCAGGAAAGAGGTCAGGATGTACCGACCAGCGAACACGGGGTACAATGTCCGAATCGCAACAACGATACTCGAACTAATGATACCGTGGACAAACTAATTACACGAAAGAGCGGAACACCGGCCCTTGCGTCGTTTCAATAATTATCCGGGGTACTTCGCAGAATTGAACTTCCTTGACCGTCATCGTTATTATCGTTGCGCCGACGAAAATCGGTAGGTGAGAGGACGGGAGGATATGCCGCGCGCGCGCGCGCGCCAACAAATCGTGGCTAATAAGAAGTTGATACATGGTGGCGAGCTGGAGGGGGCCAATACATAAAAATAAGATAAATTTTACACTTGGCTGGTGATGAATGGCGGGATGAATTATTGAATAGTTAAACACACAGCGCCGTACCGGGCCAGTTCGCCCCGACCCAGGCCCAACGCCGGATCGGTGCATCGTTCGGACCCAGGGCCGCTTCTTTCGCCGCGGAATCCACAATTCCGTCGCGTTCCCGTCCCGTCAACAGTCCCCCATTCTAGCATCACTCAGAATTTCCACAATTGAATCGTTCAATAACGATAACGCATCTCAAGATAACACCAGAGACAAAACGATGACCTGATTAACGTAATCAGTCGCAGCCCCTCCCCGAGTTCGAGCTGATCGGTGTTCAGGCTCGTCCCATTTAACGATGCTTAACGAGCAATTATGGCCGATCGTCTTCGCTTCGATTAATTCCGCGGCGGGCGTTTTTCTCGCGCGGCTGGCTATCCACGAGCTGGCCTCCAGAGGAAAGGGCGAGGCGGGTCCAGCGGTCGTCCGTTCCTGCAGCATAAATTCACCTGCACGTTTCACTTCGTTATGGCTCTATTCACAGTGCCGTAACCGCGAGAACGGGTATTCCTTGCTGTGCGGCCCATTCACCCAACGGCGGGGCCCGCTTTGGCCTCTCAACGGCGTCGATCGCGGGTGAAAGATGCATTACGCGTCCTGCCGATTGTTTAATCGCTTCGTGCCCTCCTCCGGTCCGCCGTCCTTCGTGGAACTTTGTTTCACCAGACGCGCGGGGAGGGTGGGGCAATATTCGCGATAGATACGAAGGCCCCGAAACGGATCGAACGGATGTACGTTCGGCCCGGGGAAAGATGCTGGCGGAGGAAAGGCAGCCGAAAATCGGGGTCGCGAAGAGGAGGCCGGACCGAGGCAGGCTCTCGGAAGCGACACGGCAATATGTAATGGGGTACCAATTATACGCGTGACACGGGGCATCGTTATAATTGGATACGAGGTGTTAAATCTGCTGGGTGTGGCTACTTTACGGGAGTTATGAGTGTTCCAGCAATAATGGTCTTGTCGCGACTCGGGCTATACATATCTCTCGCACGAGCGAAACGCATCACGGCGCCGGCTAACGCGAGGGGAGTCTATTAAATTACAGCGTGTACCCGCCGCGACGTAGAAAGTAGGTAAACGATATCCTCCTTCGGCCACGGAATTAAATCTTGCCCCGATCCTACGATATCTAGCCGTTCTTTCTGCCTGGCCGTGCAACGACTCTCGCCTCTTCCGTGAACAGTGCCGCGCGGAATTATTCCGCTCGCGCCGCGTTGCCGGAAAGGTTGATTCGAATTTTCCTTGAAATTAGTACCGACGGTCGTGAAACAGCAGAAGCGCGGGGGTAGTCAGAAAATCGGTTAGCTGCAGGCAGCGGGGAGGGTTTCAAGACGTTCGACCGGTTGAATGGGAGAATGGTCTCAGAAGCAGGTTCATTACAAGGCTATAAACGCACGTTAGAAGACCATAAGGATGCGCGGCAATTACTTAAGAACAAATCAGCCGAAAGCCGGCGCGCCGCGATGGCTGTTGTCCATCAAGAAATCATCGACCCCATCGTGAACGGTTGTTTAGTTGCTCTCGCGGCAATTTCCGAATGCCGGTTAGCAGACTCTCCGTTGGCCCGAGTAATTAAACGATCGCAGACGGCCAGAGTCCGACCGGAAATATCCGTCCGCATTAAAGTCCCATGATCGAGGGCTCGTTGTGAAACTTTTAAGCGTCGGCGAATTTAACAACGCACCGTGTAAACGCGTTTTCGAATAAAAGGAACGAGGAGGATCCCCCTGCGAGAATTTAGTCGGCGGCGAAAGGGGTGAAGGAACGTTTCAGATCGAATCCCTTTTCTCGTTGAACGAGAGCGAAGCTGACAGTCGAACGAGCGAACACCGGAGAGAGACTCTGACTGACTAAAGTATAATCAGGTTTCGACTGAGTCCGCGGCCGCGTGTAATAACAGTGATCCCTTCGTTCGCCAGTAATTTGGCCGTTCGCTCAAAAACTCCAAATTATAGAAGCTGCTGTCATTAGGCCACGGCGAGCACCGTGCATCTCGGGGCCCACGTTCTTCCCCGAAGCCCGGGGAATTTTTGGGAAACCGCGCTCCACGCACGTCATTCAGTGCTGGCGTGTTTTCGGACGTCATTAAATAGCGAAAACTGTCCCCCGGTTTCCCTAACGAAATTATTCTCGCACATTCTTAAGAGCGGTGCGCGATCAGCCCGCGGGTGACAAGATCAGCGATGCAGCCGGACGAAGCTCGTGGAAGAGGATCGTGCCTTAAACTCGCGCTCTCCTAGGACCAGCAAAAGCCCGAGGGTAGGACCCCTCGAATCCTTAGGAACCGAAGAAGAAACGGAGAACGAAGCAGACAGAACGCCCGGGGGGGCTACTCCTCGTCGGATACACCGTCCCGTTCTTTCCCATGTGCTTTATCGTATCAAAAGGAAGCTAGTGGGCAGGATCGAGGAGAGCATCGTCGGCTGTGCGCCTCGAAACGCCGTTTAAAACTCCATTACGCTCTTGCTCCGCGATCCTTTTGATCGCACGCTGTCTCGACGCGAGTCAAGACGCTCGAACTCGAGCTAAGAACCATCGTCGAACGTGACGTTGTCCCTCTGGATCCTTCAAGGAGCGATCGAAGGATCAACCCCTCGATCGCACGACGATTAACCCTTTCGTATAGAACTCGTACTTATACGGAACCTTAGATTCTTTCGTTTTGTGGCACGCAGGACGTTTTATCCCCCCCCGATAAGTTGCGTTTTATTCAAATAAGCAATCCGGGGAATAATGTCATTCCGCGAGTTCTTTCGCTGGCATGAGAAATATATTTCACCCTCGCATATCTGGCCAGGGAAAAATATTGCGCGATACTGTGAAATGCGAATTATCGATAAACGTAAAACACATATTCGAGGAACGTGAGTCATTACAGTAAAGCAGCGCTGTTGATTTAAATCACCCTATCGACCGATTATGTCACGCGCCCTTCTTATTTACTTTATCCGCACACGCCTACGTGAATATTATCGATATTCATTTACCGATAAACAATCGTAATTACAATTGTAAAGCTCGGCACGATAGCTTTCCTCCGTCGCAACATAATCGGTTCGCGTTTTGAGAAATTCCGGCAGTAGGAACAATACCGCTTCATCTGATTTGCTAGCGCAACAAAGCCCGTCGACACGCGGCAAAGAAGCCAGGCCGATTCGGCTGCGGCTCAGCTAATTATGAGCAACGTATGCAAACGATTCAAGTGAAGTGCAGACGGATATTCCACGGCTAGGAGGTTCTGCCCTCCCCTTATTCGCAATCAGTGCTGCACTCCGTCTCTGTCGGCTTAGCACCGGCTATCCCCCGGTCTATCTTTCTCTTGATGTATCGAACATTACACACGTATATGCATCGTGTCGCGCGTACCCTGCGTAACCATATTTATGCGCGTTTGATAGATACGCGCGCGTGTCGTCCGTTCAGTCCCGTGCACTTCCGTGCACCGACGCGGGAATTAAAAGTTGGCGAGCGCGGCCGCACGGATATTGCTTTCTCGGATGCTCCCGTATGAGAAGATTATCCATTAGATCTTACTACGATCGCAGGATACCAGGACAAACATTCCGGAGGCACGGTCGAAAAGGAAGAAACGGTTCGCAACGTTGCAACGCAAGAAGATTGTCCTATTAGCGTAGCGCAATAATAACGAATCCCAGTCGAGCACTATAATTTACGACCTATACACACATCACGTCGAGCCAGCGCATAATCGATCGTGCTTACGTGAAAAATATCGCCCGTACGTGGTTCAACCGGTAAGAATCGGATGAAATGTATGTCTTTTAAACACCCCTTTGAACACCCTCCGTCGATCCCATTAGCGGCGGCTTTAGACGCATGAATTGTACATGCGCCGCGTCACGATACTTCGTGGCTATCGTTCCTCCGAACGGCCAACAAATTAACGTCCTCGCGCTACTCCCCCCGACTTTCTTTCCTCGGCTTTCCAACGATCGACGGACGTGCACGCGTAACAAGAGGGAAACTACTCGCTTCGAAACTACCCCCCCGCAATTACTTCCCATGCGACGACCAATTCACCGTTTAATCGAACCCCCCCACTATATTTCAATAAGTTTCAACTAGGCGTACGTTGCCGTACATTTCGGAGCGGGCAGGAGATCCGCGTGGCCAGTGTTTCGCCGCGAGAGTACGCGACCGATTCCTTTATTTCGGTACATCGGCACGCGGGAGGGTGCAATGCCACCTACCTCTTTCCGTTCCGGCGTCGTCTCTTGGTGGCGTAGACGGTTCCCAGTTGGCTCATGGCGACCGGGTTATTCGGACCCGACGCCGAGGTCGGTGTCGGCACCGGCGCCGAGGTGGGCGTCATCGCGGGATCAACGGCGTGGGGCTGAGGGTGAGACGCGATCAGGGTGAGCTGAGTTCCCGGGGGATAGCATGCCGCCGTCACGTAATCCGTCGCCGCGATGGGCACGCTCGCTGGTCCACAAATCCCTGCGACCACCCCCTGCACTCCACCGCCGACAGTACTTCCGCTACCGCTGCCACTTCCTCCTCCGGCTCCACCGACACCCACAGCAGCCCCGACCACCCCCAGCCCCGCCGAGGCGGGCCTGTCCAGCGCGTACACCGTGCAGACCGTGACGCCCTTTGCCACTGCCGACGCTACGTCATCGTCGTCTGGCGCTGCCGGGATCAACCAGCTGCCGACGTCGGGCTCATTCGGCACCCGAATTCCGCTGCGACAGCTGTTCCCGTTCGCGACGACGTACCACTGATAACGGAGACAGTCCTCTCTACCTGCTTTCGCGCCCCTTCGACTCTCGAGAATCGCACCGGGGACCGGTCGCCCGCACCAGATACCGTGTCCGCGTTCCTCTAGCCCCGAAACGAGGAATCAGTTGAAGTCACAGATACGTTGCCCGATGAATCGTCCGTTTCTACCGGTTACCGTGTCGCCGAAACACCGATAGTTTCGTACCGCGTCGGATCGCGGCAGACCCGACCGATACAACGAGAAATCATCTTCCGCTGTCGCGATCGTCCCCGTACTTAGGAGGGGTTCACTGTGTCACTAACACGACGGGGCAAGGGCAATCGTAGTAGCGAGGAACAGTCGATCGCTCCCGATTGACGCGCGCATCGCGCGGAAGCGGTCTAGCATCGACGAGCGTCACTGCACCGCTTCGAACGTCGCGAAGCTTCCGGGGTGGAGTAGCGTCCTATCGGCGCACTCACTGTCGACAATTTTCCAAACTTCCACTTCACCTAGCCATACACTCTCACTGGTACGCATCGTATCCTGCTCTCCCGTTCATCCTGGTTAATCCCGACCAACAAGGAAAACTGTCACGTTCGCGAACACGTGACGGGGGTGCAGGTGCGACCTTTGAACGGGGGGGTCGCAATCGGGCGTAGCAGGACTATTCGAGACACAGGTTTCTCTCGTCGAATCACGTCGCGTGCACGCGAAAACTGAACCGCGCATCCCTCTCTTCGCCCGCGATCACCACCACCACCCCCTCCCCTCCCCTCCCGGGTCAATCGGCGCTCGTTTCTCACCCCCTAACGTACACTTTCCTTTTTTTTTTCCCCCCTTGCGACGACGAGAGAGCGCGGATTCGCGGCCGTTGCGAGGTGAAAAACCGCGAGTTGGACGGTAGAGGTCGAGCGGGCACGGAGAACCCGGTGTTCGCCTGGTAGAAGCGTATCGTGTACTGGCTGCCCTGCCAGGAGTCGCATAAGTCAGGAGACCGTGGCATAGATCGGAACGAGGATCGGGTGGTAGCGACCGATGGTGGTGGTAAACTTACTCCTCGGCCAAAGGAGTAACCTCGATGCGATCGTGGATCAGCCACCACCCTCTACCCCCTGAAATTGCCCCCTTCGCTGAAAAGATCCCCTCTCGGAGCGTTGCCCACGCCCACGAACCGTTTAAATCGACCAATAGCGCAGGCAGCATGGCGCTACCAAGACCGACTCGGACCGCTATACCACACAGATACCATCGTGCGCGTTAAACGATTACACCTATTCCACTGGCAATTCTCTGTTCCTCTCTGACTTCGTTGGCCACTCCTACGCATCGGGGCCTATCTCTGTCGGCCCTGTCCACGAAGCTGGGAATTCAGTTGGATCTATTCGATATCGTATACGCGGCGCACCGACGGGGACTGCTTCGTTAAATTTGCCCCCCCCCCCCCGGTTCATCCGTGCATCACGTTCCGCGGTCGCGAGGTCTCGGAGCGGCTCACCGACCCCCTGAGGATTGTGATCGTTCGGCTGGGATCTTCTATGGATCCGGGATCGAGAGATTTAGTGTAGGAAATCGGACAACGTCTCCTTTCCTGTACAGCGCCAAGCCAGCCCGCGAAGTCTTGCGAAGCCAAGGGACAAGACGGGGGTGCGAATTGCGCTAAAACTTGCGCGTTGGTAATTAAACGTCCGCCAGTGATCGATACATTCTGCTAACGTTCCGTATTCGCGACTCACCCTTGGTAGACGAGAGTCTGTAATCTTTACTGGAAAAGAATAACGCGAGAAGCGATTATTAGACGAGGGTGCTAAAGCGATCCGACGGAGCGCAGAACGTTGTTGGATCTGTCGTAGAGCTGTAAGCCGTAATACATTTCCCAACATCGTGCCACCTTATCGAGAAAGCACTGTCCTCGCGAAGTCTATCGGATCGTGAGACACGAACCGATATCCACCTGTTTCCAGGCGAAGGAATAACAGTTTGTAACGTATCACCAATAATGGGGGGGCCGAGGGGGGTGACGTCCAGCACGAACCAATCTGGGTGCGATCGGCAGCAGACGCCGCTGCACGTATTTTTCCGCAATCGCGGTAGATATCGCGGGAGGATTCACCGAAAACGGACCGCAAACGGATCGGAACGTCTCGGCGACATGCTATTCGACGATTCCTTTATCTTCGTCGCTTTAGATCGTTCGATAACCGATCGCGGGTGATCCCCGGGTGTATCGTTTCGTGGAGCAAAATGCTCGATGGGACGACACATGGAAAACGTTCCAGCTGGCACTTTGTCTTGTTCCGTCACGTGTGAACTCGGGCTTTCATGCCGATGCCTCGAGTATTATCTCTTTCCAGTGTGAATCTCGCATTGATAGTGTCGATGCACCCCTCTTTGTAACACGCATCTTTTCGATATGAATCCGGTTCAGGCTTGGATTAGATTTGCAATATCTTGTTCTACTCAGTATGATTTGCAAGTTGCATTTACCGCGTAGTGACACTTGACAGAAGCGAAATAAGACCGGGGGGAAAGAAAAAAGGAAGAATTAATCGAGATAAGTAATCAACGCGTCGTCGGTGACATTACGTAAAACAACGTTCGGTGCAATTTAAACTATTCAGTGCCTGCATCTCGTGGCTTTTTATAACACCACTTATTCTATAATAGACGGGCTGCAATTATCTGAAAAACGTGTAGAAGTAATTGTAACTTTCCAAGGCCTTCCTATAATTATCTTCTGCTCGTAATCGTCCTCGATTCTTTTTCTTTTTTTTTTGCGAATATTCATGAATAATTCCCGAGTAATTTCAATGCGTTCCGCCACTATTTCTACACATTAAAATATTTCATTGTGATTCAAACAGACAACGGTCTTTGGAAAAGTAATAAGTAGTACAGGTTTCATAAGAAATTCGAATGATATAAATTGTTCTTATAGTAAGGGGGAAAGGGCATTAAAGAATACACGGTCCAGTCTTTCGCCGCCGGTAATTGCGCTCGCAAATTCAATTTTTATTTATTCTTTGGCAGGCGATTGATGTAGTCTTAAATATTAAACTTGCTTTCCCTCTTCGGTGCGGGAACGAAAAGAGTAGCTTTCACAGTAACGGTTCGACTATAATTGTCATGGCGGCCGTCGATGATGCAAGTCCCCAGGTTTCATTGTGAGACCGGAAGTTACGATCTCGATCCCACCCCTAAGCTTGAAAGCTCCACAAGCGCGCAGGAAACGTGCGCTTCATGAACCCTGTATAGGCAAAAATACTATACTTTCGTTAACCAGGAAAAAAAACGAAAAAATCTGCAATTCTAGCCAACGGAACGGATAAAATATTTAATAAAACTGCATGCCTTTTATTCATCCTCGATCCCAGACGAAGCTCTCGCGCCATCTGCCGCGATTCATAGTCACCAGACCGGCCGTAATCGCAGGATAACCAACCGGTGTACCGTAGAGCCTTGCGTACAGGGCCCGGGGAATCCTCCGATACCGGATGTCATCACCGGAAGCCATCAGGTTCCAGCAGAAAAATTGCATCGGCTCGTTCTTTGGAAAGGGCAACGGGTTTCTCCTGTCCATGCGAGACTTATTTCCACGAATCGCATTCGATTTCCCTGCAGTTCTTCGATTTTTACAAGCTCTTCGCCGCGCGGGGTGTCTCTCCCCCGATCGTTTGAAACACGCCGCGGCACGGAAACCTCCGATCTGTCGCTATTCCGTGCCCCGGGGGGGGGGGGGGGGGGGGGGTATAATGAACGGCAGGTATAATAGGCCGCGTACAACGAAAGTCCGCCTAACAATGCAGAATCGAGGCTTAATTAGATAAATCATTGTCTCGAGACGTAAACCCGCAATCAGGGCTCGCGAGCAGCGGCGCAATTGATGCCGCGATACCAACGACACGCCGCGCACACCGCTCATAATTGCGTGCTATGAATAATTACTTGTGGAACGAGCGGTCAGGGGTAGCCGACCACCGTAATACTATAAAACCGGCCTCGATACGAGGAGAAACGCGGAGTCCTGTTCACGGGGCTGCGGTCAATGCACAGAACGATTACCATCGTGTCCCTCGGACTGGCACAAGTGCCGACCAAAGGGACTCCTGCGGTATCGAGAATACTCTTTCTCACGGGGGCAAGGCATCGAGGATCAAATGGATTGGTGTCTCTTACGATATTGCATCCGTCGAAATGGGGAAAAAAAATGAAAGAAACCGCGGCGGCCAATGGGAGCAAGCATAATTAAAGCTGCTCCCTTTCGGCTGCGCAATTACCGTCACTCCTCGAATTCAACAATCGCACTTTTCCATATCAATTAAAATAATTAGCACGATAGGATCGGTTATTAGCCGGAGCGTGGTTATTTTTATCATACGAACGAACAACGCGGGAGGCTTAGGGCGGGAGAGATGTATCGTTTGAACGACGGTCGCTAGAGCCGCGCGTAAGTCAAAGGCAAGCGGCATGTCAAACGAAACATTGAACCGTGCCACCGACCGGACCCTCTCAAATTAGCGGCAATGCTCGCTAGTGGCAGGTCTCGTAGACATGCGATCGTCGGGCCGAGTAATACGCGGCTGGGTACGTTGAACCACGAAACGACCGTACGAAAGAATTTTACGTTCGAGGGACCACCCCGTCCCGCGGATATCGAATCAATGCGCGGCGATCAAATATTCAACACGGTCAGAGAAGATTCTCCGCCCGTGATCGTTTCACGGACGATTGGCCAAATTGCCAAGAGGGGATGATGCACGTATTGCGCGTACCACGTGGCTGAAAGCACATTCTTCGATCCGCTGGTCTCGCTAGAGAGAGCTGTAACCCGGTCCGTTCTATCACGTTTATCTAATTGCTCCGGGAGCGAATACCGCCAGCCGCAGAAAATATCATCGAAGGATCGGTGCGCGTCCCGAACCGATGATTATCCCTCGGTCCGAGAGGGCCGCGGAGCGCGCGTTACATTGTTATTATAATGAAACAAGGATAAATACAAGCCGCCGGTACACGTGATCGGTGCAATTACCTTCTTATGATGATTTTCGTGGCTGCGGAATCGGCGATGGGGGGGACCGGGGGGGCCGCAGCCAGCAGCCGCCACAGTTCGCTCGGCCCTCGGAGAAATTATCAGAAATTATGAGCGAAGAAATTGGTAGTCTAGCCCGCGGTTGATTGACAGCCGGTCTGCCTGCCAGTCCTCTCCCTGCCATGCCGTTTCCCCCCTGTCTTTTTGTATCCCTCTTTCCCTTCGCCGCCGCCGTTTCCACCTTTCACCGGACCACGTCTTTCCCGATCGTCCCTAGGGACTGACCGTCCTCTACGATCGCGAGCCTCCTTCGTTCCCTCGCGTCTACCCCTGCTTCGGAAGCACAGATTTCTGGTTGCTTCGCGTCGATAAATAACGAAGCTAGGAAGTCGACAGCGATTTTACTGATAAGCGATTCTCCGTTGTCCCTCCGACGTTTCGGGAGGAGGTAAGAGGTTTTCTATGAGGAAAGGCTGTCCTCGAAAGCGGCACGGTTGCATAACATCGAATTTTGTTCGTCGATGAAAAATCTGCGAGACCACGAGATCGGTAATTTCGTAGCGAAACGAGCCGACATCTGCGACCGGACAGACGTGAGGGTATTAAGCGCGAAAGAAATTTTAATGCCGTTAATCGATTCGCTGAAAACGAGTCGCCGACGAGTTCGCTTCATTTCTTCCTTTTTTTTCCCCTCTCTTCCGCGTGTTCTTTCCTTTTTTGTTCGCCACTTATTTCCTTCTGTCCTATTCTATACCTTGCCGCAGTGCTACACGAGTACGCGGAAGAGGAACATCGGACGCGGAGAAACATCGGGGCGGTGTGCACGCGATGCGCATAATTCCGATATCCTTTACTTCGTACGCGTAGTTTATTTAATTGGTTGTTTATCACGGCAACGCGAGATCCCGCCGCTGATACAGGGATTTCAATGCTTTCGGCGTCGCGCGGCTGTGCGTTTCGCTCGGAAAAAGGGAAAGCTGTTCCGTTGGAACGCTTCCTTTAATTCCCAAACGTCGCGCTTCCCGTTCCCAATCATTTTCGCCTCGAATTAAAAAGCTGGCGAAATCCACGAGCGTGAAGAAACGCCTTCTGTAAATGGACGCGTCGACGCCATTTTGGTTCCTAAAGACGCGTACGTGTCCCAGGTATTTCGCAGAGCAGTTTCTTCCCCCCGATACACTATTATGAATTGTTCGAGGGGGATTAAGAAACGAGTGGCGGAAAAGATTGGCGAAGCTTGCCATGGCGTCAGGGCACGAACAAGATGGCCGCGTTTGCATCGCGCTCCACTGCTTGCAATAATTAAAGCCCTCGTTCCTGACGCGAGAGTACTCGCGATGCCTGCCGCCCCCCCTTTCCTTTGCGCTGCTTTTTTCAACGGGCATACAAAATTGTTCATCGCAATTCGCAGAAGGACGAAGTGATCCGAATTCTAAGCACAGGCGCCGCAGTAGATGAAGAGCATCGCGACAGCGGTGGGTCAGGCGTCACGGGGGTTAATTCGAGGAGGCAGATCGATGCTCAGGATCAATTAGATTTCGGCCATGGTCCAGTCGAAAGGAAACCGTCTGACGCGCGTCAACCATTAACGATGACTCCAGCTTCCACGGAATGGTACGCGGCGACACGGATTCGTAGTAACGCCTTAACAGGCCAATTTCGCGATATAAAAGCAGCCGGCCGGTGCTTGGTATAATGCCGCCAGTTTACTTCCTTTTCCATGGAACCTCGGCTCGGCTTCGCGCGGCCCTAATAAAGCCCAGCATCCACCGGCCTGGCTCTGTGTGGCGTACTGTTGCAGCCCGCGGCGTTTATTAGGGGGGGGCCCCGGCTTTCCGTCTGACCCTTCGTTTCAACCCTGACAAGGCAAATCACTTTTCAACGTCCGACCTAATTTGGCTTCGATCGATCCCGATACAAATTTCTTCCTCTCCCGTAAAGGGAGGGTTCTATAATTGCGCCGTGGCTGTGCGCCCGTTTCGATCGTGAGATACCTACCTTCCACGATTTCTTTTTTTTTTTACCGCGCTCTTGTCCCGTCCGCTCGATTCTCTTCCCCTCCCGTACCTGTTTTTCCGTTTTCTTGAAACGCCACGAAGGACGGGCCGACCTATAATATTTCCCCCGGTCCGTCGGGATCCACGGCAAGCCTCGGCCATTGATTCCGATGAAAAATAACACGTAAACTGGCTCAATAACCAATCGGCGGGTAATACCAAGCCCCGCGGGCCGCGTAGGTAATTGCAAGAGGCCAAGACACGCGGATGATGATCGCTCCCGTGCATCCCCGAGGAGGGTGCAGCCCGTTCCGACTGGTAGATCACGGCACGCGAACGTGCAGATACAAGGCACTTCGCTGCAATCCGGGGAACAAGCAGAAATATATAGATATATGGTCGACGTTGCGAAGCCGGCAAATCGTGCTCGGGGGCCGGATGGCGGCGCGGCGGAGAATCGAAGGAATTTCCGAGCGGAGGTGCGATAATGAGTAAATTGAGCACGAGTACGCCGAGTTACGCGACCGGGACGAAAGGACCTGAGAGATAAGCGGTCTCAAGGCCATTCTCCCGCGACGATCCCAAATTGCTTACTCTCGGTGCATCGCTCGTCTTCGCGATTATCTACCTTCCGGCCGTTGCTCGTCGGTTGGGACCGCGGGTAGATGCAATTGCGATGGCCGTTCGCTCCGTAGCGCGCGCGGTGCTCGAAGGGCGTTGAATTTTTCCACAATCGAGGGCCGAAATTGTTACAGTCTCCAGTGGCACGTTGTTGGGCACTCTTCGCCTTGATGTAACGAGAAAGTTCTCGGTTCATTGTCCAGGAAGCGAAACGCACGGGACAGTGGAAACGAAAGGGTTGCACAAGATGCCGTCGCGTCGCGTACCCTACGTGCACGCGTTAATCATTGTGATTAATCCAGTAATTATCCACGGGCTCCTACTAATAGCTTGGAAAACGTTGCAACGTTTAATGACTGGTGTCACGGATGCCACGTCTGCCCCAGTTCTCAAACGACCCGGTAGCTCACGATTGTTATACATGCCCGTTGGATAACGGTGCGGGACACCGCGGCTACTAGATTGATTCTCGTTGAACGAGGCGGGGAAAATGCTTCTCCTTCGAACAGCTCTCTGGCACGTTTGGCGAAGCGGCGGCGTAGATTTTGTTTTATTTCGTACGCGCAGCTTCCAACCGATTTCTAATGAATAAAAGATCTCGCTGGATGCGCGGGGTTCACGTGGACGGTTCGAGATGATCGGCCGCCATCGAAAATTGCCGCTCCTCGGGGATGCCGGTAGCCGTGCGAAGGATATCACGCTAGCCAGAAGGAGGTACGCCTGTGTTCTCGTTCATCGAAGGGATCGGCCCCTGCTAGACCCGGCATCGGACTCGGCCAATTATTCGAAAATTACTGGAACCCACCCGCTTTCTTGGCCTCTCTCTCTCTCTCTCTCAAAACGAAAGTTATCCCGCACGCGATCACCATCGCCGCTCGCCACCGCCGAGCCTACCCCTTTGATAAACCGATCGCGGTCCGATTTCGCTCCTGCCTCGTTCACTTTTCCTCAACCGGAAACGTGTACGACGTCGCACAGCGGTGCGGAAAATGCAGAATCACCTTCTCCTCCACGATCGACGCGTGCGATCCGTCGAGTTTCACTCCTCCCCGTTCCCCCGTATCCCGTTCAACGATCTCCGCGTACAGAGATACGGAAGGAGGTAACTTTTGAAACGCGGACGAAAAGAGGGAAAGCGTAGGTGTGTATTCCCGGGGATCAAGATCAGGCGCCGTCTGAACCGCGGTTTCAGCGAAACGATTTCACGTGGCGTTGTTCCAACGCCAATCCGCCGCGATAACGGGCGTGCTTAAATCATGATAATGAACCGTGCGCGTATGTCACAGGGGTATAAAGTTAACAACAGCGTTTTAATAATGCACGCGGCAGGCCACGACGATCCTCCGCTATCGATAAACGTCGGCTCGGTTAACGTTCGCTCCGCATAAGGACCGGCGGGGCGGGAGGACGTATCGATAACGTTAACAACTGCATATTCCCACGAATGCGCACGGTCTGCGACTGCTGCAAAAAGGAAAAGAATGGAAGAGAAAACAGTAGGAAGCGTTATCACACTCGAACGCCATGTATCCTGCGTTCTCCGTGCGCCGCTTGTACGCACGCCTCGGCGTTGCACGGAAATCGCGCACAGAGCACTGTGACAACAAGTCACCGGTGCTGTTTGTTGCCCTCGTCAGCCCGCTGAAAATACGGTCTCGTAACGGGAAATCTAACGATCGATCGACCCGAGATTACAACGGTTCCGCTATCCACGATCATCGTCCCGTCTCTCGATCGTGTCGAGTTTCCTAGCGGAGGTTTAGCGATTGCGAAGGTATTTTCATCGTTCGTTTCGAACGCGATCAATGTCAGGGTCGCAGAGAAATGGTTCTCGTCGGAGGAAAAGTTTTCCGAGCGTAGGGGCTTTCCGAGATCCGTGCCGCCTCGATTGTCATCGTCCAATTCTCGCGTAAAGTGTTCAATTGAATTCGTTCATTAGCTCAGGGACAAACTTGTCGCTCCTGGAGAACGAATTTAGTCACGATAGTAACGCGCAAGGTGGAGGCTCGTTTATTTCTGCTTAACGCAAGCCCGACTAAACGCTGTCGTTTCGCCCCTGGACAAATTCCTACCCTTTCGAAGTAATCGTTAACCAGTCGAGATTCGTCGGTATCTCAACGGCGTTCAGCAGCTTTGCCCTCCATTATGGATCACGCCGTTCGAACGAACTGTAACGAACGAATTCGATCGGAACGCGATCCGCAAGAGCGGAGGCATGGTTCCGATTAACGCGGTCGTGGTAATTGTCGATGAAGCGTGTTTCGGCTCGCAACCGGCGGATGGTGGTTTCTGCCGGACCGGTGCTGGTCTGCGGTGAAGGAAAAAAGAAATAGCGGCCAAAAAAGGAGGGGAAGAATCGAGAATGCGGAGGAATGCACGCGACCAAGATGGCGTCGCATTGTGTGCACTGGATATACAGGGTCGGGAGCACGAAACAGGAATGGAAGCCGTAGAAGAATGGGGATAATTGCGTTGGAAATGCAGCGAGGCTCCTCCCCTTGTTCAAGCCTAAGTGCAGCAACTGCAAGTGCCAAGCTACTCACTTTACGGGCCGCGCATATAACACGCTACGACTACTGACCAAGGGAACGCATCGATATAAAGTGCTCCGCCTTACGTCTTTTTACACGCGTGTCACACGTATAATCGAGGAAGAAAACTTATCAATTGTTTCTTCGTTTCTTCTTTTATTCAATAAATTCGAATCATCCTTACATATCACCATACCATACATGATCATATCATCACTCTTTTAATTTGCACATTATTACAATTGTTCGATTAATCTTCAGTAAATTATGTATAATTCTAAACTATGAAATATATTGTAACTCGATTTCTTCTTTTAACTCACAAGTAGGTGCTAGTTCGTAAAACATTTCTGTGACTTATCATAGGTAAATCTATGTTATTGTTTCAACTTGTAGTTTTAGTTGTTACTTAATTATTGCAAGGTGTATCGAAAATTAATTTACAGGCAAATAGTTTATAAATAATAGCGGCTAAGTTCAAGTATCAGCAGTGCTGTAACTTGTACACTATTAAAATTGTTTGATAAATCTTCAGGAAATTATGCATAATTTTAAACTATAAAATATTCTGTAATTAGATTTATGCTATTAACTTACAAGTAGCTATTAGTTCATAAAACATTTCTGTGACTTATCATAGGTAAATCTATGTTATTATTTCAACTTGTAGTTTTAGTTGTTACTTAATTATGGCAAGGTGTATCGAAAATTAATTTACAGGCAAGTAGTTTATAAATAATAGCGGCTCAGTTCAAGTATCAGCACTGCTGTAACTTGTACACTATTAAAATTGTTTGATAAATCTTCAGTAAATTATGCATAATTTTAAACTATAAATTATATTGTAATTAGATTTATACTATTAACTTGCAAGTAGCTATTAGTTCATAACACATTTTTCTAACTTATCATACTTAAATCTATGTTATTATTTCAACTTCTAGTTTTAATTGTGATATCATTATCACAAGATGTATTACAAATATATTTTCAGGCATATAGTTTATAAATAATAGCACTTAAGTTCAAGTATCAGCACTGCTGTAACTTGTACACTATTAAAATTGTTTGATAAATCTTCAGGAAATTATGCATAATTTTAAACTATAAATTATATTGTAATTAGATTTATACTATTAACTTGCAAGTAGCTATTAGTTCATAACACATTTTTCTAACTTATCATACTTAAATCTATGTTATTATTTCAACTTCTAGTTTTAATTATGATATCATTATCACAAGATGTATTACAAATATATTTTCAGGCATATAGTTTATAAATAATAGCACTTAAGTTCAAGTATCAGCACTGTTGTAGCTTGTGCACTATTAAAATTGTTCGATAAATCTTCAGTAAATTATGCATAATTTTAAACTATAAATTATATTGTAATTAGATTTATACTATTAACTTGCAAGTAGCTATTAGATCATAAAACATTTCTGTTACTTATTACACTTAAATCTATGTTATTATTTCCACTTGTAATTTTAGTTATAATTTCATTATCATAAGATATATTAAAAATATATCTTTAGGCAAATAGTTTATAAATGATAGAGTTAAGCTCAAACATCATCACTCTTGTAACTTGTACATTATTACATTTTTTCAATAAATCTTCAGTAAAGGAAATTCAATTGCTTTAACTTTATTAGTGCCTGTCCACTCCTAAAAAAACCTACTCCGCTTCCTTACACAAGAAGAATCGTGAAGGAACTTTAAATGCGTAATTCCGAAGCGAGAATCTTGTAAAAACAGTCCTGTTCACGAGTAATTTAAGAATCCGCGATAAAGTTTAAGACCCCGGAATTTCCTGGAAAATGACGTCAAATTCCAAGAACGGGCGAAGTGGGGATTCCATAACAGAATAAGATTCCGCGAAATCACGTTTTGATAGATACCTCCTCGCATATCATGTTCTCCTAATACAAATTGGCGATTTCGAGCGCGAGATTTTGTAAAAGCTGCTCCCGGAAATGTTTTGGTTGTGACGTCATCAATCATGAACTCCGGATACCTCCTCGCATATCATGTTCTCCTAATACAAAATCGCGATTTCGAGCACTTGGGATTCCGTAAAGTCCAGTTTTGGGAAATTCTTGGAAATGACGTCACATTCCAGGAATTGGTGAAATGAAAGACCTCCTCGCATATCATATTCTCCTGATACAAAATCGTGAATTTCGAGCAAAGGGGATTCCGTAGAAGCAGGTTCCGAGAAATTCTTGGAAATGACGTCACATTCCAGGAATTGGTGAAATCGAAGACCTCCTTGCATATTATGTTCTCCTGATACAAAATCGTGAATTTCAGCAAATGGACTGACCGAAATTCACGATTTTGTATCAGGAGAATATGATATGCGAGGAGGTCTTTCATTTCACCAATTCCTAGAATGTGACGTCATTTCCAAGAATTTCCCAGAACCTGCTTTTACGGAATCCCCTTTGCTCGAAATTCACGATTTTGTATCAGGAGAATATGATATGCGAGGAGGTCTTTCATTTCGCCAATTCCTGGAACGTGACGTCATTTCCAAGAATTTCTCAGAACCTGCTTTTACGGAATCCCCTTTGCTCGAAATCGCCAATTTGTATCAGGAGAATATAAAGTGCGAGGAGGTCTTTCACTTCACCGATTCTTGGAATTGTGACGTTATTTCCAAGAATTTCGCAGAACTTAATTTTACGGAATTCTATTTCACGTATCTTTTAATTTGACTTGGAATTAGGTAATTCTATGAGGGATCGGGGCGTAAAATAAAAGAAACAGATGATTTCATTTGATTAAACATTTATTGAAACATTTGAACGATGTACAAATTACAAAAATGATATTATTTAAACTTAAGAGCTATTATTTATAAACTATGATTGCAAATTCAATTACAATATATCTTACGATAGTTAAATAATAATTAAAGTTCTAAATTTAATGAAAATATACATTTAAATAATTTACAGAAGTATTTTATGAACTAATATGCTTAAAAGCTATTAATATAAATGGATTTACTTAAAAACTATACTTAAAAACTATGAGTACAAATTGATTTACAATATAGTTTATAATTAAAGTTTATACTATCTTTACAACTGGTATTTAATATAATATCCGCTAATATATATTATTATCTGTTAAATATATAATGTAGCGTATTCAGATAATATTTAAATAATATATTTCGCTGATGTCCGTCTTCTCTGTATCCACAATGATGCGCAACATCCAGTTCTTGTCCGAGAAACCTGCACACACAAGAGAATCTATTAAGCAGTTGTTTATTAGCGTGAATGAATTTATTTTAGTGAAAAATGTAGAGGAGATTGAAGAAGAATTAAGAGTGTTGAAAATAGTACAATAGTCGCAAGGGGATGCAAATTTCAAGTGCAAAGTGAAGCTATAAATAAACTTATCTATAATGCTCAAATACGGCAATATCTTCTAAAATCCTTTTTAAAAATATTTCTTCCATCATCGATAGTGAGGAGAATACATTTATGGAAGTGGGGAACATTTATGTATCCACTGTTTGTCCGAGAAACCTGCACACACAAGAGAATATATTAAACAAGCTATGGTCATTAACGTAGATAAATTTATTTTAGTGAAAAATGTAGAGGAAATGAAATAAGAAACAATATTATAGAAAATAGTATAGAAGTTGTATGGGGACATAAAGTTTAAATGCGAAGTGAAGCGATAAATAAAATTATCTGTGACAAGATTCGTTCTTCAAGAGATCCTCTGTTTAAAAATATTTCTTTCATTTATCAGTAGTGATAAGAATACATTTATGGAAGTGTAGACATACATATTTTATGCATTTATGTGGACGCGGATCGGTGGTAAAACACCTTCTGGATTACATACTTAACAGCTATCGTTGCGGGTGACGCAGACCCATGCGTCATTATAAAGATTTGCCGAAATCGTGTACGTGGCGCCATCTCTTGTTTGGTGTCTGCCGAAACGTCAAAATTCAACGTTTTGGGACGTCGTTGATTAGTACCATCGTCGAGTGTGAGATGACGCCACGTACACGATTTCGGGATACTTGTAATGACCAGTTTGCCGCATGGACGACGAGATGGCGCTACGTAATGTCTCGCCTAATCTTTAACTTGTGATCGATAAAATAAACTATCGATAGTTTTCGATAGTTCACCTCTGCAGTTCTCTAATTTCTTTCTGTTATACTTAAGAAATACGCAATGCAAATTACAATGTTCGTTTATACATAATGCTGATTGATATACAGTGTATATTAATCTAAAGTGTTCTACATTTTTTGGTGCCTGTCAAGACGTAATATCAGAGTTATACGTGCTTTAACTTACACAATACTCCGTTTAAAGACTCTTCTGTTTAGGTAAATTAATAATTATATTCTCCGATACGACATTCGAGTGTGATAAATTATTAAGAACAGTAATATGTTTGCTTAAATATTTATACAAATGTGACATTCCTACTGAGATTTTTTGTGATATGACGGATAGTAAAATATCTTGGCTGTCATCGCTGAATCTTGAATGTCGTAAGTCAAGCAATCCTCGCTGCGACAAAATGAATTCAACTTTTATTTAGTTTCAGACTTAAGACACAGAACTCACAGCAATGTTCGAATGGGCGTACGACGGCGTTAATGCTTCTATACCACGCAACGTTGGGCCAGAATGTGCGTATTACCTTAGCCCAAAACGGAGAATAATTGAAACATCACTCATATCGATCATCATCGTAAGCTTGCTGGTATGGGGCTACAGAAAAATAAATTGGCCAACCAAAGTATCATACGCGAACCACGACCGTGTTGGCAGAAGGATTTTACTCATTATTATGTCATTAGTATTGGGTATGGAGATTGGTTTTAAATTTACTAGCAGAACAGTCGTCTATATACTAAATCCTTGTCATGTGACAACAGCAGTGCAGGTAAAGATAACTCCTCGTACAAGTATATATCACTGGTTTACATTTCAACAGAATCATTGATTCTCTCGTGATATAGCTGTACCTGCTGGCATCAGATCCCAGTCCCATGGTCACGGCTATCTTCAGGATACACTTGAACTTTTTGAACGGACCAGTCCTGGCTTATTTATTTCCAGAGACAGAATCTCGTAGAGTAAGCAATTATATGTATTTTTTTATTAATATAGAAATAGCAGATTGGTGCAAATTTGCATGGGTATAAATGTACTTCCAGATATTCGCAGACAAAGCTATGTACTACATTCAGCACGGTTTAATGGTGGTGATACCGTACTATTTACTCAGGATCGGAGGTGTTTACAATGTCGAGCCCCTCTCAGACATGAGCTGGTGCATTTTCAGTTATGGAATAAACTTGGCCTACCACTTCTGGTTTGTCCAAGCCATTGCTTTGGTGAGCGTGTACTTAAGTCTGGCAAATATTATTGCACATTTCATTTGTGCTCAATAATAAGAATGTTTTAACATTTCTGTTTATAGCCAACACAAGTAAACCTCAGCCATATGCTGTGCCCAGCTGTCTTGGACCCGTTCGAGGGTCAAAATTATCGAGTATGGACTCTAGTTCATCAGGGATTATTATGCCCGCTGTTATGCAAATCATTTTGCTACGCAGCAGACTTTTTCCTAACAAGATTCCCCCCGACTAAAGTAAAGCCGACGCTCGAGTGTATCCTACCAAAGGGGAAGGAGAAGTGCGAGGATACGAATTCCGCGGGCAATGGCCACACACGTGTGAATTAGCTCGATGCGGCGAAAATTAGGCGACGTAATTTTTGCTGCAGTTCAGTGAGTACATCATAATAGACACGTTTCGTATATCGATAACCGGACGAAGGTAAAACTGTTTCGCGTTTGCGTTGTGCGTTTTAATGAATGCACAGTCACTACCAGAAGGTGTTTGCAGAAACTGTACCTTCGGGGATACAGCGGATAGGAACAAGAGCAAGGCAAACTCTAGTAGTAATTAGAGATTTATAAATTCCACGAGAAAACGTAACGAGTATCTTACGAACTTTAATAAATAGGTGCTACCATTTACTGCGTAGCAAATTTTTCCACTTAGATTTCTGAGACTTTGAGGAGGAGCCGAACGGTCTCGATTTCCTAACGCGAATTCGAAGAGAAACATTAGACGTGAGGCAATTTCGTATTTAAGGCTCGCACTTCTTTAAACTACAGCGCTGGGCAAAAACCAATAGCTGCTCGCACGGTATCTTTTCCTTCACCTTTGAAATAGAGTGCAGTAACTCTTCTAGTTGGAGGAAAAATCTATCCAGTCAAACGATTTTTGTGATTCGATTTATATTAGAATTTGATTTGTAGATATTATTATTTGTTGTTGTATTTCTAAGTATCTATTACCTCGAAAAAGCTATATTTCTTTCGTACTAATATCTCAGCCTTGAAGAGGCAAGCTGATTGTGATATATAATAACCGAGTAAATTATGTGATAGAAATTAAGACACGAGTGCATTGATAAACAAAAAAAAAAATTAAGTCACTAGCTTATTAACTTTAAACAGGTGTGGAAGTGTTTTAATAACGTGCACTTGGCGAAATAGTTTAGTTATGCAACACATTCCACGTACGGTCAATATTTAAAAAAAAATTCTATTGTAAAAATTTCACACCGACTGCCAGGACTTTTATTTCTCACGATTCAATTAGGCGAAATATATACGAAAGCTTTTACGAGAAAAGTATTATAATTCCTACATAAGAAGCGTAAGATCATTTTACCTATTTATCTTAATTAATTTAATTTTAATCTCGTCTGATAAGCTACACTGTTGTGGCCTAATACCAAAGAACATTTCTTGCCTGTTAGAATCGATGAACTACTCCGATTTCATTGAGAAATTACTGCGTTACGATTTAGTAGCCAGGATTAACGAGTTAAGAATTTTAATGTTTTAGCATCGCTATTTAAAAGCTGTAATTGTGTGTTTTTACACAGTCCAGTGATGTACCCTCTTGCGGGACAAATAAATAAATTGGCGTTAAATTACGGTGTACACGACAAATTGATGTTATATTTTTATATGGTACAGCGGACGTAGTTATTATGGGAAGTTTGAGTACTTAAACATTTGGAATGAAACAGATCACGTTTGATGAAGTATTGTCTACTAAATATTTCTAATAAGAGGGACTGTTAGCCGTGTATCGATATAACATGCGATCCGTGGTGTGCAACAAGTACAGACGTTAAAGCATTAAAATAAAATAATTTATTTACAGAGCGATGTACATTCTTTTTCGTTTAAAACTCTCATACTCTTAATATACACACGTACGTGCAAGTATACCGGTGTTCCAAGCTTAATCGTACCACGACTAATTCACTCTTCGTCTCTAAACGTTTGTACAGAACGGTTCTCGCGGATGATTACATGACGTGCGTGTAACCCACGTGTATTTACAAAACGACGTATCGCTGATCCTCTTTTGGTTTCATCGAAAGCTTCGAACAGTTTGAACGGGTGTTGATATCGATTAAAATTGTAATAAGGCACCACTATACTCCACGTGTAATATTTGCAGTCCGTAACTCGAAGTGATTTTGCGTGTACACACGTTCCACTTTGGAAACGAGAAATACGTTTTTCTTTTTTTTTTTTCTAAATCAGTCTGTGACCCACGGTACGCATTTGCCGTTTATGCGAATGAAGGTGTCGGGGGCACATATGAGTGAAAGTTTATTTTCCCCTCGTACATCCGACGATCGCTAATGCTATGTACACGATTCTGTACAAAAGTTTAGAAAAAACTAATCTTATCGGAGCTACGTAATAACAAACACAACAACGATAATGAATATGTACATTAAAATCCATTCTTACACGCAATCGGCGACGTCGACGTTGCCTAATTAATTATTAGTACGGTTTTCATGAAATAGTAGCATCGCTAGTAATTACTATCTGTAAGTACATTTCACATAGCACGATGTACAATTTTCCACGCGTTATCGGATACGGGACATTCCCTTACGCTAGATCCGTAAGCGAACCGAGAATGTTGATTATACTAATTAAATACGATGTGTTGTGCATCCGTCGCGATAGCATCCACGAAAAAAAAATAAAATTCTTACGAGAAAAAAAAACATAATCAGTCGGATTTTCATAATATGTAGTAAAATGAGTTCGACAGGTACCAGTTTCATTTCTAGCGTAATACTACTTAAGGGGCAAACAATTATGAATGATCATACAAATAGACTGGACTCTCGCGCAAAACGCGATGCTTTACAATTTTACGAGGCGTTGCTTTGTAACGCTAGGAAATAAAGTAGCTATGAACACTTTAAATTGGAACACCCTCATACTGTAATTGGGAAATCATCCTCGATTTGTTGAACGAGCTTTATCGATATATTAAAAATAATAATAATAATTCTTAACACTAGAAAACTGGGCGCCAATTTAAAATACATATAAATATCTATGTTAAATTAAAAAAAAAAAATGAAGCGTAATTGGTTTTCGCGAGAAAGACGCCTTCCGATCTTTCGTTCAGCTTCCTCGTGATTTAATTTTAAAGTGTAAATATATAATAAGTACATCTACACGTATAATGAAAGAAATGAGCACGCTAATAAAGTACAGATAAATCACAGATGTTCCCCTTATTATTACCGCGAAATTATGCAGACAGCGCAAGGGCAGTCGAAGTAAACAAAAGAAAAATTTAGTTGTTACAAAATGACTACTACTCGAAAAGCAAATTAGAATCTGCCATCCCTTTGGCTTGGAATACATTTATACACGTAACGCGAAGCATGTATTTTTATACAGGGACTCGAATATCAATACTGCATGGAAGAGTAAATGGTAATACTTATTTCTCTGTACACAAGTATCAACGGAAAAAATCGATTCAACAGATTCGCAAGATCTCGAGGAGACAATTACTTCGCGAAGGAACTTCGTTTCTCTTTAGAATCGTCGAACCTTAGAACTCTCTTTACACGCTTATCTCGAGAAATCCAGTAATACGTCACTCAACTCTCAGCCAAGTGATACTTTCAAAACCGTGAGATTTGAACGGAGAGATTTCATTCTAAAATGCAGAGAGATCGACTCGATGCCAGCTACTATTAGCGGGTGCGCGACCTCGAGTGAAATTTAACGATGATTGTTGAGTAACTTATAACTGTTAGCACTGTATAAAGCCCTAGTACGGATTTATCGATTCTCTCTCTCTCTCTTTTTTTTTAATGGAATGCTAATACTATTTACAATGGTATTGACTGAACGAACAGGCACACAAATCTCTCTCAGAGTACTATACAGTTCGTTAGTGTGCTTGTTCTACTTCGTAGTAGACGTTTTCGTGAGATGCAGAAAAGTTTCTTTCGCATCGATATTTCATTGTACAGCCTTGAAAAAGCCTCTGAAGATATGTCTCTACTAGAAGTACAGTGTTAGCCATCTAGAGGTGGTCCTAAGTACACCATAGATACCTCTGTATTTCCGTATACAGCAGATACAGATGGGTACAATCTTTTGTCTGGCAATCCTATATATTTAATTCGCCATTAATTCCAAACGAAAAAAATCTCCCTTAGTGATCTACTCTTAGCTATCAATCATTGAGATACCATACCTCTGAACGCCACTCCCAAAAATTCATAATTTCTTTCAAAAGATAACGTGTTATCATCGCAATCTAATATTACCCTAATTCTTTCCCCGACCTGTTGATCCAAAATTTGAATACCTTAAGGTACGGTCCTTCTCTATCTATGTAAGTTTCTTGCAAATAAACAGAATGTAACTTACTTGGTATTTTGGTGCATTATTTAGCAAAGGATAATTTCCTTGCACGTTTCCATTGTGCAGCAGATGATTATCCACTAGGTTCCAGCCCCACGAGTGCTCGTCGGAACCAACTAGTGCAACGTATCCGTGGCACAATAAAGGTGCTTCCCTGGTAGCTATGCCTATTACCGCTACCGTGCCCAATGGTCCTTCCCAGATAACTTCCCACGCGTGTCGACCGTGCCGGAAACCAATTTTACCTCTACAAGCGTCTGTACTTTGAGCAACCGGATTCCTATAACTCAATTAATAAGGATTTGAGCACTCAATCAGCATTCGTCGCATAAAAGCACACTCTGTATCGAAACTTTGCGCTTTGCAAAAGAACTTCAAGAGTATATAATATTTATATTTGAAAGACAATGTGTTCTCTGTAACATTTGTATTTTTTAACAGTGAATTCAGTTTGAAATTATATTAATTTATCGATAAATGAAAGAATGGAGCAAATACGGGCTCGGTGCGAACCGCGAATTCGAAACGGAGTGTGTCGATGGAATAAACACGCGGTAATGACAGGAGCGGAGGTTATACCTGTGCATGGTAAATCCATTGGGCCTAATGTAAATATTTCGGGAACAGTCATTGGGATTCCAGGCGTGATAAAACGCACGGAGTTTCGATTTGTACGTGGGCACCGATGACAATAAATCGGAACTAAGAGCCTCCTGGGCCAGCTTTCTGATGCAGTGCATCCGCCACGCGTCATTGTTTTCATCGTTTAGAAAACGGTTCCATCGTTTGCACACCAGCGAACAATTTCTCAACGTGTGCAAGTCTAAATACGAAAAAATCACTTCTAAAACATGATCAGATACTCGGAGTGCTATATCGTCCATTTTGCCGGGTCTGATCGGGTAAACGAGCAAAACATACACGCGCAGAAACGCCGCGCGCATGTGCCACAGCGGTGGGGAACTATCGATAATTATCGATGGTCACCGCTATCGATAGCTTACTTTATCGATCACAAGTTAAAGATTTGCCGAAATCGTGTATGTGGCGCCATCTCTTGTTTGGGTTCGACCGAAACGTCGAAAATCAACATACTGGGGAGGCTGCTGACTAGTACCGATCCTCAACACGTGACGGCGCCACATTCGCGACTACGCACGTGTGCTAGCAGACCGTTTTGTTATCTGTCACGTGTAATCACGTTCTATTTTGCATTATTGTTCATACAGCAGAAAGATGGAAGAAAGCAACAACACTGCTTCATTTATAAGCACACCTGGTTTCTGTTCCGACTGTGGATCAATTTTGCCATTGTTAGGCGATAACGGGGGAGTAATATGTTACGCCTGCAAACGAACCTGGGGTCCCGAAGGTATTTATTTATTTATTTGGCCACTTATTTAATATTGCGATGACGTGGTAATATGTCGAACGTCTGTCGCCTCTTTTCGTGACATAACAAATTGAACAACTTACTGCATTATTGTACGTTTAATAAAACTGTTTTCAAATTTACATAACCTCAGCCTTTGGAGACATGGCAATGTCGTATACCATTCATTTCAATGCGAAGAATGCCTATGCCACCTCTAAATTGAAAGACGGCGAGGAGGAAGACGCAGAGGGTCCGATCGTTGAAAGAAAGTGTCCTCAATGCCAGAACGACAAAATGTCGTATGCTACGTTACAACTTAGGTCGGCGGACGAAGGGCAAACAGTGTTTTACACGTGTACCAAGTGCAGGTACGTTGAAATTCATGTTTCCTTTTCTTCTAGCAAGAAAAAATTAAATAGAGATTCTAAGAATAAAGGGTTATCCATAAATTGTTTTGTCTTTCTTTTCAGATTTAAAGAGACAGAGAACTCATAACAAATTCTACACGTGTATCAGTGTTTAATTACGATGAAACATTGTAATTTAATTGGAGGTGCTCATCGAAATGTAAGAGCCTCGTGTTAATGAAACATAGAGCTTTATTCATGATACACTCAACAAATATCAGTGGAGGAATAGTAATAATGATGATAGTAATAATTTCGTAATACTGCTGAATTATTATGCCTCTCCACCAGTTACATGTGATTTAATACATTTTCCTTTTTTTTTACTAATGTACTTTTAATTGTATATATATTTGATTATATATTTTTTGTACAATACATCGGAATAAAAGTTTAGACCAATAAGTTTTCTATTGATTCACCTTCGAAACCATTACAGTGGTCCTTTTATTATAAAATTCTCATATTTAAAGTGTCCCTTAGTACACTGCTCACTCTAAAGGATGGACTTAAATGTTAGCTATTAGCCGCGATAATGCCTTACACATATTTTTTTAATCATAAAAAGAAATATATGCTCGGTCGCACATATCGAAGAATCTTTAACAAACCATCCAGCAGTTTAATTATGTACACGACGGGAATCTTAAATTGTATTAGATCGAAAATGGTGTCTTTATTCTAACATTCATTGAGCCAACAAGGAAAACTTTGAGTTTACGTTTGAACAATATTTTTCAGCGATTAAATCGGGTTTTCGATGTCTACCAGCATGCGTTTACATTTTTAACGCAATATAAAACGTATCTAGCACTTGCAACTTGTATCGCGTATCATTAATAAGAACGTAAGCCTTGCTAATAATTAGTTCCGATATACGAATCATGTACCGCCACCAAAAGTTGAACTAAAACGTAGAGACAATAAAAAGAAACGATTTACCATCAACGATATCACTGCGTACATTTAACAAATAAATGTTCTCCTTTCGGAAGGTAGGATATTACACTGGAAGATCTTGAAATATTAGAAATCGTACAGTATTTTGCATTACGTTCGCCTCGCAAAACTTATTTCCGTAGAACGCTTCATGAAATGCACCATTGCTCGATTATTCGTTAGATCACTCCTTCGTTCAGAAACGTGTGTATTCTTACTTGTCTCGGGTCCATTAGGCCTTCGATAATCATGAGAACTATTACAGTTTTCCTCCCGCTCAAGAAAATACATTAAAAAGGTTCTTCTCATCACGCTGACGATTTTCGTTTGAACGTAATGCACTTTTCGTAGCTTCCCCCTTCTGATTATGTACACTAAAGTTTCATATTACATATCGTACATCGAGTATGTACAAGTGGCAAGGTATTTACAAGTTGAACCACGAGGACACAGAGGATGTCGTTCCACCTCAGTGCTGCGATCATGAAGTCTCGTAGCATTCGTCCAAAAAGTTCTCCAACGAATGGTAGAGATGGGCACGCGTCTGAGCGATCCCGTGATCCTCGTCCGTGTAAGTCTGCAAAGGCCCGAATAACAGTGTAAGGCTTATGAAGCAACGGTAAGACTGCTGGCTGTACCAAATTCTATTGCCAAAATAAAGTGTGCTCCACGTATAGTGTTACCGCCTTTCGATACACACCTGTTGCCGAAACAGAATATCCTTCTGCTCGAGGACCTTCGCGAGCAACAAAGATTGCTGATAGTGCACGTTATCGTCCAAGGTTCCGTGTATCAGATAGTACATCTTCGTTTTAATGTTATCCACCTTGTTCAACAGCTGGCCCTGCTCGTATCCGTGTAGATTGTCCTCTACCGTAGGCAGGCCCATGAACCGCTCCGTGTAAATCGAATCTGTACAGTGTTCAATCCAATTACCATGCCTACTCCACTATTGTTACAGCGATCATTATCCTTCCCTCGTTTTAAAGTTGATACGCCCGATTTACTTCCGCCCGAAATATATTTCGAATCGCGGGGAAGCGGAACAATAGCGAGGTAAGAATATACGAGAGAGGCAGAAGAAATTACGCCGGAGAGGGTGGAGGAGACCGCTCGAGGAATACGCGAAAAATGATCAAATCGTTTTACGGCGCAACCCCGAATAGTCGCTTTTCAATAAAACTTTTATGCTCTGTGATTTATAGCCGCGGTCGGAGGCAGCATTATTTTCTTTCGGCGAAGGGACTACTCGTTTCTGGTTTGGCCGGTAGATTCCCCGATTTTTCTTTTTTATTGCATCGAATCTCCGGGACCAATCGTGGAAAAAAGAAGAACAAGGATAATGTGATTTGAAATCGATATCTGTGCAGATACCTTCCTTCGAGAGAGCAGGAAGAGAAGAAAAAAATGAAATGATCGTATTAGAAGTATGTGCATCGGTGGAAAAAGTCGAGCATCCCGGATGCATGGCCAGGTGGGAACGATGCTTTCCCGTCGAGGAAAAATAAATCTGACATCGCGAAACGCGGGCGAGCCAAGTCCCGCGACAAGACCTCGGGTAATACTAATTGAATCGATCGCCAGGCTGAAGCGAACCTTGTCCGGTACTTTCGGCGTAAAAGGATGCGAATCATCGCGATCTGCTGCATCGCATTCGAATTCAGTGGACGCTATGTCTTTGGGGAAGTATGCGTTGCGCTTCGTCTTTTAACACAGTTAATTCGTATAATTAGTTCGAATTAATCCGACCAGCTTTTGACGGCTCGAACAGTTTCTGCCGTGGGATTAAATTCTCTGGCGATCACGTTTAGGAAGGCTTAAGGGATACTCCTCCGTTCGCCCGTTGGATAGGAACACTCCGGCTGGCATAACAAATTTCCCAGGGTCGAACGGAAGGTTTAACAGGTTCACAGCTGAAACGGGAACAGATTTCGGGGCTAATACGCGATTACCAGCAGTGACCACGCGTTGCCAGCGGAAGTTAATATTCCGTTAACAAGATGAAACTAATAACGCGACGATCGTTGAGACACTGCGAGAAGTTGAGTGAAACTTCGACGTTTCATTCCTAAACGTTGCGTATTCGCGAGGAGAGAAGACCGCGATAGAACTGAAAGATAAAGTACGCGGTGCTCGACAGGGGGAAAATATGATCTCTTCATAGACGTACCGTAAAGGGCCCAATCTGTTACAGGTGCCACGGACATGCCGCACTTAAAGACACCGTGATCATCCTTGGCCAGCGTCATGCCGGTCGCGTATCCACCGTAACTCCAACCCCATATCGCCGTCCTGCCACGGTCGATGAACGGAAGCGTGTCTTGCAAGTATCTGGAACGGACAATAAAAATCGTTCGCGTATTAAATCGCTCGCTAACGGGACACCCTGGCTCGTGGTCAGCGACCGATGAAAAAGATCGGTTTCCGGACGCGTCGCGTACGAAGCGCGAGCTCGGGGACAGCGAACGATATTTATTCCGCGCGAACGATCCTTTAAGAGGACGAGTTTTATGACCCTCCGCGGGAGGATCGCGGACGACGATCTTTAATTTAAGATCCTCCTCGGGGCTAACTGGAAGCAGGCTGATCCCAGTGTTTACGCTATCCAGCTTAACGGCCGTTTAGACGTTTCTCCCTGGATGCACGGTATCCCCTTAACGCTGCGAGCATACGAACGGCGTTCGAACGCGGACGAGGAGCAAGTTTTATAAACTACGACCGGCGCGACTCCGTAGAAAAGAGAGCTCCGAGAGGTCAGTCTTGAAAGCAGAACGATTTTTCGTCCGAAATATTCCTGTCGCTCCCGAGCCACTGTCGGGCTCTAAAAGGTCTGCCGCACGTCCGCGGAAATCAGAGAGACACACGCGCAGACGGTCCGCCTCGATCGGATCCCCAAAGGACTCCCGGGGCGTGTAGCAGGATCTTAAAGTCGTGCCGCACCCTCCTCCCTCTGCACTGCGTCACTCCGGCTCTACGGCGACTGCATCTGGGTTAGTTGCTGAAATCAAAGTTCCGCGATCTTCCGACGACAGCCAGTCCCGAATCGTTGCCCCGAAAATAGAAGTTCCCCGAGAGACGATTTATGGACGAGTTTTCCGCATCCCCATCGTCGAGACCTTTAATCTTCGGAATTTAAGCAGAGTCCTTTCTCTGGACAAACACAGACGAAGCATTGGGAGATGAAAATGATTAGGGGATAGTCTCGGACGAAGGGCGAGTGGGATCGGAGACACGATGGACTTCCGGTTGACCAAACCGGAAGACACCATCGACGCTCTCGGTTTGAGGCAATGCCGATCGGATAAGGGCGGAGGGGAGTCGATTTCTTGGGAACTCTGCAGAGACTATCGTCTAGCCGCGTCTCACGAATTTCTGTTTTAAGCGAAATTTATTTAAGCTCGTAAATCGGCCAGCTGCCCTCCGTTGAATTTTACTCCTTCGCGGAGCAATGCTGCCGCTTCCGTTCAATTCTCCCTCGATTATCGATCCTCCCCGATTGGAATTTCATTTTTCCAGCGACACGCGGGGTCGCATTGTCTTCGATCCACGGCCCCCCTTTATGGACCGCTAGTAAACAAGGCCGCGGCGCGTTCTACTTTCGCGCGCTCGATCGAACTTTTTTGCTACGCTCGAGAAGCGGGACCGCGAATTTTGAGTACGAACGATCGCGTGCGTGTTTATTTAATTTCAATTAAAGATCGCGCCCAACGGGCGATGGTGGCGAACGCGACAAATCCAGATCCAAGGCTCTCGATGATAATCGGGCCGTCGTTTATTTCCGACGAACGCGTCCTCTCCATCCGGTCGAGCACCGCGCTGAAATTCTTCCTACCCCCCGCCAGCCACCGATGGCATTGTGATCTCGCGTTTCGTGGAGTAGATCCGCCGCGAAACGAAAAATTCGCCTTTTCAATCGGTGGAAATCTTTCATTCTTCGTCTCCGTCTGCTTTAATACGATCGAAGACGTTTTCGTGTCTCTTATTCGTATGCCGCCGATTCGCGAAAGGTACCGCATTGGATCGGCTGAAATGTAGAACGCGCAGAAAGTCTCTTTTTCCTTCGGATGGTGCATAATCATTTTCAACCGGGCTTGTTTGCCTCGCTGTTTCCGACATCGGTCCGATCCACTTTGCGGCCGGAGTGTTTAATTAACTACGAAGCGACGCTGTAGGTGTTGAAGACGGCCCTGGATCAAAGGGAGAGAAGGGCAAAAGAGGGGAGGAGGGTTGAAGCGGCCGCAGCCGGGAATCACTGCCGCTAGGTAATGCAGCAGCCAAACGCAACAATATAAATTTCAATTCGCCTTCATTATTTACGCGGCACTCCCCGGTAATCTGCATCTGTTCTTCCTTTCATCATTCCCCGTTCCCTTTGTGCCCGGTCCCAGCCTTTATTCGCAACCTATCCCCGGTCGTTATTTCTCAACCTTCTGTGTCTCCTTTGTGCCCTCATTACTTTCCATAACTTATCGCGTTGATCTGTACCCCACCCCTTTACGTTCTTCGCGTTTTCTTTCCTCCCGTTGCCTCGTATTTTATTTCACCCTTTGCCCGCCGATATTTCCCAGCTTTGTACGTGCACCTAACAATATCGCGAACCCTTCTATCGTGTAAGAAACTTTCCTTCAACCGTTGTATTAACTCCGGCGCTGCTCTCTCTCTCTCTCTCTCTCTTCGTGGTCCCATTTCGCGTTTCGCACGGAAAGAGTTCCTCCCGTATGAAATTTCACCGGGAATATCTCCGAGCGCAATGATACTTTTACCCCTTTTCAACTATATCGACTGTTCGTTGCGGAAACCATCGCGAGAACACGATCCCCCATCGCAACGCCAAAAGAGATTGATAGCGATCGGTAGGGAACGAGTGAAAAAAGCTGGGAAACCGGAGAGTGAGCGACGCTGGGGCTTGGAGAACGACGGAGGGCTGGTAAAAAGGGAACGGCGCGAGGGTGGCGGTCGAAAAGAGTGCCCCGGCAAGAAGCGCCGACAAGAGGAACAGCGATAAAAAGAAAAAAGAATTTTACAGAAACGAGGAGGAGTTTTTGAAACAATGGAAACGCAAAGGAGGGAAACGAACAAACGATTCGGTTGGCTGCAAGGGTTGGGACGAAGGGCGTGAGAAACGGTGACAGGGTAGCAGCCGCGACGACACCCCGTGCAATAGGCCAAAGGTTAAAGAGAGCTGGCCGATCCCGCAATCGCTTGGCGAGCTTCCAATTTCGCGGCTCACTTTTTATACGATCTAGCTGGGCGCGCTGCGACGCGCCAGCAAAACATTGCAACGTGGATGCTGCTGGGGGTTGGATACAGAGACCCACCCCGTGACGCGTGATAACACCACGGGGAAACGCTACGCTCCTCCGCGTCCGGAAGCCGATCCGCCGCGTGAAGACGGGGCGAGCGGAATCAATAAACTCGAGAAAGATACGCGATACACGTTTGGCGATGCGAGGAAAGCCCTCCTGACCGATCTGCCCTTCGGACGTCGAGTCGATGGAAGACGAAGCAGGAGTTAACGATACGGCTATTAACGACCGGATAAAGAACTTATGAAATATTTCACATGACCCTCTTTGAGAGAAATCGAGCCTTTTGGTCAGTGGTATAATGGATAAATTCGTCCCGCAATTAGATTTGGCGCCGGGTAGAATTTAAGGAAACCGCTTTTCACCACGCTTATATTCGGAGAAGTCGCGCGCTCTCTGTTTCCGTTCTGCTTTTTATTTCCGCTCCACTCGATGGGTGTAGGGATGCAGGACAAGCGGGGCAGAGATAGAGAGGAATGGGAGCATTTGAGCTCGAAAAATGTGGGGAACGGGGGACGAAACGAAAAACGAGGCTGCCGTTTCTGCGTCGTTAATTTTGCACGCGTTGCGGTTTTGGTTCCGCGCCCTTGCAAAGCTTCACACCCCCTGTGCAACCCCTCGACTGTTAACACCGTCGAGATCGCGCACAATGCACGCGCGATTATCTTTTCCGCTAAATGAGAAATACAAAAAAAAAACGGCGGTCTTTAAATATTTATCTTCAATGTGTTATTCTTTCACGAGACGATTCGCACGGATTTAAACGCATAGCACGCCACTATAAAATAGAAGTTCACCAAATATTTCGATCGTTTCGCGTATTTACAGCCGGTGCTATAGGTGATCCTTTTTAATATCGTCGTTACCGGTGCGGCGTAGAATAATTAATGTGCTCTGACCACCAGTTATACTCTACGCGTATCGAATTTGCAGAATCGATCGCAGTTTTACGCGGTCGCGTTGGCGTTCGGACGGTTTGATGAAACGCTGTTAAATTTGTACAGCACCTGTTCAATTTGCGTAACGCATTTTATCAATCGAATAAATTAAGCCGGACTAAATGGGAGCCACAAATAAAAGGGAGAAGAGGAAAGCGTGTTACGGAGTGTCATAAATCGGTTTATCTGGACGTCGGCCGCAATATCGGTCTGTAGGATTGCGAAACGCGAGAAAAAAAGGAAGAAAAAAATGCTGGCGCAAATGTGAACCCGACCGTGCTCTCTTCTGTCCACGTAGGAGCATTAAAAATGCATAGAATAACAAGAGGAACGCGTCTTTTTGCATTTAGAGCGACCGGAAGCGGCTTCTCGATAAATTGCACCGGTGGACATTTTACATGTAAATCGAGAGCCGCGATGACAACGAAATTAGGGCCGGCCAGGGCGATCAAAGTCAGCACGGACGACCACGCGCGATGGGAACTATGGCGTTAAAATTCATTTGCATTCAACCCCGTCACCAAGATCGGCAAATATTGCGTCCGGTGTATTTAAAATGTAAAACACCGGACGATTTTAAGCTGCGAACATGACGCTTTCTTCTCTTTCTTTCTCTCTCCGAAGGCAGTGTAGCAGATTAATTGTAACTTTTTACCCAATTCGGAAAAACAGCAGCGCGAAGAGAATTCACCGTCTGGCGTACTGTCGCGCTAAAAGTTTGCCATCGCGGCGGAGAATAGTTGGTAGATCGAGATAGACCTCCGGTTTGGACCAACGGACCACCCAAGGATTCGATATCGAATCAGAGTCCTTTCGTGTCTCCTCTGCAATGGCAAAATTAGAATTCTATCTACGCGTAAAAGGGGTGGGCGGAGGGGTGAAATTGGAGAAACTGGATGGTATCGAAAAGCGCAAAGTACCGAAGCTTTCTTTCATCTCTTTTTTTTTTGTTTTATACGGAAAAAGGTTGGACCTTGATACCCACCTTGTAACGTTGATCTGATCCGCGATCTCAACCGTTCCCAGGTTTCGATATCCAGCGAACAGCATTCCGTTGTCCATTAGACCAGAACCACGACCGTCGATGGTCGCGTAGATGATGCTCTTGTTAGTCACAAGATACGTACCCCAATCGACGTTAAACTTCTCCGTGACCTGATAGGTATCCGGTCCGCCGTAACTGCGGAACGATAATAATGATTGGTCGCTAATGCTGTTCCCGGTTTAGGCAATATTTGGACGGCGGGATTCGTTCGAAACTGTTTGAAGCAATTAACTTTCTAAATGCACAATTTCCTGTTCCGACCAGGCATCCCGCAGCGCGCCGCGACGCGAGCACGGCAAACTGTCAGACAATTTCGCTCGAACGGACAAAGAAAAGCTAACTCAATTTCGCCGGTTTCATTCGATCGTTCAATCTAGCCGGGTATTTCTATTTATACAAAATCTAATCTATATCCAGAACGAAGTTTCCAATTCGATTCAATATGATTCACCTGCGCGAGACTTGAATTAACGCCCGCCTCGTTGAGCGGTCTTTTTTTCCTTTCCCTTTCCACGGCGTTTAACCGATTTGCGTGAATCGAAATTTATAAAAATGCGCATACGCGGAACGTGCATACGACGAATTCGGCATGAATGATACATGAGCTCCATTTCTGTTCGTTCCGCTAATTAATCCCAGGACGGATTCATAAAAATTCACCGGACACGCTTACACGTCGTCCAATGAATTTCGCATGGATATCCCCGGCGTGTTCCCCTTTTCGATACGATAGATAGTGGCAAAAACTTTTTGATAAATGATACACTGCGTCTGACGCGAGCGTTGCCGTCGGGTATTCTCTTTCGACCCGGTTCCATTCTTTTTCCCCCGGTTCGCCGCGAATAATTTCTATCCGCCGCAAACGGCGTTAAAGCGTATTCATGGCGGGTGGGCGTTTGGGCATTTGCGCAGGAAAAAGCTACGAAACAAATGAAGCATCCGGGGAAATCAGGATCGGTCTTAAACATTTTCCATTTCGTCGAAGGAAAACGTCTCGGTTCGTTTTTTTTTTTCTTCTTTCTTTTCATCGCGTCGATGGGTTCTACTTGCGCCCGCCTATCGGAGGCGAGATCGATGGAATACTCACACGAAAATCAGCATGGGATATTTGGTGGCGCCTGACAAATCAGCGTTCGGGGGAATCAGTAGCCTGACACGGGCCTCGAATCCGCCGGGAACCGGCACCTTGTAACGATGCACCACCGGCTGCGATTTCTCGCGGATGATCTCCGAGACCGCCTCGTTGTTCTCCCACACCAGCAGCCTCGTCGAGTTCTGCAGAAGGAATCGCGTGAATATCGAGGGAACAACAGGAGACACCTTATATTTATAGCCTGGCAGGGTCTTGATCTTAAGGTCGAGGCTCCATGGCATTTATCAAAGTCGGGGAAGAACAATTGATTCTGTGTTTCGCTGGTTTCGTTGCGCCAAGTACGATTTCCAAATGAAATTGTTATTTGATGATCGCACGGCATTACCGCGAACGACGGAAGAAAATGTTTTACAGGAAACATCGGGGTTTCACGTTCAATCGATACCGAAAGGCGTCTCGCACTTCCCTCGGAGGACCTATCCAAACTTGGATCCTTTAATTTACCCTTATTTTACTACAAGGCGGCACCTCCAGAGGATTTTCCACGGTGATTCCAATTCCGAAACTTCTCACCTGGCCATCGATTCTAGCGCATACATGCACACTGCTTTATCCGACTTCTTCCATAAAATCCACTGGTAGCCCACTAGAATTTCTTCTCCGTTTCCTCTTTTTTTTCCTCGAACGAACCCTTAGGGAATGATTCCAATGGAGAACATATACGTTCTGGCAAATTACGGGCAAAGAAAGGAAAGAGACGTGGCAGCTAAATGGTGTATCAAGATTCATCTTCCGTTTCCTCTAAGTATCGCTTTGTCTCGCGTTGGAATCGCGCGGAACAACAACGACGCTTTCTTTTTATCCCCTTATCATCGGCGATTCGCGATCGAATAGCGATGGCAGAACTTTTAAGCTGCCCTGCATCAACGTCGAACACGAAGCAGCGCCTTTGCCCGCGGCGAGAGACGCTGTGTCGCGTTTAATGTATTATTCCGCTCCTTTAATCCCGCGCTCGTCTCCGGGATCCATCGACTCCCTTCTCGACTTTCAGGAATTAATGTATAATGTATATGGCGTCATTAGAGGCTGGCAAACTTGCTGAACCCGCCGGTAATATTCTCCCGACTTTCGCTGGATCATTGGAAATGAACACGGATTGATCCTGATACATTTTTTGCGACGCAGATATCGTTTCTTAGCGTCGCTGGTTTATGAAACTCTTCCAGCTTCTCGGTTTCGAAAGCAACGAAACGAATTAGCCCCAAGAAGTGTAGCATCCTTCAATATTCCGCCCTTATCAGCTATTTATCGCGTCGCCCGCAATCTCTTTATCCAAAGTCGGCGAATAAAATACCGCTCCCTGCGAGGAGCATTGTTCAATAAGAGGCGAGAAAGGGGCGCGCCTACTATTCGCGTTCCCTTCGGGGGGGAAAAGGAAATTAGTCTCCTCAAGAGGCTGCGAAGCGTTTATCCGCGAGGAAAGCCGATTATCGGCTCTGTAATCGTAGCGCCTCGACAATCCCAACGCCTAGATCCTTTTTATCCTTCTTCTTTTTTTGTCATTTTCGTCAATCCAGACAGACGTTTCCATTCAATCGCTCCCGCCGGGGCGATAATATAATTACCAGACGGACAATCGGCGACGTGCTATCGTAGCTCGCTCCAACGAGTTTTATTGCGGAGGCGCGTCGTTCACGGTGAATCCGAATCCACGACACGTTAAACGTTCCCTGGGAAACCCGGGGCTGAGAATCGAAGCTGTTTAGAGAACGCGCGACGCCTGCGAAGAATTCGGGAGCAGGCAAGTGTTCCTTTGAACTATCGGAAACGATCCCGGCGTGTCGTCGATAGCTGATATGCGAGGGTTTCTTCTTTTTTTTTGTTAAACGAGCAGAGTTCGAGGATGAAGGAGTTCTCGAGTTCCGTACTGCATAAAATACGATTTACATTTTCTTTGGCAAGTTCTTTCGCTACGTGCTTCCTATATCATATTTAATACAGAAATAAGCTTTAATGTATCCGTGGAAATTTCCAGAGCTCCCAGAGGGCAGAAAATAAGGATTTTTTTGTTGTAACTGCGTGGGAACTCGGCCGACGGTGCAGCTGCGCCGATAGAATTAAGAAATTGAATTAAAATTCGATCGGCCAATGTGAACGAGTGCGAGTCGAGGGTGAAACAGAACGGCGCGTTGCGATAACTCTTTAATTTTCATTCGACTGTTTCCAAATACACTTTTTATTCCTTTAAACGGCTGGCTCGAGAAAATGAAACTCGTCCGAAAAGGAGAAAAATCCCCCCCTCGAGCAGCTACGATAAGGCTGGCCGCCCGCTTGGGTTATGGAAATTAAGAAATTAAATTAAAATTTCGCAACGAGCCTTCTGTCTTCCCTAAGGGAATAAGTTTTAGAAAGGCTGCAGACAATATCGAAAAGTTCAATGGAATTCAATTAAAATAAGTTTGCACAGGAACCGATAAATATCGGATATTTCTCATTTTTACCACTCCCTTTGCTCCGGATATTTCTAAATACAGCTGGAAACTCTCGAATGGGATAAGGGAGGGAAAGGGATTACAAAGGTTTCGCTGCGCGAGAGGAAGTTCGGTTTATCGAGGATAGTCGAGTCGCGGGATTCGCTTGCACGTCTAAATCTGTTGCATCGATTCGTGTTGCCATCGCTCGCGAGGAAGCTACAGCCGGCATTAAGCTCCGGCATAAAACACAGATAGGGGAACGTGACATCGCAGGAATGTCGTGGCTTTCGAAACGCGGACAAATCACGCGGAGTCCACGGAGAATCGGTAATTTGTTTCCCGCCGCCGGAGCTTTTGGATCCTCTCGACTTTGCCCGCGACGATGGAATCCCTCTGGTGCGTGTGTCTCGTATCTCTTTTTTTTCAATTAATCATTTAAAAGAAAATTGCGCGCAAATGAAATGCGGTAGACTTTTCGCGAAAGCGATTCTAGACGATCTCCGAGCGTTCACGAGCAAGGGCAAACGTTCGCGGGATCGTTCCGAGGGAAATCACGAGGGGATCGTATCCCCGCGCACACTCACCCTGTTGTAAATGGCGATGTCAGGTACACCGGGGCCGGCGCAAGTGAGCACGTAATGCGAATGATCGGTGGAAAACTTGGCGGTATTGTACAGACACCGGTTCCTGTCCGTTTCCCGGACGATGCCGCAACTTAAACACGTCGGCTTCCGGTCCGCGCCACTCCCCGTTGATATCCTGTACAAGTGTTGCACCGCGGACTCCTCTTCCGTCGTCGCCAGGTAGTAGCTGCGGGCGAGAGAAAAGTGGGATATAACAGAGGGGAGAAAAAAGAAAGACAGCGAAGAAGGATGTAACGCAAGCGCACTCATTTGCATAGACTGCTCTCTAATGGCTTTGTAATCGTGAAACTCTCGCGACTTCGCATTGCAACGAGCCGGCTTTGTTTACTCTGCTAACCACACATCACGCAGAGAATCGGGGATGACGGGGATGTTCTTCGTGCACCGTGGTCCAACCGGTTTTTCGCGGTTTGTCCCTTTTCGAATTTGACCCCGAGTCAAGTTGTGCGTTCCGGTATAAATACCGCGGGTCTATTTAAGGGTTGAAAGCTTCAGCGTGCATCGAGGGATGCACGCTTCAGAATCGGATTTATCGTGCGCGCGTTGGGCTCGCAGAGCAAGTACCAGAAGCTAGGTATAACGCGATCAGACTACCGTCTCCGTTTGCATTAATGCGTGATCGATTTCCGGTGATTAATCAACTCGTGATTAGCCCGAATTACGCGCTACTTTTCCGGTGAAGTTTGTTCCCGGTGTCGGCGCCGTGTTCCGAGTCGATAAACTCGATTACCGTTAACGCGACTTGTTAACACGGCGGAGAGGGGTTCCGAATAACGGAGAATTGAAAACGCGCTTGGTCGATAACAATTTCGACGGGCCGCGGTGATCGTAACTTTGCCGTTTAGCTTGACTTCGCGTCGCGGCGCGATAACCGTTTAAAGAGATCACGCGCCTGGAAAACTGTACGTACATAGAAAATACCGCGCTGCGATTTGCGGCGTGTACGCGGCACGCGTTTCCCATTTATTCCACCCCCTTCGTTCCATAAATTATCCGCATCGAAGCGAACGCGTCTCCCCGCGGGGAAACGAGGATGAATATTGCTCGCTGGCAATCTTGCGACACGCTAGGGTACCGCCAATTAAGTGGCCCTACGTCAGATGTTGAGATCCGAAGCTGTTAGGTCTGATTTATAACGTTCTGTACTACTGCTGCGAGCAGCCCGGTGCCCGTGGCGCGATTAAACTGTTGCCTCCATTTGCGTTAAACCCCTCCAACGTTCTATGCCTGTATCTCGCGCAGCCACGATCACGATTATCGCCAGGCCGAGGCTGTGATTATTCTCATTAAAAGGACTCGATACGGCCGTGATTGCCAGGCATCGATTAATAAACCGGTGACGTTGTAAAGTATTACATGCCCGGGGTAGCAGCGATGCGGTAGATAGCGAACGTCAAATTAGCGAATGCCTAGTTGACAAATCGACAGCGTGGCAAATAGCAAATGCTAAACACCAGCGAGGGAGGCTCCAAATAGAGAACTGCCACTGATGAATCATCGTGCATGAAATTACCAGCACACGGACATATGTTAAATGTCAAATTTTCGCTGCACAAATTGGACCAATGAATTGACAAGTCGATATGCCAGCGTTAAAAATACAAGCAGATTTTCCGTACCGCCTTTGCCAAAACCAAACAAAAATCAGCTATTCGGCTCATCGATTTTTCATCAACGAAGCAAGGGTCGAAACTGATCGAACCATTTCCCATTAGCCTGGGCGACGATCAATCAAACCCGGCGAAATTAACAGGCACCGATCGATATGGAAAATTAACAACGGGCGAAGAGAGCGGCTATCGAACATCGCAGCGTTCGCTTCGTTATCTGTAAGACGCAACTTTGTTCGTCAACTCTAACAGGTGAAACAGGGTAATTTAATAACTCACGAGGGGTAATGGCTTTGGGGTTTGGTAGCCGTGGCCCCGAAATGAGGCTAAACTCTCGGACATCGAGGAAAGTCAACGGGGGTGTAACCGGTGGCAGTGAAGGGTCTGACTTGCGAAGCAGGAAGGGGGTTGCAAGTGGTTGCAGTTTCGTTGACAAGACGGATGAGCCTCGGGTCATTCAGAACGGATTAATTTCAATATCCTGTTAATTCGATCTCTCGGCTCGTGCTTAAACGAGCCCAACCCTTCTCCGCATCCTTCGACCCTTGATGGTAAATTCGCCTTAACGAAGGTAGCCGTAGGGGCACCGCTGACGTTTTCTGTCCTGTCGTTTTACCCGAGCTTACGAATTTTCCAGCTACCGACAAACTTCAGCCAATTACCGCGAAACCCACAGCACCATTTAATTTATCAAAATTCATCAGCTACGTCTAACCGTCGAATTTTCAATTATCGGCCCTTCCTCCCGTCGCAAACTTTCGCCCAGCAAATTCTCTCATCGCACGCAAGCCGTGGAGCCACGCTCGGTTGTTCCCTTGCAGCCCATCCGCTCTTCGGGGTTCGTCAAAACTCCGTTAAACAAATGGAAGGCAGCGAAATGATCGGTGAATCAATGGGAGGGGGCGCGTTACAGAGGGGTAATTTCACCGAGATCGTCGTCAACGAGCTGTACGCGTATAAACCTCGGGCAAAGAGTACCTTGCGAAGTTATGTATCTTCCGAAAGCCGATGAAAGTTCGACGGGGGAGCAATTTAAAGTTCGCCCAAGCATGCGATGCTCCGAGGAGGAGCGGCGGGCAAACCGGAAATCCGAGCCTACCCCGTCCGACGTAGTCAAACCGTAACTTTCGTTCCCATCCCGAATGCCTATTGTAAAACGATCCATTCTTGAGGAACGGTGTCGTACAATGGGGTGACGATACCGCGCGTTCCACCGACGCTCACGTTGATTTATCGATCGACCGGCCAATTATTTCGGCCCGTTTAATTGATCACCAATGCCAATATCGACTTTCTCCTTTTTTTTTCCCACGTGGACCGAGCACGGCTGTGTCGCTTGAAAAATTGAACGGCACGGCTCCGGGCGCAGAGGAAGCGGCACAGCTTGAATTCCATTAATTTCTCCCCGGCCAATTTGGAGCTTGGTTTTCCGTTGATTTTATATGAAGTCATTACCCGGTTCCTCCGAACAGAAATTTCAACGGTAGGATACACGCTCCCGCGATGTAGCAAAGACTCATCTCACCGATCTGAATTTGTTTGCTATCTGTTCAAACGCAGCGCTGCTACGAGTAAATTCTAACAAAGGATTCACGCCGAAATGGACAGGCGCTGAAACACAGCCACGCTCCACTGTCCTGTCGCCGTTTCCTCCAGTCGTCAAAGGGTGGACATTTATTTCAACAACAATTCGCAAACAAAACAAAAAAAAAAAAGAAAGAAAGGACAGTGCCGACAGAATAGTCCGGGCAGCAAAAGAGAGAGAGAGGTTTTTTTTTCTATTTTTGTACGGCTTCGGCCGTGCACCACGATCCTTTGGACGCGAATTACACGGGGGGCGGAGAACGGTTCAGAGAGTCGGTTGTTATCCGTACAATTTGTTTCGCGGTGGTCGCGCGAGTAATCCGGTTGGCAAGAAAAAGCCTTAAGCTGTGCGTGGCTGGCTCGCGCGTGCAAACAAACCCCCGGCCTCTTTCAGGAATTACGAGCACTCTGTGACAATTCCCACGCGTTTAACACGGCTAAAACGTGCACTCGCGAGCCTCACTAAAGGCGGTTTTAAAGCTGTGCCGCCATTGTTCCCTGAAGTAGGCGGCTAGAATGGATCCTCCACGCTCGGAGCTTTCAGGATAATAGCGTCGAACACGTCTCGTCCGTGGTAAACATTCCGCGAGTTAAGCGCGTTCGACGGACGCGCGGCTTCGATCAGCAACGATCGATGTCCTCTGTGAAACCGAGGCCGCGAAGAGTACGCTTCGTCATGACAGGAACATCTTATATGTTGATTTCTGCAAATAAACCTTCCACGCAAAGCTTCGCTACTTTCTCCTTTACGAAACTCTGACCCACGAATTCTTAAGCACGGAACTATGTTCTTTAAAACCACGCAGCAAAGCCGCGTGTCGATAGGAGCCGTTCGTTCCAAGGAAATTACAAAAAGGGGCGCGATCCGAATTACCAACCCCCGGACTGCTCTCTCGCACTCCGCAAACTTGCTTTCCCAAGCCCGTTTCACAACGCTTTGGTAAAAGCAACGATCACGAGATTAGTTGGCGGCGCAGGCTAGAACTCGGTGGTGATTGCGCGGTCGTCGTCGAAACTTCTAATTCCCTGTCGTTCTTGTTACGCACAAGTAACCGGGGCGAGCGAAAACGAACACGGGGATTCGCTGATTGCGCGCGTTCGTTGCACCGGATTACGGGTTCGGCGCGTTCCGCGCGATAGGGGCGCGGAGTCGCGCGTGTGGAAACGGCCGCGTCTCTCAGGCGACTGGAATTGGGGAAACGGTGCGAATAATCTCGAGGATCCGAGGACAGGATTTATAAGGGGCGGGCGGGGTGCGGTTAGTACCCGATGCCGAATTCCTGTGGAAACTTGCCCGCTATTGAAACGCCGAAACTTTGCTTGCCACCGTCGCAGTTTAGTTAGACTCTCGTGGCTGCGACACGAGACACGTTAAAATATGTGTCTCTATAATTCCGGTGATGTTAATAGAAATTCTTCGTACCAAGACAAACTGCATTTTCAGCCCTGAAAATGTTTGGGCGAAATTCGCGAGGGGAATATCTGATTTTGTCCCTACAGTTTTCGTGCCGCCGCATTCTTCTATGGTAATTGAATGACGGCCAATCAACGCAAAATAAAGTTCGCGCAGACCGTGGCGGACAATTAAAAGTGAATAATTAATGACTGACCGGGGGCGGTTAAAATGCATCAATGAATTTTCTTTGTTCCCTCGTAATTACCAGCGTCTATCCCGCGACTGTTAACTAATGTTGTCGTTGTAGAACGGCCGCACCGTTTCCGGTCGAGTTTGCCCTAGCGCCGAGGGGGCGTCCGGCAATTAATTACACGGTTTTTCCGAAATGCCCCACAGCCGGGTGTTCGACGGGCGCAAAGGGAGAGTTTATTAAGACCATAATACCAGTGAGTTAGTAGACCAGGGGATCATTAAATTTGATTTACGGTATTCCAGCTTATAGTTCAAAACAGATTGTTCGATGCAAATACATAGTACAGCGGTGCCCCGCCCCCTTAGAATCAATAGAAGGTGCAGATATTACATGCTCTCAAACAGATGTTGCGATTTTTGAAAACTGTCCTATCGGGAAATCATAAAGTATTCGCACACGCGGTACGACGACTTCGTCAATCTTTTATCTTCGGTCGTTATTTCGTTTTGGAGTGTATCCAATTGCGGAAGAATAAGAGAATATCACTCTTTCGATTGCTTATTTCTTTGCACCTAAATTCTATTTAATTAAAAAGTCGCGACACAAGACTTTCAGAAGGACGACGAACCGCTTTCTCGTTGAAACTTAATGGCTCCTTTCGTTTAGGATAAATCCTTTTCGAAATCGTGGCAGTCTGTCTGCGGGTATGAATCGGGCAGGAGCCACTGTGTATCCATCGAAACGAATCGATGCATCGAGTGCTGTGGAACACGTGGCGCGGCTAATAAAAATTTCAGAGGCATTCGTATGAATTCCCTGTCCGTAGTATTTCCTCGAGTCCACGAGTCGACCAGTTTTCTTTGCGGGCGGTTCGAGTAAATGGAAATAAAATTCGATTATTATTTATCATTCGAAGGAGCTTCCTCAGATAAATCCTCCCCTGGAAACGAGCTATATCCGTGCTGCGAGGAATCCCGTAAAAGTCGAGCCAGGAGCCGTTATCGATGCGCGGGAGGTTTTTTTTTCGATGCTACCCAGTGTTTTATGCAACGAAATAACGACTTGTTTTCGCGTCAGAACTGGACAACGATCGACAGAGATCGGCTAGAGTGCCGTCAACTTTGTACAGCCGTGTCGGAGAGGACAGGGAGTTAGCTGGCAGCCGGATTTCCGGCGTCGAATAAAGCAACGTTCCAGATATGCCACTTACGCGAAATTGTCAGCTTCGTACGGCACGAGGAAGCCCGGAACTTTCGTGCTCCTGTAAATATCGATAAGCTTGGAACGGGGAAGAGAGGTGAGGTCTGCAAAAATCTTGCCAGGGACCGAGATTGGGAATCGAATTTGTTTCGCGTGAAAAGGCTGTACAAATATTATTGGCAGTGAGAAAAAGTTTATGGGAAGTGCGGAATGTTGCATAATTTCGCTCGAATAAGAAAAATATTAAAATGTAAGGAAGATTTAAAGGTGTGACTGAGATATGGTAGGTTACACTACTTAATACCTCTATGTCTGACCAATGTCCGACTGAACTACTTAACTCACTGATACCCGTTTCCTCTCTCCTTTAATTCTGGAAAATTTTATTTCGACGCTACGTTCATCCATCTCGCCTGGTCTACGCATGATGCATCGTCGAAATTCTTTTCGACCCTACAGCATTTCTCACAGCAGTGCAGGACGTCATCGCAGTTATTCGTCGGAGAATCCAATTGTCGCGCGTCCAGGGCGAACTCTGGCCCACGAAAAGCTTGCCCGTCCAGAGTGTCCCACGGAAACTACGCGTTCGAGAATGTGTCAGGGTCGTCGGCGGATATCCGGTTCACGCGCCCTCGAGGTCTCCCCTCGCGTATCGCGCTCTAAATTCGCGTCACGGCGCGTCTTTGAATATGCACTCGTCGCCAAGAGGACGACGAAACGACGAGCATATCGTCGGATTTCGGAGTTCGATCACGCGCAACTTTTGCAATCAAATCGTACTTTCTCGCTGGTTACTCGAACGATAAATATCGCCCACGATTTTGGAAGGCGAATTTTGTAAGAAAACATTAGGACAGAAGTCTCATCGATAAGACGGATCTTTGGCTTTTTAACTTCCTGCGATTCATACACGATTTGCAAAGAGCATCACGAGAAGTTCTTGCCTGCGGTCGGACAATTTGCCTTTCTCTGACAAACAGCACAGCACAAGCTCGCGGAGATTAACGTTAAGTTTGGCGAAAACAAAGAAGCAGCGTGGACCGTGTTGCAAAAAGAAAAAAAAAAGGAATCCTATAATCCTATTATAGCCGGGATTAATCTGCGCACTATAAACATCTTCTTAACGAGCAACTTTCCTCGCGTTTTTCAACGGGATCAGTGGTGGAACTTCGGGGCCTCACGGTTCCCTCGTTAAAGAAAAATAGTAGGCGGACGAACCCACGGGAAAGGGAAGAAAAATTTCAAACTGCATTACAGCACGGGCGATGGGAAACGAGAGAGAAAGAGAGGGAGTGCGCGCGGGCAAAATGAACTGGGAACTTCTTCGAGAGATTGTGCAAATAAACAATCCTTAAAGGGCCACGATAAAATGACGTTGATTAAGGGCGCGAGGGGGAGAAGATTGCTCCGGAGGCCAGTGGGCTTCTCCGCGAGAATTTCTTTAAATGAGTTCCTGTCGGACGCTTCTTTCCAGACGACGTAGCTCCCTCTCATTAGCTTGACGAATTTCCTTCGTGTAATTAGAACCTTAATTATTATTATCGTTACGGGTGGCCGTGCCTATATACCGTGTATACAGTTTCGAACGGCTCCCAATCTTTTCTTATGGGTTTCGGGTATATCGATTGTCTGTGAAACAGAGGCGCGCTCGGTTGATCAGAATAAGGGGGTAGTAAATGTCTGAGTAACACTCGAGGCGAGAGGTAACGGCGCATTAGCGTAATAGTTACCGAAGTTTAGATTACAACGGCATAAGCCGGACGAAACGTTGCTGGTTTAATGGAAAAGTTGAATGCAAAATCGCGCCGAGAATAAAATTTTCTTCAAGTTCCGGGCACGGCCAGCGAGATTATTCAGATTAAAACAGTATTTCTCGTTCGTCAAGCTTTAATAATTAATGCTCGATAAATAATGCTACTTTCTGACAAGGTATCTTTTACTTTGTACCGCGTGCACCGTGTTTTCCCATCGTCAGAAAATTCGAAAAGCTAAATCGATATCGTGGTTCAGCGTGAAAATACTTAAAAATTTAACGAACACGCGTCGAGGGGAACAAATCTGTCACTTGTCAAACGTGGAGGGGGACAGAGAGGTTTCCCAACGAAAAGAAGGGAAAAGGTCAGAGAGATAGACGCGACAGCTGTGAAACTCTGAAAATTCGCGTTCGAATAGCTGCCGAACCTGTCGTTTGTGACAAACGCTATTATCAGACCGGATAACCGCGACGTCGATCGATTGAAATACCGATTAATCGGGGTCGAAGAGGCGTGTGGTCGGATCATAACTGGGGAGCCACGTTTTGCCCAACGGAATTCCGATTTAATAAATTTTCCTCCCAGTATTAGTTATCGGGGCTGTTGCAACGTTATTAAGTTTCAATAAAATGCGGCCAAACTTTCGGAAAAACTGAAACAAGCAACACGACTAAGTACGAAATAAAAAACGTAGTCTCGCGCGGGACCTCGCTTCCTTTTTCGCCGTGGTGGCAAGGCGCGAATTTAGTTTCTAGTCGATATTTCTGCTTCATAGAAAACGGGACTATCTTCCCCGACAATGGTTCCGGGTGATGAAAGCTCCACGGACCTCTTTTCCAAGCCATTACGGCGCGCCATCACCGCAAGAAACACGTCGCGCCGCTCGCGAAATTGCTTTTGAGCAATCGTTTGCGGTATCGCGCCAATGAATGGATGTTTAGGTTTGCAGGTCGGCGTGTACCCCGATTCCTGTAACGATACTTTAATCGCCCTGGGTCGTCCGCTACACTACAGGACGGTGACTGTACGAATTACCTTCATTTGCAGCCTCGATAAACCGCAACGTTTCCACCACCACTTTCACCCCTCCGATCAATCCTCGAAGCCAGAGCGTTTAATAAGTTCACGAGTTTCGAGGAGTGTCCCGGTGCCGCCGCTAAAATTCATTCGCGAAATACTTCGAGCGAATCGCATTCTTTGCCCGCGACAAGATTCCCAAGTTTCGCGGAAGACAGCCCCACGATCGGGCGAAGCGTGCCAAAACTCGACCGACTCGATATATAGCGGACTTATTAAATTTACCAGATTACGCAAACTTTCCGAGTCCCGCGGAAATTCGGTCGTGCCCAGTGGATCGAGCTAACCGGATCCATTAGATTTCCGCGGCTCGAACTCCTCCGAACGTGTTCGCACCTCTTTTTCCTTCGCGAAACAGAAGCCGCGATTCATGCTTTGGAAACTTCGACCTCGAGCCCGCTATTTGCTTCCCCTTCGCCAACTTCCACCGGGGGGTTCTTGTCCACTTTCCGAATCGGAGTTACTTTCAGGCATTTCTTTGGGATCCGGAATTCCAAAGTGTACAACATTTCTGCTGCTTTTCACGGCTAACCACAATCCGCGACTTAAAGCTTTAGTAGTCCAAGAATGCCCGGTTTCACGGTTTCAAAGGCTGCTCTCCTTATCAGGCTACAGCTCATCCTCCTAGCCCTCTTTTTACCCCTTTTACCTCGACCACAGTCAACTGTACCAGCCAAAATGTCGAGTACTCTCCTTAAAATGTATCATGAAGCATATCTAGTTACGCGTACAACAATTAAAGCGCACCACTCAATTTGATGAAACAAACAGAAAATGTTTATGAAACAGCAATCTCGACCATCCTTTCCAAATCGCAGCTACCTAAGCCGTGGCTCCGGAGTCCTCCACCCACCCCGTTATCCTATTTCCCGAGCGCCCGGATCGACCCGAGAAATGTTCCAAATTATTGTCGGGCCATTAGCAGTCAGTCGCTGCTTGCGGAAGGATTTTCTTAATGTAACAACCATCTGGCCGATGGTAGAGACGTTGAAGCGGCGCGAATACATCGCCTAACTAGCTGCGTTTGAACCCGCTGCTCCGTTTACCATGTCCTAATGATTAATTCATGCGCGCTTCGCGACAGCCACCGTTTCCGCGCCCCGTCTAACGAAGTTACTTCGTTAAGTTCATCAGCAATGTGTGAATAATGAGTGGCAAGCATATAGAGGGCTTTGTTCGATGGGCTTCGCTTTTGTGTGTAGGGTACGCCGCGAGGCGAATCGACGCGCGAAAAGCGGGACTGCCACGCGCTGTTTCGAACTCGGAGAGGGCCGCGGGGGCGGCGGTATTCTCTTCGATCCGAGCAGTGTAACACAGCGGGAGGACAAGCGCTTTCACGAATACTAACGACTCGACAGATTTCGAGGCGAGAGAGAAGAATGGTTCTCGTCGAAGCGATTCGGTTTTGCATGCCGTTGCTTGACGTCCTCGCTAAGAATACCCCTTTTCGACGCAGGACTCTCTTTATTCCACTAGCTTTAGGTAAAGGAGAAAGATTCGAGGATGCTCGCGGGTGGATCGGAAATGGAACTTCGTTTGCTAATGACAATTTTGCGCAACGCATAATTTGATGAAGCTTTTAAATGCGACTTTTCTTGATATAACGGAAAAGTGTTTGAAGCTGATATTGCTGTGACGGTTAAATGGAAACGCTCGCAAAGAAAGGGTGGAGGAGGCTGTCAAGATTAAATTATGCCGGTTACTTTGATACAACCACCTTGGTCCCGACTTAATCAGTTTAACGAAGGTGTTCACCTGCGCGGCGCGCGTCACACGGGCGATATATTTGCTGCACTCCAAGCGCGCGTCGCTCTAACGTGTCACCTGTTAGATTAACGACTCCGCACTAGAAGAGCGCGCAGCCGCGACCATAAATGGTGTAAAGTAGCCGGGTAGCGCTTTGTTAGGTCGCCGTAATGGAGAAATGGACCGGGTTACTGCGTCTCGCGTGATTTTGCGACTGAAATAATATCGTTCATTCTACGCTAAACCATACCGAAAGCCTTACGAAAGATACATTCAAAATTAATAATCCGATTAGATCGATCGTCTTGGAAGTAGTTCTTTTTTTTTTCTTTAATTAATATTAAACCGAACTGGCTGCCGTCCGCGAGGAATGGATAAATCGGAAAGTTCGAGGATGAGAAACGCTCCCGAAAAGCGTGATCTATTCGGGGAAGATAGGGAGGCCGGAAGTGTAGGTCTCGATGGAGCAATAGCGGCGTAGTTTCTGATGGAGTAGGCTCGAGTTCAAGTCCCAGAACAGTTTCCCGAGAGCCTTTCCATTCCCGTGGCCCCTACCAGTTCAGCCACTCGAGAAGCCTGCGAGATGGCCAACTAATTTTTAGCTTTCCTTATCGATCTTCCGGAACGATTTAAGAGACGAACCCTGCTACTTGAATATCTCAGAACTATTGAGCAAGTATATTAGCAATTGTTGCCTCTCCAAATTTGTTTGCGCCCAAAAATTTCTCACCGATTATCAATGCCACCATTTCGCCGTCCCTCGGGTTTCTTTCTGTCCGCTCTCACCAACGAAAATTCAATCCGAAATTTATCTCGACATCCGTGAAGCAATTACCACGCCAGAGTAGCGACAAAAAAAGAAAAGAACCCGGGCGATCGCAGTTCGTGGAGCCGCAATTTGCTCGAGTTCCATTAGTTTAATTGAAGCCGGCGTGTAACTCCTCGAGAAGAACTCTTGCCGGTTGACTACCGAATTAACACCCCCCGGACGGAGCGTCACGGGGTTGTCGCGGGATTCTCGACGGAGGTCGGATCCGCGCGGCTGCCTGGCCGAGCGGAAACTACGCGGGACGCAGCGAAGATATCCGGATGACGTTCAGAAAGATAGGAGTCGCGAAATGGCACGGAAGTAATTTCCAAAGTAAAGGCGGACGCTGCGAAGCGGCTCTTGCCTGGCAAGAAGTCACGAACTTAATTACGCGTTCGGGATTTCGAGGGCGCTCTCTCCGGTTTGGTCCGTGACCGCCGTCGGGATACGATGATCGACCAGGGGAATCAATGGGGCGGCACTGGATGACCGACGTCGGGGGAGGCAGTTGCAATGACGTTCGACGCGCGGTGGTGTCTAACGGGACTCGAATTTCCGCCGTTAATCACTGGCAGCGTTTTGGGCGAGCTCCTTCAATTATTTAATAATAGGTAATCATTCTTAAAACACGGCGGTAGCTCGTGTAAGGAAATTAATTTTCCCGGATGCGATTCGGGGGATGATAAATGTCCGAAGTTGCTTCACGGCGAGACGGGATTGAATTAGGTGGGGCCCGGGGACCGTATCAATGCCTAACGGTGCGTTCACTTGATAAATGACAACGCTCTTTAGATGGCCGCTGGCCTACGTTTGCCCCGCGATTCCACGGAAATCCCCAATAACGTGTCCCCCCGGCGTAATATCGTTCCCTACGTGCCGTATCTTCTCGTGAAATAATGGACAGCACGTATGTAGGTAAGTCGATGTACTTAACGTCCGCCGTTCGAACGCTTTCTTCGATGGTCGCGAAGATTTAATGCTCCGAATGATACACGGGGTGGATCGTTCATGATAAGCTTGAACGATTCCGCTCTTAGTACAGACGTAACGCGAAGAAACGAAAGGTACACTATCAGGGAAACCCGGTGGTCTTGCGCGAGAAGAGAAGGATTTTCAAAGGGTGCCGCGCGAAGTCGGAAGATTGCGAAAGTAATTTTACGGGAAAGGAGTCTGGTTAAATTTGGTTAGCCTTGAAATTGAACTGTGACTCGACGGCTGAAGCGATTTCGCTGTGAAATACGTCGGGCAAACCTTGCGAAAGGGTAAAAAAAAAAAGACTAGGATAAAAGAATTTTCCACCTTGCCTCGAAAGGAAATCTTGTATATGCAGGTTTCCCGGGATTGTCGAGAACCTTTATCGCTTAGAGAAACGAAAGGAGAATCTTTCGAGGAGCGCAATGGACCGAACCTCCCTTTGTCCGAATCACGTGTCCTTTGTGTACCCTGCACGATTCAGGATACTCGCTACGAGGGTGCTAAATCGAGGTTCAATTGGAACCCCCGTAATTCCTTCTTAAATACAAATCTCACGCGTCGTAACTTGACGGATCAAGAGCGTTCACGCTTTATCCTCGTTAACGAAGAAAGTACATGCACGCGCCCTAATTGAATACAATGTTAACCTCACATGACAAGTAACCGCGAGCTATGGAAATATTAATTCTTACGCTACTTACAGGTAGGAGTTCCGCCGGTCCCAGGAGACTAGCTCGGTGACGACGAACCGACCGGAAGTCACGGCTGTGCTCTTCGGCTCGCCCGTGGATACGTTCGTAATCGCGACAGCGTGCCTCCAATAGCTGTCGTCGTGCTGCCTTTGCGGCAGAATCGTCAGAAACGTGTCTGCGTTGTCGCTAAACATTGGCGGCTCGAACTGCTCGATCCATCCACGTTTCTCGGAATACGACAGCGCCTGCGAAGCGGGAGTATTGCTTTTGAACACTTTCAAACGTATTCAATACCTTTCTCTCCCCCCCTCCGCGATAAACTCTTGATAAATTCATAAACGATGCGACGGTCTATTCGCTCGCGAGAAACCGCGACAATCGCGGCAGCGCCACGGTTTCAATTAAAACCGGGGAATATCTTTCTTTTTATGAACGATAAAACCATCGTGAAACGTGAAACGGAATGAGAACGCGGCGAATCGCGATTCCCATTCTTTCCCGACGCTCCGGCCAGACTTATCGGCTGGTCGATGGGTGGAAATTAGTTGGGCGGGAGAGGTAGCCCGTAGGGCTGCTTGCACCGTTATATCCAGATCTACGCGTATACATATACACGTACGGTGGTGCAATTTGGAGCTGCATCGTGGACGTAACAGAAATGGAAGTACGCCTTATTCTGCACCCTGTTCATCCAGGTCGCGTACACAAGATTGTCCGTGGGAAAAGCGACGGCAGACAGGATCCGCTCCTGGGAGGATAACTCGGCAGGATGTTCGATCTCGGTTAAGCTCACGTTACCCTGCACCACCTTCTCCAAGTCGACGTAAAACAGTTTCACCGTGGGATTCACCGTGCCGCTCTGTAACGAGAGAATATCGGGAACAGGTCAACATTCGATTCTAAGTCAGATTTTGTTCATTAATTATTCGCAAACCTTTGATGAGACTTTACGCTTCGGACGTTCTTGTTATTTATTGCCAGATCGTTTTACTCTTTTAAATACTCATTTTTCTTTTAGCGCTGGTATTATTATCACAATTTATTCATTTCTGTGAATATAATTTAAAGTGGCTCGAGTACCTATTCAATATTAATATTGCCTATTGAATTTGTTAGCCACCTACATGTACAGCGCGGGTCTGTCGGGTTTTTAATAAATCTTTAATAAAATCAGGGCTCGTTCATTACGGGCCGTGCGCTCATCGAGCGGATTATTAAAATTCTATCTCGTCGGGTATAAAGGATGTATGCAGTTTTAGGCCGACATTCAATTTTATCGCAGCAACTGTGATCATCGTTTGTATATTGAAATCACGCATAAAAGGATTAACGTCCTGTTCGCATAATGTTAACCAACGATCCGTACCTAATTTATACTTATATTTAATACCGCGACGCTTCGCTTGGTGCCAGATATTCCTCGCATAAAAGGCTCGGGCGTTCGTAAAAGCCCCGCAAGTTGTTCTCTGCCAAAATGCAATTAAAAACGCACACTCTCGTAAAAAAAAAATAACATATATATGTTCGTGAGCAATTATTCGACGTGAAGCATCGTTCAATGATTCGAGCAGACGGCCAGTTGAAATCCCGAATTTATCAAATTCCTTGCGAAACGGTGTTTCACGAAACGCAAAACGCTCGCCCGTCGATTGCCGAAATGAAATACTAAAACTGTGTGCGCCGGAAATTTTCCGACGATTCACATATATAATCCAGGCAAAAATTCAACAATAGCGCGGGGCAACAAAATCTTCCTCGGACGAGGGAAAGGGGAGAAATTTATAATCAATGAACGAACGCGGAACAAAAGGTGAAATTATTCCCCAGGGATTCGCCGAAGAGTCAAAGCCCTGGAATCCGCATTATCAACGTACGAGGGACGCGTTTTTCCGCGGAAGTGGAAATGAACGGATAAGGATACAGGGGGCGGAAAAAAAGAGAAGAAGGAATTTGTTTTATAGACGGGTAAGTGAGCAATATTTTTCTCGGCCGGGCCATATTGCGGTTTACCGCAAATCAACAGGACTATGCACCGGAGAGTTGAAAAATGTATAGGAAACGCCGGTCGAAATAAAAGCGGCAAGAAAAATACCGGGACTCCGCGAAAAAAGGTAAAACGGGAATTTGCTTTACACCGGACGCTGCTATAGACGATGGGAAAAGATAGAGGGAAGAGAGAAAACACATGGGCGAGTAAAAAGATGGAAAGAAACCATTTGATCGCTGCAATTAATTGCGGGCCAAATAGACGGGCAATAAGGGCAAGAATCCCAAGCGCAATAGTATAACTATTAATTAACTCTCGCGATATTACAGAAGGGAAAATACTGTTCTTCGCAATGGTATAATTGGCAACGGGTGTGCCAGCGAGGAAAAGAGCGCTCCGTTGCGAGCTTCATTCGGAATTGAAGAAAATTGGCAAGACGATCGCAACTTGTTTTGCGAAATCGAGAATTCTTCAGGGCCAGAGACAACGTGGCGGACCTCGTTGGAAGAAATTGATGGTGGGAAATAATTTTCCGGGCAACAAAGGGGAAGCGATGTTTCCATCGCGAGAACAGAGACGTCGCCGGCGGTGGGCGTATCGGGGCTACAAGCGCAAATTTAAATCTTCCTGGACGTTGTCGAGGCCTCGGATCCTTTCCCTTCTGTTCGTTCGTTCCCGCCGGATTGGTCCTTTGGTCGCCTACCCGTCCGTTTCCCTTTTTTCCCTTTCTGTCCGTCTATCCTCTTTCGTTACGGAATCTCTGTGATCTTTAAATAGACCCTTCGCCTCCCACATTTCAGATTCGTGACGAGCATCAAAAGTAAACCACATTGTCCGCTGGAAAATGAGTTTCCGCGGACGCATACTTTTTTTTTTAAAGGAAAGATTGCCGGAGATGTAATAGACATGGGATTTCTGTGAGGGTGTCTTTTTCCTGTCCCGCTGTTTTTTCCCCCCTTATTAACATGAACTATAAATCCCTCTCGCAGAAAGGTTCTCTGAACGTGCTACATAATTACGCGTAATGCTTCGAGTAAACTTCATCGTCTAATACTTCAGGATTTAATGTCACTTGGAATTTCACGGCGTCTTCTCGGGGACTCGTTGAATACTCTTCAACTTTGAATTGCCTGAGAAACGTCTGGCTCTAACTTTATTTTTACCCATATCATTCCAATTTTTCAGCGTGTTCGACCAAAAAGAAAATTCATAGGCATACTCGTGATACCCTAAACCCGAGGGACACTTGGCTATTCCTGTCGAATACAAGGGACGAAGTATCTACAAGTTCCCCGCTTAAGACAGTCCATTAAGGATCCATTTATACATCACCGTGCCGTGTCGAAACGAAACGAAATCAGAGAAAAAAGAATTAGCTTTGAACGAAAATACAGGAAGAAGGAATGTGAAATTCGTTCAAAGAAATATGTCACGAGATAGCGAGGAATTCACCCTTTAACTTGCCGTTTGGCTCATTCCGATATCTCAATTAGTTTCCGAGATATAGGCGTTTAAAGTTTGGGCATTTAAATGCCGCGACTTGACCTACATTTCTTCCTGGAATCGGATAGGGTTCGCGGAATCGCGTCTGGTATTGTACACGTGCTTTCCTAGAATCGGAAAGAATGCGCTGACTCGGCGTCTGTTTTTTGCTTGAACACCTGCATGGGAAACCCCGTAGGGCAGGTCAGTGACGCGCGCGTGCGGTAGGTCAGTGACAGCGATACAATAACATTAGAAATTAGCCGTCTCTTTGAACGGCGATATCTCAGGAACCGGAAGTCGTATCGAGTTCATCAAAAGACCACTTTAAAGGGGGGGAAAGTGCGCTTCTAATGAGACTGGAGCGGATTACAAATAACTCGTATCTTCGGAGTTACAGCGGTTCAAAGTCCGTGCAATTTTAATACTTAACAATCAAGTGTTTAGCCTCCGATATTTGGCTGTGGCAAGAACGGGACACGAACAACCCCTCGAAAAGTTCGCCCTCAGGGGGTTGCAAGGGGTATTTTCAAGGGGAAATTCATTCGAACGAACTCCGGAGATTCTTGCAATTAGAATGGCATCAAGCACGATAGAAATCTCATAGTTTTTTTTGTTATGTTATAACATTACGTCGCTCTTCGAAAACCCGGAAACGGCAAGGTGATGTATAAATGAACCATAAAGCGGAGCGGTGTTATTCATCGTCGGGGTCAGCTTCCCGACAGCTTTTTCGCCTGGCAATATTTGCTGCTGGCCACTGCTACCATCAATCGTGCCTCGTAAAAAGCCATTAAAAAATGCAAAGGTGGCAGCTTCCACGCCTGCTACCGTTTGCCTTTCATCTTTTTCACCGTATCTTTATACGAGGACAGACGCCGGAGGAATTTTTGAAAGAGCGCATTCGTTTTAGTATTCCCGGGCTCCGAGCTGGATTTACAATAGAGTCTGTGCAAACGTTTGTCTTTTCCCCTAATCGAAATTGCAAATACGTTTTGCGCCATAAAACTGTGCATTCTCGAGATTACCGGTTGCCTTTTTACGATGCTGCGAAGTCACGTGTACGGGGCACGAAAGTTTGGAGAACTTTAGGAATTAAGCAGGTTAATACCTCGTTGTTTAAGATAGTCGTGACTGGCTGCTAAGTGCTTTCTCCAGAACCTGCCAGCTTCTTGCAATCTACGTGGCCGTTCTCTTTCTCCACGCGTGTCTTAGACTACAAACGATCGCGACACGGTGGAGTTACTTGAAACCCCTCGCGTGACATTCGTTTAATTCTTTTTCACATTAAATAGAAAGTAAACCCTTATGCTTAACACTTCCTCTTGCACACTTATTAACGGCGCGCTGCGATTATGTAACTTAAATTGCGCAGGTCGGGAAAAAGAGATTCGTTGAAGTTGCAACGGAAAGAGCCGGCAGAGGGGATTAAATAAGTTCGTGGAACGTAATTTTTGTTCGGGCCTTGTTCGTTCCGCCAAGCCCCTGGCCACCGTTTAAACGGCCCGTCCCGAAAAATTCCAGCTATCCCATGGAAGTTTCGTTCGCGAAAAAGCTGAGGGAAAAACGCTTCAACCCGAAGCATTAAATGGCCACGCGGCTCTGCCCTCGGTTGGCCGGCACCAGTTTCGCGGAAAGACAAAAATTATACCGGAGCATCCCTGTCTATCCCCTTTTTTACCAGTAGAAACACCAGGCGAACTGACAACGCGAGATATTAATTCCTCCCCTTTTGCTCCGCTTCTTCTGCGGCTCCGCTTTGTACCCCGCGAAATGAAGTATTGGTAAGAGAAAAGAAAGCCCGGGAGAACATTTGCTAACGATAAATGACAGAAGGGGATAAAATGTTCAGTGGCTTCCAAAGCTTTCCCGATGCAACCTCGCTGCGACTACACTATGCAACTCGCCGACAGAGTATCAATCTTGCTTTTTGCCACTCTTTCGAATGCCGGTGTCCACCTGTTTCCACGGCAATTATCTTTCTTCCTACAAGCGCGGAGATTCTGTACCCACTATTTTATCGTGTCCTTTTAACAAAGAATTCCACCGTCAGCTATGTTTCACGTTTCAACTTCAACGATTCGCTTCCTTTCACCATTCCGCAGAGAGGTTCGTGCTCGAGGTAACACGGAAGGGAGCGACAGAGCTGACCAAAGACACGTGCAGAGGCAGGCTCTGTGGCAGCCTCAAATTGTCTAGAATCGAATACAGTATCCGGAGCACAAAAGCGCCTACCCGTTTGCAGCACGGCGCGGCGGACTTCGTTTCCGTAGCCGCGAAACATCAAACGGAATGCAAAGGGGGAGGACCCGCCGACGTGGGATCCCGGGCGCTTACCTTTGGGTAATGAATGGAGATCGCGGACGTGTACTGGAACGTCAGGCTGCCGGGGTAACCGTAAAAGGGTATCGTTATGATCGGCGTGCGGGAGTCGTCGAAGTAACCGAAGGCCAGTTTACGGCCGTCCGGCGAGAACCATAGAGCCTTGTTGGACCCGAACACCTCCTCTGAAATGAAACGAACAGCCGTTAATCGTGCTCGACGATAAGCAATATTGCGCGTGGAAGCTCCTCGTGAATGGGAGATGTGAATGCCTCCTTCGCTTCTGGCTGGAAGTGCATCGAAGGGAGACCGGTATGGAATTTTCGATAGGGGGTTCTATGGAGCTGTTAAGATTTATTCTCCGCGACGTGGCACAAATTGTTTTTTCTATTATTTCGCATGCAAACAGGAAGAAAAACACGAGCGCGTTTCCCTCGAAAAATCGGAACCCGCACGAACGTTGCGTGCAGTTCGGTATTCATCCTCTTAAAGCCAGAATAATCCCCTTAAACCCCGCCGCTTTCATCGTGATATAAAAAGAGCGAACAAGGAACGAGAGGAATTATCTTCGGGGCTAGGGTTCGAGAAATACGCTGCTCCTTGGAGCATTTCATTTCGCGAAAGAGTTGCACGGAAAGGTATCCTCCACGCAACAATGAAACGTTTCTCGTTCGCGGAGATAATTATATTTGCTCGAACGAAAAAGCAGGCAACATCAGGAGAAGCGGATGAAACTGTGAGAGTAAAAGAAACAGTGATAAGCGAGAGATGCGCGAAGATACGCACATCCTCGCGGAGGAGCAGAGCTTCGATCGGCGAAGTTCCAAACGTCCGTAGGCAATTTCGCGGCCGCTTAAAAGCACTTCGCTGATTTTTTTTATTCTCTACACCAAGAAAAAAGAAATAAATTGGCTCGCTACTGGAACACCGTTCTGGTTATCGATCACGCTGTGGAAGTCGCGAAAATTTCGCCAGCTCTGATTTTCGTGGGACGCGACGTCGTCGTTGACGTTTCTCTACGTGGATCGTGCCGTTTCGCCGACTGCTGTACACGCGTACGAAATGCAGAGACAGACAGAGGGAGATCTCGTGAAAAGTATCCTCGGCCGGAATAGCATGAATCGGCCTCACGAATATTTCATGCGATACGTTTTGCCGCGATGACAGTTCGGCAATTTCCGTACAGAGGTACTTTAGCTTCTTTGCTGCAGGATTCCACGGGGTATTTTAGCGCGTACATCGTTAGGGATCCTTTGTAATTCGCGCGTCGCAAATTGTTCAAAAATCAAACCGCGAATCTTGTGGAACAGTTTTCCATTTCGGCTTTTACGCATCGTCCGCAGATGAAACGAAACACCGTCCACGGATCGCCTTCGTCCCAAGCGGAAAAGGGCGGCTCGAACAGAAAAAAAAAAAGAAAACGACGCACGCTCCCCAGAGAAATTCGCATTTAAAGAGCTTTAACGCCAGCTAATTAATTCGCTTCTAGGGTGGGATGGACGGTGTGCGGTAATTAAAGTATTCACGGCGAAATTATTTCCGACGATGTATAACTCTACCGTTCATTGCCAGGGGCCAGCGCGAGAGCCCGCTAAATCTTTATAAGTTGACGTTTGATAAGTGGACCGTGCACGCTCGCCGAACTTTTTAATAAATCCTTTTTTGGAGGTGCAGTGGTTTTGTACAAGAGACACCCGGCTTCATTTGTAAGCCCATCAATTATTAAAGAAATCCTAATTCTTTAAAAACTGCGACGACGGTATCTCCCCTCGAATTTAATCCAATCGCGAAGCAAAGTAATGGAACGTCGATTTTATGATTACTTCTTTTTCTTTCGCCAGGCATTTCGTTAGCGAGCTAATTTTTACTGGGAGAACGCTAAACGAGGGTGGCCTGCTACCCTTTGACGAGTAGACCACGAAGGAAAAGCAATTTTCATCATCAACGGAGGCTGCTCCCTGCACTCTCTGTAGGAAATTTGTTGCATCCATCAATTTAATGGGAATTAAACATTTGTTGATTTTGCATTTTCAATTAAAAGTAAATCTTTAGAATGGTAGATGGGGGGGCAGATTGAAAATTCATTTGCTGTAATTAAATGGGTACGTAATCGGGAATCCTTTCGTCGTTGCATTGGACAGAGAGCGCAGAGGCTATAAATAATTGTTCCCCGCGAGAATCATTCTCTCTCCGGAAGGGAACATAAGGCGCAGCCTATTTCTTTCAACGGAAAGGGGATGACCCGAGGCGCGTAAATAACGCCTGTTTGAGGAGGATACGGAGGGGGGGGGGGGGGGGGGGGTTGCACGGCATATTTCGCGAGGCCGTATACATGGACCTGTTGGAAAGTAAATTTTGCTTCGGCCCCCGCGGAAACCCGAGAGGGACCGGAAGGAGAAAAGTCGCGAAAGCCGGGAGACGAGGGGAGGCAGGACGAAAACGAGCGGCAATAGTAGGGTCTACAAACACAAAAGAGAATGGACGGAAAAAGAGGAGGAAAGGGAGGGACAGGGACGGGAGGTAAGAGAACAAAGGCGCGACACTGCGTTGCGCAGCTAGCTGGACGTGACGAGGGAGAGAAATATCCCGGGGGTGAAATTCACCGTGGAACACAGAAGGGCGGGAGGCCGGCAGGGGGTGGAAGGTGAGACAACTGTAGACGTTACGAAGTAACAAGAAAATCTCGGGGACCGCGAATTCCCCTTTACGTCTGTCTAATTATTTATCCGGCGAATCTCCTACGTTAGCGAAATTATTCGCTCCGGAAGAGTGATCCTCGTGATTACCCAGCATTCGTAGTACACTGCGAGATCGCTTCTTAATTGGTTTCCTCGCGCCGCGAGACAGGAGCTTCGTCGTATCGAAACCCGCGCGCTTTTATCGTGCTGTTGCGAGAACTTGTGCACGCAGGGTGGAATGCGCGCATAATTTATCAAGCAACACGCCCGACCCGGATATTCCTCCGCCTTTCATAGGTTCGTTTGAACCGAATTACTGGCCAGGGTGGAGGAAGCCAAATGTTTTTTCACGGGCTGCTTCTCGGCCCGCGAGGAAATCGCTTTTGTACGAGAAACTATTTCTCTTTCGCCTGCCATCGCGTTCTTTTTCGATTGTTAACCGAGCCCCAGCTGCCGCCGCATCTCGCTCGCTCTCGACCGGCTGCTTTCATCCGACGCTCGCAGCTTTTCTCCTCCCGCGAGAACAAAAACATACCTCCGGACGAGCGAAACACTTTAAAGACCGGATCATTTTTCATGCGAAGGAATCGCGTGGATCGGTTCGACTCGCTATCCGTGGTAATCGATGGTCGGGGGTGCCGATACGGGACGATAGATAAGAAACGTTGCCTCGTGAAAGCGATAAGAAGTCCACCCCGTTTTGTGACAGCAGTTGTTCCACGGTGCAGCCAAGTACTCCGCTTTTTTTTTATTAATTAAGCCCGTTCACTGAAACAGGTGTCTACGGACGGAGACTTTCTCGGCGAGCCTTTGTTCGTCCACTAGCTCGAGGATAATTTTGCGGAAAGTCTCTTCTCTTTTTTTTTTCGCCAGCGAAGGAGGATGTAGATAAGTTGTTTTTCGCTAATTAAAAGTAACCACGGAAAAAGATCTTTCTTTCGCGCAAGTTGGTCTCTCTGGGGAAAAAGTGGCGAACATCGTCCACCCTTTTCCTCCGTGTTAAAAAATCTACTCAAGTGTACGAGGGGGTAGTAAAGGAAATATAGACAAAAATATGGACATTCGCGCGGCACGATGTTTCTGTTAGGAGAAGGAAACTCGCCGATCCGATATTTCGGATAAACAAATCGGTTATAAAAATAATGCTGCGATAGATATAATTTTTCTCCGCACCGCTACAGTTTTCCCGCAAATTCATTTAACAGGAGGGAACTTTTTCTCGGTCGACCGCCGCCCGCGGTTTACGTTTCGACTACAATTTTTTCCCGGGCTGTTTTAAAACGTGTACAGCGGTCAGTGGTAAACGGGTCAAGTCACGGCTGCTTTGATCCGCTACCCACACCCCCCCGTTAATCTGGATTCGTCATTTAACGCGTGAACGGCATGTTACCGTATGCGCGCAAGGATCGCCGCTCTTTTTAATGCAGTCACTCGTAAATTCGCTTGAAGAGGAAACGCGCAGCGATATATTCGATATGAATTTTCAATTGCTCGCGCATGCGGGAGGAATTTGTTCGAGACGAAATGTAAACAATCCTGCCCGGCCATGATCGAGCGTGAAATAAAATAATTCCGGCTCGATGGAAAGATTTATTATGGGATGAAAACGGGAATTATTCTAGACGCGGGAGATCATCGATTAATAATGCACGTAGTCGCGCTCTGGGCGCCCCGGAATGATAAACGATGCTCGAATGATTATTAATCGACCCGTAATACGATCGTCGATACATTGGCCGAGCCTATCCGCGACAGAAATCCAATTATCCGGCTTCCGTTTTTACGCGCCGGTAATTAATACCGGGTTTGATTGACCGACGGTTCCATTATGTGACATCGCGATCATCGCGAATCATCGCGACGATCAATTCGCGCGAAATGATCAATTCGCGACCAACTTACCCTCCGCGATGGATTCTAATGCCGCAACATCGTCGTTACCATGGAATTGCCCTCCCCCCCTTCGACAACTTTACTCCCCTCGATGAAACTCCGACAGAGATACGTTTTGCCCGTCCCATTTACTCGTCGATCAGAACCCATTGACCGGATCCTCTATCATTTCACACACATACACACCTCCGCGAAAGCGTCGTTGATATCGTGAACAGCGCAGCGGCGGTATCGATAACGTTTCCGGGTGTACGCCGCATGCAGGTTAAGTTTCGGCCACGAAAAGTGGCCATTGTGTCGGACGGCCATTCGGTATGCATGAAACGTTTGCACTGGATATCCAGCAGGGACGAACGCCGATAGCAACTCTCTCGGACGTTGCATAAATGTCCGGAAGATGTTATTGACTGCGGGGATATTGCATACGGGGGGGGGAGATACCGCGTCCACTCCCGGGGTATCGATGACTACTTCTTCGCTGAACCGATAGTTCGACCACTGGTTCACCCATCGATCGCGTTCTTTCATTTTAATGAAACTTCGACGAACAATGCGACTTTAAATCTGTTCCACAGGAGGGGGTTGTCTGACTTATCATCGTGTGTATCACTTGTTCGAGTAGCAAGAATTTCTCCGTGACAGATGAGTGAAGCCATTAAAACTTATCTAATCATTTTTCTTGCACTACGCCTAAGCGGAGCATTCGAAGAGAATTTTTCCGAGAATTTCATACATCTCGCGCAGCTCTCCTTTTCACAATTTTCCATTTCCTGGAGGGTCCTACGAAACGTATCGCGCTCCGCAAAATCGCACGAGCGATCGTAGAAATCGTCGCGATCCGAATTGCAGGGCATAACTGTCAAGCGTGAATTATACATCTCGCGGGAGCTGATAAATATCCTCCCAGTCGAAGTGTACTCTGCTTGCCGGTGACAGCGAACGGGTAGAGCCCCCCCGCCGCGCCGGAACCCGATCAGAAATCGAGATCCCGCGGAAAGGAGGTTGTTCCATTAGCGGGAACGGATTTCGAGAAAGGGATTTCTGTGAATCCTCGCCGTTCTATTAATGTCACATCCATCGCCGTCGACGACGGACGGAGTGAAAAACGGACTCGGAAAAGGGAGGTGGTGGCGAACAGAAGGGTGAGTTGAAAGCGCGGATTTCCGTCTTAAGACGCTTGTATCGGGCGCCATAAAAACCCCCGCCCAATTATACCATCCTCTACTTCCAAGCGCAACGTTACAAGCCGTGACTAAGGGTCGAGACTGAGAAAGCCCCCCTCTCTTTTATCGTGCGATCGGTAATTCAATAGGGGCGATCTCGTCGTGCATCATGTCGCGTTTGGCCCTAACGTCGCTCTAACGACGACCCGGTTGCCCCGGACTCGTTAGCCAACTGTGCTCGCTCAACTTATCGTTTCCCGATGATTTATCGCCGTCGTTGATACTCGACTCGCGATACAATGAATCCCTAACGAGCTTGCATCGCTGACAACGCGTTCCCCCTTCGCGCGATGCGTTTCTGAATCGTTAACCGTCGGACGCCGGAGGACCGGGATCAAGCGAGGCGACGACGAAACACCGTGTTCGTTGGCCCAGCGGGCCGGCCAAAGAGCACGCAGCTACTTAATCCCTGGCCGTGTGGAATGGAAAAACAAGGCCGTGGCGCAATTCGCACGGTCGTATTTAAACGGTGTCACCGGCAACTGACTCCGCCAGTAAATTGCGAAAAGAAACGCGCGCCTCCACGGGGAGGAAATGCCGTCCCGAACGAGCCAGTCACGGGCGCGGACGTCCGCGCGTTTGGTAATAATTACCACTGGCCGTCTCTGCTGGAACAACCAGGCTGGATAATAAAAAATTCAACCGCGTCCCGCGTAAATATGACCGCGCTATCTTCGCGGACCGTAGGCCAGAAAGAATTGCAGAGAACGAGGCGGGTGTGGAAATGGGAACGCGAGCTCGCGTAATTCGCGAAACGCCGAGCGACGATTTCCTGGTAGCGAAAAGCAAATACCCGTGGCTATACGGCAAGGCGGCAAGCTGTTATTTTTCATTCAATGCTTATCCGAACATCCGGCTGCAGCAAATACGCTCGCAATCGGTTCCGGGCAATTGCGGTGCGCCGCTTTAAACCGATAAAACTGATTCGATTAGAGGAGATGCGTACGCTGCCGCTTTATCGATTACAGACCGACACCTTGCGACCGGTTGCTGCTTGTTATTTAACGGACAAACGCTAATGCTCTGCCAGCCTGCACCAACGTAGATTCGGTCGTTAATTAAACTTTGTCCTGCCGACGAACAATGTTTGATACGCGCACGAAGCACGTGTACGGGGAGCGACCTAACACCGTTGCTATAAAAGTGAACGCGACGCCCTCGTGAAAAGTAACTGCCAGAGACTGAGAATCTATAAACGGCCAAGTTCCTGTGCTCCATCTCCGGATACACGATCATAAGGGTGGAATAAGATCGCGCGACAAGTTGCGCGTTAGCAAACGACGTTCTGCTCGATATTCCGCGCGATGAAATGAATTTCTGGCAGAGACCGAGCCCGATTTATTCCTGATAATAAAGGGGAGTGTCCGCATTATACGCTGGTCCGCGGATCGAACAATTGCCGAGAGACGCATTATCGTGAATCGCAACGCGTCTTTCCGTTCCGACGGAAAGACAAACGGGGGAATCGAAGTTCCAGCGGGGCACGGGGATCGCTATCGCGTTTTCCGTGCATGCACTTCGGGCCCCGGCACAGAAATTGCGTTGACGTTTACAACGGGGTCTCCTTCCATATCCACGCGCGAGCTGCCCGCGTTATCGCTCCACCCTTTCCCCTGGCGTTTTATCTCCGAAAATTCGGATAGTGTCGCGGCTACCAAACAGCCTCGGTCGAACTTCATGGCTATGAAACGCGTGAAAGTTTTGCGTTTCAGCAATCGTACTTGTCGAGATGGAATTCCGGAGAACAGAGGCGGTTCTTGATCGTTGCTACCTTTATTATTAATCACGAAACGATATTTTCCTCCGCAGCCTCAGAATAGTTGCGGTCTCGCGAGCAACTGCTCGAACCTTTGCGCTCGCTTCAGCACCTGTTACCCCTGATTAATTGTCCTGGGAGGAATGAAAAGCTGGGCGGCTGGAAATTTCGGGGAAAGAAGCGAGTCTAAAGGAATTTCCGCATTTTCTGCTTGCAAAAGCTTTCGTTTTCCCACAACCCATCGTTCGTAATTGCTTCGAATTTTTACAGTTTATCGATGTTCTCTTGGGGCTGAAATGCCAAAGTGAAGGAAAAAATTTGGAAAAAGTTGGAAATGGACATAGGACACGGACAGGCAAGGAGATTGGTACGACTACCCAATAACGGTCGCAGTTATAGTTTCGAACAGACGTTAATAATCGATGGCCGAATGCGAGCGTCAAAGCCACGGGGCACTACCGAGGAACCGTTCCATTCTGATTGCGAAAGTTATTCGTGACGCGCGACGCGATTTTGCGGGTCACTCCGTGTAATATTTCTGCGGTGCACCGGTGCGACAGTAAATCCCAGCGAATGACGAAAGCCTCGTAACTTGCCCGCGTACTTGGTTAGTAAACTTAATTTAACAATCCCCAGCGGTCCGGGTATCAAGGGGTCTTATCCGGACAGCTGTTGACCGAATATTCAACGTCCCGTACCATTTCCTTCTACACGCGGGATGCTGTCGTCGTTTGTTTTGCGCTTTCAAATTAGTTCAATCTATTAGTCATCTTCGCCCGCAATTTTCTATCGCTTCTAGGTCCTGCCGTTGGACTGCTAATTAATCACATTTCATACTATAATTATTTCGTATAAATTTCGCAGCAGTAATTAACAGCCCTGCTCTGTTTACACAATTGCGAATGTATTAATATTAGCCCAAGAGGAGTGCTTTGTAGGATTGGTAATTATTATAAGCGGCAAACCAGTAATTATGAATCTCTATTTTCCTTTCACTTAATTTCAGCGCGAAGATTTGTTTAACCCTGTTATTACTATACCGCTCGTATATTCGCTTCTTGAACACGACACACTACTGGTTGCACGATATTATCAAGAATTCCAGGCGGCCAGTCCTACTTTCGCGTCCCTAATGCCGCTAATGAAATATAGTCAACCCTTGTCAAAACTCGCGGCGCACAACGTTCCTTGAATACGTTGCGAGAGATAAATTTCGCTTCGTACAAATTTAATACCGGCCGGGATTAGAGGGATGCGTGGACGTAAAGTCCCGCGGTAATGCCTTGATGCATATTCTACAGGTCGACGAGCGAACAAAGTGCCAAACGTTAAAACCTACCCCCTCCCATCCATCCCCGTTGCTCGCGATGCGTGTGCATATTTTCAAGCCGCGCATTCTTTTTTTTTTCGTAGCAACGTCAAAGAGTTCCCAATTATGAATTTTGAATTGCACTTTCGACAGAGGCTACTTTGCCGATACGAGGAGGGGGATTAAAAGACGCCCGGAAGAACCGGCGAAAGGGTGTCACAGAAAGAGACTCTCCAGATCCGACCCAAAGGGGCCCCAACGATTGCTAAACTCTATTGGAAGTCAAGTGAGCCGTTTCTCCAGATCGGACGAAAACAATATTGTACGGTGACTTTGCATACGCGTTACTCTCGATGAATCCCGTTCGGTCGGCTGGCAGATCGAGCTTTTCAGGGGACGGCGTCGCGAGAAGCAGATACATTCGTTCTCCGCGCGGAACGGGAAAGAAATCGATGTGCGCTAGTCGCACCGTCTGCGTGTGTAAATCAGCCTTTATCCTAAATTCTTGACGACAAAATCCTGGCCAAAGCCGGGTACTCCGGGCGGGAACTGGATAGAGTATGCCGTCAGCAGGAAAGGCTTCGGCTGACGCCGAACAAAATACACCCTGTTGAAAAGTTCCTGGCACGCCTCACGTCGACGCTTTGACACTTTATCGACGTTACCCACTCTCCCGCCCGCCCTATCCGAGAAGAATGCGTCTCGCGAATCACCCCCCCAAGCAAGAAATCGGCAGAGCATATGGATACGCGACGAGACACGTTCCACGGTCCTCGCTGCCATTATCGACGCCTCCACTGTCGAGGAACACACTCCCGTCGGCCACGATGTTTCAACGTGTTCGCGGGAACACCGGGAGGCACGTACAAGCTTCTTCGAGTCCGTTTATCCATTCGACGACGGGCGCCGATGGCGAAGACTCCGGCGACACCCCCATTCACCCGAGCAAACAACGCGACGGAATCCCGGCGCAAACATTAATACCCTCCCCACTCGATCCCGGATCCCCTGATTCAGCTGCCAAGTCCGTGGACAATCGACCAGCAATTAATACAAAATGAGGTTTACCCTCTGAATCCGGGCGGGTACTTCGTGTCTCGTCGTGTCTGCGCGAGTCAAAAGACTCCTTCGCATTCCATCCGGGCGTTAGATAGCGGCGAGTGGCAGGGACGAAGGAAACGCTGCGCTCGAATATTTGCACGGCCCGAAGGATCCTATAGAATTCGAGACTCGACGGGATCAGGCCGACCACACCCCCTCCTTCGAATAGGAGAAAAAGAAAATAGAAACGAAATAGTAGCGATGGATGGGATGGCTGTTTCTATTCGCGGCTCTTCCGTGTTGAATTTTTCCGCTTCATTCGTTCGCCGGAGCGCCAGCACGATTTAACGAAATACCAGGCGAACGTCGGTCGACGGGAAAGATATTTCCGAGGGTGGAAGGGGTGGTGGCGGCACGGGAGGGCTGATGAAGGCTCAGAAATATGCAAACGCGTGCAACGCGCGTCGTCCCCCCCGAGCATCAGCTGTGTGAATTACGACCCCGGCACATATTATTGTTCCGAGGCGAAAACTCATCCGGCGCGGCGCGTGCACACGTACAAAGTGTGCAGCTAAAAAGCCGACGAGACGGGAAAATATTGCTCCGTGACAGAAAACACGGCCGCTCCGCGAGACAACCGGGGCCGGGGGAATACGATAACCCCTAGTTCGACGAGGGATTTTTCTTTCGCCCCTTCGCTCGCGCACCGGAGTCGCTGTTAATTGCTCGCGACGTCGTTGTCGCACTTGGCGCGTGGAAAAAAGGATTATATTCGCGACTGACTGGTGGAGAGAGAGAGAGAGCGGCGCGAGATGAAATACCATCGCCCCCGGCGTTTGAGGCCAGTTGAAATCGGGCGGGCGGTTTTAAGGATTAATTTTGATGAGCGTAACGACCAGAGTATTTTAATTTCACCGGGAAGAGCACGCGGCCTCGCTACCAGCAACTTCATTATGTTCGACAGCAGCGGAACAATTAATTGCTGCCGCTGCTTGGAGAGTAGCGTTAAATGGCCAATTAAAAATTTGCCAAAGGACTTATTAAAAATAATTGCGCTGGACGTTGGGCGGTTCACCGCGTGCTGGAAACTCGCGGTACAGAAATCGCGGTCGAGCATCGACGCTGTGGTCCAGTTTATTTGAAGCATACGCGGCGGTATGCAACTAACTCTCGTCGCGATAACGTCACTTCCGCTTCGAACCGCGTAACATGGATTCAAGGGTCTGATGCTCGTTTATCCCAGAGACACTGCCGGCGAGTGGTTACGCAGCTATTAGCGAAATGTAGTGACGCGCAACTGACTCTAATGATTAAACGTGCACCACGGCACATGAACGATAAGGAAATTCGAAAGGAGGAAGTTACTTGCCTTCGTACACCCAGTCCGGCACTCCGTTATAAATAGTCCCGAAGATCCCGGTGTCCGTGATTTGATAGTCGTCGGGCACTTCCGCGTGTGGCCTGTAATAAATGTTGTTCTGGTACACGTAGACCAAGCCGTTGCCCTGCGGTGCCCAGGTTGCCAGTTGCAAGGAAACAGACTCGTTAGCGATCAATGATGTCTCCGCCCTGGAATAAACACATTTCAACCCTGGTTTAATACGTCCACATGCGCGCTGCCTTGGAAAATAATTGCTAAGCGAATCGTCGTGAGTAGCGGGTCTATATAATAAGCTTATACTAGATTCAGCCCAAGTCCAATTTAGGCTACGGCTGAATCAAGTCTGGTAATGGACTCTGCTACGCCTGTCCTACGTCTTACGTAAATCGGCTTCCGCGTTACATCTACTATTCCACTTAAAGGTAATTTTGCCTTGTAGATCATCCCTGGTCAAGCCCCGCCGTGTTCACCGATTCGACGTGACGTTCCCAAGCCCCTTGCGCACGTGCCGCGATATTAACGCAAAAGCGGTCGCGCTACCGCGATCGAGACATCCAAGAGAAAGAGGCAGGGAAACGACGTCGTTTCAGGCTGCTCCCCCGTGATAACCATCGCCGCTGGAACGGTTCGATACAAATGGACAAGGATTCGCGGTAACAAGTAGCCCCAGCCATTCGGTTCGAACGGAATCGCTCGATGAAACTGGCGTATCCCGATAGGAACAGAGTACGGAGAAAGCAAACCGCAGGGCAAGGCGTGCTCCTGATGCCGCGATTACCAGCGTCGTCGAATGCATACACGCTCCTCTCTCACTCTCTCTCTCTCTCTCTCTTCAGCCGCAAGGATTTTATTTCAGCGACGGTAAAAGCGGCTCTCGGGCGTAAAGCGAAGCGCAGTACTATGTCCGTCCGAGATTGCCGCCGCCTTACAGGAAACGACCCAAGACGGATCCGTATCGAGATACTACGCGTCTGATTCTTCTCCCTCTCGGATACGTCTCTCCGGCAGTAGCTTGATTAATATTTATCCCACTCGTTCGAGTCACCGAGTGCTTACGCTCCGTCGTTCGCCTCGGTCGCCTCGAATCGCCGGGATCGTTCGTCCGATTGAATGGGACGGGTCTTTCTCCCCGTCGCGGAGGAATACATTTCCGGTGAAATGTAGATGAGACCTAACCCTCCGAGGTACTACCTTTTTCTTTCCTTTTTTTATGGGGGTACAGTGTTTTACGAGAAGCGTCGTTCGGGGATTCTCTTCGAGTTCCCGCGCGCTCTGCCGCGAGGATTCCTCCCGTTTGCGCGACCACCCGAACCTCCACGCGGAGCATTTGATGCAAGGATTCTGTGATCTTTGCTTTAAGAATGAATCAGGGAGACTCGATATGAAATTGCCGCGGTGAATTTTCCGGGCAAATCGAGGGGATTCCGCTTAAGCAACCCCGTTGATAAAATTGGAAAGGAAAATGCGAGAGGGACGGCTCGTATCGTTTCTCACGCGAGCACGGAAGCGGGCGTAATAACCGGGGCGGAGAGGAGGAGCCTCGCTCGAACGGCCGTATCATTTGGGTGAACCGGCCGATCGAGCTGATCGAAAGCCTTTTACAGTATTTACGAGGGCCCGTAAAGGTATCAACGGAATTCGCTAATGGCTTTTAAAGGTGGCTATAGCTTGGAGGTGAACGCTGCACCCGTGGTAGCCGCACTTGGCACAGTCGCGGCAGCCTACGTAATAAAGAAGCCAGCGCCAGCGTTACATTATTTCCCTTTTAGAATTGAATCCGCATGCCAAGCGTATTATACGCGGGGTGTTGTTGAACTCGGCCGAAATTAAACGGCGGCTTCAAGAATTTACTGTTGCCATAGTGCGAGCTCGAAGAACCCAGGCCACTTTTTATTCTTCTGGAGGAGGGAAGAACCTAAGTATCTTAGCGAAATTAATATTCCACTGCTTCGAAACAGAGAAAATGCGCGAAACTAGCCACGTTTAAATCAACATTAATACTTCAGCTCTCCGGGACACACTTGATAATCGATATTTCCAGCTAATCCCCATACGTGCACGTGTGTACCAGAGATAAATTACCGAATTAAACTACCGGCCGAACGATCGAATAAGAGGAAAACCTGCACATGTGCACCGCCTTCCTAAAATACACAGACATCCCGCGTATCCGCCAGCGATATCTCGAAAAAGATAGCCGACGAAACAATGGATAACAATCTCTGTGCAAACGTTGGATCACGTAACGGCGACCGGGCGAAATAATTTCCAAGCGATCCGTGCGCCGGAATTTCTCGTAACAAGGGTCGGTGGTATCAGCAACGGAGGAGAGAGAGAGAGAGAGAGGGAGAGTGAGCAGTGCCATTTTAAAAAGCGGATGATCACAGGAATGAAAGGATCGAGGGAGGGATGGCGTTCGCGATCCAGGGATTTTATGGAATTTATAAAATGCACCCTGACCAACGGCGCTGGCAGCTACCGTATAGAAAAGATGGAAATCGATGGAAAGTTTTCGCGAGACTCGCGCTGTCGCGATGCCAGAGTTCCGAAGGCAGCTCAAAGGGAACTTCTTCGACGTAAGAGAGTAGGAGAGAATGAAAAGAGGGCGGAGGTCATAAATAATGGCGCTGGTATTCATGTAGCGTACAAAACCGGGCTGCACGCCGGGAGCCTCTGGTCGCTGCAAAGTGCACGCGTTTCGGGCGCTTTTCGATCAGGCCCGCCTTTAATTGATGTACCCTCGACGCGACAACGACGAACGCACGAAAGAATTAGCGAGACATTCTGACCTGTGCCACGAATCGTCGCATCTCGATTAAAAGGCATCTCGTACGTCGACAGCGAGGTTTCCGCGAGGGAGAGGGTGGATTGTTAAAAGTTAGGCGACCTCCTCCCTGCGGGAATCTAATTTAACTGAAACTGGGTGCTTGCTTTGGGACGACGATGCTCGCTGACCATGATCGATCGCAGGGGACAACGGGAGCATCGATTGTTGATCGTCTGGGTTGCTCGGAGTTTGGAATTTCGAATGAGTGATCGCATCTGATTCTTTCGTAATTATTACACCGCATACGATATCCCGATTTGATTGAAATCATCTTTATTCTTTTATCCTGGCTCGAACAGTCTCTGGCCCATCGCGTTTGTAACGATCGTGATTAAGTCCGCTTAAACGACTCGCGATGCAAACTTGAAAAACACCACACCCCACTGGACAAAAGCGGAGAGACAGCGAAGAAGAAGAAGAATTTCCGCTGCGGCGATTCCGACCGAATTTTCCAACCGCCGCACGGAGAAAAACTTCCGAACGCTTTTTCGTTTGTCCAAGCTACCGCGGAACACGCCCGGTCCGTGTAAATTCGTCGAACGGCGAGCAACAAACGATTCCGGCCGGTCGATCGATTCGTTAATAGCGGACGAAGAATAATCACCCCGTGGTCGGGTTTCATTGATTCGACAGCACGAGGCTATCTGCATTGCTCCGCATCCGCGCATAGTTAGTCCGTCATTGTTAATGGAAACTATTAATTTAGAGACTGATTTCGCTACTATAATCATTAGGTACATTCCCTTTGACGAGATGAAATAGTTACAGCGCCTTCGCGGTTAATTATCGTTTCGTAACGGGATCGCGACAAATGACTTAGACTGGAGCCATGAGAGGAATATACATTGTATACCGTGTATACGACTGCTGGAGGAGAAATTACGTTCGTCGTCGAACAACAGTTGCTCGCTGGTCGGAATGAATTATTCGTCGAACGCGAAACTAAGGGAGAACTATATACTTCCAGGCAGACGGAATATCTTAATTGAACGGTCATGCTCGGTTTGCGGTTTGTTTCGCAAACTGTATCTCGATCAGGACTCCCTGGCGAACTTGGATTTTGCGCGAAATGGAAATGCTGATTGCCTAGTTAGCCGCTAAATTATTACCGGCAGGTCGTGGTTTACCGTCGAAACACCGTCGCGTGAAATAAGACGATCCTTCAACCCCGAGGAACTCTCAGCCTTGCTGGAAGCGATGCGTCCGCTTCCTTAGCGGCTCCCCGACTTCTGTCAGACGTCATCGTCGCGAGATCGGGAGGCGCGGAGACAAGAAGGGCGCCGCGCGACCGTATTGGCAAATTGAAATCTGGAATTCATATCCGAGGCGACGCCGGCGAATTACGTTTCCGATGGAACGTCGAAAATTCACCACCGCGCGGCTCTCCCTTAGCAAGGGCCGCGAGAGAAAAATGTCAGCGGCAAGGGAGCGCGCAACTTCATTCATCGTGCCAGTCACGTCACAGCAGCTATTCAACCGGCGCCCTCCACTTCTTCTTCTTCGTCTCCCGGTCGTGCTTTTTGTTCTTAACTTATCAGCTCGTTTCACCGCGGCCTTTCCTGTATTTTCCTACCACCGATGCGAAACTTTGCACGAGCTTCTCCGTCGCTCGCCCTGCCCACCGGATTATCATATTTATGAGAAGCGTTTCCGAGGAGAATCGAGGGAAAAGATTCTATTTGTATGTTGCTTGCCCTACGCCCGATTCCTCCGCGATAGCTTCGTGCCGGATTATCTCGGCTGTGCTTGAAAAATGTTACGCTACCGATTTTCCTCTTTATTTTAACGCGAACCTTTTTGGTACTCGGAACAAGATTCGACTGCTACCCGGCGTACTTTCTCAGGGTACTTGATATAGGCTGACCGAGGTCGCAAGGCCGCAATTACATGCCGATAATCCCAAGGTCCGACGTTCTTCCCTCTAATTCTCGGCCATTTTCGTGGCAGCAATTTTACCGCTGCAATTGCGGCGGATGTCAAACGGAAACCCTACGACTCCCCTCTGTTTCCCGGGCCTAATTGGAATCGTTTGTCACGCTACGAGGAGCAGTGTATGATCGCGAGAACGATACGTGGTGCCTTCTTCTTTTCTATTAGCCGACCCTCGGTAGGATCGATATCCGACTCGTTACTGCAGCTACCATAATGACGTTCCGCTCGTAAGAATAATTCTAGCACTCCGCCTGCAGATTTACCGAGCTCCCGGTATTTATACGCAAAGTTATTCCAGGCTGAAGTTACGCGACTAGCAGTTATCTCACGCGTGCCTGGAGTACAGCGTAGAAATTCTAACTCTCCTCCGAAAAGTCATTAAAGAATCACCGAGCGAGGACCCGCGCTGCAAAATGGCCGCATGTTTCCCTAACGATGGACCGACTTCCGATTTAGAAGACGGCGAGCGAGAGGAGAAACTCCAGCTCGACGGGGCAAACTTTTGAGCACACTCCGCGCGCCACGAACAATGCGAAAGTTTCGCCGCTTTTTAAGGCCGTTGCGTGTGTGCGATGTGTGTGGAACGAAAAACCGCGCGCGAGCCCTTCGAACAATATCGGTTGTTACGTTACCATGGAACTTTCATGACCTAGTCGGAACTTTATGGAGAGCTCCGATGACTTTTCTCGCTTGGTTTCAGTACTGCCGGCGCTCACAGACCGGATAATCCGGCTACGAGAATCAATTTCCGCCCTGAGCTACCTCCGGTGAGTTCCTTAAGGTTGAATAACCGGTCGACATCCGTGCCGCGCGTTATTTGCTTATTTGATCGAGGCCAAAATTGTAATCTAAATTATTACTTCTATCAAGCGCCTCGAGCGTTTGACTGAAAAATTCTCCTCCGCGTAATAAACACCCCTTCTACGGATTTCCAACACCCCGACTGAGCGCCACTGGAGGAAGCTCTAACAGCCGGAGAGGGTGGAATCTCCTGGAGAAGTTCGCGGCGGACGAACGAGCACGATTAAGCCAGTGGCAGAGGGGGGCGGGGGAAGGGTGGATACGAATTCGAGGAGAGAGCAGCAGCGGCTCTAATCGTAATATAAGCACTCTTAAACGGCAAATTAACGTCCAGAGATCCACGGGGCGAGGTTCCAGCGCGCCGCGAACGAAGGTGAAGGGGGTGTAAAAGGAACGTCCAAGAGGGGCGCGGAGAGGAGCGTCGCGACGCGCTTTCCGGCTAAGAACGAGGGGGTGGAATTCTCGCGGCCGTAATTTTCACGTCTCCGCCGGGTACTCCGAGCGGAACGCGGCCGGCGGTCGGCGCGAAGATTAAAATGCAAATCTAAAATTCCCGCGCGCGACGGTCTCAACCGCGGGGATAAGTTTGAGATACGATTAGTCTAAATGGCCCGCGGCCGCGCGGCTCGTTTACTCACAAGGTCTTCAGGTTCACGATCCTGTAGTGGGCCAGGTACGTGTGTCGATAGAGCTGCAACAGAAAGAAGAAGGAGCGTGGAATGTTTATTAGCCAAGTCCGCGTCGCCGGGGAAAATTGGATGGCAGCGGTGCTTTAAGGGTTGAATAAACGCCCCCGAGGCGTATCGCGCCGTCGTTGTTTACTCGCATTTTCTTTTCCATACCCATGCTTCCCCTCCTATGTACGGCTCTCTTCATTTCATACGTTCACAGAAGGAATCTCCTTGCTCTTGGGAAGGAGATTTAGGAAAAGTACAATTAAATGTTCGACGCCTATGAAGCAGAGTTGTGTCGTGAACGTAAAATAAAGGCGGAATATAGCGTGCTTATTCTCGCCGCGCATTTACAATGTACAACGATAATAAAAGCGCGGATCGTAATTTTTATTCCAACGCGAAATGCCCAGGCATATATATACACTTTTGCTCCTTACTCCACGCTTTTGGCGAGGCATGAATTCTATATAAAATTATTCTGCTCGAAAGGCTCGGGGGTTGGCAGCACGGCTGGCGCAAATAAAACGCGACCGAGCGAAATTTTTATTTCACCCAACGGAACGGGGATACTGTATCCCGGTGATTCATAACGAGCCTTTTATTACGGGATTTATTCGAAACCTGTCGCGGCGGCACACCGTGGACTGTTTTAATGCCGAGAAGACGCGAAACGATAATCCTCTTTAAAGCAGCGATCCCTAATTACAAAACGGCGCCACTAGACCGTGCCTCTCGGTTACGAATAAAAAGCTGCAAGGATAATCGTGCTGAATACTATTATTCACAGGGGGGGCAAGTTTTATATTAAAAAAAACAATTATCCAACGCAAATAATGCGATTGTGTCGAACAAGAATATCGGTGGTTGAAAAAGCGACAGAGGTGGAAGCAACGAGTATCGAGATGACCGTCGTCCCTGCGTCACTTATCTCCGCGAACGTAAGCGGTTATGACACTCGCGTTCTTTCCCTTATGTTTCGTAGCTCGTATGGAAGCCCTTATCGCGGCGGTTATAATTCTTCTTTCGCCGGAAATCCAAATGCCGCGCTTCTGCTATCGACTTACCGCGACACGATGCAATAATGGCCCCGCACGGTCATTCCCTTTTCCCATCCGTCTTTCGGCCAAGCGACTTTTGAATCGCGTGACGACCCGAACTCCCGTTTAAAGGTTTTCATACAATCTCCCTCCAAGGACCTTCCTTTCCCCCTCCCCGAGCAAAGGTGAAACGTTTTTCGTGTCAAACGGCTATAAGAGGAGTAAATTGATCAAAGAGGATCGCCATCGCCCTTATCTCTCCGTGTTTCATGAAACAGAACTTAACAGAAAAAAACTTTTTGTCCGATAAAAGCCAGAATAATCTGCAACGATCAAAGCAACGAAAAAAAAAGAAACAGTCGGATCCTGTCGATAAATAACGAAGCTGTATCCCGATACCATCGAACACGGACAGCATCGACAGCGTGCGAACGATACGAAAGGATTCATGACGCTCCCCCGCCGCGCTGTTTTGTCTCCATTAACTCTTTCGGGACACGACCCCCTCAATCATGTGGCTCCGATAAAAAAAAACATTTATAACGCGGGTGGAATAAAAACTGATTATCAACCGCTTATCTCCGGCGAGCAATTTGCACTTTTCCGCTGTCATGTCGCGAGCCGCTCGATCAAACTGTTCACGATCGCCGTTGGATCGGGACTAAACATTTTTCGATACAGATTTCGTCCTGCTGCTCGAACTTGCACTTGCATTTTTACGTTTCGTTCGCTTGCGTGACCGGGGATTGGGAATGTACCTAAGCAGAAACGTTGATATAATCCGTGACATTTAAAGCTGACACAGAACGAACGCGAACGACGATAACGGGAATTTCTTCAACGAACGCTTGATTCGCGAGGAAATTAGTTGAACGACTCTCGACTTAGTCGTGGCAACGATTTTAAATCATTATTTTCGACAAAAAAGCAACAAAGTTTATTTCATCCGCGAATACGATGCGCTTGGATTTTGAACGGGAGGATCATTCCTCTCGCGCGAGTTAAAATACACACGATTGATTAATCGGCCAACCGGCAGCTGGAGATTAATTAATTGCATTTCGGTCGCGTGAATTGCGCTGCTGTAACCGTCGACGGAGCGGGATTTCGAGGCCGGCCGAAAGAGATACGGTTCACGCAAATATTTTCGGGCCGAATTTTTCGAACCACGGTCACGCCACGCCGGAGAAACGAAAATTGATTTATAGGTCAAAGATAATGGCCAGGCGTGGAAGCGACAGCCAAGCTAAATCTTGATATCGTGGGATTTGTTCTTCCTTTTTTTAATTCGCCGACCGCGTACGGATTTTCCAAGTTTCCGCCCTTCGGCGCTCATGAATTTTTGGTAAATTGATCGGAAAATCTCTTCAGCGCGGTCGATTCTGCGGCTCGGTTCGGTCCACGAGCTCCAAAGGCTCGCGGCGGCGACGAAATTGCGGCTCCTCTAAGAACTCGGGGAATTCCGCAGTTTTACCAATTAGCCCCACTGGCCGAAAATTTCGATTTTACAGGACAGCACTGTCGTCCCTGTGGCTGCGACTTGCGCGATTCAATTTAATGAATACGATCTAACAACTTTGTATCAAGCGTTCCACAATCGGAATTCGACCAGCCAATTTCTCGGCTCGCGTTACCAACGTTTTACTTGCTGGCCACGAATTCCGATTACCTGTCGACGGCGGTACTTTTAATCCGGGATCGGTTCCACGTCGGCCGACATTTTTTCTTTAATTAAACCGAGAACGTCACGGATCTCTGTTATTGGGTTAATTGGCCGCCCCGCGACTAATTAAACCGGCGATCTGGCTCGATAACGGTTTCAAGCTATGCTTAAAAACACTTACTCTCCGTGTTACCCTTTGCTGCACGCCGAACCCTGGTATTATGCAATTGCGAATGCAGCACGGTCGACTTAACAGGAGTCAAATTTCTGGCGTTCGAGTAATCGAATTAATCGGCAAGCTCGTATACAACTGTAAACCATAATAATAATATCAAATGGGGAGCGATTCCAATGAGCCTCTAGAAAAGGAGCGACAGTTTTTCCAATTATTCCATAATTCTATAGAATTGTCATGCAGACCGCTATTCAGTCCGGAGCACATTCTTGTTCGGCATGGAAAACGCTGTGGCACTCGTTTCGCCCCCGTCTCGCAACAAATGTAACGCTTCGGATCGTGCTCGGCGAATTGTCGCATAATGGGAGCGTCATTAAAACGCGCACGCTGTTCGCTCGCCGCCAATGGGATATCCCTGGGCATCGAGCAGAGAGCGAGAAGATTTCGCAAGGGGGAAAACTTTGCAACGTGGAAACTCTTTGTGATCACGGTTGCACCGGCCTCGCGGGTAAAGTGGACGTTCGCGGAAGTTCGAATGCCGGCCGCCGCAAACCGACTAAAGAATTGCACCGAGCCTTCCCGCGTGTCTCTTGGAAACGGCCGAGAAATAATAACGCGTCCGCCGCTAAACGCGGAGGACTACAGAGTGGCCGGGTGGAGGCAGCGAAAGGGGTGGAGAGGGCGGGAAACACGCAGAAGATCAATACTGTCCTAGTGGAACACGCACAAGACGTAACCACCGCCTGCGGGTTACTTTCGCGTAATTACGTTCGCGACATCATCGATTACGCGCTCGCAACTTCCCGTACGATCCCGCGTGTTCCTCTGGGTTGAAACCACCCTCAGGATCCTGGGATATCGTAGTCGATTCTGTTTCTCGTAAATATCCTGCGCGAATTCGCGAAGAACGGTCAACTTTAAAAAAAAAAAAGGATAGAAATATGGAGGCTGATTTCTGTTCGAAGTTCAACCCCTATCGGGCGTATCCTCGCGGAACTTTTTTATCGAAACAATCTGCGTCGCGCGGTGGAAAACGAATTGCGAAACGGGCGTCCTTTCCCTGCTGGCGGAGAAAACGCTGTGTCAACAGGCGGTCTGTTGAAAATGCAGAGAGCAACTTCGTCGAATGTTCTCCCGGCCCCGCGTAGTTGTTATTTATTAAAAAAAAAAAGCCATACCACGATACATCGCGATTCTTGTTTTATTCATTTTCTCTTTCCCTTTTCCTACGTTGTCTCCATTGATTCGCGGGAAAAAAATGAAAAAGGGGGAAACGATCGTTCAAAACAAGGCGAGGAATGGAATACACGGATAGAAGGATTTGTCGATCGATTGTGCCTTTTCATAAATTCCAACGACCGACTCGCCAAAAATTCACCGCCACCGAGGAGAAAGGAAGGAAGGAGGAAAAAGAATGCCGGCGCGCGGGAGAGCAGCAAATTGAGGAATTCAAAGAATGGTGAAATTAAGCTCCCTTGGCCGTGTAATAGAAGATAACGAGCGTTCATTCGCGGCTTCTCATTGAACTAACAAATACCTACGTCGATATGATAATCCCACCTCTTTACGGGAGAACTCTCGGCTGTTACGTCCCCATAAGGGATACCGCGTATAACTGGAGAATAATATTTGTTCGCCGCTTTACGTAACGCGTGATATTGTTAACAGTGCTGCTTCGAAACTAATTCAACTGCTAACTACGCTACCTTGAAGATAAACATACAATATTCCGATAACATCGTTGCGCGTAGAACGTAGCTGGGCTTCGTCGAACTGAAAGGCAGAGTTCAAACCAAATAGGGCGGCGATTTTCCTTGTCTGCAGAAGACAAAGTGTCAACCGTTCGCAATAGAAACGAGGCATCCTGTTTCACTGGAAGATTCACAATTTCTATCCTTTTCTCCTTTTCCCTTAACTAGCTTCCTCGCGGCGGGAAGAAGCTCCACGATTCTAATTAAGACTTGAGACATCTTTCCTTTCCTTGGTAAACACCCCCTGTCGCGGCCCGAGACCAGGAGAACGCCAACGCTTGGGTAGGATACGAGGGTGGAGAATGATGGGCCGGCTCAGGTCCGAAACAGGGACGCGTCCCGCGCGCTTATGTAAAATTCAAGAAACCGCCCAGCTCGTCAACCCTTGACGACGATCACGAAGAAAACGGCTGGGGTTTCTTAGGCTATCTTCGACCTGGCTTCGACATTCTTGTTGTAGATACTTCCTATGCTACTACTGCTATCATTGCTACGAGCGCTCTTAAGGATCATCGCTAATGATTATTACTTTGGGGTACATTTTGAGGATGAAAACTCAGCGTCCTTTCCCGGATGGGGAGAGTAATATCCGTACAATATTCGTATCCATCAGCGTCCGAGTTCTTACGTGTACGCAGCATTTGGGTAACGCTGCTTTGCATAACAATATCCCCATCGAAATGCGATTGCATCGCGGTGTATCGAACGCCAAAGACTTCTAGCGTTAAACGCGATCGCGAATGATGAATGACCGGCATGAGCCAGCCGTTTCGATGAATTATCGTTCAATTTCCACCTGTCACCTGGTAACAGCGTCGTTAAAAGAAAAGAATCCGGGACGAAAGGGTCACCGATGAAAATTATTATATCGCGTTGGCCAGTCGGGTATAAGATCGAGTTGCTATAGGCCGGGGATTGCTCGAAGCTATCCTAAATCAGTGGATCCAAGCAGTTTCCGATGCTGTCAAATATCGTTATCCCAAACAGGGTGCACGCGTGTGCGCATTATTCCGTAATAACATCGATCCTGCGAAGGTAATGATTACGTTACACGCCGCTGTCTGGAACGGTTAATCTGGAACACGACGATTCCCGTGATCCATTATTCGCGGATCAAGGAAAGCTCTCGCGTCGTCCGCGTTTTACATTTAATTGTCCCGGCCGGGCAAACACGCGTCGCGTGTAATTGTACGCGCCAACGAGAATGCATGTCGGCCGGCAGCCTTTTGTTAATGCGTGCACTCCGCTCCTTGCACGCTCTGCGACAGCTCGCGTGACCTAAGATCTCTATAGCATTTCCTTCGCCCGATAGCGGATCGAGCTAATTTTTGTTACCACTAAATGTAACGCACGTTTAAGTATCGTTAAATTTTGTCTCGGCGATATTGATCTGACCTGGCGCAGGAATAGTATTTTTTCAAAAATGTTAGAATACAAATATTTTAGAACAGTGGAAATCGTGAGAAAGTTTGAGCGTAAAGCGTTTTGAAAATAATAAAGTGTTGAGTAATTGAACTCCCGCATTCGCCGTGACGTTTAGCCCAAACAATTCTCTGATCCTCCTCCTCCTCCGCCCGAGCCCCCGGGGACAATAAACGGCGCGGAGAATCACCAAGACGGGGTGGTTAAAGTCGATCCAGGGGGTCGCACGGCTCGCGGGAGAATTCGGTCGGTTCATTTCGCATGAACGTTTTAACAAACGTTCCATTCAAGGGTAGCCTCCTGAGCCAATCTTGCCCGGGGTGGTTATTCGCATACCCGCATACCTTCTGCATAACCGCGGCTCACGTGTTTCACGTACCAGCATCCTGGCCCGACGCTGGTACCGTAATACGGACACACGTCTGTATACGTGCTAAACTTTCCTTGCGTCTAATTTCAGATAAACCAACGGGGCCGCCTCGACTAATACGACGAAATTTTACATAATTCTGCTTTGCCGTTTGTACTCGAAGAGATCCGAGGTCCGACCCGCGCCCAGAAAAGGAATATCTCGAGGTATCCAAGGGACACGGGAAAATCCCGCGAGATTTAAGGAACTGCGGAGGTGCCTCGAGAACCCCGGGAGATAGCGTTGAAAGTCGAGAGATCCTCGGAGATCCGAGGAATCTCGAGGAATCGTGGGAAATCCGTGAAACTGCCGGTGATCCATAGAGGACCTCGAGAGATCCTTCGAACCGAAGAAACTTCAAAAGGTCCCCGGAGATCCAACAAGTTACAAAGAGGGACGTTGCATTCGTGTGACACCTCGGCAACGAACCGAGGTCTAACATTTCCCGCCGAAAGGTCGAAGAATTTGTTCGGGTCCCGATCGCATAACGATCTCCGACATCCCCTCGGCAGTAAATACACGAAATTCTACATAAAATTAGCATGGGCTGGCGAACGAGCAGGAAACTGTTTTGCTGTATCCAGTGAAACGCGTCGTAAATTTCAACTTTGCAAACAGCAGATGTTCAGTTTGCTGATGAAATTCATACAAATTCGCTGACAAACTGAAAATGTGCATTTATACGTGTACACGTAGGAAGTACATGTCCTTCCTTTTTTCCCCATTATTTCCCAGCGAATCGGGGAAAGTTGTAATCGAATTCTTCGTATTCTCGGGGGAGGGAAATGTTTCGAGCAACGCTCCGGAGCGATCAAGCGTGCTCGACTTAACGCCACAGTTATAGGTATAATAGAATTCGTATTACAAGTGCATTCTACTGTTCCGAGATGGATCGAATTGCGTCAGAAACATTCCAAACAGCTTCCATTTCACGTCAGTGGAGTTGTTCGAGAAAACGTGGAAAATATCGTGTTTTATTTATTTTCCTTTTTTTTTTTTTGAAACCCGAACGTCGGTACGTCGCTTAAAATTAAAGCGTCGCCGTCTTGCTAAAAATTGCAGGCGTACTCGGCAAGAAACTTCCAACGAATCGCGTCGACCGTCTCCGTTGAGATTTCGCGGTGTAACTCCTCGAAAATTCACGCTGAATAAAATATTCCCGCGATGCAGTACGTTGAAGGGACGGCACTTTACAAACTGTGCAACACGCTGGGGAAAATTAATGCCGCGGGATATTGTGCGATAATCGAAGTATGCGGAAAAATGTATACCCTCCAGCGATGGGTGTCTTGTCCATTGATGAAGCAAGTCGTCGCAGATACAATTTAGTGCGTACCGCGTTACGAGCAGTGTCAGAGAAATTAGCAATTTAGCGCAAGTATCGTTTAATAACGCCAATTGCCGGCCGCCAGATGCAAAGTGCGCGCCCCGCATTGATAATAACTGTTTACCCGCCAGAGGAAAGGGGGAAATACCCACGAATCTCCCAACGACTTCGTTTGGCTACAATTCACGCAAATAATTCCTATAACGCCGGTACGCTGAATGCATTATTCCCCTTGCTGCAAGCTCATTTCGGACGACTCAGTTGTGCGCGGTGCAACGAGCTGGGTTTACATCGGGCGAAACTTTAAAGTACGAGTTCTTACCCGCGAGGAGCCGCGAGGCCGCGTTAATAACTATACCGTCGTAAATATACATGCATGCTTCAATTGCTCGCTATCGTTAGACCCGGTGTCAGATCTGGGTGGGAAGTGCTGCGAAATAGAGCGAAATTTCCAGATGGAATAATATATACGTAGATAATTCCCTATCAACAGAATTCCCGGCGCAAACGTTTCCCTCCGTTTTTAGCGAGCTTCCGTGTCGACGGCTCGATCTCCCGAGCGATCCCGGTCCATTTAAGCGTTTCCAGGGGCAGGCAGGACTGGCAAAAGCGTGTTGTTAGGCGCGACATTTTCGGTTTCGCACGTTTTTTTTTCCCCCCGTGTACACACTTAATTTCCCAGAGGCGAGCCAGCGCCGGCTATTCAGTTCGGCTGGCAGCATTCCAACCGAAGTGGCTCATACAGTCGCGGAGGGTTGCTGCTGGTTCTTGAAATAAATCAGGGGCCCGATAAAAAAAAAGCCCGTTGGAATTTTCAGTGGCCCGCGTCGTCGAGGGGAGATCGATACACGCCGCGGACAGGGCGATAAATAAAAATGTTTTCAAACGCCCCACCGCTTTCCTAATCGCGTTCCGACGGACGATCCTTGCCGCGCGAGCAGATTAACGGCCGCAGATTATTACGACTACGCCGCTAGGTTTTTCGAGCAACGATCACGCCACGTCCTGGACGGTATCGACGGGATCCGAATGCACAGCCCCGGCGCAACATTTTATCGGGCATCGCCATGGAGAAACGAGTTAATCGCCGCGGCTGGATAATAAAAGCGCGATTTAAAACACAACGTAATCCCGGCACTTTGGCTGGACTCCAAATGCGTGCTCCAAATACGAGCGCAAGCGCGAGCCGTCCACTTTTTCTTACCCCTTCGTCTAATTTCCATTTCCTCGGTGGCTTTATCTTCTACGCCCTCTTAGGACCGGACTGCCGGAAATTATACGATATACGTACTTGCGGCAATTAGTTTTAATTATCGTAAAGTAACTAAGCGCATAAGCGTGTAACGCGTCGCGCGTTCGCCGCGTGGGATCGGACGATGAAATCGGGATCGCCCGATAAAATACGTCCGCACCAGTCGTCGTCCCGTTTCGTTTCCGAGATTCTGCTATTGTGTGTGTTTTACCACCATTTGCGTTTCGCGAGCCGACTTTCGGCAGTTTGACAATGCGAAACAAGGCTGATTGCCCACGCTCGATTTGCATGGTCGTCGATTAATCTGCGGACGTCGAGTATTACGCCTGCATGTACCGGGAGAGCCTGTCTGCTTTGCGTTGCTCGTTAAGCTAATTAGCGAAAGCCTGTACAATTTGTTGCTTTCGAGTCGAGTGAAAACCTAACTTTATTATCATTGTTATCCATTAAAATCATTGCCGATAGAAGATCTGAAGTCTGATGAATCATGAAGTTACTTGAACTTTACCGCGATGCATTAATCATTCATCAGCGGTAAATAGAAGGAACATCGGTGGCAACGTGTAGCACGTCGACGGACGGCCATTTTACACGAAAATTCCTTCGAATTCCCGCGCGAGATCGATAATGAATTTCATCCCGCGTCAACGTTCGCCGATAATTTATTTACTCGGCCGCTTCACGTCGGGAATGAAGTTTGTACGTTGAATCGATTGAAACCAAAGATCAATGTACCGTGCGCGGCTCGTAATTTATTTATTTGCCATTGGGGTCGGCCGAACCGGGTGGAAATCAAATTTATACCGCCGGAACGTGTGTCAATTAAAGTTAGGGATTAATGTATCGCCCATCGATGATCGTTATTTGTTCGATCTAGCTACTAACATAATATACCTTATTATTCGTATCGATGCTACTCCTTTTTCCTTCTTCTGTAAGAGAATCTATGAAAGTTTATTCGCCCGGTTTCTCGATACTATACCGCATGAAGAAATCAAATAGTTGGTAGCTAATTATTCATTTGTTGCCGAGTGCGAGCTTGATCGGGAGGTAAAACGAATAAGTCGCATTTGTTGAAAGTCCGGCAGAGTTTCGAGCACGCGGTTGCTCCATCGTTTCGCACAAAAATCGATCCCGTCGCGGTCTCCATTTTCGACAGTCTCCACGCTCACAAAGGATCCGCAACGGAATTGTAAGAATCCATCGAACCGCGCAAGAATTGGATTCCCCCTCCCTGAATTACACTGTCAAACGTTTCCGGAGATTACGTTTCCGGAGATTGCGTTTCCGTCGTGGCGTGGGTGGAGAATTTAAGAATCCGCAGAATTCTCCCAAAATCGATACCTAGACGATGCGGTCGCGCGACGATGAAGAACATAAAAATCCATAATCTATCGGGATCACGTCTGAATCCCTGAGCGGTTGCAGTCAGCCGTACGGCTCTATGCTCCCTGCCGTGCTAAACCGGTAAATTCCAACGGGCCGAAGGCATCGATACGTTAAGTATTAATCTTAATGCGGCGGGGTGTTACCAACGGCCCCTCGAACAGGGAAGTTTGACATAGATCGGTGAAACCTGGTCGGCCAGAAATTCTGACGAACTGGGCCGATGTAAATCGAGGAGTGTTCGGCGCACGAACGAACGAACCCCTTTTATCAGTTCTAAGAGGATCCCGAGCGTATTTTTCATCGAATGAATTTCGGCAGCCGCCTTGCAAGTTCGCTTCCCCGGCTATTATTTCAGGGCTATGCTCGAGAAGCGCGAGAAACTTCCCCTCGCATTTCGGATCGAGACGGATTTGGAAGGCGTACAATTTTTCTGGCTTCGCGAGATTAGATATATTCAATGAAGCTCGGAATTCAACGACATCGGAGACAAGTGGAGGCACGGGGATTAATCGGAAAGCGAAATTCATCGAGTTAACTGATCGCAAATCGGGGGAAAAAAAACGCACCGGTGCTGCGCCGAAGTACGCGTTACTTCAATCGCAGTCACGCGGAACGGAGAGTTCCGACGGTTCTCCTGGAACGTTGGAGAGAGGAGAGGATCGATTATATCCGCCGCGCGAGAATTGTCGATCGAACGATGAGAAACGGCGATCGGGGAACGATTAATTTAACTTCTCGAAATAGCGCGAAACAAATAAAAATTCTGCTTTGTACAGCCCCGAAGGAGATCCATTAAAGACGCGGATTTAATTAAAGGGACCGGGCCAAGCCCGGGGCGATAAAATCCGAACAACGAAAAGAAAAAAAAGATGCTCGAGACTGCCTCGTTAGTTAATTCTTAATTTCATCCCGAATCCCACGGAGAGCTCGCGACAAAAGGGGGAAAAAAGATCGATATCGTTAGCGTTCCCCGTTCGATGATTAACGAAGCATCTCTCTCCGGAGATCGAGACCGTACACTCGAGACCGCCCGGAGCTATTCATTATCATAATCAGCTCGCACCGCACTCCTCAATCCGATTTCCAGAGTAATGTACACGTTAATGAGCTTCATACGTGATTAACGCAAACACGGAATCATCTCTAGTACGAAGAAGCATCGAACAGGTACTTCTAACGTTTCGCAATTGGAGTACCCTGCTCCTGTTTCCTTCGGGCCAAGTGACAAGGCTCGGGATTGGTATGTTCAAGAGACGTGGCACTTAAATTAATAAAGGTAGAAAAATAATGTGCTCGTTTTTCAAATTACCCTGTTCCATTTTCTTTTATAACGATGCTGTCCAAACATGCGACCGCGTGAAAAATATGCTTCGAATAAGACTACTCCCTTTTCTATTAAATCGAATCGCTCGTGAAAATAGCACGACGTTGCGAAAAAAGTCCTCGTCAACATTCTATTCGAAGCTGGCTCGTTCGCGATCCTAACGATGCAAGCTTCTGTTATCGAGATGCTCAGCGAGTGCCATTTGCCCGAACTCCCGTATCCGGCGTGAAATAGCTGGAAAATTTGCAGGCAACGTTTCGGCGAGCAATCGTAGTGATTCGCGGGGGCTCGCATGAGCGAAGCAATTAGTCTCGCACGAATCCGTGTCGCGCGGATCCCCAAGAACGCTAAAGGAATCGCGCACAATAAAAGCATCGCATGACGAAGTTAATTCCTTTGCGAAACGCGCACTCTGCCACCGACAAGTTCTCTGTATGGTAATGCTTTTTCGCGATGCATTATTTATTGGAATTTTAAATGGTGGTCGCGACTGAATCGCGATAAGACAGAATCTACGCGCGACAAATTAGAACGGTACGAAGGAATCAAGGTGTCGTTTGCTCGATGTTTAATTAAATCGTGGAACTGAGATGTGGTTTCTTTTACGTCGCGGCTCTGAAAACGTTTCAGCATCAGTCGCATCGAAGTAGTCCCTGAATTTTTCACGGACTGCGGAGGACATGTAGCTGCCATACATTTCTTGACATACCGTATGCAGCTAAAGGAAAATGGACGAGCTGCCTATTATTTATTAACTGCCATCGTGATCCTGCTGGTACCCTCCCCGACTTCTATCCGTAGCAACTTTGACGTGACAAAACTTACAACGCTTGAAAGCCACGCTTCCTACTACGTTTCCCGGGCAAATGTCTAGCCAGCTGTTATTTTTTCACGGACACCCTTCAAAAACGTAACGCCGCCGTTAATTGCAGCGCCACAAAATTTATTCAGCCCATCCCAGTAATCGGGCGCCGAGTGGTGAAACGAGAATGCTGCGCCGTCGCCGCACTTTTCGCTCGCGCTCTCCCGAATAGCCGAATTAACTAATTAGCGTAACAATCTACGTACTGCGCGTCTGGCTTTTCACAAATTGCTTGTAAACGCCGCGAAATGGTTGCAATTTGCCCGAGCGGCATCCAGAGGCCTCAAGAGTCTACTGTATTAAAGCTCAAAGGGTCTAAATATTTAATTCAATTTTACGTCGCGGCACGAAACGATGAAACGCGAGTCGTTAAAGCATCGGGAGAGTAGTTTCGGAGTTGCACAACTCTGTGCGTGACAAGTGCGCGAAAATTCTGGATTTATACAGATTTACACGGGACTCCGCTAAGATTCCGGCGACGGTTCCATTCGTCGTCGTAATTCGCAACGCGATCGAAAATCACCGTAAAATGATGTCAACGAAGTTTCTTATGTTTCGTATCTTCGGCCTCGCGATCCGACAAACAACTTCGTCGACGCGAGACGGTTTAAGCGTCGTCCGGACCGGTGCGCGACCAGAGAACTTCACCACCAACTTGGTCAGCGTAAACTTCGGGCTTGACTGGCAAAGGCTTCCCGCCAGTATTATTCGCTGCTTTTTCTGCTCCCCAGAATCTCATCTTTACACGGCCCTACGAACTTTGCCCCCCCAATCCCTTTGTTACAGCTCGCACGAACACGACTCGCAAGAAATTATACCGCCACGGTAAACAACCCCGAGCCAACAGCCCGGATCGAGTTCGTCCGTGTAACGATCGCGATTCCAACTGAACGGTGATCCCCTAAAGTATATCGAAATCGTACAATCATCGTTCGCTTGTCGCTGGTTAAACGGGGAGAGAGGGGAATCCAGAAAGGTGCGAAAGCGTGAAATGTCGAGATAGGAAACACCGCGTCAGGGTTCGTTCGAACGATTACAGAAGTTCAGGGTGCAGAGGCTTAAGGGGTGGTCGCGCGCACCGACCCAGCTCGCGCTCACCCCCCTCGGAAGTGACTTCACTAATCGTGAATAAAAGCGGAAAGTTCCCGATCGGGCCCCGATAACGTTCGCCGCTCGCCGGTTTAATCCTTGCCCGGTTACTTCACCGCCGGAACAACTTCTTTAATTCCATAAACTTTCCTTTTAGTGACTTCGAATACATTAACGGGTGAACACGGGGGCTCGCTAAAACTGCAATTTATCTTGCCCGCTACGCACGCCGCTGCCGGCGTGTCGCGCTACCGTTTCTTGCACGATTCCGGAAGTAGTTGCTGCCTCGAATTAATTATGCTTCCGGGACAAAATTCGAAGCGGAATTAAATTGATACTCGCCCTAAGCTCGAGATGAAAAAAGGATCCCGTTCAGAAGGAAATGATTTCTTTGGCACTCAGCGAAAAGCGTATTGCACGAGGACGGAATGCAATATTTTTCGTTCCGAGTTGCAGCCCCGTTTATTTTCCCCGTGCACGCAACGGAAACGGAATAAATGCCTAAAACAAAAATGTATCAAACAATAAACGTCGATGGTGCAATAGGTGCAGACGGGCGAGCGCGATCGATTTCTTGTACTTCCATTCTATTTTCGATCGAAAATCGAGCAACCAACCATGGTCGAGCAATTTCCAAAGCCGTGGAAAAAGCTCTAAGCAACGATGTCAACGATAAATCTCACGGCCATGGCGAACGCAATAACTCGTTTTCCCTCGAATGTAAATGTCGCGGCCGTACCCATAGAAAGCGGACTCTAACAAACGAACCTGAAAAGAGCATTCGTCGCGCTATTTGCAACCACGCTCCCTGATTATTCGAACCGCTGTACGCGCCTCCAGAGGCGTAATATTTCCCCGGGGGAAACTGTATTTATTCCCTACTGGCGGTGCGCTTTCGAAAACCGGACTGTATAACCAATATCGTTCGTTAAGTGATAATTTCTTATGTCGCATTTCGAATTTCACCGATGACGAGCACGTACGCGTGCTGAATGAAACATTGAACATAGCGGATTAAATGAGAAGTGAAAGTACGCAAGGTCGAAGAGGGGTAAGAATTTAAATGGCAAAGGGAAAGTCGAAGGCGTGTGAGAAATAGAAAATATAATGGACGTATTTATAGAAGAAGCCTATAAGCTACGCTACACTGCCAATTATTAGCTTTTAGCACATAAAATATCTCGGATGGCTGATCGATTGGCGCGATTGGCATGTCCTACGCATTGTGCCCGGGCCAAAGTTGATAAAGCAAAGAGCGAAGGAACCGAGGCAAAGGACGCACAGCTAGAGCGCGAGGATAATTAGCGAGAACGCCGGCGCGGCAGTAGATGGGATCGGTTGGAGCGCCCGGAACGAGAATCGAGATCACCTTCCAGATAGATTGACTTCGCTAAAGCAGCCTTGTGCGCCGAAAGCGCTGCATCCGCGGATCCGATTTAATTAATTCCGGAATCAGAATCCGGGCCAGATCCGGCCAATAATTGATTCGGTTAACAAACCAAAACTCCGCGCACTTATCGACATTAACGGATGGAGCCGGGCCGGATTCGTCGCGCAGTCGAATGAAGGCGGGCCACGCGTAAATCACTCAGCCGCCGATTATTGAAAACTGATTCCCGGCCGGGAACGCGGCCGATCATAAATAAATGATTGCTCAAATGATTGCGACAACGAAAATGGGGTGGATGGAGGAAGGAGCACGAACCAAAGGGTAGAAAGAAACAAAGAGGAGCGCCGAAGGAAATCGGTACGACTTCAATCGTTCGAGCGTTTATTGCTCGCTGTATTCGTACGAGTAAGAGCAATTGGGATCGCCGACGAAATCGATATACCTCTGTGCGGCGCCCGATCCTGTTGACATTCGAATGAGGCTGCTGGCTCCATAGGGGAATTCTGTTAAAGACTTCTTGTACCCTCCTAGGTACAGGGCTGGGGTACGATGAGCTCGTTGTTCTTTGCCGGCCACCCGTCAAAGGCCTTCCATGGTAATTGATCAATCATCCGTTTTCCATAGCTGATATCGTTGCGACGCGCACGCCAGTCCACATACACGTTTTCAATCTCGCCGCTCCGTTCATCGGACGTACCGCGAAAGTGATGATTAATTAATTCGGCCAGGCAGCGGCGAATTGATACGACAGGGTTGGTTTTCCACCGCGCGGCCCGCTACTACATTACGCCCGTATCGAACGTCCGAGGATCTTTTTACCTTGCTTAAAGCCGCCGGAATTCAAGAGGCCGCTATCGGATCGGGGCGCGTACACCGCTAGAATCGGACATCGCGCTCGTCCAGGAGTTCGTAATTTCAATTGGAAAACGAACAAAAGGACCGCAGGGAGGACCGTCGGAGAGCTCGTGCACGGAAAGCAGAATCGCTCCCGTCCGCATTAGTATTCGTGAGAATCCTGCGCCGAGGGAGCCGGTGCTGCTCCGATCGCGTACAATTCAACACAACAGCTGCTTCGTATCGGAGACCGACTGCCTTCCGCGATGTGGCCACCTCGCACAATTATGCGGCGATATCGTAAATACTGCCCACCCCCCCGTCCCCTTCCAAATTTCATCGCCCGATACCGGTCGGATTACTTTCCGTCGCGATTCCTTTTCGTTCCAAAACTTCCGACCAACAGCGCGCAGATGGAAGTTCGGAACGACTCGAGAATTAGTCCGTGCCCAGGCGTCGCGTTGGATTAAATAAAAGTTCGCAGCACGGGGTGGTGGAAAACGAGCAGCCCCGTTCGACGTTTTTGTCGGGCAACTGGGATAGAGAGGGGGTCGATCATTGAAAATTACTATTCCGTTGTGAATCAAGAGGCTTTCGAGAAGCGGGACGGTGCTCCGGGCAGGCCTCGTTATCGCCGGTCCGCCCTTTACCGACGAGGCGAGAACGTCGCCGCCCGGAGCGATCGAACGTTCGCCAGGCAACAACGGAGTTCCTCATTAGGAACGACACTCTGCCTCGAATTTACAGGCTACAAAACACCCGTTTCGAATATTAGGGGGCTGGGGTAATTTGCCGATGACCCGAATCTCTTTTAGCCCGGGAATATCTGAAGAAAAAGTAAGTACCAGTTGCACGCGATGCTCGGCAATCGCTGAGCTAGACACGGAAAAGATTGTGCGATCGTACGAAGGTTCTATCGCACGCATCGAGGAAGCATCGTGTTCACAGGGCATCGTAAAGGGAGGACGGGTGTAACCCACCCTTCGCAGGTCCAACCGGCTGAAGGGTGGCCCGCGGTTCGTTGCTCCTACACGCGGGCCGGATAGAGGAGCTCGTTTCGCGTACAAATGTAGCCGTGCGGGGGATGAAGTGGAGTACGCGGTGGCCAAATGCAGGCGAATGGGAGAAGAGAGCGTACCGGGATGAAGAGAGAGGCTGGCGAACCAGGGTGGTGACAAAACGACGAGCCGAGAACGCAGAAGCGTGATTCTAAAATAAATCTATTGGATCCTGCGTTCGAACACGGGCCACGGACGCACGACCGACGCTTGTTTTACGAACGAAACGAAATAAATCCGATCCAAGTATGCAGCTCGGAGACGTGGCTTCACGAATACACGATATGTCTGGTGCGTTAAAAATGATATAAGTTCCACTTGGTGAGGAATTAGTTTCGTATAAAGGGGGAAAAAAAAAGACTGAAAGACATTAGGCAACGATAAGAAACTGAAATATTTCTTGCCGGGCTATCTGTCCCAGTTTGCCCGGCTAATTAAACACTACTCGAGCAAATTCGCCACCGGGCGGAAGGAAGGATGTCTCCCGAGAGACGGTACTACGAGGAACGGATAAGTGGGCAATCGCGAGATGAGGCCGAAGGGTGGTAGGGACACAGTGGCCCATAATGTATGCAATCGGGCCGAGCAGCGTGTGTGCAGGGTGGGTAGCGTAGGTTGGTCGATTATGCGTGGCGCCGGGCGGCAAGGAGAGGCCAGGATGCTGAGAATACACAAACCCGGAATACTCAGCCGCCTACGTGGGCAATATTCATGTCGGGTATTATATGACATTTAGTGTGTATCTGCTGCCGCTCCACGCACAACACCGTGCTTGAACATCCCACCGTCGAAATTACGGAGGAACACGTGCTCCGACAATACCACGCGCACGAGTCGGTCAAAAAACCAATGATTATTCCCCGTCTGGGTGAGCGAGTCCATGAAACCATCCGAGATTTAAGGTATGAATTGCTGATAGGAACGATATCGATTCGTACGAACGAACAGGAGGATTCATTATCGTGTGTGCCTGGAGTGGAGTGATTAAAATTCGAAGTGCGGAAAATGGTAATTTTCTGCGGTCCTTTAATCCGTTCAATTTGAATCGTAAGTTCGTCTTTCTTTCATTGAACCGTAATTTTCACATCTCTCTCTCTCTCTCTCTCTCTCTCTCTCTCTCTCTCTCTCTCGCTTATTACCCGCCCGAATTAGGGCATCGATGCGTTCGATACGTACTCAAAATATTCGCCCTCGTCTTGAAGAGCTTCCGGCACGCACGGATCCGCGATACTGGGCCAATATTAGCCTCGATATGATTTCGAGACTTGATGATCCGCGCTCACGCTAAAGTATCGGAAAATTGGTTTACCCTCTGCTCGCGCAAAAGCCGTGACCGCCGGAAGTCGGAACAGATAAATTGATATAGAGAAAATCTAAAATAATTAATTCTTCCTACGATCGTTCATTTGATTCAATAAAAGTAGTAGTCACGAATATGATTGTAAAATAGCTGGAGTGATGCACAATTATTTTCGAACAACGAATGAACGTAATTGAGTTGGCGATGCGAGCGAAACGGCAGGCGTTGCGAGAGAAATGGAATCGAAACTCCGAAACGAAATTCTAGCTACCCGTGTTTTTTTCCCCAGCCAAGCTGGTGAATTTCAAATGATCGCCCTCCGCAAAGTAAAAAACACAGAAAAAGCACGACACCATCCCGCGGCAGATTCGATTCATTTGCATGCAAATGTAAACTTCAAAAGTGGTAAAACAACAGGCCGGTGATACGTTCCGGGCGGAGGGAGCCTTCTATTTCCGGCCGTAAGCCAAATCGTCTCGTTCAGATTTGAAACACGCGTCCGTCGATACAAAGTGGGGATCTTGTAACGGAATCATCGTGAATCCGACGAAGCAAATTAAATTACCAGAGCTTGCGTAAACTAAAGAAAACCTCGCGAGAACGGAAGGGATGAGTTTGTCAAATAGGAGACGAAGGAAGATACCTCCTCCGGCGGACGGAGTTTTACGGTCTTCGCGGAAACTTGAAAAACAGAATCCTTAGTTTAGTTCGGCGATACGGGGGAAACTTTGACCGGGACTCGAGAGTTAAATACATCGAGCGTGGACTGGTTCATCTTCCTCGAGTTTACACGACTTTCTCTGCCGGATCTCGTTGACGTGTTTTATCTAATTTATTTACGCTCGCGGGCGGACCCGCGAACGCGGTGCAAATTTTGTATCGTTCGCCACCCCCTTTTGTGGATCGATGTAAATGGCCAGAGCAGGTGCGACTATCGATCCGAAAGCCTATCAGGCGAGGTAATTCCGCGGTCAGCCGGGTTGAAATTTATCCGCAGTTCCGGTCTGATCGCGATGTAATAACAGCGCAATCTTCATTTCCGCAAATTTCTATCGGGGAACGAATCTCGGTGTACCGTACAAATGACGACCTTACCTTTTGATAATCGATGGCCAGAAGAAGGTAGTTCCCGTCGGCCGAGACTTGATGATCGAAACTCGACATCAGTGCCTGGAAGTCGAAATAAAAATGAACAACAATTGTTCTTTTGTAACAAAAGAATTCATCCGGTAAACGGTTGATTATTCTTCAACCGTCGCGGGGGTAATTCCTTTTAAAGCCGAGCTCGCCAGTAAAGGAAACACGTTGTACTCACGTTGTTACTCGAGTCCAGGATTTTCCTCGGCTTCCTCGATGCGACATTATAGATCAGGAGATTCCCAGCTTCATCGCGATACAGTATCTCGTTTCCTGCAACAGAAACGTACCGTGTATTCCTCTAGCGATCCCTTAGTCCACTAGTATCGCAGAGATACTATTGTTACGGGTAAAAATTGTCCCGATAAAGGCCATCCGATAAAAATGAAATTACTTTCTGCAACGAACGGTGATTTAGGCAAATTGCGCCGAAATTAATCGACAGAATTAGTAGAAACTAAATGGCGTAGCATTTCTTAGAATCCCTTTACCGCGAAGCGTAGCGACCTTTTAAAAGTAAGTAAAACTTTTCCCAATGTATTAATCCTTCTTTGATCGCGGCGTCATCAATTTCCGGTCTAACCCCATTAATCCAGGTAATCCGTACTGTCGCCCCTAATTAACCCGAATTGGCAAAGTTTTGCCGCGGAACAAAATTAAACCGCAATAATCCGTGTCCCTCTTTAACCATCTCTGCCTTCAATTAGACCAGGCTAACAAGGTGCCAAACGTGGCTGAGTTAGGACGGCGCACCTGTAACCGGTATCCGGTGCCCGCGGCACCGATATCAAACGCCAATATAAACGTCGATCAGGCAACGTACGCCCACGGGTATTTTTGTTTGCCAGCGTTTCGTTACGGCGACATCGCCGCTCCTATCGTCGCAACAAAACCATGAAGGCGGAATGTACCGAGTTTTTAATATTCGGTCCGGTGGCTCAACAGCTACGCTGCGATCCGTGGTCCAAACAAACGACCGCGAGGATAGAAATCGTGGGAACGTTTGCGGGGAATACAGAAAGAGATGTATCCGAAAGAGCAGCGACGTCAAAGATAAAAAGGAATGAAGAAAGTATTAAGTTGGAGGGACAGAAAATGTTGTACGAAATTTGTACCGTTAAATTGGGGAGAGGTAAATTCGATTTACGGAGTAATCTAGTAAATGCTTTGAAAGGAAATGTAATCTCGCTACAGTGTGTAGAAATAGTTTGAAAGGCGGGAGCACCGCTTCAAGAAATTTGTTCCATCGATCAAGCCCACCCCCCCGTTTCCTGATTCTGTCGTAATATCAAGTTGAAAACTGTATGTAGAGAAGTGTTCCAAAGTTTTAAAAACCTCCTGCGTGGGAAAGTGTAGAAAAAAGAATCTGGCGAAGTATAGGATCGTTGAAGGGGAAAACTAAAAGTGTAAGCGCACCTCGGTACATCCGGAAAGTATATTACTGTCGGTTGTTGCACAAGCCTGACGAATCCCCGGTCTATCCATTCGACTCGATGGGGCTTGCACCGCGATCTTTTATTCCTGTTCGAGCTTTTCATTACCGTACTATGCTTTTCATAGAGGGATATGGAACGTGGCGATAAAGAGCGCATCTCTGGCGAGACTGTTTAGTCGAGTTTCACGAGCGCGCCGATGCCATTGAATTATCGTTTTGCCTACGCGTGTACATAATAAAATGCGGATACTTTGTCGAGTATCGGGGAGAACGTAATGTTAAATATCTCGTAAACTATTGGTCATCCAAGAAGATGGCTACGAGTTTTTTTCTTTTACATTCACCTCTTCATTAATGCGAAACGATCCAACTCTAAATTCCCGTTCCTCGCAGAACAATCTCGCAACGTTCGCGTGATTCCGGGATAGCGTATCGCGGGCAGTGACTAGTGAACTAAAATGGGTTCTCGCCGGTGAGCGAATTTGGCCGGGGGCTCATTTCCATAGAAATTCCCGCGATCACTTCAGATTTCACAGGCTACCGGAGTCTATCGACGCTCGTGCATGCGTTATTACAAAGCAGAGCGGCGTCTCCAAATATGTCAACGAGCACGGAGTAAGACCGTGCACCCGTGATGCACGCGGCGTCGCGTTGCACATCGCGTTTCTCGTTTACGTACAGTAGCCCGTGGAATTCACGTCGACGAGGGATTTGCGTAGGAAAACGTTCAGCCCCGGCTCGTTCGTGCTGTGTCACGTCGTCCCAGCGAAATTTCTGACCAGACAACGACACCCGCCTATATTCTCACGCGACCTATCGCGATACGCATTTCCGCATGAAAAACCGAAACCGATTGAGATATCGAGGGACGAACGTGCGACGCCAGAAATGAATAGCGCCATTAATAAATGGCAGAGAACCCGCATCCTCCTTTTTCCCCGCACACTTTTGGAGGATCGTCTGATCTCGACGGCGGCGCCTCGATTTTAACGAAGACGTGCGCCGCATAATAGCGAGAGCACGATATTCAGAAAACGCTGACATACGGACAGCCGTGTTAGCTTCGGCATAATTCGCGTGAACACGGGGCTCGTACCTGTGGCACACTCGCCAACTCGACTGCTTCCTCCCTTTGTGACTCCCTTTCTCCTCCCTTTTACCCGGTATCGGGCACAGCATCGCGTATTAATCAAGTTCGTTCATACGTGCAGGGGAAAAAGAACGCCGGCGCACAGAGGGTTTCATAAGTGGCGTTCGTGCATGCCACACATTCATAATGACACTCGTCGAGCCCTTCCTCCTCTCTGTAATGCAGCGGCGGTAATTTTTCTGTAAATAAATCGAGCCGCCCCTTAGATACCCCGCCGGTGGGGAGGGTGATTTTTCCCGAGCAAAGCGACTCTCTCTCTGCGTGGATTAATTAATAAAAAACCGTCCAACGGTTCGGGGCGTGCGTACGATAACGTGAAATGGCTGAGGGGGGAAAAAATGGGCCAATCTTTCAAGCGACTCGTGTCGATGAAAATCAGTTCTTAGCTGCGCGACCGACGTGACCCGCTATCGCCTCGAGGGCATGATATTCGCAAATTTCATTTCAATATTAATGACGCGCCTTCGCGCGCTACCCCTGTAGACTTTATTCTTTCCAGGTATCTCTTTTTTTTTTGTTCTTCTAGCAACCAAGATTGCGAATTAAAGTTTAACGCAGTGTGCTCGTTTGCGACGCTTATTCTTCTTGGAAGAGACAAGCGACGTTCGGGGTTGTGTCGGATCATCAATTTTCCCTGGTAAACCAATCAAGCTGAATAAAAGAAGACAAATTTCACCGCGGTCCTGGTTACGCGTTTCGCAAATTGCGCAAGAATACGCGTTGCCTGAATTTCCACGGAGGGGGTGGGCGGAGGGCGGGGGTTTATTTAATCCCCAGGCGAGCGTTCAACGCGCTGCTCCTTCTAACTCGAAATGAAGCTTAGCCAGCGAGAAAAGGCGCGAGACGACCACGCGTCCGGCTTACGCGGACCGGCCGTTTGAACTGAACGATGCCATTTACAAAGAGGAACGCAGCAACAGCCCTTTCGCTGTGTGTGCATACTCCTGTTAGAAACTCTCGGCCGCGCGTCGTAAACTGGGGAGAAACGTTTGAAGGCACGCTGCTGATATAACCGACCCGGGACTAATAAACGTTTCGACCCGCGGTAGCGAAATTCATAAAAGGATTAAGGGAACTGTTATTCTTAAAAATAGTGTAGGCGGGTATATTTTGTTTATCCAAGGGCAGGTGTTGCGAAGCTCGGAATGTCCATCAACCCTCTATCGCTAGCGACCGGCAGCCCTAATAACAGCCTCGTCCAAATTTTGCCTCGACCGGGCAGACCACCTAATTCTATTCTACCGCGGAACAAGCGAAACGAGCCACCCGGATGGAAGCTCGTTTCTCTACAAATGGACGACCCTTGTATCCGACAGTTAGTCGTACATCATCATCCGCTGCCGCTTGTACACCCGCGTGAAACGAGAAGAACCAACAACCCCCGAAAGCCACGCGGTGTCCCCTTGAAGCTGAACAAACGGCAAAAAGGGGAGAAAGAGAGAGAGAGAGAGAGAGACCGTTGTCAGGAGGTAGGAAAAAGGGAGAATTATAGAACGGGGGACACGAGTTCTCCCGCGGGACCTGTTTGCCAAAAGATAACGACGATCCTCGCGAAACGCCGCTCGCCGTTTCGAATGACGCGCTGTTTCTCGCCATCACGAACATCTGGACGAATATCGCCATAGAAAACCGTCCCCGGCTGGCTGTCCGTGCGATCGCGGAACACGCGTCCAGGGTGCTGGAAATAACGGGCGTAACACGGTTTCACGCGAGCCCGTTAAATCCACCGGCTCGTGTTATATTTATGCATTCCACCCTCGATATCCCGCCGCGAATTCGCTTATTAATTCCCGAACGATCGGGGTGAATAAATTTCCCCGCCACGCCTTGGCGAATTGAAACCCTCGGGGAGAAGAAGTTCCGTCGAAAAAGACGATCTATCACGCGAGCGCTCGGGACGATTTTGATGAATCGTTGGAGCTGGCGATAATACAAAGATTTGTGAACCTAGTTAGATTGTAACGAGGCGGCGAAACTATTTGTGGAAAAGCGAAAGTCTTCTACGAAGAAAATATACGATGCTTCCGAGTGCCAGGTGCGTGGAAGTTGTTGAATTATTCTCACGTGGCATGCGTCGAAACTCGGGAGCGTCCAATTACGACACTTATGGCCGGCACTTTATCATCCCGAAGAGTATAAAGGGCTTTAAGGGTCGCGGAGATGTGGGGCGGGCGGTAACAACTTTTATCAAGGTAATTGCCAGCACGCGAAATTCCGAAGCATCCCCCGCGACTATTAAATCACCTTAATCTTTAATATCTCGGATACCACGAGAAGTTTTTGAGGAATCCGCTGCATTCAGCCGACCGACCTTCTCCAGCCTACGGTCAATAAAACGCGCCCGAGTCTAATCTCGTGCACGGCTCGATACTCTCAACGAGCCTTCAGGATGATCAAGATTTTGTCTACGAACCCTCTCGGGGAAACGATCGGGCGCAGATCTTTCCGATGTGTCCGCGGGATAATTATTTTTCGAATGTGCTTGTCATTGATTATCTGGTACTCGTTGGTTCAAAGGGGAACGGGAGTAAATCTCGACAAATATGCCTCGTTGAATTCCAAGCAAGTGAGCAACTCGTACCGACCACGACGGCGCCAGAGATTGACTGAAATCTTGCCCAACTTCTCGAGAACTCGGGCCGGAAGACCAGAGTTCTCTCGGCAAAACATCGTTTCCAGTTCCGCGAGCAGCAGCAGCAGCATTGCGCGGCTCGTTATAAGATATTCGTCCCTTCACCGTGGCCAAACTTTGGGCCTACCCTCCACCACGATTGTACCGCTCCCGTATGTTTTCCAACATAAGCGTTGAACGAGAACTTAATTAAAAAGGGCAGGCAAACGAATCCGTGGCATGCACGGAATTAGAGGGCCTCGTCGAGCAAGCAGAAAAGCGGAGCGGAGGAGGTCGACCAAAGGAAAAGTTTCCAAGCGGATGCTGGAGGCGGAAGAGGTAGCAACACAGCGGAAGAAACAGGACCGGGTGGAGCCCAGTCAAAAGTTCGGGCATAGAAAAAGAAAAGCTTCGCGCGCTATTTTAATCCGGGAGCGGGTGTCCCGGCTAGAAGCGGATTTAATCAACGCCCCATTATGCGCCCTCTCGCCGGAATGATACAGTTTTGTTCGAGTTTCTTCGTCGGGACTTCTCTCGCGCCGACGGCTTTGAAAAGCGAGCTATCCGTGCAACGGGTTACCAATTAGCACCTGGAAAAGTTGGCCCACGGATCCCTGGACTCTTCCCGCTTTTTGTCGCCCTCCCCCCCCCGTTCTGTTTCGACTTTCTATCGCGCCTTAATTAACGACACCTGAAGAAACGCGCGAAGCGACGCACGCTGTATTGGCGCGGCAGATTTTCAGCAGGGCGAAAAGTTAAATAAGAATGCAAATGATTCGGTGATCAATGAAGAATAACAGAGCTATCCTTCGCGATCAGCTCGGACAACGGAAATACATTTCCGTTTCCGTAAGGGACGGCTACGTGGATGCAATCGCGGGGAGATCGAACGCGAAAATTAATGCAGGATCGATTTTCGTGGAGGCTGTGGATTTCTCGACACCGTAGCCGGGTCGGTCTCTCTAAAAAGAAATTAACCTAGACAACTTCATTCGAGTCTTAGTTCTTCTCCAGATTAGATTCGCGAAGAGAAAGAAAAGCAGTCTCCGGTTGCAACAGCCAACGTTCCACGATTGGAATGGAACGAGAGAGAGAGAGAGAGAGGTGTGTGCTCTATGGCGGTAATTATGGTGGTTGATGAGAGTTTCACGCTAGGCCGAACCGCAGCTACCATCGACCCTTCTCCCCGCAGCGAAATTGGGCTGACTCCGTGTGTATTTAGCAGTGTCTGCCCTAGCCGAATAAACCGTGAACGATGCAACCCGTTCAGCATGTGCCAGCTGCAAAAGCGCGCCCCCGTTAATAGCGGACTATTTCCAAAAAAAAAAAAATCCCTGGAACGTTGATCGAATATCGTGTCCCGATTTTTCGCTGCAGCGTTCGATGGATAGCCAGCGATTTGTTTAACTGAGAATTCGATTCTCGCCTCTGATGAACATGCTTCCACGCCATACGCGTGCAATGCTTTATTTTCCACCGTGCAAGTTGCGACTTGTAAATTGCGATACATGCAAGGAGAAAAAGTGGTAAGAGCTTTTTCGCTATGCACGATTATCGTGCTCCGTACTCGCGAATCGATAGCCGCCGAACGGGAGAGCCGGTTTTTCTTATTTCGAAAAAGCCCTGGGACGAGGAGGGGGGCATGCATTCGTTTTGACCCATTGCTCCGCGGAATTTCTTCTACAATTTTTCTCCGACCGATGCTTCTCCTTTTGTTCCAGCCAAGAATCGCCGAGTGCGCACTAGAAACGAATGTAAATACAGAACAAGAACGGTTGTTCGGCGAGAATGCTCTCTGACTGCACGCGGTTTTTACTTTCTTTTCCTTCCTCCTTCCCCGTTGCATTTCGCCCCCGTTTCCTTCTCTCTCTCTCTCTCTACCTACCCCGAAGCCGTTTTTCTATTCTCCCCTAGGAAACTTTGCATTCATCCGGAAAGGATGGCGGCAAGGAACAGAAATAATCTGTGGGACCGCGTTCTTCCGCCACTCGAAAAATTTACATGCTTGCCACCGTTCGTCCGCTTTCCTGTATCCCGTTTCTGCGTTTCTGGTTCGCCCCGTTGTTTCGTGGGTCTCGCGAATTCTGAGTGCCACGCGGCTTGCATTCTATGCGTCGCGACGCGCCAATGGTTCTACGCTCTGTTCACCGGCATCGAAACGGTCTGAATCGCTGCCAGATTCGTTCGAATACCGCCTGTCGGTGAAAAGCGTCGCCGTTGCAAAGTATAATTGTGTACGATACACCCGCTGTTATTACGAAATATGGAAAACGCGGCCAGAAATGTATCGACCTTATCCGCTCGCTGACGCGCCGACCAATGTGGAGGCTCCAGCCTGATCGAAAGTAATCTGATAAAGAAATTCGTCCGCGGAAGGGAAAAAAAAAGGGGGGGGGGGCGAAGTAGGTGGAAGAACGTCGCCAGGAAAATATCTCCAGCTGACACTTAACTTTCAAGGAGGAGACCGGACTCTCTAAAATGATCAGCCTCCCTTCAGCCAATAAGCTGATGGCCCGGACTGCCTTGTCATGATTGCTTCTCGAACCTCGGGCAACTTGCCAAGAAGAATCGGTGGATGGTCGCCCGCTACGCTCGTCTCCTTTTTCGGGGCGGAATTTTCCGTACAGAACAATTCGTATCACTTGTTACGTGGTGGCACGCGGACAGCCCTACGTGACACTCGCGACTTGCATCCTTGCACGATTGCGGAGCAGCCTCTGCGGATCGATTATGCAACGACACTGGTCGGCGACGACGGTGCACTCGTTTCGCTTTATACCTCGATTGGATAAAGGAATTGCGTAATAACGGTGAAGACGTGTATAGTCGATAGCCTTTGCGAAACAACGGGTGAAATAATCACTGCCATTCTGGCGACGAAAAGATTGCCCACTTGTCCCCGCGGTAAGCGCTGACTACAATTATGCAACGACACCGTAGCTCATCGAGCGTGGCTAATTACCGTGAACCTCTGCGGCCCGTCCAGCGGACTGTCAACGAAATCATGATTAATACCTCGCGATTTAATCAATTACTGACGTCCAGCGGAAAGCGAGCAGGCTTCTTCTTCCGCTTATTATCCGGCGATTCGCGGTCCATTCATTGCTACGCCTAACTCTCGCGCGATCCTCAACGTTTCGCGTCGGGGTTGGTTCTTCAACGTTGCAGGGAATGCTCGGAAACTAACGCGCCCCGGTGACACCGGAGCACAATCGTCGCGGCGAATTCAAAGGGCGAACATCGGAGTTCGTAACAGGGCCGGACGAAATTAATTCAGCGAACGGAATCTTTGTTCCCCGCGGAGCGAACAGAAGAGCAGCGAAAGTGAAGTTACCCCGAGAATGTTTGGACGATGTTACGAGCGATTTGTGGGAATGCTTCGAGGTGGCGGAGCGCTGCGGCAACGGTTCGCGCGCGATCGGTGCGGACTATCGACCGACTGTCCGTGATTAATTCCGCTACGTGACGGTCCCCGTTCATCAAGGCGCGATTCAATGATTGTTGAAAATGATGTTTGCCCGATAGGCAATGGCGCGAATCGATGGGCCCGTATAAGCGGAGAGAAATTAACGTCGTGCCATCCGGTACACAGCACGTGTACACGTATGTATATGCTAGATACAACCGGCATCGAAACCCTCAATTTGCGGCGATAGCCTGAGCCTCTCGCAGCAAGGGGAGGGGGCGACCGGCCAGAGTCGTGATCCCTTACTGGCTAATTACCGCTTACGTCAAATTCCCTCGATCGCAAACTGCTGCGTCGTACGACCGCAATAAAGATTTCACCGATTAAGCGGGATTTCGCTGCCGAATCCTTGCCCGTTCATCCTCACCCCCGGCAACGAAAGTTATTTTGCTGTTAGAAACATCGCTGCACCGGACACTTCGTAATCGCGGATCGCCGGGCGATTTCCCGGTGCGAGAAGTCGGATCGCGCGCATCGCGCTAAGGTCGACTCGCGACGTCTCGCAGAGCTCGCCTATTCTAGCTCTATCTCGCCGGAAGAAATATAAGATATTTACCGCTGATCCACGTGCCGTTGAAGCTCTTCGGAGATAACGAGCCTGCCAGCCATTCTTCAAGGGAAACACCAGGTGCGCCTGGCGTTCTCGAGCCGGAGGAATCCGGACTTCCGGTTAAAAGAATAGCCGCAGTAACGACTAAGCCGAGCACGACCACGACGACCAAACAGCCGGCCAGCAAGCGCCGCCAATTCCGCTGCTTGTTCTTCGTCATCAGGTCCTGGAACAGTTACGGTCGAACATCGCATTTAAACGATCCGCAAACGTTAATCGAAAGTACAGCAATATTCTTCTCAAATATTCCACTTGTCAAACGGTAATTCAAATGCCTCTCCCTCGAGAAACAATTTCCTTTAAGATCTGATCGCAGTTCGAATAAAAAAAAAAAGAAAGAAAACGGAATTCCGCAATGCGGCCAGAGTGGAAAGTTTCGATTTCCGTACGGATCCCGTTCCGTCCCCGGGACTATCCCAGTCAGAATGGAATCGGTTTGCGCGCGTGTGGTCTACCATGATCGTTCAAATTCCATCCGAAGCTTCGTGCGAATGCCTCTTTAGATTCAGACCACGCGCGATTCAACTTTAAATACGGGGTGGTTGGTTAGATGGTTCAAAGATCGGGCGGGAGTATTCATCGCGTGTAATGTGGAGGATCGTCCGTCCCCGTTGGAAAACTTGAACAAACATCGATTATAAGTCCGACGCTCCGCGGGATAGATCGTCAAACAAGACGGAGCGTTTCAATTATCGCATGAATCTTCGTCGGACCCGCTCGTGGATGTCTAGTTCAAGATGGGCAAAAGAAAAAGCGGGGAACGATTTCGTTGGACGAGTAATTTCACATTCCTTCGTCACTCGTACAATGCCGCGGTGACCCTACGGCCGTTAAAAAAAAAAAATATTCCGATGATTTTATCCATAAGGGAATTCCTACGGTGATTTATCGAATGGGACGAGTGCTCTTTGAGTAGAGCGGGGACAAGATTTCGGAGGCTACGAGAGCCACTGAATACCCTAGCAGAGGTGACCAAATATTCGCGATGAAAGCCATAAAAGTAAGGGAACCCGGTCTTACCTCTTCGTTTCTCGCGAAATCCCCCGCTATCCAGATTCATAGGGCGTACCCTGGGGTACCAAGGCGACGAGTGTCAGCCTCTCCCAGAGCCGCTGGTCATACGAAGAAGTATCTGATAAATCCTTCGAGTGATACGAACAAGAAAATATTCCCTCTCGGGGATGCAGAAACTCCGTCCCGTAGGTCAAACAATTTTCGCGCGATAAGTGATTCAAATTGGTTCCGGAATTTCCTGTGGAACGACCATTTTTTTTACCCATAGGAATGGAATAGCAGTTTTCCCTGGGGCGCGATCTAAAGACGAAATCCTCGGAGTTCAATTTTCATCCACGCCGATGTTTCAGCTCCACATTAATTTATCAAGCAAGCTGTAATACGCGCCTACAACGGCCAATAACATAAAGTGCCGTCATCTTCGTGAAGCAAAGAGCTCTCCGATGAGGAACGTTAAACGCGCGACCGTTAAAGCGTTTCATCCGATCCAATAAAATGACAGACACTCGCTCCCGTATTTAAGCACCGAACCGCCGAGTGATTTCTTTTTTTTTTTAGTCAATGAAACGCTATTCGATACGATCGTCGGGTAAAACCTGGTTATGGGCGTAATCGAGGAGATTCGCGAGCCACTTTGAAGGGACGGTAAGAAATAGATGGGCGAAACGTGAGGTAATATCTGGGCTAGTCCTATCGGGAGAGAAAGTGAGGACCTCGCGCGTTCTTAACACGGCGCGGCTCGAACGATCCTCGACAGGGTGCTTATAAGCCTCTTTTATCAAAATTAAATTTGGCTCCCCGCGGGCTCATCCGTTCCCGACCGACCTGTCCCAGTGAAAGGGCCAAAGAGGGACTCTCCCGTTATGAAATTTCATTTAACCCGATCATTATTTTTAGGGGAGGACTTTATGTTTTCCCGGCATAGACTATGAAACGCGTTAAATTACATTAGACGTCCGCATTTTTATAACATTCATATTTCTTTTCAATTTTACGATAGCAAAGCAAAATGAAAAGCACATGGTGGCGAAGTTCGTGAAAATCTTGAGTGACAATAGTTTCGTTGAAAATAGGATGGCCACGAAAAGCAAGGGACCAAGACCGACCGGTCCAGGCGTAATTTCATTTATCTAAATTGATGAAAGTATTCTTCCCCCCTCCCGAAGGCTTGCAGAAAATCGGGTAACGGTCGATACGAGCACCATCGGTTTCTTCGCCGACACCCTCAAAGTGTTTCCAACCATTTTTTCTGATTTACGCGAACGTCGGCCGCCAAGATTTATCGTGCCATCGATATAAAAGCTTAACGAGCCTCGAAAATGCAAGGGGACGAGCGCGTAACTTTCTTACAGACGAGGAGTATCACTGTCGTAAAATTTCTTTATGAAAAATATCCCGAATTTTTTTCGTTCGCCCGACGGAACCCGTCTTTAATTTAATTCATGCCGCGATCCCGCTGGCATCGACTGGTCGTATTGATTCGCAATTTTTCTTTCCATCTGGAAGCGACACGACCATTTCCCACCATTATTTACATATTTCGAACGGCGGGGCGCGTCGTATCGGGGCAATTTATAACGCGGCGGAATATCTGTGTCAGAAGAGTTATGAAGACATCGACGTGAACGGGGGAGGGAAAAATGTCTAGCGGCTCATTAAAATGGAACAAAAGTATGTTCCACCGTAAAAAAAAAAAAAAAGCGCGCGCGCGAGAAGGTAAACAGCGGCCAGGAGCATGGGCGAGCATCATTATGAATGAACTCGCACAGTTTCCGTAATTAGAGAATTTTAATTAGACTCCCGCCATTACGCAAGTTGCGACGCGCCCGGAGAGGGTAGCAACACCAGTCGCAAATCAATTTCATCAAAGTGTACGGATAAATATATGATTTAAGGGGAAGGGCTCCTCCGTGCAGATGTGCGGGCTCGGCGATTGAAACCGTAGTACCGCGTTTTAATTCGTATGTGAATATCTTCAAGAGCACCGGGAAGTAAATTAAGGAATATTCCCATGCCGCGGAAAATTTCGGTAATGAAGTTGTTCGAGCACCGAGGATTTCAGCCACTGAAAAATGAATAGCTCTGATCATTCAGGGGGGGGAAATAGGATCCATAGTCTGATGCTTGGAAGTTTCGCTCGGGTATGAAATATGCGTGTTAGCAGAATGATACGAATTGCAATTTCTCCATACGAGTTTCGTGACAGAAAGGTCAGCAAGGTTCGCGCGGCATTGATTCCGAACGCGCGTATCGCCGTCAGAGAGCTATATTAAGAACAAGCGAAGCCGAACGGGTATTCAGCATCGCGAAGAGAAAGGATGCAATTAAGTACCTATGCCTATCCTCCGGCGAAAGCCAGCCGAGCGAACGAAAATGCGGAGAGATGTGCTCACCCCCTTCGGAGATTAATGCCCCTTTCACGCCGTAGCGAACCAGGTCGCTCGACTGGCGCATTGTGCGAGTTTCATGCAAATGTTCAGGGTGCTCGATTAGTAATTGCTTTTGAATGCGGCCTAGTCACGGGGCGAATCGATCATCCGTTTCAACGGCTGTGCCACGAAATGTAAAAAAGAGAAATGATCGGAAGCCCCTTCGGTAATTAAATTCGATTGTAGCTGGTATTTTCTTTTTTAGATGATCCGCCTTTCACAGTTACGCGTTTATAGATTACACGAGCCGGTAAACTGACGATACTGAACACGATTCTGTTCGTAATCGGTAATCACAAACATAACGCAATCCGGAGATGGTACTCGCTACGATTAATTACCCGATTAATGGCTGGAGCAAATTTTACACGCCACCAGATTCGGTTTGCCACGATATCATAATGTGGAGGAGAGTTAGTACAGAGCATTCACGGGACAAATGAAATACTCTTGTGCACCAAGAATGGTGCGGAATTGAATGCCGTTGGCGTCAACGTAGTCCACCCATTAAACGTTTCCTTTGTACAGATAATATCCGAAGAACAATGGAAGAATAGATTGCAACGATGCGTTTCACGGTGCATCGTCGTTCGAGAGATCCCCATCCGCATCTCAACCTTGGCAACTTTCGCGTGCAAGCATTTCCCAATCCGCAAAATCGACCCTGACGACCGGTTTCGAACGCTGGTCTTAAACTCGTTTTCCCAATGGTATTACTCAACCGTGGAAAAAATTGTACCGTGCCTAGATTGAACATTATCTACCGCCCTACGTTTCCGCTTAACAATTAAAGCCGAAACTAAAGCTTTCGATAGGAATTCGATGCGAGTCAGGATCTCGAATTCCAGTCACTTTTAACATATTCTCGGGCTATTACATTTCAAATTTCGGAGCAATTCAATCGCTCCAGATCTCGCATTATTTAACACAATTAACAAGCCTGGCTTCTTCGTTCCTCGCTAATTTCATTCGCACGAAATTCTGACAATTTCATCGAAGCCCGTGTATTCCTCGAATTATCGCAATCGATGCGAATATATTAACTACCGGACGCGTAACGAGCGAATTTCGGGATCGGTGTGCCGCCCTGCTGATCGGCAGAATTTTGTTTACCGACGAGGGTGGCCTAAATAGGAACAACAGCCGTGCCTCTGTTTCTCTTTTCGCGTTGTTTAAATGGAAATGTCAATAGCGCGCGGCACTGACGGAGACACGACCCGCGCAGCGTCATTAATCGAGTTTCACGGATGACCAGGATGCGCGCACGGTCTCGGAGGTATGCAATGTTTCTCACGTGACACGTATATTCCCCATTCACGTTCACAGCTTGTTTCTCGTGTAATCGTTTCGTCGGATCCGTGTCAAGGGTGTGACAAGTATTCGGTGGCCGAGCCGTCATTTATATTAACCGAATGTACACGCGTCGCTCCAAAGCACGTGGGAAGCATTAATCCTTCGTTTTCTCCGCGAAACACGGGTCCGCGATTCAACCAGCGGTGACGAACGGTCCGACAACGATAATCGTAATATACGCGTGTCCGATTTGCGAACTCGTTAACGCCGCAGGAAGCGTCGAATTATTTACAACAGCGAACTCGACCGAAGGTCGTAGCGACGGTTTAAAAACAAATTGTCGCCATCGACGGAGCAGGCGTCAGGCCAACTTGGCCTGTTTACACTTTGATAAAAAGTGGCCGCGGTTCATTTACTTATATCGCGGCAGCTGACGATTCGCCACGCCGTACGAGAGTAAAATTCAATATGCAACGCGACCTGCACAGTCTAATTAAGCGACACACTTCTCCGCGTCGAACGGAGCGATCTCTTTGTATCGAAGTACGTTTCAAAACACATTCTCTCGCTTCGAATAAGAACGGCTCGCGTAAACGGAATGCTTTCTATCGAGGTCTGAGAAGTAAGAAATCAGCACGCACCTTGGGACAAGCAGATACAATCGCCCGGTAACCTCGTCCTATTTAACAGACAGAACACCGGAACGAGCACGGGAAAACGATCGAGGCGAGAAAGGTGGACTGACAAGGGAGGCGCGCGGAACCGTGCCGTCGTAGAAAGTACAAGAGAAGTGAATGTGCTCACGTGTCGAAGGTAACGCACTGGGAACGGCATCCAAGCAGCTGGGAGACGGTCCCGGTTCGGCACGACGAGATATCCCTTTCTCTCTAAGGATAACCGGTTCCTTCGGGCGAATCGGTGATACTTCTTCACCAGCTGGGAGAACAATCTCGCGACCGATGCCGCGCGTACACAATCGCCAAGTCGCTACGTCTCTCGCGGGTCTTTCCCTGTTCGCAATCGGTCTTTCTCACGGAAACCGTCCGTAGAATCGCGATCGGCCGAGCTCGGTTCTCCTCGGCCAAGCCATTCACGACGCTCGCGAAGACCGGTAGGGAGGAGAAGTTTTCTACGGACCGCCGCCTAATTCGGGTACCGCGTATCCCTCTCTACGCGGCTTTTATTTCGCCGGCGCGAAATCGCGGGTTCGACGCTGCCCGAAATCGATGGCGCAATCGGTCGGCTCCGGACGAACGTTTCACGGATCGTTGTCCCGTTTTCGCAGTGCCCCGTTGCGTTCGCCCGGGCGCGGCTACGTTTCTGCCGATCCGTTTTCAAAACGGGAGAACCGACAACGCAAACGTCGGCGAAACGCGCAATTAAAACGTGCAACGGACGGCCGTAATCGCGCGAAATTATTACACGCTAAACGAGCCGCGCCCTCAGCGGTATTTTCATTTTCAGCGCGGATTAAGGAAACGTACGAACTCATGACTCTCCGAACAAGTAAAGGAAAGACACGGCATAAATCTGCCTTTGATAAGCTCCTATTTTATGATCGCGTCGCGTTCGCACTTGTCACCGAGATAGAAGAGGGGAGCACAAAACATGCGGCGTAATTAATATTCCGGTGATTATTATTTGGAGTTCTCGCGCGGTGCTGAACGATAACGATAGAACTCTGACGGAGGGCCCGCGGTGTAAATAAATTTCGACAATTCCGAAAATGCGATGCACGAGTCCACAGCCGCCTGGCCTTCTTTTTTCCTCTATACATACGTTCGTATAATTCGCAGCGCGCGTATCTCAGCGGGAAAGTTCACGGTGCACGCACGGCCGCGTACTTTTCGCGACGCTTTGCAACGCGATCGTGACACCGCTTTCGCTCGAAAATTACGTAGGTACGCGCGGGAAACGGTGAACATAGCGTAGGAAATAGTATTCTCCGGGGCTCGAAGAAATATTTCGATAGAATGGAAAGCTTTAATCCGACCATCTAGCCGCGTTTCACAAGGGATGAATGTTCCAAATGAAACCCCCGTGTACGTTCTTCGGCAACGTTACGCCGCTTTGAACCGTCACCGCCTTAGGGTCAACGGTGCTTGTAAAAGTTTCCCGAATACCAAATGGCGAGAGACGTTGCCGATTCACGTTGCCGTACACGAACGCGCGTATAGAACTAAACGAAGGATCTTCGGTTTACGTTCTAAATCCAGTAATTGTCAAGACGATGACACGAAACCAGCTAACGCAGAATGGCCGCAGCATCGTGCATTATTAAATATGAATTACGAATCCCGAAATGCATTCTTCCCACTGCAATATCTCTCCCTGCGCATTATGTTTCCTCTCCTATACCTCGCTTCCATGCAATCCCGAGTAAATGATGTTGCGCACTTGTATAACAATTATGTAAGTATTGTTGTACAAACTCTTTTGTGCGCCCTGCTGACGGAGACGCTGCCACGCGAAAAATTTTAATTCGCGAGACGTTCTACTAAAAAGAGACCTAGCAAAGGGAGAGAGAGAGAGCAAAAATTGTTTTTCCTCGCGAAGACGCGAGTGTGCGCACGTCGCAGCAAGAAATAAATCGAGTCTCGTGAAAAGCGTTCATGCCGAATTTGCATCTACTCCCGCGACAGATACGCGACGTTCGGGGCTCTGCATCAAGTTTGCCGCATCATTTCAATTCGACTCGTTTACACGCGAATCGTGCAATCAAAACGTTATCGCCCCGATCCGATTCAATGCAAACAAGTTTCTGTGCGTCGAGCTGACTGAATCGAACGCGACAGCGCAGTCAACGGGGAGAGGCGATGGAAACAGAGATACACACCACCGTGGAAAAAAAAAGGAATTCGCCGCTTCCTTCTAAGGAAATGAAATCGAATAATGATAGTAAATCGGGGCAACTGGTGCAACGACACCCTCTGCGCAGGGAAACGTCGAAATGTTTCATGAACAACCCGGATTCCGATTTAACAGTAACGTGTTCGGACGGTCTCATTAACCCCCTCCTTTTCCCGGCGAGTCGCTAATTACTTGCAAGATTAATCCTCGACCCGCTCCGGCGCGGATATTACGGGATTAAGTTGCTCTTTTACGTCATGTTAGAGACAGGAAACCATTTTTCGTCCGCGGACTTTGGGCGGGGTGGCGAAGGAAAAGTGCGGCAGCCGAGCCTGCAGGAATTTATCGCGTCCCAAGCTTGCGAACGACAATACGATTTCACCGACGCGGTTGTTCAAAGTTAAATTGGCCTCGACGTATTTCGCTCCCACGCTATTAGTTCGCCGCGCGGAGCAATCGCGATCGAACCTCAATTCCTAGCTTCGCACCCGTTTATTCCCATTTCCCACTTGAATATCACGGAAAGCTGCTCCCTTTTATCGCATCATTTCTAATCCCGATACGCGTGATTCGAAGATCGAGAACAGAGAAGTGGGAACGATTTTTGCCATCGCAAAAAGGGGCTACAGGTAGCCAATGGAAAAAAACACCGGAGAGCGCAATAACATTAGGCACTTCGTGATTACGCGGGCAGGCACGATGTACTCGCGCAAAGAACGGGCCAGCGGCAAAGAGAGGGATAAAGACTACTTTTCGAAATGGCAGAGTAATCCATAGTCGGAATTCATCCGCGCGCCAGCGAAAGACGAACCGATAACCGAGTGTCGGCTATCGCGTGCGGATCTGTTCCTAGTAATATTAGGTGTGTGTGTCTACGCAGAGCAGCGTGCGATATTTTTCCATCGATCTTTCCAATAGCATACAAGTCGGTCGAAGGCGGCATACGTGAACGCAGGCGTAATTCGACGAGATACACGGAAGAATGCGATTCGCTAATCGAGTGCACGCTGCACGGTGCGCGCGGTATCAACGTGCACGTACATGCACGTCCTAGGAATTCCTTTACGGAGCGCCGTAGTCGTTCCACTAAATACGCGAAATCCAATTTGGACGTTCCCCAAAATTCGAAGAAATAGTGGGCACACGCTTACAATACCCGCGCCTTGGTGTGCAGGTCTCTTGCGCGTGCACGGACGAACGCGAGTGCACGGGCGCGTTGCAATTTCTGCGCGAGACACATTCGACGTCACGGCGTTCAATTTCGGAAGAAGGACTTCCGGCGCGAGCTGTATCGTTGTCGCTGAACTTAGCCCGATCGGCTTTTACAAGTAAACGTTCGCCAAGCGGATTCTCTACTTCTTTCAGGACAAACATTTATAACGCCGACCAATTTTGTTCCCTCTATTCTTGGAATTGAAATTGACGAATGCGCGTTCGCGACCGAACGATTCGGAATGTTTCGTCGACGGAACTTTGGGCAAATACGGTCTTGACTCTATTTCGCTATCCCGTTTTCTCGGGGCGAAGCGCAGCTATAACTCGGCGCGTAGCTAAACGTGGGAGGGCAGAGCCCCGTGGAAGTACACGAAATGTTGCGCTCAAAGAAGATGAAAGTACAAAGTCTGCTCGTGACGGCGGGAGTTAAACTTGAAACGCTCGAGACGCCGAGATTTCAACTGGCTCGTTCGACGGCTTTGTTACTGACTCCGCCGATTTCCCTTGTATATACCTATGTCTGGCTTGTAGAAACAGCGCCTCCTTGAATGCCGATAATCCGAGCTTTCGACGATTCGCGTGTCGCACCGAAATCGGTGTAACGGAACGAGTCCAGAACGTTTCGGAGTTCTCCGCGCGTTTATTAGTGCACTCGTTTATTTCCTTATTTCCTTCAATGCCGATAATTCGAGCTTTCGACAATTCGCGTGTCGCACCGAAATCGGTGTAACAGAACGAGCCTAGAACGTTTCGGAGTTCTCCACGCGTTTATTAGTGTATTCGTTGATTTCCCTCAATGCCGATAATTCGAGCTTTCGACAATTCGCATGTGGCACCGAAATCGGTGTAACGGAACGAGCCTAGGACGCTTCGGAGTTCTCCACGCGTTTATTATTGTACTCGTTCATTTCGGCAACTTCGCGAGAGGAGATTTCGCGGGGAAATGTATGCGAAAGAACCGAGGGATAATCTCGGCCCCCCGTGGTGTCTCGCCGTCAGGGAAACGCAAGTGGAATAACTTGGAAGTTAAGATAAACAGAATTTACAATGGAGATTTCTTTTCATAATCAGTCGGGTTTTACGAACTTGCTATATACATATACATTTTAACCACGCGGTGTCCGGTTAGACCGATGACCCGGTTTGTCGTGGAATTACCACCTAACGTAAGACGAAACATCAAAATTCCGCGAGCCCAGCGATTCTACCAGGCAAACTAATTCCGCCGGACAAGGGACGAGCCTAGCTGCTCATTCGTGCTGCGAGATGTACTGTGACCAACAGTCGAAACGTGAATCCGGCCGGGTCTGTCCAGCTGTTTAACAGTGAACAGGCCGATTTAACCTGACCCGGGCTCATCCTACAAATCCTTATTAGAGCGACACTTGGCTAATTGCGTGCCAGTTCTATTGTGCAAGCGAGCACACGGTGCGCGAAGTGCGCTTCGAACTGTTACCAGGTTCGGGATAAAGCGATAATGAATGGCTCCCGAACACTGTTTGTCCCTAATGAAAACTTTCGCCCTGGCGAAACTGCACCGTTTCCACGCGTTACATAGTGATTACCATTTACCCGATACGTTCGTTCCGTTCGCATTTCATCGAATTTCAGCGTGCCGTTCTCGATCGGAGATTTTTCCTTTTTTCTTTGCAGAAACGTAACGACTTCGCGGAATCACGTTAATCACTCGGATTCTCTGAAATTTCCTCCGCTAACGCAAATATCCTTTGTTCCGACCGCGGTGCGGATTCTTAAACCAGCCGAGATTACGGCGAAGAGATTCTTTAAATTCACGCCGCATTTTATTTGGAAAAATACCAACAAAAAACAGAGTATACAGCTTCCTCCTATCCATCTTTCTATACTTTGCGTTACTCAACGTATCGTCGATTAAGACGAAGTCGTATCTTTGTCAAAGAAAAACGTATGGACGAGCAATCCAACGTGATGGGACAGTAATTGGAAAGAGATGTAAGGGGGCGAGATACGTATACGTGAGAATTGCGGGGGAAAAAAGCTTCGACCGTTTAACTACGTTATTACGCTCCGGTCTATTCAATTTCGCAAAGGTACATTACAGTGTTTACTCACGCTTATGCTGGGTCCGCCTTCCGTCATCGTTGTCGAGTTTCTCTAGCGTTCTTCTTACTGAAGGGGACACGCTCACTTTTTTTCCTGCGCATCGCAAGTTCCGACTATCGGTTTTTAGCCTCGCTACACCCGCGGACTTCCCGTTTATTTTTCACTGTACTGCGTCACATACGGTCGCGTGTAACTTCTTTGGCAACGGCGCCGGAAGAATTTGATCATCTGCCACTTTCCCTCTGAAACAAGGTAAAAACGAGCTGCTTTGAAGTTACTGCGTGAAACTAAAATACTAATAACACCAATGCTAAATACGGCTTGGTCATTTTTTTTTTTAAAGAACATGTTATCAGAGAGCAACAATCGCGTTCATTGTCCATGAGAATTATCGTGCTATCTGTAGCGTCGCATTCTACACGTCGGATTAAACAGTTGATCCTAGCTGCAACTCGGCAGAATTCGTAGAGATAAAGAAAGGCAGCGCTCGACGACGAGAATAAAACAATGTCAACCTTTTTTTTTATCCGAGGATTGTTACTAATCTTCCTCGGCCTTGAAGCCACGAATGTTTAAAGATCATGAAATGATTACGCCGCAAACCTATCTTACGCACTGCGAAGAACGTGTTCCGACACGCACGCACCAACTAATACGCGTTTACCAGCGTCTCCGAGCATTGCGAAACATAGCTTGGCAAACTTCTACTATTCCTCGATAGATCTGTGTACACAAGGTATGGGCTACGTGACTTCTATTCCAAGAAACATCGCGGACGCTTCTCCCATTCAAGCATACCATAACAAAACCAGCCACACTGCGAGGAACATAAAAAGAAGTTGTACTCACATACCGGGTTGGCTTCCATTTTGTTTGTCGCTTGGCCTTCAGCACCAAGTCTTCGGAGCACGCCAAAACTTCAACGTCCGATCACTCGATTAACGCGTCTCGTTCGCGACCGATCGGAGTACAATATCTTTTTCGAAATGCACGCAGCACTGCCCTAGATCACGCGGAGTCTTTCGAACCGATTAATTCTACAGCTAAGCGCGACTTCGCGAGCCGTTCGTATCGGCGGTCATTGGCCGCCAAGGAGAAAGAGATACGGCCGAAACGATAGTCGCGGTTTTTCCATGTCACCGGTCTCGCTGATGTTTTATACGCGCGCCAACCGGTTTTACGCGATTAAGAGAGCCGTTTCATAGAAATGTGGGACGGACAAACAAAGTTAACTTACTACATCGCGCGAACAGCGAACGAGCGAACCTTTACCCAGGACAGTCGACGGCGCACTGATGCCGGCTGGCTGTGGCGCGTTAGAATCCACCTTAGCAGCGCCGCTTTGGAGAACGCGGTAATCGCGGATACCAAACAACCCTTCCGAGCCGGATCGCACGGGGCGCAAACACGCATCGATTGTATAGATACCTGTTGAATGCTGCCACGTTGGCGGCCAGGTGAATCGGAAAAAGAGGAGAATGAACCGCAGAAAGTACGACAACCGTCTTTAATCTAACGATGTATATAGCTTTCCCGATCGGCCTTTTGCATCCCCTAGCGCGGCGCGCGAAAAGGGTAGACACCGAAATGGGGCGGACAATTGAAAACCGCTTATGAGAAGAATTAATGGAAGAGAATCGATATAAATCGTGTAGCTTCCCTACACTTTTTAAACTTTCTTTAATTATCAAATGTATGCATTTCATTTGCTCTTACGCGGCTTCAAGTTGCTTCAACTTTCCTTTCGCGCGACGTACGTAGTCGTACGCGAAATAGATGATCGAAATTGCTACAGCTCTTACTACGACCAAGGTTCAAGCGTTCTACTAAAAATTCAAGGGCCTCGAAGGGTGTCGATAGATTAAAATCGAGAAGCGCTGCCTTTCATTGTAATCGTTTATTTATTATAAAATTATGCCCCCGACAAATCGTAAAGGAATAGATGCATGCGTGGAATCGAATCGATCTGGCTGACGATCATTACAAAAATTTGTTTAATCTATTATCGATACACAATTCTGTACGTGTTCCATCGTAAATCATGTGTCTAGGTTTCAAGCGTATCTCTAGATGGATGTTTTATTTCTTCGTTAACGCTCTTTCTTCTATCCTCATCCGAATAGAGCTGGAAGAACTCGTAGAGTTTTATGTAAGGGAAAACAATCTCCTACAGAAATCAGAAGCGATAGCGGATTCGTCTTCTTCGACGGATACCCTTGCTCCACCTTACATAAATCTCAACATTATTCTTCACTCGATGCTGATTTCTACCTAACAAAATTACTCGTTTGTTGGCTGATCCCGTGTCATGACAAATGTGTAAAAGCTTGCTTAAAATGAAATCACTCAGACTCGAGGTGATCCACATACTTCTTTGCTCTTTATACAACTTAAGCCTAGGACGATACGGAAACGAACGTTTCGAAGATGCAGCAATGTTTTACCAACGATGATCCAGAAACAGTCTCGAAATATTTCAAGCAGAAATCGAATAGAGCCACCTGATCTACTATGCTACCAGATAAAATTTCCCGAATCGACATTCGACGATTAAACAATACAATGTAATCCCGATAATCCAGAATCAAATCGTAGATCTACGTGGGATAAGATACAAGCGAGAAAAGAATTGATAACAGACTTAGTTGGATGCGACGTAATTGCTAACCGATCACGCAGAGGAATACCATTGAAAATGCAAACCTATTTAAATAAAAAGTTTTACTAAAAATACTTTTATTATTAAATACTTGCTGCGCAAGATACAGTGTTTCCGATAAAATCTTTCAAAGATTCAAACACATTCGCACCGATCCACGAGGTCCATCGAGATTACACTGTACTTGATAATAAAACAAATTATTATCGACAAGAATATTCATTTATCGTTTCATTGTTTCCGTAACAAAAACAACCATTCTCCTTCTGAAGGGACGATTAAATAGTAATCATTTCATCTTGCTTTATATTTATCTCATTTGGTTTTAATTTCCGTTATTTAATAATAAGTGCTAATCGTATTTCTATTCTCAACAAGTTCATCCCTTACAATGTTTAAACATAACAGCCTGCCAGCAGCGCAAAGACTAAAAGTATTTCGCTTAGATCCGCTTTCTTTTTTTTTTCCCCCCTGTAAACTTCACCGTGCGTTGCAGTTCCTTCGCTTCTCTCAGTTTCCTTTCTTTTTAGTCAGCGAGACGAACCAGTACGTAACGATTTCCTTTCCCATTTTATTATTTCTTCTTTCGTTAAACCGCCAAACCGACGAGGCAACGAGGCAACCGTTCGTGTAAGTGTTCTCCAAAAAGAAAAGAAAAAGAACTCGTGGGTGTCGTTTAGACTACTCGGTTTACGTCACGTATGACTCGTTGCTTATTAATTTTCTTCTCTTTCGTTTAACGAATCTTAAACATAGGCCTCTGGCAGAGGCGATTCTTGCGAATGCGTTCCACAGGCATCTAGGCACGACAGATATAAAAGTAGTACGTTCAGGAATATTCAGATTTATAACAATCGATATTCTAAAATAGTGCTATCACGTTCATCTAACTCTAAAACGACGTTTTCACTTCTTTTTGCAATTTTTTCATTTCTTTTTTTTTTGTTCGTTTTCTTCGCTTTTGCTGCTAAGTTACGAGCTGGTAGCATTGAAGCAACTATATATCATTCGTATGTTATTAATGTCTGTCGTTTTGCGCGTCAGTGGGAACCTCGCTCGGAAGAGTAGAGCCTCGAACTTGCATACCAAAATTTCTTCCTGTTATTATTATTAGTTATTACAATATCAAGCATGCGCGGTCATTCCTTTCTGACCCCTTCTTCCGAATTCGTATAAATTTGTTGTTTGTTTTATGAAGAGTATACATATATAGGGCGTTCGTTAAATCATAAATTCCTGTAATATGAAGAAAATCCCCCGCCAAACGCAAGACAACTCGACTCAACATAATTACGAAGAAACCTCTGAATATATTCGTCACGGATCGAGTACAAATAATTTAAAACGGTGAGAGCGTACTGGATTGAATAAGAAAAGACTGTCTTATTGTCAGCGATAGATTTCCTCATACGCAAGAAATCTACAATTTACAAAATACTCTGTATACGTATATGTGTATATATATACTTAGGACCCTTATCCACTAGGTTTCTTTCACATCTCATTATTTCTTGTTTTTTCCCTTTAATAGCGAGTTCGTAATATCTGAATAATTGTCGCGGTTACCTTATGTGAAACAACTCAAAGAGTATATAGGAAGTTATCAGCATCTTTTCCTTTTACGAGATTACTACGGACACGAATACATCTTCCGAAAGTGCTGGTGCAATGAGAGAGAGAGAGAAAGCTGTTTCTTTTCCCATTACCGAGATACAAAGGGGATGACCGTTACGGGTACAAGAAGGGGAGCGACGGGAGATAGTTACCATATCTTTTTGGCTTCTCTGTAAGATCAAATTCAGTGGCAAACGGTTGTCTCTCGAATGCGATGATTCTCGACAGATTGAATTCGACTCATCGCTGCTTTCGTTTCTCTCTGTTTCTTTCCTCGCGAACAAGCTAACTCCCAATATCGCTGCAGCAAAAGAGGGGATACATGGGAAGAGATTGCGGTAGAGACTAGCAATTGTTGGGATCTGGTGGCGTTACAAGGTATTCGTCTGCGCGTTTGTGATCGGACAATGCCCGCATTGTGTACGAGTCTTGGGGTAAGTCGCTTTTCCTTCGCAAAAGTGGCTTTGTTTTATTGGAGTTCGTCATTTTTTTTGCCTATGGCAAAAAAAGAGATAAATTTTAGACTCCTTAATAAACGTAAGGGAAAGATACGTACTTTACGATCCGTCATACCTCGTTCGCTTTTGCTTCGATCTTTTCCAAAGTGAGCGGAGTTTGATCTGTATCCCCGTCCTCATCGGGCGGCGGACTATCTAACTCTTGCTTGGATATCGTGGTGTTCGTCGTGTTCGTAATACCTTTTACAGTCGCGTTGTAATTCGGATGCTTCATCGCTAGAGCTTCCACGCGCATCCAAGCTTCGTCCCTGTCCTTCAGAAGCTTCCTCTCCCTCTGGCGATCCTACCAGCATGGCAACGAATAATCACCCCTTCGTTCTCGTTCTCTGGTTAAGCGTAACGCGTACCTGATAATACTGTTGAGTGCACTCGTCGAACACTTTCTGATTCATCTCCATGAAGAGCTTTAACGCGTTGTAGATCAAGCCGTGAATGGTTTTGTTCCAATGATTCCGCGAATTTCTGTAGAAAGCAGGATACATGATTGGCAGAATGACTGAATAATTATCCGATATAAGGGACATTATATATTCGTTGTTCCAGTAATAGAGAGCCCTTTCAGCCACCTGGAATTGCAATGAAAAGTTGTACGCTTGTCGTATCGAACAGCAACACGTTACACCTAAAGCAACTATGATACCTGAAAGTGTGGCGATGATACACATTTCGCTAATTGTCTAAACAACGGGTCCATGACTTTCTGGAATTCAGCGGGCTCGATCACATCCAGGATCTCCTCGAGCTCGTTCAGAAACATCACTTCTTTCGGGGAATGTGTCTTCGGCCAGAACTTCAACAGACTTCTAATAACAGGCTCCGTCAGCGACGGATCCTTCTCCAGAAATTGAACCACGCAGTATGCCAACTGCGGATGATACACAGAGAGCGATTTGGCTTTGTGCAAAGGCAAGAGCACCTTCAATAAAAATATTTTGTGTTCCTCCTTCAGTGGCAACGCGAACCCATTGATTATACTAGGGGGAGGACAGGTACACCGATTAAACATTTACACATTGCAGACAAGCGTTTCATGATCTACGATAAACATTACACGATGCTTTACCTTCCCAAAATCTCTAGAAGTTCAGCGATACCATTGTGGTGCTCGGTCTCGTATATAAACCGATAGAAAACATTGTTTATCTGTTTTCTGATGTACGCTCTAAGCCCCAAGAATTTCCCGTAAATCCTGTGGAGCGTTGTCTTTAAAAAATCTCTTTCGCGCGGATCCTCCGAGTCGAACAATTCCAAAAGTTGCAGCACGAACTTCTGATCGATGTAGCGTCTTGCGATGGAGGGTTGAAAGTCCTGAGACTCGAGCAATCGTAAAAAGAACTCGTACACCAACTGTAAATGGGGCCAGGCAGCTTCCAACGTTGGTTCATCCTCTTCCGGGTCGAACTCCGCTCCATTGGGATTCGAAGACGGCGGAAGTGTACGGAAGAGGTTCACTGCGAACTAGAGCGACCTCGATTCGATTAGAAAAAAAGAATATATTCATTCTTCTTCTTGAACGTTGAATGGTTCGTAACTCACCATGTTCACCGCCTCCGGGTATATCGCCTCCGTGATCACGTTCTTGTTCTTGGTGACGTACTCGACCATCTCGTTCAACGCGGTACGCTTCACCTCCTTCCATTTCAGATCCGACAAAGGATCGGACTCGAAATCGAACAGGACGCAACATTGCCGCAGCTTCTGGATGAACAGCTCTTCCCTTTCGTTTCCTTGCTGCGTTTCTGAAAGAAGTAAGATCGAGCATTCTAAATCCTTGTATAGGTAAACAAATATTTTAGACTGCGGACACTTGGTGAATTCGAATTGTACAGTACATCCTACTCATACACGTGCATCCTTTTAAAGAGTCCCATAGCCTCTTCCACTGGTACCAATAGACTCTACCTGCATCCCCATGAACTCTTCACAATCTCTCATGGGCTCTCTCTCTCTCTCACCCTCTAATACTGTTGCTACACACATACTCTTTCTCTCTCTCTCTCTCTCGCTCTTCCCTTCCCAAATACACTCGTTCATCTCTTTGGCAATTGCACGCACATAAAGTGAGTAGAAGCGAACTTCAAAGGTTTCATTACCGATTAATAGGGGTCGTAATGGTTGATAATGCGAGGTGAAATTGGTCGGATAAGGTTTATTCGATTCTCGCGTTAATATAGAGGCCAGGGCCAGACCCTGGTGGAAGCTCGGACTTTTCGGCAGGCCACCGGTCGAGAAAGGGATGTATCCGTCCACGTGAACCATCTTATTATCCAACGGGTATCTAAGTTCTCAGTACTCGTCACAGGGACACACTATTCCTTTTCCCAGTTCGGGCACGATAAATTTACATCCCTATACGCACCGGCTTGCTTGCTCACATAACAATCTGTTGCTTCGACGTAACTGGCCGTTCTTCTAAGGGAGAACCGGACATTTCTCAATTGACACGGCGATACGAATCGCAGGAGTATCTTTCGACGTATCGTTACCGGAAGAATCGCTCTTTAACCGCCGATGAAAAAACGAGAACAGTGCGTGGGTAATTCGAATGCGGATAATGCAACTGATACCGCACAGACCGTTTAAACGAAGAACAGTGTTTACGTTGGAAAAGCAGAAATTGTGAACGACATACGAACGCATGCGTGAACCACCGCACCTTACAATCGATATTCTCTGACGTAGCTGCATCGCCACCCTTAGCGTCCGGGATTAAAAAAGCATAAGTAACTAATTGGCACACATTTACAAATGACGGGCATAACGGGAAAAGTGAATCCTATAGAACGTCGATTACTAGCTCGGTACCCAAGGCCATTGTATTCAAGTCCTTGGCAGACCGGAAGTCCGCAGATTTCCGATCCGTGCATCGATCGCATAATTGTTGCCCCCCTCTACTCTTAAGCCGCAATGAACGCGCTTAGTGCGATGTGAAGTTTTAAATTCGAATCGCGGCACAAGCCCGCCACATCTCCCTGATCTCTCCTCGCATCTTTAATAAACTTTAAACTCCTATAAAGTCCTATAAAAAGAAATAAAAATAATTATCGAAACAAAAAAACGAGTTCGCTACGATCTTTACGTGTATAAAGCAGCGGTAGAGAACTACTCGGATATACCCTCGGCGCATTCATTAAGCGTATTGCAGTATATTCTTAGCAAGGATAATGATGACCAGGTTTATTGCTCCTACTTTGGTACACTATTATATTAACCAATCATTGTGTGGTACTAATTACTGAACAAAACTGAATGCTTTGCACTGCAAGCCTTACAGTCAATAATAGATCTTAATGAGTTTATTGCAGGGGCAACTTTTAGGGAAATTGCCCCACCATAAATCAGACCAAACATGAGACTTTAAGGTACTAATATTTCTTTAAACGTATCTGACCAGACAGGACTCTATCAATATCTTTGCTGCAAATATTCCACATTTCGTCAGATCCCTTTTTTGCTCAATCGATTAATTTGAATTCCATTTTCATTCATCCTGAGCGACTTACCAGATAAAAGAGGCAGCTTCTGAAGTTCGCGATTTTTCGATATGTTAAATCTTGAGCTACTTTGCCGTTTGTCCTTTTTAATCACAGGACCGCCGGGTTGATATTTGATCTTGTTGATCAACGTCGGTGGAGGTGGTGTACTGGTTACCGGTGGTCCTCCTACTACCTTACTCGTCTATGAAATAAGAAAAAAAAACGATTCTATAACAATTGTGACTCGTGACCGGACGATTCGTTATTGAAAAGTGCAATGCGAAAATCCTGATACAATACGTGCATAAAACGATTCGCAGCAACGAACGGATTAAATACTTTAATGCCGTGACAGGAATCTTCTTTTAAATGTGCACCTGATCTGTCTACAGTTCAACAATGGAACAACTCTCAGTGGAAATAATAACGTTACGAAATAATAATGTTCTCCACCTTGGGAATATTTTTGGATTATGTTGGATGACCAAAACCTCTGATTTAAACACGTTTTTATTAGAGCCCATTGGAAAATTCGGAAGTGATAACGAAAAAACGTTTTTTTTAAGCAAGTGTGTTTCTCAGTCTATGTGTAATCCTCATTACATTCGATACAATTGTTCCAACGTTGCATTAATGCCTGGTCTTTCTTGAAAGAAGTTTTGTGGTTGATCTTGAAACCATTTATGCACTATTGGTCTTGAATCTTCCTCACTGACGATGTCCATTAAGTATCCTCTAGTGGCCAAAAAAGATGACAATTACTTGTGAATGAGTTTGGAGAATCGTAAAGCGTATGATAAAACGTTTAATAACGTTGCTGATCTACTAGTGGAGGAAATGATAAAATTGATAGAGATGCAAGAATGACTTCAACGCCAATCACAAAACTTCTTCTTGAGGGACCTTGGTCGAAGGTGTAGTTCTTGAGGAAGTTTATCACACGAGAATTGATGATCATTCCCTCTTGGCTATGTAAGATGATTCTTTTACATTTCTATTACGCCGATATAAGTTAATATGTTACCTTGAACTTTTTATCCACTAAATGTTTTTGTGATTGATTGAATATTCTTGGAAGTACATGCACGTATATCTTGCAATCACTACTTGCTCTTTTTTTCAATATTTTGCAGGGACAGATAAATTCATTGAGCACTACAGCTATTTATGATCGATAAATCTTAATCCATCGATCGTAATTACTTTTCGCTATCGGTGGCAAATAATAATAATGAAATAACGGGACAATAATGGCATTGGATACAAAAAGGATACAAAAATATCGGTACCAATGTAATGTGTGTTTCGTTTCCATCTTTTTCTATTTATCTTCTAAGTTCAAGCTTAAGCGCCACCTGTGCCAAGTGATAATTTTTTCCCCGAGATGATCTTTAAAACCGTTTCAAGAGCATAATCCTGGAGAACGATGCTCGACCGACCGATAATTCTGGAGGAATGCATTACAGAGAAATGTGCGCTCCGAATGTACACGACGCGTGTATGCACGCTCTCGCGACGAAAACATTTCAGGTGGCACGCACGATGTCGAAGATGGACACCGGATCACTCTCGGAGAGTAAGTCCGCAATGAAATCGCGAGAACGACGGCACGGCGCTAACATTCGATGACTTCGAAAAGCCGTGGCCTCTGCTTAAAGATAAAACGAAAAGCCGACGATAGGAAGAGCCGACACGATGACAGGAGTCGATTCGAATTGAATCGAGTCACGTCAATCGGAAAGGGGCATAGAACGACGATATAACCTCACCTCGTCGCTCGTCTCGCCATCCTTGCCGTTCTTCCCTTTGTCCTTCCCGATCTTGGTCGCATCCTGGAACAAAACGAGTAAATTGCACCGCTTGTACGAGCGTCCAATGCCACGACAGCACTAGTTCACGTTCTAGACGAGACCCGCTTGACGAACTCGCACTTGCGATGTCACAACGGAAACGAGAATTAATTGAAGTACCATTGTCAGGTTCTTCGTAGCGTTCGGTCCGAGAATATGTACCAGAGGAATGGATAACAAGAAATTACAATCACACTACACCCTTCGGAGTCTCGGCTACCGGGGTTGTTTCCCCGAACTCTCTTTACTCTCCTTTCTTCCCTTTCTCTCCTGTCTCTGTCATAGTCACCCTTTCGCTCCCCTCGCGCTCACTCAATCACGCGCTCTTTCTCTCTCTCTCTTTCATGCACGCAGCATACTACCGTTCTCTCTCTCTCTCTCTCTCCCTCTCTCTCTCTCTTTCTCCAAAGCGCGCGCGTGCCCAGGATCTCCTCTCGTCGAAGGAACCACTGTTTTCACGTATGCGAATACCGATCGCATAAGGAGGGACGTACGGGCCAACAGGGGCGACACGCGGCACGATGAACGCACCTTTTCTTTTTTCGACTGCCGATTTGACATATTATCGGTCGCAGGTTAGAGCTACTCGTAATTGAGCTAAATACGGGCTGGCACACTTCGAAAACACGTAGTAACACATCGATCAACGACAACCGCGAGCCGACACGAGACACTCATTCGCGGCGGCCATTGGCTATGCTTAGCCATTGAACTTTCGGCCGGCGATTCGCGCCACTCACTGGGAACGCTGAGTTTCGACTTTTCCCTAGCCTTGAAACTCTCATTCCTCGATGGAAAAATCTATCTGCTGCTCGATTTTCTTTACGCGATGCTGCGTGCGATGCAAATATTACGAGCACCACGCGTTAACAATGCGAAATCCCGACGATACATAGCATGACTATAATCCTACGCTCCGCGATAGCACAGGTTATAGTATCATTGATCTCTACGCGATACTCGATCGAACGAATGTTATAAATCGCAACTTAGTGCTTTATGCATTGAGAATATAGTCAATTCGTACAGTTAACGACACGAAAAAGATGCATATTAATCAAATTATTTTACCTATTTACCACACCGTCTTGGATACATTTAAATTGATACACGTGAAGTTGCTGCTGATATTTATAAACATTGTTAAAGGCGCACAGCACAATGAGCTTATGGCACGGGGGGAACCATATGAACGTAAAATAACTCTGATTGTTTCGGCTTTACGATAGTTTCTTTCATTACAAAGTTTAGCGTACTGTAGGCTTTCGCTTAGGGACCCCAGAATATACACATGTGATATATTTTTGATGTTTTTTAAAAACGTATACACGGAATGATCATTTTTCCATGCTAATCTGTATTTAGCAGGTAAATGTAAATTAAAAACAAGTGCGCAAAGAATCCGGGCACACGACAATTAATAACTTATTCAAAATTACACAATTCGTAAACGCAAAGAATAGATGTGGGCATATATAACCTCAAAATGGCAGAGATTCAAAAAGAAATAGTTGAACCGAAGGAAAAACCAATATTTCGTAATTTGACGGCTGACGATCCGGAACCAGAAGCGACAGAGATAGAAAGTCTCTGTGTTAATTGTGGACAAAACGTAAGTATCGTCAGTCTATTCTAAAATAATACATTTTTAATCTTATCTCACGCTTTTCTTTAAATACAGGGTATCACTAGATTACTTTTAACAAAAATTCCACACTACAAGGATGTCATACTGATGTCCTTTGATTGCGAACACTGTGGCTATCAAAATAACGAAATACAAAAGAGTGGGAGAATTGCGGAAAAAGGAATTAAAATAGCGTTGCAAGTAGAAACACCCAGGGATTTGAACCGTCAAGTAGTTAAATCTGATTATACCAGTGTAAAAATTCCGTCCTTGGACTTCGAAATCCCTTCTAGATCACAAAAAGGAGAAATCACTACGATCGAAGGGATAATAGAGAGAACCATCAATGGATTGGAGCAAGATCAAGCAGAGAGGAAGAAAAATTATCCGACTGCAGCAGCTCAGATTGATGAATTTCTTGGGAAGCTACGGAAACTAAAATCCTTAGAGGAACCCTTCTCTATAATTTTTGAAGATATATCGGGAGAATGTCATGTGGAAAACCCCAATGCTCCTCTAAAAGACGAGAGGTGTACTATAACGCAGTTCAAGAGAACAATAGAACAAGATCATGCTTTGGGTATATATCCAGAGTATGAGAACTCCGAGGATACATTATTGAAACCCATAAAAGAGGGAGAGTACACTTTGGAGCAAATCGAGGGAGAGGTGTTATCTTTCAGAACAAATTGCCCGGAATGTAATTGCCCTTGTGAAACTAACATGAAGATGACCAGTATCCTTTTTTTTCTATCATCTGAAATATATCGCGATTACGTATTTGGTTCTACGTTTCTAATTACTACCTAATTTTCCACCAAAAGACAATTTTTTCTTAACTGATCGCATAGATATTCCGCACTTTAAGGAAGTGGTAATTATGGCGACAGTTTGCGAATCCTGCGGGCATAAGACGAATGAAGTTAAGAGCGGAGGAGGCATCGAACCGAAAGGTGTAAGAATAGAAGTAACTGTTGCAGGAAAAGAGGACTTCAGCCGTGATTTGTTAAAGTCTGAAACTTGCCATATGCAAGTGCCCGAGCTGGAGCTAGACGTTGGTCCCTCTACTTTGGGTGGACGTTTCACTACCGTCGAGGGCATTTTGGTTGCCGTGAAAGAACAATTATCGTCATCGACAGCTTTCACGGGTGACAGTAGCGATCCGGATATCGTGAAAAAAATGGAAGATTTCATATCCCAATTAAACGAGGTGTTGGAGGGCAGACGAAGAATCACCCTTGTATTAGACGATCCAGCGGGCAACAGCTATATTCAAAGTCTATCCGACGATGGATTAGATGATGGTTTAAAGATCACTAAATACGAGAGGAGTTTCGAACAAAATGAGGAACTCGGATTGAACGATATGAAAGTCGAGGGCTACTAAAATTGTTCATCAGAATTTGTGGCGCAAATGGGTGTCGTTATACTGTATCATATTTTAGCGGGAAAGACAAATGTATTATAAGTGTACACTACACACTGTGTAAATACAAGTTTTGCAATTTTATCGTAAAATTTTTTTATGTTCAATCATCGCAACTGATCCCCAGTATGTTCGAAGTAATTATACGACCGGTATAGAGTCCAGTTTCTTCAACTTGGGAAGTCTTTTGATCGCCTGACTACGCCACGAGTCTACATCCATATTCTCGCAGATAGGATTGCTTATAAATAATAAGTCTTCGAGAAGCGGTATTTCTTGCAGACGATTAAATTCAGCCCAATCTTTTACCAAGTTGTTCGACATGTAAAGCACTTTGAGCGCTTTCAAGACGTTCACTCCTTTGATTTTTTCGATCTGATTATAAGATATCCACAATTCTTCTAAGTGCTCCCCCACAGTTTCTAATCCAGAAAACGTTTTAATACTGTTACGGCCCAACGAGAGGATTCTTAAATTTTTCAAAGAATTTATACCAGTAATCTTTTCTATCATATTTGTCGACAGAGATAATTTCCTAAAAATTATAAAAATCGTTGCCTTAGTATTCGTGTTTGAAAAATAATTACGAAAAATAAAACTAACTCTACAGCGGCGAGAGATGCTAGAGTATTATCCATTTTCTCAATCGGAGGCCACTGAAAGGATAAAGTAATTTCTTTCTCATCACTGGCGACTAAACCCGTCTTTTCCTCCCATCGTTGAATAGCTTCTTTGCAAGAAGTTGCTCTCGCCTATAAACATAATGGACGTATTATAGGATGTTTAGGAAAATTGTAGAAGCGTTAAAGAAATACATACCATGATTGACAATTGTGTGCCACTTTTATTAACTAGCGAAGATTTCCACGAATATCGTACTGTTAAAGTTTTAACAATGCATAATCGCATTATCTTCAGTTAACTTCACTTGCGCAAACATTTCGTTAGTTTCTTCGTGCAGCATTAAAAAGGCTTTTGTAAATGCTTTTTCAGAAAACTAAAATTAGAGAATATTCAATTATAAGATGAAATTGCTGATATCATTCAGGCGAAACAGATTCGAGATAGCGCGTTTCACCCAGAAACCGGTCGATTAATACACCCTATTAGCAGCCTGTCCTGCTAATTATTTATGTCGGTTGTCCTCAATGCAGCTGTGATAGCATTTCAGAAGTAAATATTTCAAACGTTCCGTTTGTGATCATACAACATCCTGTTACAGAATGCTTTTAGCAATGATTAAATCTCTTCACTAGAAGTACTATTGGCATGGTACTATTTCAAATGTTGAATCAAATGCATAATGCTGTTGTAAATTACACGTACAAAAGTACAGTGGACGATGAGGACAACGTTGCATTGAGGAAAACGCGTTTGTATGCGCGGTCGTGGCAAGCTCTCTTATCATCATTAGTTGTAGAAAAATACTGTGCCGAAAAGGACCTGTTTACGTAGTCAGTTCTCCGCTACTTCCTTGCTATTTATTACGTTTTCCATCAGAATCATATTTACCCCTTTCGTATCGCCAGACGATTGCACCATTTTGTGCAGTTGCGGTGGGACAAATAACTAAATTTACTTTAAACTAATTCGCCTTTAAGTTCTATGACTTCAGAATGGATGAAGTTGAACCCAGCAGAGTATGAAGAATTTAAGAGAACTATCGAGGAACGTGTGGACGAAGTGTACTATCACAAAGGATCGTGACGTATTCAGTAGTGCTTTCTACAAGTCACAATGCTTTCGATAAGAAAATAGATGTATTCAAGTAAAAAGAATCTCCTCTTCCTAGGTAATATAAATATAATTAATGAACTATATCTACATTCTTCTTCTTCTTCTTCATTTTTATAGGCATAGGTCCAGGCATTTTGAATACTGTACTGCAAGCGAAAAGGGGTAACGTCAAGTTCGTATGAAACGATAAATGAATACCACAAATTAATGCATAAATCAGATACTTACTGGCATGTTGTGCATATTGGGCTAAATTTGCAAAATACTGGAAAAAATAATTGCCCATTATTTTCTGTTTGTACAACGATACTATAAAAAAGTTTGCCTCCCTTACTTGATAAACATATAGAACAGACGTAACCAATGTCGATTAATTCTTGATGGCAAAAGCACGCTGCACGGTAGTCTACCTTCACTGGCGGTGGTAGTACCAATTTTGATCTAACATTTGGATCCGGCAGAAATATCCACTGTCCAAACAAATATGTATATATTAATGAAATTAAATGAATCAGAAAAGGGGAACTATTTGTATTATTCTTTTACCAATAAATATTGCAGCAATCCACCTAGCTGAGGGACTTTTAAATAATTTCCGCCACTGATATCGCAGCCCTGTTGAAGTAAGGTCAACTCCTGATCCAAACTGCATACGTCCAATATTACTCCCTACAAAAAAAGAGCTATTAGTTCAAACGAAAATTTATTTGATATACTCTTGAAATATAAAACAATGGTAGACCATTTTCTGGGCAGTGAAAAATATATTCATGTAGTTCATGTACTGTGTCGCTGAATCATTGCTAGCTGTGATCACAAGAATTCTCGAGTGCAATTTTTCTCCAGCTACTTTTTCTCTCTCCAATCTTGCAATGTAACACAGTGCCATGGTCAACGCCCCGGATATCAAACTCTCTCCGTTCAGCGGTTTGTCCATGGAAATGTCATGGATAACGTGTTGCAACTGCTGCCTAATGGTACGTTCGACCATAGTGAATTTTTCATACTGTCCGTCGATTTGCCTAATTTCCGAGGGCTTCTCACAAGGATACAAAAACTTTGCCCCGTGGCTATGGCATGCTATCAGTGCAAGCTGATTATTAGACGACTGCATTAAATGTGCATTTGCGAATACGATCGTGGAGTCCAAACATTGTGTCAATATCCTTGTTTCTTGTTTTACGAGCCTCTGCACTGGGTTCACGTCTAATATGATGGTCAACAAGCTTGTTTCTATTTCTGAAGTGAATAAACAATTATATGTATGTAATAAATGCTCACCCCATCTATTCAATTGAAGAAGAAAAATTGTCGATAAAACAATGACTTTTTTTTATAGGTTAAACAACCTCAACTTACCGCTTGACATGTTCAATTAACACAAACAGATGTAATTACTTTCTTAAAGATCAATTCAAAATTCTGCGGTTAGTTTTTAATTAATGTATTGTGTTCTCCTGGTATGTACTTACATACATACCGCGTACCATTCAAATATCATCATGATTCTTTTGCACCAGCACGAATCTCTAAATTGTGAAATACATTATTCATGTAGATCATTTAATGATTGAGCTTGCTTCTTTTAATTTGATGCACGAAACGAGTGGAATTAAACTTCAAAATGACTACTGTTGGGTTAAAAATTATAATCGGCAAGTTTTACACTTTGTCAGCCTTACTAACGCTCCGATACTATCGATTTTAGTGAATAAATACAGAGTCGGCACTCAACATTGTAAAAACGTTACAAACTCTACTTAACAATGTGCAACACGATTTAATTGTCGCAAAGAATAATTAAAAAAATCTGTGCACGAAATATGCTTAATTATTTCTTTTTTTTTTTAATTTCCGCGCTACATTTCGTAACCGGTTACAGTCGTGCGCAAAGGGTTAAAACGAAATCGCGCATGATTGCATCGGCGAACGTTCGTGGAGGATAGGAGGAAGCGAAACAGAATTACCGTATTACATATAATCGAGGTCAGTGGGGTGTCTTTGAAAGGTTATCGAACGTGGGCTCCTTGGATTTGAAATCAGTCACATTTGTGCTGTTAAAACCGCGCCAATATGTTGCCACGATTCGTGAAACCCACGTTGACTATCGCTCAACAAGGAGCGAAACGATTATCCACTAGCGCCAAGGTGAGTTGTTCCAAAGAATTACTGAAATTTCATTTAAATATATTTTCCCTCAATCAGTCTACTGCCTCTTTCCTCCTTAGCGTTCATTTGTTTCCCTTTTACAATTGGGATTACGAAGAAAAAAAAGTTAGGCGATCACGTTGGACCACCTCGTAGAGTTATGCAACGCGAACATCTTTCGGGAGGTTATAGATTGTAATAGAATGAATTTCAGCATGGACTTCAAGTTATCCAATCTTTAAAGAGTAGACTATTCCTCGAGGGATTTTTCAACATGTGAACCTTCATGCTAAATTCGAGATATGATTTCAGTGCGATGCCAAGGTCGCGGTTATGGGAGCAAGTGGCGGAATCGGTCAGCCGCTATCGCTACTCATGAAACAATCGCCTCTCGTGACTGAATTATCACTGTACGATATCGTGAATACTCCAGGTGTCGCTGCTGATCTATCGCACATAGATACGGCGGCAAAAGTAAAAGCCTTCACTGGTCCAGATCAGCTGAAGGACTCGGTTAAAGGAGCACAAGTTCGTACTTTATTGCGCATATACGTATTATCGATGCATGTATCAGTTAACCACGTAACGCGTTCTTTTTTTAGGTGGTCATTATTCCCGCTGGTGTACCTCGTAAACCGGGAATGACCAGGGACGATCTCTTCAACACGAACGCCTCGATAGTGAGAGATCTCGTTCAGGCTGTGGCAGAGATGTCCCCGAAAGCGCTAATCGCTATCATTTCGAATCCAGTGAACAGCACTGTGCCAATTGCTAGCGAGGTGCTGAAAAAAGCAGGCGTCTACGACCCTAAGAGAGTATTCGGCGTGACAACTCTCGATATTGTTCGCGCGAACACATTCATCGCTGAAGCGAAAGTTAGTCCGGAGATAATTGTGAGACTCGTATATACGATGAAATTAAAACTAAACATTCTTGCAGGGCTTGGACCCGCAGAAAACATCCGTGCCGGTAATCGGAGGCCACAGCGGTATCACCATCATCCCATTGATCTCTCAGTGCAAACCGTCGGTCTCCTTCCCGGAGGATCAACTGAAAGCGCTCACCGGTAGGATCCAGGAGGCCGGCACCGAGGTCGTTAAGGCCAAAGCCGGCACTGGTTCCGCGACGCTCTCGATGGCGTACGCCGGTGCTCGATTTGGCATATCATTAATTAAAGCGCTCAACGGGGAACAGGGAATCGTCGAGTGCTCCTACGTTCAATCGAACGTGACGGACGCCAAGTATTTCTCGACGCCCATCCTCCTGGGCGTAAGTACCTTTTATTAAGTATCGCGTTTAAAACCGTACAGGGGAAGTCGCTATTGTTTGCGTTGAAATTTCAGAAAAACGGAGTCGAGAAGAACCTCGGCATGGGCACTCTCAGCAGCTTCGAGAAGAATCTGTTGGACCAGGCGATCCCAGAGCTCAAGAAGAACATCCAAAAGGGAGAAGACTTCGTTAATAAGAAGTGAAGCTTATGAATTCAAACATTAGATAAGAAGTAAGATTACGATAACGAAATAAAACTCGCCGACCTTCTGTATGGATCGAGTGCGCAGACTCGCGTTGTACGCGGCAAGGAAACGATAATTAAAGAAAAGGTGGATCCTTTGTACATGATAATCAGTAGACGTACGCGCAACACGTTTGCAGGAGTTGACATCAATTTTCAATAACGTGACAAAGCGAAATACACGGAACTTTTAATGAAATACTCTCGTAGAGCTCAAAACAGTGAAGATATCTATACGCGAAGACCGTTGTAGGTGATTTCGGAATAAACGCCTTTTGAACAGACACGCTTTCTTTTCATTTCCTTTTCGATTCCCCGGTACACCGTATCCTCTATTAAAATCAAAACAAATAATTCCATCTGGCAATGCCGAACCTTTAGTAGGAATGTCAACCGTGTATCGAGCAAGTACACAACGGCTCGTCCGAATTGTGTACGAAGCGTTAACGAGACCTAATTCGAAAGCGCGTGATTCACATCCTCCGAACTGTTTCGTTAATACAAAGAGTTACATCACAGAAGACTCGTTACTCGCAATATGCTGATACCGCCGTCGTCGACGATCCTCGGACGCAGCTGAAGTCGAATGAACGGCGCGCGATCGGCCTACGGGAGAAATTGAAATGGCAAAGCGCAAGTGTACGAAACGGTCTCGCCGCAGACAGACCATGCACCAGGCGCGGGAGCCGTTGGAGAAATCGGAATCCTCCGACGCAGCGGACAACGCGAGAAGAAAGGGCACTCCGTTTAAGGTAAAAATAGGATCCGTCGAACGGCTACTGTATCAACGGTCACCAGAATCCGTTCTCTTCGAGTCGCAACCGTCCGATTTGTCGTACTTCGACGATCTCAGCCCGGAGATCGTGTCCAAGCATCGACGTGCGAACTTGGATCTAAACGGGTCGAGCGAGAACGAGTTGGAAGGAAGAGGTAAAAATCGAGAGGTAACAGAACTGACTGAAATAAGGCAAGCTGATTTACCTAAGCACAGCAGTATCAGCGCGTTAACGGAGAAACATTTCACCCTGGACAAGACACTGTCGATGAACGACGAAATCAAATTGGACATGAACGGTTGCAGCTCCTTGCTCCGAGACGAGCGAACGCATGTTTCAAAAACGGCGTCCAACGCCTATATCCGTGACAACGATATTCGTATCTCGAAATCGGCCTACGAGTTAGCTTCTGGCTACGCTTCCGAACCGGCGCAGCTCGCTCGATTCAACGCGGAAGCGGAGCCACGGAGTCGCGAGCTGTTGAATTTTTTGGACGATGTCCGGTCTACGAACGTATACGAGGATCCGGACGAGGTGTGTTATGGAGAAAGAAACGGGCGGAGTCAGGGTGGAACCACGTTCGAAATAGTCAACGAGAAGAAGAGTTCCCGCGATAAGGGCGGAAGGCGGTTCGCCAGAAATTGGATGAACTGCAAACGGGTGCTCTCGAGCTTGCGCCACGTGAACACTTTCAAGCCGCGACGGAAATACAAGAGGCTGAACGAGTCGAAGTTCAAGGAGGCAAGCCCGTGCTGCTACGATTCTCCAGCGTCGTTGGGTTCGACGGGGAGTTCGAAGAAACGTATCGGCAAACGTTCCTTGGCGAGGATCGATAAGGTCGATCGTGAGACGAACGACGGAAGGGGCCGCGGAGAAATGAGTAGCGACGTCACGGGCATCGGGGATCGTTCGACGACCCCCCGCAGGGGTTCACCGTCCCCAGCTAAACGACGTCGAACGACGCTCAAGTTCGACCGCGACGAGGAGACGGCTAGGTACCAGCAACCAGCTGCTTCCGTGCAAGCCGATGACTCGTCGGTGGAAAAGAAGAGCGAGCGAAACAGCTTTCGCCCCGACGCGACGATTACGAAGGGGGGTTGGAGCAGCGGCGTCTCCGAATCACCCCACACGTTCGTTCTCGATCTTCCGCTGGTATCTGACTCCGGCGGATGCAGCGGATGCTTGCAAGAAGTAATATCCCGGCGTAGCTTTTGCAAGACGAGTGGCAACCGGTGGCGATAGTATGTATATAGAATTATTGTTTGCAGCTTGAACGGGAAGTCGATTACGTTAAAGAGGGTGTATGCGGCAGTTCCCAATGGGAATCTCCGACTCCGCGATTCTGCATGAGACGTATCGGAGAGATCGTCTTCTCCTGTTCGTGGCTGATTAGAAAGCTATCGAGTATGCTCAAGGTGGTAAGTAAGGTGGCTATCGGAAGAACGATTTACACTTGTTGCCGGATTAATAACTTGTTCCAGAGCTACGGAAGCTTGAAGCGAATGTTGTCATGGCCTTCCTCGACGAGCCGGCAGTTCGAGGAGCTTAGCCAGGTCGTGACGATGCTACGCTCGCAAAACGAGCAGCTGGTTAACACGGTTTTGGAGAAAGTCAGTCATCTCTCCACGGAGATAACTCAGGTAAACGATACTTTGGGAAATTCTTGAATAGCGGACGGTATAATATAATCGGTGGCTCCGTAAGACAATGGTGAACCTCGTTTCCACGACAGGTGCACGCGAGCAATACGTCGGTTCTCGGTGCTTTGACCACGGAAATGAACGGTATGCACGAGGTCAGTAAACAGTTAGCCGGAAGCAACGAGACGCTGATGCAGGAGCTGCAGAAGCTGCACCAGGCGCTCGAGAAGAAGCAATCGAAATCCCCGATGAAAGCTTCACCGCCACCACCTCCGCCCCCAATGCCATCCATCTTAATACCAGCTACGATAACAAGTGCTCCACCTCCGCCACCACCACCTCCTCCGCCCTCCTCGCTTTTATCATACCAGTCGCCTGCCCAACCGTTCACCCCAACCACCCCTAGCAGCGGCAGAGGTGTCAGGACGCCCACGAGAAAGTGTTCAACCCCGTTGCTCAACCGGCCGGCTATAACGGTCGAGGATTTATTAAAAGTGACCCTGAAGAAGGCGCCGCAGAACATTAAGGTACCCTCGATCATTCTTTTACGATAGACCGATTCTCTGATCAAAGACTTGATGGTACCGCGAGTTAAATGCTTTCCAATTGCACTTTGCGAATAAATTATTGTTCAACTTGAAGAGCGTAGATGCGACGCAATTCTAGTTGCTTCTCAGCCTTCGCTGTCGTTCGACCGGATGTAGTCGGGGCGTTAATCAAAAGCTCCAAGGCGATCTTTGCGTCTGGGAAATTAATCGCACACCCCTCGGAAGCATGCAGGTCCTACCGTGAACTTCCGTTCACCGCTACGTAGACGTAGCCGACCGACTCGTTTCATGTTTCGCAATCGATAGAACGCGTTCCATCCCCTAAAGTAGTTCGCGTTCAGCGGTGAATCTGAATTACAGGAGAACAGGAGGAACACGATACCAGGCCCGCGCGGACCCGTGGTTTCCCTGGACATGTTGCGCAGCGTGAAATTGAAGTCTGCCAGGCGCAGATCGAACGATCGTATAACAAGATCCCCGAGAAGCGGACGAATAACGAAAACGCGAACCGCGCCGACCCTCAGCCTCTCCCCGATCACGAGCGGCACGGACAACTCGCTCGGGCGCATCCTGAGAACGGTGGATTTTAATAAGCACGGCCCGCGACGCCTGTTATCAAGCACCGCGAGTTTCTGCGAGAACATTATCTCGAGGGACAATCAGTCGCAGAATGGAAGCGCAAGCGATAAGGGCTCGCAATCTGCGATTGCGTGAACGCGCTGCGATTATTCATGAAGATGGACTACGAGAATTTTTTTTACTTAAACGCGGGGAAAATGTAGAAGTTTTAGTAAGTTATTTTATAAATGATTATGTATACAAGCTGGTCGAGCTTCCTAATATGGGGCGTGTACAATTGAAGCTACTGGGCTTGATCTTTCTCCCCCTGTCGAGATGGGGCGGATCATTTTCGCAGAATCGCTGCTTGATATTAGAGATCGAATGCGCGTAATTGACAGAGTGAATTTTAATATAGAGCGATCGCGCTTGGAAGTTCGCACGCTGTAACGTAACGCATGTCTCCAATAACTATTATCGGAACCGAATTTATTGTGTATCTAATTATAACACCGTGGGACGTGTTTGTTATAAAACTGTTTCTGTAAAACTGTCAAGCTACACGATTTTAGACGCACGACACTGTGGCACGAAGATGATATTGTATACATTTAATTTCAATAATTGACTAATATATTGATATTCGAACGATGCTAATAAATATCGATAAAAATGTATAGAGAGTTGTAATTACTTTATTTATAGCGTTCACGTGTATGTGTGGTTTTACAGAAAAAGGTCGTATCCGGTGTAATCGCATTGATCGTAGATAGTAGTACAGAGCGTGAGAACGCATACGAATTCGAAAGAGGAAAAATAAAGACAGATTCGATTCGAACGACGATGAATTTCGATGGTCAGGTCTAATTATTAGCTCCACGTGATCCGGGTCTAGCGACAAGATGGAATGATCCGAAGATAATTATAAGGAGGGAGATATACACAACTAATGTTTATAATACAGAGCAAATAGCGAGTGATACATCTGAAGAGATGGAATAATAAATGCGTATGTCGCGTACTACTTCTTTCGCCTTCACCATTTCTTTTTTTTTTCTTTTTTATAAAAATTGACTAAGCACGTACAACGATGTCGAATAAAGGATAGAGGCGGCTTCAATCGATATACCGAATCACCTGCACCTTCTTCCTTAGCGATCCTACGAGAAACCCAGGTGGTATCAATGCCTACGCGTAAATTTCGTTTCATCCAAGAACACTATAATTTGTTCCTTTTATTTTCATTATGAGTCACACGGCTACATCGTCGACGATGATAGTAATAATATTATCACGTTGGGCTATACTTCGTCTCGTTCTTAATCCATCGTGTAAGCAAGTTAATTGGATGAGGTATCTTCAACAGTTCATCGTTCGTTTAGAATTCATTGTGTACCGCACACTTGTTCGCCACTGATATAAACTTTGCGTCGTGCCCCAAATTTTCTTCCTCGCATTTCCTCTCGGATACTTGCCGCTTGTACGTGTAGTTACGCGAGGCTAATACGCATATGCGACCCTTGCTCGATGATCTCTGCGTTTCTTCCATCGCTTATCCACCGTTCCGTCGTTCGCTCCTAGGCGTCTTCCAGGCGATTCCCGAATTGCCCCGGCCGTTGGTGTCCTTTTCTCCCTTCGCGCTCGACGACACGCTACTTGAAACTGTTCGCTTCTCTCTCCACGTTATCGCTTGAACGATTCGCGTCGATTAAACTTGTCTCTTCTTCGATACCCTAATTTTACGATCCTAAGATTACTCGCAATATACTTACTTACGGTGCCGTTGATATTACTTCCGAGTTATTCTTTGTAAACGTTACTTTATAACATGATTATCAATTTGTATCGTGTCATTAACACCTAAATACAGGGGCACGACGGACGCCAAAACAAATTTCTAGGTAGATACCCATTGATACTTCGCGCGTTTCCTTCGCCTTGCCACCCATTCGGATTCGTTACGCCTCGCTTTTTCTGTTTTTCTTCGCTGCACGCTTACACGAATCACGGATCATCCCTCGGTCGTTGCGCGATCGCGAGAGATAACCGCTCGAATCTCGGAATCGCTGTGCAGTGCACAGCGGCAGCCAGAATCGTATGCGCCCGAGCTAAGTGCGAAGCGTACTTGTTTCCCTCGTGCGAAACGTTTAACACGGAAACGTTGCACTTGAAGATTCGATCCGATCTCGCCGATGAACATAAGCTCTCAATCGATGTTACGTTTCGCTCGGGCAAACGAAGGATCCTGAATCGTGATCGCTAGCCTTGCCACGGTTCGGACGCGCGAACAGATATCTCACGCAGATTCTAGCCAATTTATTGGAATGTCCCTTTTTTCCTTCTCCAATCGTAAATCGACGGAATGGTTCATCGATAAAAACAAAAGGTGAACGGACGCGCAGCTAAGATCAACTAAGATACAGCGGTATCGAGGACAGTGATAGCGAAAGTCAGCGCGGATGAAGAAAGAGTCGGGATACAATCGTTTATTCTGTAATTCGTTATACCACAGCGATCGTTATAGTTTACACAGGGGGGGGGGGGGGGGGGCGTATGAAAAAGTACAACCACAATTACAGACTAGCTAGATAGCTACTTGTTTCCTGCTTTCATTCCTGTCTGCGAAACGTAATTTGCATTCTTCTTTTTTAAAAAAAAAAAAAAGCTCATCTACCGTGATTTCCCTTCTTTTCTTTTTATCATTCCAACCGCTTCTACCCCGACGATTTCGACGCGCTTTCGTCGTGGGGCCAGCATCGGGGATTCAAGTACGAAAGAAGATTTCTCCTCGTTACGTTCGAGAACGGTGCACGATTCATTTCTCGCTCGCGTTAGAGGGATTCGGTTTTGTAACGAACGGCGAAGAATCTGATCCTGCGGGGAGCCATGCCCAAGTCGGACCCACGGTGGTTACTGCATTTTAAGTACGACGCTTTCGCGGCAAAGGCGCGCGCTCCCTTTGAATAATCGTCGAGGAATAACTACGCGAGAGAGCCCGTACGCTCGAGACGAAAAATACGGTGCGAGAAATGATTTGCTTCGCGACGGGGGGGAGGGACAACTTCGTCGGAAGTACATTCGTAATATCTTCTACGGAGGGCAGACATGAAGGTGCGCGGCTCGTGCCGGCGGTACAAGCCTACACACGATCGAACCGCGTAACTTCATTCTGGAGGAGACGCGTTTATCGATCGGATAAACGGATGATTTACACTCGATTTACACGCATACATCAAGAATATCGTTGTTCGCCGTAGTATGCGAGAGCAAACGATGCGCGCAGTAAAAAAGAAAGAAAAAGAAGATACGGGCAAAGAGGAAGAGATTGGGACCGGAGGGGGGGTGTGAAACGAACGAACACAATTGTACACTTCGATCGACGTCGAGCAATTAGCGTGTTTCGTTATTGGTAAAAACGTATGGGAGGACACGTTAATTCGTTCTCACTCACTGAACCGACAGAAATGAGGTTTTATCCCGACGAACTGGCGCATATATTTCCTTCCTTTCCCTTTCTTACTTTATTGTTACGGATGATGTATATATATACATACGCACGGAATCATGTATATATATATGTATATATAGACACATATATACTAATACGCGCTGTCAGTCGGCGTCCACTTAACGTTCTCGACATCGTCCACTGAATTTTGACCGCGCATGCACAGTATTAAAAACAACATTTCCTTTTTTGTGTGAGTGTGTGTGTGTTTCTTCTCTCGACACGCGAAGATGGCATAGAATGGTGTCTATCTCTCTAAATGCTCCTGCAGTCTCTCTATTTAGCGCAAAGTGCGCGTTCTTTGCTTTGTTAACTTTTCTGCGCGCTCCGTAAATTCAACCGTGTAATGTGTAATGCGTGTGTGGTGTGTGTATAAGTGTGTTATTCTGAATGATTTTATGTTTGTATGGAGTAACCGTACGTGCGTGATTAGGGTCACGCAATCGCTAAAGATCTCCCCTTCCTACCCCGAGAATTGCCACCTGCTGAATTGTTTTCTTTTGCTTACAAGTTATTAAGAGTTTTTTTGCTTCCTTGTGTTTTTTTTTCAGTTTTATATGCGCAAGATAACACTCACTACAGTTAGAGTTACGATACGTCCTGATCTTCTACATCTTGCATCTGCTCCTTTTGTTCGCCTTCCCCTGCGGCAGTAAGAACAAAATCGTTAGCGAATACATTCCTCTCCTTCCGACACGACGCGAGAGCAGCCTTGTTTGCATATCCGGTGGGATAGGGTCGATCGGGCTCGTGATTGAAAACCGGGTGCGAGTCGCTCCGACCCTATCCCACTAACTGAAAGAGCTGAACGGTGATTTCAGGAGAAAGAAGGAGAAGGATCGATCGTGTTGCTCACCAGGTGACTTTACGGTGTAAGGGCGTATCGGAGAGGGTGTGCCTGGGTTCAAGCATTGGTGGAAACGGCCGCAGCCTCGTTTTCGCGATCAGCCTCGAACTCTAGATTCACCCATATACTCGCCAATTAAACTGACCATTATAAAGTACATTAAAAGAGAACGTCGCGTTCTACCCACGCGACCCCTCTTTGCCTATGTAAATAAAAATCTGATACAACGGAGGGATTTTATCGCGCGGCAGCGGTACACATTATTGATCGTGCAACACCGTTTCTACGCGGGGTACAACACGTAGAAGGCGGAAATACGTTCTCTACCCAGGACAAGGAGCAACGGGCGTGCTGGCTGCAATTATACTAACCATCTCCTTGCATATCCGACGTCCATAGGGTGAGATTGTCCCTGAGAAGCTGCATGATGAGGGTCGAATCTTTGTAGCTTTCCTCGGACAAGGTGTCCAGTTCCGCGATCGCGTCGTCGAAGGCTGCCTTCGCGAGGCGGCACGCTCTGTCTGGGCTATTGAGGATCTCGTAATAGAACACGGAGAAGTTAAGGGCCAATCCTAAGCGGATCGGATGAGTCGGCGGCAGGTCCGTCATAGCGGTGTCGCTCGCCGCTTTGTAAGCGACCAGAGAATTCTCCGCTGCTTCCTTCCTGTCGTTGCCAACGGCAAACTCTGCCAGGTAGCGGTGGTAATCGCCCTTCCTAAAACACGAGGGATCAGTAAGATTGGCTACTCCGGCCCGAACTTTCTACCGTATTTTAATTGATACTCCATTTGCCGGCTGATGACCGGTCACCCCCCTTACATTTTGTAATAGAAGACCTTCGATTCGCCGGTCGACGCGCACGGGATCAGGTGTTTGTCCAGAACACCGAGTATGTCGGCGCAGATGTCTTTCAGCTCTCTCTCGACCTGAGATCGGTACTGGCGGATCATCTCCAGCTTCCTCTCCGCGCCTTTGTTCTCCTCCTTTTGTTCAATGCTCGAGATTATTCTCCAGGAGGCCCTCCTCGCGCCGATGACGTTTTTGTAGGCGACAGAAAGGAGATTCCTCTCCTCGACGGTCAGCTCTACGTCCAACGAGGCGACCTTCTTCATCGCCTCGACCATCTCTGCGAAACACACCCGGCGAAAACGCCGTCATCAGCGAACGTGCCGTTTCGGTTGAAAAGCGCGACCATAAAAGTATGGAAAATAAATAAGGGAGCATTGCGTTGATGCTGGCGAACGTATCGAACTTACCCAAGTACGTTCCGCGCAAAGTAACGAGTCGGAAATGATCTATTGATTATTAATACGTGGGCTCTACCCTGTGTGGATTATATTATTAGTTTCATCTGGGATGCTAGAGAGCCATGCAACGAGAAAGACCAGCGCGCACGGGGAGGCATGTATTAACCTGCTGCCCCTTGAACTTTGCGAGGAAGTTACTTGCTGCTATGCACTTATTATCTATAGACCACGGGTTGTTCCCGAGTAACGATATCGATCTAGATGCAGCTTGTAAAGAATTTAATTAATCATCCGGAGTACGGACGTTGCAATACTCTTCAGAGGAGATCATTAACTTAAAGCCCGTGGTACGAATAAAGTTGTACGAAATTCTCCCATGATAATAGCTGCGGTACGTTTATTGGTGACGTCAAAATCTGTGGTCCCATGATACGATCGATAAGTGGAGCGTAAAGTCGGCACGGGAGGGGGGGCGTGCTATTAATTGGAGACAGATTAAAAACGGTGACATCCCCTTTTCCCTTCGGACGAATTTCCAAAGATCGCCATGAATAGGAGAGTGGCGAGTTTGATCGTAATTTTGATCGTTACCAAATCGTTCTAACTACTTAAACCAATAAAAAGTCAATGATGTATATATAGGAGTTAACCGAAAAGAAACGGTAACATAATTCATTAGCCATCAGGCGTATAGATATACGGATGACAAGGGGATTAATGTATACCCTCTCTTTATTGCCGTTCAGTGAAAATCAACACACTTCTCGGTGGCATTTATGGGGGCGATCAGGCTCAAGTTCACGGTGGTTCAACGAGAATTACCGCGAACGCGATATACTCGATGTTGGTGTACAGAAACGTAGGACAGCGAGGAGAACAGATCAATACTTTCCTCCTGCTACAGCCCCTCGTCGCCCCCTCCTAGCCGATCCCTTCTAACCCCCTGTTCGTTCTCGCCCTCTACTCGTAATCTCGCTCGCTCACCCTACCCGACCCTTTCTCTATCTTGCTCCGGCGCAACCCTCAAATTCGCCCGCCGACCACCGTCCCTCTCTTCATCCCGGGAGAGACGCATCAACTCTTGGCCCTTTTACACTGTCATTCTTCACGCTTAGCGCACGCGTTCCGCCCGGATCGTCTACGTGCACGTACATATGCACTTCTTCAATGCGACTGTCCTTCGTTTAACTTACGCACGCGGCGACGGAATCCGCAAAAATTACAAAATGCAGCTTCCCAATATGATCGAGGAGACTGGTCCTTTGCTTGTTCGATTCGTTAGCGTCGTCCTTAAAAGTATGACCGCCAGAAGTCACGAGGGACCTTCGACAATTATCCTTACGTCGCGTCGTGCGATGAGGAGACCTCCCCTACGGAAGTTTCGGAGCTGTTCTTCCTTCGGTACGCCACGGTAAAGGTTGTTAGAATCCGGACTAACATGTATATACCTAGTTCGTGCGCAAGTTTATTCCTAGAACATGACTAGTTTGAAATGGAAGTTACTGTACGCTGACAAAAAATTTACATTAAGTTACACCTCGCTTCCGCAAAATGTCTATTCGCGTGACACGCGAGAGACCAATGGCATCCTACGAGAGCACAAGTGCGGCACGTAAAATATTTCTAGGCAGAAACGTAAACGGAAGTTTGTACGGCCAAGGGATTTGACACGGTCCTCCTTCCACCGCATGACCCCACTACAAGAGACTGCTTTCGCCAAGAGTTAAAAATGTCTATAACTGAAATTATAACAATAGTACTGCGTAATAAAGAACGGCAGCCCCGGTAAAAAGCGTCACGGGGAAAAGCAACGAGACGAACGCATTGCCGGGTGTTTCACATGGAATCGACGCCCGATTCAATAGATCGGTCTGTCGAACGACCGAATGATTTCTCTCTGCTTTCAAGGCCAAATGCCACGAGCGTAGCACGCGTTACTACGTGTCTAAAGGAGAACCCGGCAGCGATTGGTAAGTATTGTGCCGTGTCTATGCGTCATACACGTCGGTGAAGGACCGCGGACTTGTCTGGTTATCTGCCGAGGGGCCCCGTAAAGTACGGAGCACAGCTCGCAGCACGCCTAGCAACGCTGCGCCTCGGCGTTACCCAGTTTATTTCAATGAAATGATACAGCTCGAAATCGACGAAGCCTTCGCATGACTCTCTGACCCGATCCCTTGAAAGGCCTTTCGAGGGTTCGCATATCGTGACAGGTTACACCGAAACGATGACAAAAACGAGAAACGAACCCACCCTTCGATAAAGGGATACCGGTGATGAACCGGCGAGTGGCTACTACCCGTGTGTGGATTAGTCGTATTTGACGTTTCGCATACTTGACAGATCCGACGAGACTCGATCCCAAGTTTAAAGTTCTCAAGGGGACTCGTTAGATATTTAATGAAATCGTACGACAAGGAACGCCACGAGGGCGGTGCTACCTCCTTTCCCTTTGTAGTCGTGCTTTGTGTCGATTTCGTGGATTTCATTTTGTAACAGGCCGGGTCCTTTCCCGGAAAATATGCACTCACCGTCATAGCGCTCCGCTTGCTCAGCTAGTTTCGCTTTGTAAACGTTGTCCTCCCGTTCCGACATCGTGGATGCTCGTGGATATCACGGGTAGGCGAAAGGTTTCAGGGAAATCGCACGAAATACTCGTTTCACCGAAATACGTACACCTCGTCGTACAGCCACTCGCAAGCTCACTGACCAAGATGGCGGCGCCCGCCAACAATCGAAAGCAGTTCCCACTTCGCGCAGCCTCTGCAGACACTCCACTCGCCATGCGCTTCAGCGTGTATTACTACGCGTGACGTCAGCCATCGCAAACGCCACGCGCATGCGGCGAAATTTACCGAATATCCGGTAAAATTCTATCACCGAAAACGTCGACGTATCTATCGCATTGATTTCTCTTTAATTACTCTAAACAAGGAATGCGCGGCATATATTTCATTCATTCGTTATAAAATCAATGACACGACGACCTATCAGAACATGGCCCTAGCGCAAGACAAACGGAACAAAAGAGGAAATCTTTAGAATCGACTATCTTGGATTCAAACAATTCGCCTCTCGATTTGAAAAGTTTTTAATGGCAATCGCTTTTTCTACTTGATGGAAATTACAGCTTTTAGTAATCAAAAATCAGAGTAACAAAAATCATGACGTTAGTAGCTACACGCATGAAATAAAAGCGACCTAAAGCGTTTCTGCGGATTCCATCAGAGCGCGCAAGATATCAGGATAAAGATTTCCAATAACTACAGATATCGGTCCGTACGCTGGATGATAATGAAATATTCATCACTAAATGGTACCCCTCAAAGATTGTTCTTATTTTCTCGTAATAAATCAATACAATTTATTGGATGGAACAAAGGCTACAGTTATTTATCATATAAATAATTGCACCATTTGTGCGACAAACGGGTATTACATAGGAGATGCCAAAAGGCAATCATATGAATGCTACAAAGACATTCTTGATTTTGTAACGAAGCATTTTTGTATTTATCGTTCCACACGAATAGCTAATGTACAAGCACTATATGTATGTATAATTCAAACACTTGCTCTATTTACCTTATTGTATTTGCTTTAAATTATTTATTATATAATAAATTTGTATTTATATGTATACAGGTATACCCGATTATCATCAACTACTATAATTATAATACAGCCAAATACTTAATAGTAACAATCATTGTAAACATTGGTTGCAAGCTAGGTATTCCGTTCAATGTCGCCCTATGCAGCCCAAAATATATAATAGTCAATATACAAATACTATGAACGGAACAACTGTATGATGTGCTCATAAGAAGGATATACAATGGGTTTTATTAATTATCATATGTACATACGGGCATACATTGATACATACAGGACATTCATACATACGTACGTACGTACGCATCATTCAAGTTCAATCACGCGCTTGAATCTGTGTATGGATGTGTGCGTGTCTATATACTGCAGTTTGGAAAAAGATTTCAGATTGAACGAGTGTCAATGCTTCGAGTTCAAGCATCTCCTTTAAATGGAAAAGGGGCAACTTATTACAACTTGCGGGCCCTCCAATGTATTTTAAAATTCTCTTTACACTTTTCTTGTAGTAGTATTGATTATGTTCTTTAACATTAGCTCGACGGAGTGTATAGTAATTAGACTAGTTAAGTAACCAGTCTACATATTGTGGAACATTCAGAGTCTACGTCTGCACGGAAAATTGCAGAAATTCGGAAGCGTACCCCATTTATATTTGCTTTTCTAATTTTGTCGCATGTTCTAGTACAATACGACGTTCGCATTGATCAGCGAGATGAATTTCAACGCTCTGAATTCTCTCGTTGTTACGAACACGTTATCCGCAGGAACATTTCATAGCGGTTGCAGATTGTCGTATCGAACATAAACGAATGCCGCCTCTTATCCAATTCTCTAGCACGGGTTAAGATGTGGCAGTCGAGTGAACAGTCTAGCTGTACCCATATACGTGTAAATAACCAATATGTAAAAACGTATCGCCTATCAATACCTACTTTAAATTATTCAATAAGGCTTTAGACACATTTAACGTGATTATTTCTTACATTTGATTTACTTAGCAACGCTATTAAAAATTTAGTCCAATATATTATACTTTTTTTTTCCAATTCTTTCAAATATGTTCAGCATCGCGTCAAGCACCGAAAATACATTTTATCATCTATGTAAGTACTTTCCGCGATGGATACGTGTTGATCGTGTTTCAGACAATTACGGCAATTCTCCGAAGTTGGTGTTACAAACGGTCTCGTTGAAATTTATAAACTCAATTTTATTTCTAAAAAGAAAGGCATTTAATTATATCTAAATTCGTCTGGAACAAATGATGAATACTGTAACAGCGATCAAGTGGGTTCTCAAGCTTAACTTAAAATTCCCAGCAACCATATTTTTAATGTCTAATTACTTTTGTGTTCTTGTAATAAAAATCAACAACCTTAGTCTCTATTTCAGTTGTAAATTGATTTCACAAAATCCACGTGAATGGCTTGTCTTATTAATAGTACCTCGATTTATCGTGAATGTATTATTATTACACGTTTAGCTTAGAAACGGAAGCTAACAAATACACCGAATTTTTTAAGTCAATAGAAAATCGTATATAAAGCGTCAATAATTGGGCCATGTGGATTGTATACGATAATATTTCGGTTATTTGGAAGTCTGAGTAAATGAGAGGGGATGCAGTGGTAATATGAACCAAACAGAAAGATGTGTAACAACAATGGAGATAATGGTACTCTACAAAAATGTCGTTCTATGTATTTAGAATGCCAACTTGGACCAGTTCATTGGAAGAAACGATCACTAAATCATGTCCCCTAATGACCCCACTATTTCGCGTCAGCATATTATCGGTAGCAGTGATTATTCGCTAAAGTGATCTATAAAATCGACTATTATCACTTTAAGCAAATCCAAACATTTCTGCACTGCATATTGACGGTCACAATATTAATTGTATAATAAGCTAAAATATGTTTGGACATCGTGACCAATCACCTTTACTCTTACACTCCCAATATTCGCCACCGTATACATAACACAGGCTGTCCGTGTATGGATCCTGCTCTTTTTTAAACCATAATGGTTCATAAGCTTCGTATGGTAAACCTAATATCAATCAAATTATATTAAATTTATATATCGAAACGTTAAAGAATATTTTCCAAGATATTACGGAAAGAAGTTGAACAGTACCTTGAGCAGCTGCTTTCTCGGCTTCGTGTTCCCGAGCACGTCGAGCAGCCCTTTGTTTTTCCTCTAGTCGTAGTTTTTCTGCGTTCGCTTCGTCCCACTGACCATTTTCCATCAATCTTTGATCAGGCCTAAATCGGGAATCTGTTGGCGCTACCCCCTCCTCCATCTCATTCAGTTGACACGCAAGTTCTGTGAAGTTGTAATACTTTTCGCAATCAGGACTGTAAAAATAAGCATTATAATTTAAATGAAAATCAGCAAACGTTCTATTCAAATGTAACATGTAGTTCAGTAAAATACTTACGGTTGCATACGGCGTTTCCAAGCAAGAATGTAAGGCCCTGTCTTATACACTGGATTGTCTGGCGTGCCAGACGTACTAATCACAGGAGCGATTTCTATTTTCGAGTCCCACGTACCTTGCACGACCCACTTAACTTCATTATTCGAATTCATGACTACCCCCTTTACCTTACGTTGACTATCCCTTGAGAAGTACGAATAGGGCGTGTACTTCAGATGGCACTTGATACCTTGCTTATGGTTCACGATGTCTGTGTCACCACTTTGATCAACCCATAATTTTCCTACTATAATATTGTGTACAGTGGTTGTGACTTTTCGCCACGTGTAATGCTGGGCACCATCGTCGATCTCGAGATGGGCAGTTCCTAATGGTATCACCTACAATCATTTGTAATAAGATGAGATGCTGTATGTTTTTTTTTTTTTTTTACCACGTTAAGGATTTTCGTTTGGCGAATTTGCTACACAAAACTTACTTGAAGGTATTTACCACGAAACTTGGACGCCATGGTAAATTCTTGCCAACAACGCCACCTTCGACCCTCGCAATGTTGCGCTAACATAGGAGGGTGATGCGACACTTGTTCCGAAATCGCGCGCCATCCTAAATCGTCGATGCGATCACACTCGTACGTTTCACCTAGCAAAGGATTAAAAGGTTTGCCAGTTCTGTCAGCAGTTGTGGAATAGCTAGATATAGTAAATGCAGCAACGTAAGCCATCTGTTCATAGTAATCTGTACACTCTGCTGCCCTGTAAATAAGTTCCTTCGTATGTAAGAGTATTATTTAAAAGAATAACGTAAAAGTTGGAGTAACATGTACCTGTCAAGAATATCCGCATACTCGTAGTCCTCCGTAAGCCGTTGAAGCATACTAAGCGGTTCAGAAAAATTGACGGGCATCGGGATTTTTGATAAATCTTTACCAATACAGTTCTTCATAATGCTCCATAAGTTTAATGGATAATTTGGTTTTTCAGGTACCCTAGTTCGTCGTTTCCGTTTAGAATTTCCTACCCCGGTGACGCCACTGCTGCCATTATTGGATTCCCACTTTGTCTATTACAGATTATGGTAAGTGACAATGAATAAATTAAAAATCGGCTGGATTATATTCCGATAATTAAATAACAGGCAAGATCCGCTTACATTGTCCAGATTGTCGGTATTTGCAGCAGTGGTAGGAGTTACCACCGTAGAGTCGGTCACAATGCGAAAGGAGTTGGCAGCACCACCGTCTGACAAAGGTAATGGTGTCTGATCTCCTTCTGAACTAGAGCCATCGTCGCTACCTTGAGAATCGGTTCTATCTCGCGAATTATTCGTAGATACACCAGGTATAGTTAAAGTAAACGTATCGGATTCTTGTGCATCATAAAATTCTGCATTATCTTCCTCGTCTTCCGATGGGGAGGTTGTGACTGTTGTATCTACAAGAATAAAGAAAATTTGCTTGCTTTAGGCAAACGGTTAATTAAATAAGAATGTAAGGGCATATATATATGTAAAGCTAAATGAGATTTAGCTGATCAATGCAACGGTTATTTAATTACAATCTTGCAGCAAATTTTCGAGCGAAAAAACGGGAAATTCATTCGCGCGTAATGAATCACTGCGGTATCTAAAATTAATGGCAAAGTTTCGAATGCGTGAGCGGAAAATACTACAAAAAACTATCGGCTCGATTACGCAATGAAATATATACATATCTCGCGGCAATGAAAAGTGTAACGTCAAACATGAGATATTTGTTGAATCTATATAACCGCGCACACCACTGCTCAAATTGATTTTATTTTAATTCTCGGATGGGAAACGCTCCTCTCTCCCCGCCCATGTTCTTGTCATTCGTAAGGCACCCTTTTCTGACGGATGAAGTGACAGTATGACAACAGCTACTGTTATCAATTTGCACCGTCCTTTACCCTTCTAATCTCGGTCCGCACCAGCAGTACCGATTATATTAACGAATCACTAAAGATGCTCGTACACACTGATTTTTACAGGCAACTACAATGTACCACGCATTAGGTTAATGCTATCTTCCGATATCGGTTCGGCGTTCTCATATATCTGGCGCTTCCTAAAACTTGGCTAAGGCTGCGGACCGTTATGAATCGCTGATGACAGACACCTCCCCTGCACCCCGTTCAACTATCGGTTTAGCATCACCCCACTGATCCTCTCAAACATAATCGTCGAAAAATTCCACACTCGGCTCCCGAACTTTAACACATCGAATTTGACGGGGAACTCGCGGAGAAGAACTATCAAGAAAGACTCGTGCGGAACCAAGAATTTGCAAGGCCACCGGAGCCTGATCGAGCACCAAACTTGGGAGAAATGAAAGCACACCCGTGAATGTGTATATGCACATATATGCGTTTCTCTGTGCATCGTATATGTATATACACGTATAAAAGTAAGCTTGCGTACGTACTGTAATATGCCATGCATGTATGCAGCGGAATATACACTCTACTTCACGCTTGCATGCATAGACTGTAAGCTACGTGAAGGCGCGGCCTCATTCAAATCTGGCGGAGATTCGGATCTGCCATCTGGCGAGGAAACGACAAAGCACACGAAAGCGCGAAAATTGAAATGCGACACAGTAACGCATAACAAGCAATAATATACATGCAAAGAGTTACGCAGGCGTGCACTACATAACATCCCTTACCCGCAAACGTTTCTAACGGCTGACGGCAGACATACGCATGGCATGTGACCATGTGTAGTTAACATACATTTGTGTTGAAACTCAGTCTCCGTTACAGGGTAAAAGGTTTATAGCATAATTAGAACATTACGTGTCGCGGACAATGTACAAAGGTAAAAGGGGCTCGACACAGTGCGGACATTAAACGAATACTCGTATTCGATTTTCTCGGCATCACCATACATAATAGCAGGCCGCAGTGTTGCACCAAATTGTTAATTACAACACCACTAATGGCACTAATATAGAAAAGAATATAAAACAAATTACGGGAAAGTCTGTGCCCCCCAGCTGGAACCGCTGACGGTAGGGCATGTGCTGCAGCCTCTTCCAAATGGGAGTGTTGCCTGGCCAGTTGCTCGACCATTTTCTCTATCCGCACCTTCTGGTCCCGTTCGTGCTGCAACATTTTCTTCCACTTTGGTTCCTGCTGTTGCGCTAGTTGCAAGTAATCATTGCTCGCCTGAAATCACAAGCCAGACTATTTTTTACACGACTATCGTGTCTTCGACTTCAACCGACAGTAGATTAGACACTAAACGCCGCGATACGCTTTCTACAGCAACACGTAGCGGTGACCGCGAACGAACAGCGTTCACGTTCGCTCGTGTTTTCTAAATCAATAACGGCCGAGCCTAAATGACTAAACTTGAATCACCATGGGTGTCTGCTTAGCCTTTTCAGGGTGGCCCTTTGAATGCAGCGTGTAATAACAAAGCGTAGAACTTGCTTTGTGCCGCGCAGGATTAATTTTATACGTCGCTGGCTAGAAATTTTCGTTCTGTATATTACTCTTAACGATGGCCTTTCAACTTACATTAACCATAGCACCGGCTGCGATGCGAAAGAGCGTGGCTCGCTCGCTGACCGTCTTTATTTTTGCCGCTAATTCGGGCGATGGAGCCTCCAGCGATTCGAGCTCGTTTAACGCCCGCTGGAGCATAGATCCTTTCTTGTTTATTAAATCGTTGCAGGCCTGCAGATCTTCCAAACGCTGCGAAAGATCCTTCACCACGGAAACCTGTTCTGCCTTCTGATTTTCATTATCTTGGAACTCTTCCTCCTCTTCTTCTGGAACAAATTTTACTTTACATAACGTAGCTGTCTTTACAATGTTCTTGGCTGATCTACGTTAAAGGGGCGACGACTGAACTGAATTCGATTATCATTCAAACATTCGCGCTTGTTTTAGAATGGTAACGATGGGGATCTCGTGCATTGAAACTTGAACAATAAGATAACATAACTGTGGCTCAGTATCGCGTAAATACGTCTGCGACAGTATAAGAATATGACAAATTATGCAGCTGCGCTTTGATCTGTTCCGAGCCACGATTGTAGGTCACAGATAACACAAGATCGGACAATGTAAAGTACAATAAATATATAAAAAAAAGTCGAATAAATGACTCATTAAATAAAATCAGGAATCGCTTCGCAGCAGTAGTGGACTAAACAATAATCAGTCGCAACAGGCTGAATTCTATTCCTTTCTGCCTCCCTTATCGCTGCTGTTTCCTTTTGTATTATATTTTGCCCAGCCACTTCATGTAAGTTAACGGAACAAAGCGAGAAAGAATATTTAATTTCAATATCGATCGGGAAGACATGTGTATTAGGAAGTCTGAATGACCCAAGTGCTAATACAGCAACTAATTATTCGTCGAAGGCTGTTAAGTTTTTTTTTGTAGCCTTATTAATTAGAGTTTTTACAATTACGAACACAGTATACATATGATGAATAAATACTGACAAGGACGTTCGTTTCATACGCGAAACGTTCATCGCAACAATCTGTGAACGTTGATCGAGATCGACGCAATTAATAAATTGTATCCCGCGGCATTCAAATTAGCATTTATACACTTGCTGCGTGAAAAAATGTACCAGCTCTCAGCGGCGCGCATGTCTGAGGCACTGCTACGGGTAATTGTCTCCAATATTATTTTATATGACTTGCAAACTGTTAATAGGTTCATTGGTTCTCGAGATAGCAATTGATTCTTGCTCGGAACTTGCGCGTGGTAAATCGAACAGGGAGAGTAAAGAGGAAAAAAGAGACAGAAGAGAAAGAATCTATCGTGCGAGACTGTAAACCAAATTTGTCATCATCTACAGATGACTTTACTTAGAATCGCTTTCCATAACGTGATGTATTTTATTACTGAAGATTTCGGGCCCTACTTTACTAAAGGCTAGACGAATTCAATATAGCTCATTGAATCGCACGACGGATTCTTTCTCCCTGATATGGCTGTGTGTGACAGAAGCGTGGCCATCGCTCGTCTTGATACAGACCAGATTCCATAGCCTGAATGGCCTTGGCCTTCGCCAACTCAAGGGCTGTGACCCATTGCTGGCGTTCGACCTCCGTTGCCGCCTTGATATGGAAGGTTTGCGTACCACCGTTGCTCACGACGAACGTGCAAGCGTCGACGGTGTGTATTAAGGCCCCGTGCAAGGATATCGTGCCGCGGCACGTGTGCGACATCTCCGCAGGATTTCTAAACAGAGAAGAAGAAACGCGACAGTTCCGCGGACAGATTCTTCAGCTGTTGGAGAACCGAATGACACAGAGAAAGACAGACGTGAGTTTTGCAAGCCGTAGAGTCAGCTTGCTGCGATTAAATGCAAGCCCGGGGGTTTATCCAAGCCAAAAAGGGAACACTTCCGGTGTCCGCCCATACGATTATATCACATGTATCAATTTTGTTATTACGCTACACGTATCGCACGCGTACACATGTTACCGTGAAATCGATCAATTCTCTCTTTCTTTATCCATTCCTCTGAAACACCAACGTTTCAGTCGAACCCTTGACCATCTTTGCCAAGACAAGTTCAAATATGAGAAGCGGCGTCTATAACGTCAAATTGCATACACGACTTTCGTAAGACCAAGCCGTTATACAAACAGGATAGCGATATCTTCTACTACCAGCGATTCTACTATCGTACGCGAAGATTACTATGCACCGTCAGCTATGTACAAAGACCTGTTCGCCTACCTCTCGATCGTAACATGTATATCGCGGCGAATTAAATGAATGCATAACAGTCTGCGTTAATCTGTGACATCGTGGCGGTAGATGCGTTTAACAGGAAACAAAGTGTGCGAATCATTTGCGAGATCGATCGGCATTTCCCAAGCTGTCCCATTACCATTTGTCCGACCACCGTTTTTCACTGCCACCGTTTTACTCTCACTCGCAATCTATGATACTCGTCGAAGGGGCGAGGACCCATGGTGCAACTTCATGAACATACACAAAGGGGGATAAAAATTGTAATGCCCGGAGAGTCGGTTTGATGATTGATAGAAGAACAGATAGCTCGCGGATCGTGTCATGCGCTTTAGGGTCAGTGGTAATTAAATTTAACACGCAAGGGATCGGGACTTCGTACGCGGTGGAAGAACGATCGTAGAGTCATATGCTAACGCGTTCAGAAATTATTATTGCATATTCCCCGCAGAGATCACAGGCATCCTCGCGAAACCCTCTATGCATCCCTTCTCTTCGAATGTTCCGCGATTTCGAAAATCGTCAAATTCCTCACCCTTATACATCGTCAAGTATGGTTTTATTTTCTATACATATAAGACACGTGTACGGTATGTGAAAGTCTATATCGACTGTAGAGATTCGTTGGGGAACACGTTGGAGAGGGTGATGCGGGGGTGTAAAACGTATAAATTGTGCGTACAAATGAGACATCGACGAGACAGAGAGAATGAAACGTATCGAATTGGAAAAATGGATGGGAAGCGCGTGTACTTTGCTTTATCGTTGTTAGGTCGAACAATTATTCCAGGCCACAACGGGTAAACGATCAGATGAAACGACTTTGCCGAACATATCAGTGCAACACAAAATGAAAGAAAATCGAGCGTATCGCGGAAAGTCCGATGTGCGCTTTTACTGCCTACCAATTCGAAGGAGTCGAACGGTTCTTTAAAGCTGAAATTTGTCATCGGCAGAAAAAAAAAATAGTACGCCTTGCGTCACTGCTTAGGTATTTCTGAATCGCTTGAGCAATACAGTAGAAACGATCAATATTTGTACGTTGTGCAAGAACAATAGAATTTCATTAATACATACGTATCTCTGCGAGAACGAATAGAACAGAGATGAACAAAAATTATCCAACATTCGTCTCTTTCCCCGTTTCCGACAAATTAAAGTTATCGACATTCGCTGATACTAAGATCATTTATTTGTACTATAATTAATTCTTGGAACATTCCCAACGGGTCAGTAAAAGCTTTACACACTCTTCAAAGACCTTCAGGATAGTTATTGAACGTACAACTGGAACCACCCACAAAACGAAGCAGTGCGCTTTTTATGACGACAAACACCGATATACGAACGTATACATATGTATACACAGAACACAAAAATTACGCAACATTTTGTACAATCTTTTGGTGTAACCGGGATTTAATTAAAGGAAAGAATAGAGAAGAAAATTGTCTAAGTAGGGAGAATCGCGTTGTAAATCGGATCGTTATCAAAAGTAAGAAGTGTACAGGAAGCAAGTAAAATTATTAGGAACATTAACGATACTGTATTAATAGGTAGCTCGAATGTATATGTACATATGTATATCATAGTTGTATATACATATGTATGGCAAGGACTGTATAATGAAATGAGAATGAAACTCCAGCATCGTCTTTGTCTGTTTGAATTAATTAAAAGTTCGTTTCAAAGAAGAGTCAGGATATTTCGGCTTTTTCGATAATTTTACTTACTCGGAGGCTCTGCCAGCCTTCCGCTTGCGTCGTGTTGATATCTTTGGCCCCCCTGTCGGTTCAGCCCTAAACAATCCATAAAACAAATATGCCCCGTTCACATTTTGTGTAATATTGTATCAGAAGCGGATAATTTACTGTTTCGAGAAAAGAAGTATATATCTGTTGGCTTTAGTCCTACACGAGGATTTGCGCGAGTCGGGATGTTCGTTCATTCGGTCGTTTAAGCTGTTGATCAATCCTTATTGTTTTTTTTATGAATCTCTATTTAGTCTCTCACCCTTTTTCTCCCTTTTACTCTTTGTCCCGTTTATATACATATAGCAACGAATGCAACCACCACAGTCGTGCTGCGTTGCGTGTACACATTTTATGCGAAAAAGCGGTGTCGAACGTTCGCGTAATTGTTGTTCGTGTAAAAGTAAAATAAAACAGCAGGACATTTTCTGTTTTTGCGATTCGGAAAGGCGTTGCAAACTCAAATCACACAGAACTGTGCCAAGCGGAAAATTAAAAGAAGATCTAGGCATTGCATGTTGTCAGGGAACGCGGATGTTCTAAATATAAAGAAACGAAATAGTGGAATCGTCATCGTATACGTATACTCATTACGCTCGTAGAGGATTATCGCACCTGTATTTGATCGGCAATTATAGACTCGGAGAGCCAAGTTTCTTTTATCGTAGCGAGAGATGCTCAGTTTTACGATACGCGATACCAGGAATGTATGAATAAAATATCGCGATCGTGATATCCGTGAATGTTATAAGGAAAGTCAACGGAATCGTCGAAAATAAAAGAAGAGTGGAAGGCAAATATGCAATAAATGTTCTCTGATGACGCGTGACAAATGGAAACTATGTACAAAATGTGCGGCATTTGCGACCAACCGTTATTACTCCAAATATCTTCTACCTTGTTCTTTTTTTTCTTGCCACCAAATTTCATGAGGCATTAGACAATCGTAAACGCGATTCTGCGTCCTGTGGCGAGTACATGCTCAGGATTATTACTCGAACTAAAGTGGAGAAGTGTGGAATATGTAAAATATGAGCTCTGGACGAAACTACGATTAAATTTAGTTAAATATACTTGGATAAACCGTATCGATAATATCCATGGCTGAGCCTGCGCTGGCTGCTTATGTACATGCAACTTCAAACCGCTTTGATGTTTAGTACAAAATATTTTACTTATTGTGCGTTTAATACAAATTGTTTATGCCACTGACAGAATCATAAGCGTCATTTCGTATTATGCGAGATACATGATGCAAAGCTGTTCTCTATATACTTTCTATGTCGCATATTATTGTTCTACCATTTATAATTTGACTATAGACTAAACTACTAAAAAGCTTACACTTCAAAGCATACGTTATTCGTATGTATTGTGCAATGCTTATATAGTTTTATCTGGATAATTAAGTGTAATTTAAGAATATACGTTTTTTCATAGATGATTGCAGGTAAAGAATGTTGAATTTAGGCCAACATAGGTATACGCCTGTCTAACAGATGGTTGACACAGGTTATAAATCCAATTACCATTGTGCCTTCCATGTTGAACTTTAATGGAATGGCAATTTAAACGTGTCAGTTCAAAAAAAGGGTAGATCTATACCAAGCATAATTGCGTAGATGCTAATTAAATGTAAGGAACAGCTCTGTATTGTATCTAAACGAATTATCTTTCGTAATAATTGTTATTACTGTACTGTTGGAGAATCAGCAAGATTAAGGGATAATAAATCGTTAAAGTAATAGTTGTATTACGGATACTAGCAGTTTTCGATTTCTGGCGTGACTTTACACGCGGCTAAAAGTGAGGTAACTAAAATGAAAGTAATGACACGTAGGAAACTACCTGTAATACGACAGTAGGCCATTTGACAGGACGAACCATCTACGCTGGTAACCTTTCAGGTAATTAGTCCATTTAAACAGCCAGCCTTTCATCTCCTGTGTACCGTGCTGAGCCTTCGGGTCACCCATTTTAGAATACGCTGCGTGTTCACACGCGTTTTTCCTGAAATTATAATGCACTCCAATATCTGCGTACACATCACCCGTGCTGTGCAGCCACCATTTTGATATTCCTTTAGCCCACAGACTGTGCGCTACTCTTAGATCGAAAATTGTACTTATACACACTGTTCGTGAGTCGCGATACACCAGCAGCGATGCCGACAGAGAGACTTGCGAGCGTGTTTTTATGGGCGCGATATTCAGAAACAGTATGGATCCTTGTTTCGCACGGCGTGGTAACTCGCCACGTTCCTCGGTGACGGTGCCTAACCTTTATTACCGAGTCACCTATATTGCAATGCCCGTATATTCGTGTATACGAACACACATGTAAATTTGATTACGGGTAATCTGTGATTTTGCAGATTTCTTGATGCTTTGTCCTTCGATCTGCTTCTCTATTCGCATGGAAAAACGATGTCGATCGAACGTAATACGTATGTAAGGAAACGATAATCGATCCTCCGATGACAACGAATCTTTATACAGTAGAATTTGAGCTGCAAGTTGTAGCAAAGTCTCTGTTTTTCGAATATGTAGCATATGTTGTCTTTGCGTCGTTGCTTCGTATTAGTTTGTAACGAACTAGAGTGTAAATTGTCGGAAAGTTACTAAGTCTCGTGAAAACGAAAGGAATCGTACAGGTCTGCTGTCATTCTTGACGTTTTCCCGCTGATCTAATAGGAAAGCAAAGTTACGTATGTGTAACATATCACGTGCTTTACAATTATGCAGTAGTATAGGCAATGACGAACGTTGAACGTACAGCTTTTGAATGCCACGAATGCCATGGTTTTTACCCAATTACACCTCAGAAATTAACGAAATTTTTACGTACTTCTTCAAACGGACACGCCAACGAAAATACGTTCGTTCTGTCATTTGGCGAAATATGCGTACGGTCTGCTTGGATGAATAGCTCCGTTTAAGACAAATGTCATGAAGAAGAAGCACTCGGTACACTCTTCGATTAGATGCTTGATACTGACCATTATCTCTAAACGAAACCAAGCTCTTAATTTATCTGAACAGATCACACAACGTAAGAAGTACTTGAGTGCCTCTTCATTCTACCGTACGAAGAACGTACTGGGGTCTTCAATGTATTAATAACTATGTAGTCATCTCATGTATTTGTAGCGTATATCTATAAAACATAGAAATACCACTCTTATGATCGGCTGTGTGCCGATTTTATTGCTTCAGTCAGATATCTTAATATGCTTCTGATTTCGTTAACATTTAATAAATAAAATTACGAATCGCGAAGTGCAGTATTAGATCACGGATGAGTTTAAAAACCACACACACGCACAATTCTTAATTTGTGTTACACATGAACGGGCTCGCGGTTTCCAAAAAAATATTTTTTTTTTAATTGTATGCTGTGCTGGCATCTACGATAAAGTGCTTGAAACCGCTTGCGAGCCTAACTTATGATAAATTATTGTGGCGCTACTATCGCCCTTTTACGGTCGTGCTTCCGTTTGTGAGTGCTCCGAAGTAATTTTCGTAGGTAAAGAATGTTATTATGTATCAAAAGAATCTTTCATCTAACTCGTGCAATCGAATTAATACATTACTTTTATTAACTAACTAATCCACATAGAATCGAGCGTTCACAGTCGTTTATTTCACACATTATTCACGTGACAGAATTTAACCCTTAATATCGCTTAACCTCGAACATTGTTTACGATGTTATAACTGATTATAGTCTTTTTCTTTCAGATTGTCTAATAAAGGAATATGGCAAAGTCAAAGAATCATACTAATCACAATCAAAGTGAGTACACTAATAACATTATAGCATCAATCATCCCCTTTAATTATAAGTAAGAAAGATATGTTTCCTGCGCTCAAATTTATTTGTATTTCGTTTTATTGATAGATCGCAAAGCTCATCGTAATGGCATCAAAAAGCCAAAGCGTTACAGGCACGAATCCACGCTTGGTGTAAGTGTTATTAGTGGAAATTTGTTTCATTACGAATGTTTATATTGACAAATGCAAGAATAACTGAGGGTCTACATGTATGCGTTTCTCTTTTTAGATGGACTTGAAGTTCTTGAGGAATCAGCGTTTTGCAAAGAAGCACAATTTGAAGCCAGCTGAACAATTGAAAAGGGCAGAGAAGCGTAAAGCTCTTCGTGAAGCAAAAAAATAAGTTTGCAGTGTATGAATGACGTTATTGATATAAAAATTTGAAAAAAATAATTTCTGTATAAAAATTGATCACGACGCTCCACTTTTCCTTTGCTCTTCGTAATCCATAATTTTATTTCATTAGTATTTCGTATTGTATGCATATGTTAAATTGTTATCTATCCTAGATTACTATGTAAATTGTTCAAAAGCTGACTTGCGCGGTTGCCCGATACTACTATTGCACGTAGCTCTAGTCTAGATAAAAATAATTACTTGAAAGTTATAATCTCTCCATGAGAATTGCAAATTTGAAGGAAACCAATTTACAAAACAGATTATAGATGAACATGCTTGAAGACACTAAATGTGGCAGTAGTTGTATCAGCTTAAATCGGAATCCGTGCATGTATTTCGATACTCCAGAGTAATAAGAAATATTGCCAATATTTAAATATTAAGCATCTGTATTCTATGTAATTTTTGATATTTAAATGGTATGTAAATGTTGCAGCTGAATTCAATATGGCGGCAGATCGGGTAATCGGTAACCATACTGCAAAAGAATTAAAAAATTCATCAAAACCGCGGAGAATTCTATTGTTCAGTGGTAAAAGAAAATGTGGCAAGGATTATATATCCAATACGTTGCAGGAAAGGTAATAGATATATGATAACATAATAAATATAATGATTTCAACGGATGTCCCCTATAGTGTTGATACTAAAAAGTGTATTTACCAAAAATAACAATCTGTATTTCTTATTAGAATCGGTAATGACAATAGCGTTATTATACGATTGTCTGGACCAATTAAATTTGAATGGGCCAAATCAAAAGGATTGAATTTTGATGAACTTCTGAGCGATAGTGAATACAAGGAAATGTATCGCCTTCAAATGGCAGAATGGGGAGAAAATATAAGGAAAAAAGATTATGGCTTCTTTTGCCGTGCAGCTGTGGACATGTACAAAGGTGGAATATTACTTCTTTTATAAAACTAACCTACCGCACAATTTGATTATGTATCAGCTTTTTTTTTTAGCCCACAACAAATCAATATGGATAGTGAGTGATATACGAAGAAAAACTGACATCCAGTGGTTTAAAGAAAATTTCGGAGATATATGTAAAACGATTCGTATAGTGTCAGACGATTCAATTAGGAATAAACGTGGTTGGGTGTTTACTCCAGGTATACGAAGAAGTATAAGTTGAATACGATTCAGCGAATTTCACAATTCGATTACACACATTTATAGACTAATATAATTATTAAGGAAGTCTTTCACAGGTATCGATGATGCAGAAACCGAATGCGATTTGGATGAAATTAGTACCTGGGATTTAACAGTGACAAATGATATCACGGATATAGAAAATATATTACAAAAGATATTAGTCTTAATTCCCTGATAAGTGGTAAATTATTTTTACATATTGAAACATTTTCAAATAGTGGGATTAAGTAAGGCAGGATTTACTGATAATCAGTGTGATCTTATTTTTGTATGTTTGAGCAAGAGAAAGAAACGGAATTATACGTAGATGAAGGAAGAAGACACTATATACTGTAAGAATATAACATACTCTTATCCTTTTTCGATCATTCTACCAAAGATTCATATTATTTTTTTTCACTTTATAAAAAATTGATAGCTTCGCTCTCGTTTACTAATAAGGAATCACGCAGATATTTAATATTTTCGATGAATGCATGCCACTGTATTATTCACACACTTGATCAAAACGACACCTTTTAATTTTCATTCGGTCATTTAAAAATTCAAATACTTGATACGGATTAATGGTAGAGAACTATCGATGGTCACCACTATCGAAAACTATCGATGCAAGTTAAAGATTTATCGAAATCGTGTACGTCGTGTCATCTCGCATTCGGTGACCGTACTAACCAATGGCGAACCCAGATTCGGATTTCGCTCGTGAGTATTGACGCCTTTTTTTTCAAATAATTACTGATTATCTTATGAAATATTGAACAACGGACATTGAAAATTCATTTTAGTAGTTATAACTCCATTTATATATTATAAAACGTTGAAAACTCCGATTCACTAGAGTCAAATCTTTCATTTGAATTAGTCATCTCTCTAACGCTCAGACCCTTAAGCAGTTATTGCCGAACACAAGAAAAAGACATGAAGAAATGCAGAATTAATTTTTGGAGGGAATACTTGAGGAAGTACTTGAATCTCTTAGTCTAAACCGTTGAGATTTGCTTTCCTATCAGTAAAACTGCAGATACCGAAATTTACTGTAGTTTTAAAATGAATGTTGCATCGGTGTAACACTAAGAATCAAAGGGTTAATTAGAATCTACTGTAATTACAATTCAGAATCGTGCTATTACGGAAAAATCGATTTAAAATAAAGCATAATATATTCCTACAATATTTGAAGTTTCCCTAACAATGGCTATTTAGAATAGACACGACAACGATCGAGGAAAAAGTTGTCAAGCTTTTTTTTTCGGAGCTTTGCGTTTCCTGGAAGAACCAGAAGTCGTGTTATAGTTTTTGCAAGGATAATAGAATACCATAGTCATTAACGTGCGCAAGTAGTTCCTACTAAGCGAAGCAAAACATTGTGAATATTCATGTTGAAAGTTGTTCGGGCAATTTCGGCGATACGAACGTTTCCGAATTCCGAGTCGCGGGCAAGAGCAAGGTGAACGATCGGCGCATGCGTCCTTTACACTTCGGTCGTCGTAGGCACGGACGCGTTTTAAACGAATGGTGCGTAATACATTTTACCTACATACATTTTATAAATACATTTTACCTACACGACGCTACCTATCTATTCTCGGGCTTTACTCTACCACCGTATACACAGTATATTTGGTTTAATTAACTAATATGCGATTAATTAGCAATCATTTTGCCATCGCGGGAGTCGATAGTTTGTCGAGTTTGTTTTGCCAATGTACGATCGAAATTAGTCGCGTCTCTTCTTTCGTTAGCTCCGATTAACTAAGAAATCATTGGAACTTTTTGGAAATAATTGAACAATTCTCCTGGTTTTATCGTATTTTGTTTGGCCCAGCATTCGGTTTTGTCGAAAAATCAAAGAATAGGTGCATTCTGTTGCAAGCCTGTTGCAGGAATTTACCCGCCATTTCCTTCGTTTCTTCGTCCATAACTACTATGGCGCCATTCCTTGAAATTGTTTTTCTTTTGTTACAGGTCTGGTACAGGATGATTGACATTAAGGGACATACTTATAATAATGCAGCAGCACGTAACTGCGCATCATAATAATAGAGAAAGTACTTTGATTGACAATTGGTAACACGTAATGTATTACAAAAAAGGATAACGTATTCACTTATGTACATCATTTTGTTGGTTACAAATGTATTGTTTCTTTTTAATTGGACTTTGGTAATGAGTGATACATTACTCATACATATTCTACGAATAGCAATGTACAAATTGATATTTCAATGTTTTCAACGAAAAAAGATTGAAATATTCATGTACCACTGTTTTTCGGTCGACTTTTTTTTCGCAATTCGTTGTTATTTTCCTCGATACTTTTGTTTTGTCTGTGTCCGGTCGCGAGTACGGTCAAGTTGTATTTTCCCTGTGCCCCTGAGGCATGATAGCTTCCGAGTTTTTATTACTACACAAGCAGCATTACGAGAATTTGTACTAACGCGACATAGTTCATTGATAGGCACACGAATATGTTTGAAACTTTGACCACGAACATTCACGGTACAGTTTTGATAAATGTATCGCATTACCTACAGTCTTGAATATAGGAATATGAAATTACAGGGTTTGAAAAGATTCGTAAATACTCAGAAGTATTTGAATCTAAATAATAATATTATTTCTGCATTGATAGAAAGCATATCAGTATTTCCTCAACAGACGACGAGAAGGAGAAATAAGATGCAAATCTCTGTCGATTTATTTGTTCCACCCCACACCCCTTATTAGCATCACCTACTCCAGTGATCAGGACGATCATCGGGCAATGCTGCATCAGTCAACGATGTAAGTATCTTTATAGTTTATTAATCCTTTCTTTTTTTTTAATAATCTTTTGTTTTCGTCATCTAGAATTAATTGTAAGAACAAATGAGTAACCAAATTCGTTCCTTTTATGTTTCAGCGGTTTCGGTTCGTCGGTATTCGGACAATTTTGGCGATCTCCCGCGATGCGATCGGTAGAGTCAGTGTTACATCCGTTCAAGTCTTTTCTTGTATCGAGTCAGTGAGTTCGCCGATAGTAAATATTAAGCGGTCGCGACAGGACTTTTTTATCGTTTCGGTATTAGAGTCATGTGCCCTGCTCCTGTGATCGGGCGATCATCGGGCACGCTGCGTCAGACAGCAACGTAAGTATCATCATAGTTTCTTCACCTTTTTTTTTATAATCTTGCATTTTCATTAACCAGAACTAATTGTACGAACAAATCAGTAACCAATTTCGCTCTTTTTATTTTCCAGTGGCTTCCAGTTCCTCCATGGTTCTGGTGGTTGGCAACTTTTGGTGATCGCGCGCAATGCGATCGGTAGAGTCGAGTGTTTGATCCGTTCACGTTCTTTTGTATTGCTTTCAGAGCGCAGCCGCTCTGGGTGAAGTTAGATTTAGTAATGGTACGCGATATTAGAGTCAGTGAGTGCATCGATTACAATTGTTAGATTTAGTAATGATACGCGATATTAGAGTCAGTGAATGCGTCGACTACAAGCTGTGATCAGGACGATCATCGGGCAATGCGGCACCATCCTACAACGTAAGTATCTTCATAGTTTATTAATACTTTTTTTTTTAATGGTCTTGAACTTTTATTGCAATCGCGAGTTACAAATCAGGTTCCTTTTAATATGTTACAGCAGCCTCCCTGATGACTTCCCACAGCAGCCCTGGTGGCTTCCCGGAGCATCCCCGATGACTTCCCACGGCATCCCTGGTGGCTTCCCGGAGCATCCCTGACGACATCCTGCAGTATCAACGCATGGGTAGAGTGAGTGCCCCAGGATTGGGCATTTTAAGTTCCTCCGGTCACTCAATCATGCCGCAGGACGAAAGGTCCGAAACGGCACGGGTGATTGGTTGTATTACGTAGAATTTTTGCCAAGCACAGTGACCGTGGGTATATGCAAATATACTCATGAGTAGTAACATTTCATTGTTTTATATTAGATGAGGCTAGGTCTTCTTGTACTACGCGATTTTTCATATTTTTGTAATATTCAATTCGGGATTTAGTATAAAAGACTATTTATTCCTGATAATTAACAGGAATCCCTTTCAATTGAAAAATATCTTTATCAAATATATTTTCACTATTCGAGTATTTGATTGAATAAGTATGAAATAATTAGTTAAATGCATAGTAACGTTGAATATTAAATGAAATGACATGAATATTGAAGTTAGTTTTTAGTGCTGAAGTCGGATACCCTCCGACTTCGTTCATAATTGTAACTATTGCACAATGATAACATCTACGCATATTATTATTGCTGTGGTAGCGACAATGAGTATATCTTGTCTTCGATTTTTGCCGCGTATCAATTTGTTCTCTGCGTATCGGAATTATCGAATAACTGAGTTTATTCGATATCCATACCAGAATCTTTACCGTATAAAGACATCGGTATTTCGTTTTTCCTTGCGACGCATAAATCGAACAAAATGTACAAGAAGACAATTCGTGACGGGTAGTTTTCGAAGTCAAGGCAGCAATCTTAACACCAAACTGGCGTTTTAGACGAAATGCCTTGATGACGGGAACGCCCGAGGATGTTTTAATTAACTTGTTCAATTTATTCGAGTCATTCTCTTGTTCAGAATTCTTGCATAATAAATTAACGTAGAGTTACTTGAATATCCTTTTACAATAGAGTCATTGATTTGCTTTTTCAATAAATTAGAGTCGTTCAGTTAACTTTCTGATAAAGTAGAGTCATTAAACTTTCATTTCAGATAAAGTAAAGTCATATTGATGAAATGCTTAGCCCGTTAGAAAATGTATATATATTAATCACTTTTTTAGATGAGGATTTTCAGGTTTAACCCCTTCCGTGTTCACTGCCTCGATCCCATTCACGTGCCCAGGTGCTACTTGATTGGGAAAAAGGCGGTGGGCATGATGACCCTAATTTTTAAGCTAATCATGTGTTTTTGGCGGCTGGCAATGCATTGGTGTATCGTGCACGACGTACATTCCGCATTGTGTGTGTGGTTAGGCTGTGGATTTGCGTCGTTTCGTTTGAAATAGTAATTAGTAGCTTCACTGTTCAATTCAATCACGAATGTACCGCATTCGTATTCTTTGAACATCCACTTGTTGCACAAACTGTGCTATTCCTTACAAATATCTCTCCATTCCTTAGAAATAAATTGCCACTCATTATAAATATATTGCCGATACCTCGGGTACTTTATTAACTTTTTAAAACGTCGATCTGCCTTTTATCGCGAGAACGCAAAGATCCCAGGCATTGCCAGTCGATTTCAGTGAAATGGTACGTACCTTAGAGTGTGTTTGATGTATGCTCGCGCTCGGGTGTCGGAGGCGTCCCGGGACGTCCTCCCTAGTGTAGGCCCTTGCACCCGGGCGTTTGTGTGAGAACCGTGGAGCGTATGTTTTTTTGGTGTGTGTGCTTTGCCATTTTTAAATATAGGGTGAGGTAGGATAGGTAACTTACCGTCTGGTGTGTGTGTTAAATATAAGTAGGTAGGGCCGGGCAGGTTGACACATTCTCTGATCGGGTAGGCCCACTTTTTCGCGTGTTCAACCTGTTTCAGGAAATCTGAGATTGAAAAGTCAAGACTTAGCTGGGCGCGAGCGAAGAATGCGTTCGCCTCTGGCTTTGCTCGTTGACTTTTCGAACTCCACCCGCGGTCGCGGTCGCGTATTAGGCCCCGAAACGAACTCGCATTCAGGCTCGAGACTGCTCGTGCGCACGAAGAACGATTCTTGAATTTAATCGTTAATTTTGCTATTTTCTGCAATGGCATCTTTTACGATTATACTCGGTCGTGATTCGTCCACGGGTGTTCCATCTAGATCCGCGTTTTCACATTTTTATTTCACCTTTGTATGTTTTTCCTTGGTTTCCGAATAGAGTCTCGAGCTTAGACTAAGTTTCAGCGGGCATCGCGCCCGAAAAAAAGAAGAGGCCACAGGCCGAAGAGGCCCGGCAAACTGCCACTCAAGAGGGCAACTACTAATGGCTCTGCATTCTCAAAGAGAATGGAGAGTCATTCTCTGTTACTACTTTGTCACTGTGCTTGATTTAGCTGCATGTAGTAGTATTTTCAGCTTGGCCCGTTGCGGCCCAACGACCCCTGGGCAAAAATCGCGTTTTTATTAGAGTCGCGCAAAATTTGAGAACGGGTTGAATTAGAGTTGCGAGACATGAAACTCGGATTTTTAATTAGAGTCGCGAGATATTTGATTTTCGCGTATTCTTAGAGTTGCGGCCAAGTTCGCGGATTTTTAGGTAGACTTGCGATTACTTCAATTCCTCGGTTTACAGCAGAGTTGCGAAACATATGAATATCGCGTTTTTGTTAGGTAGAGTTGCGCATAAACGTCTTCACGGTTTGTCTTAGAGTTGCGATGACATGGAGATCGCGTTTGATTTAGCGTTGCGAATAAAATATCGCGTTTGTTTTTGCAACTTTGTTCTTCTTAGATTTTAGCTTTGTATTAGCTTCTAATTCTTGCGGCAACTGCATTTGCCTATTGTTTATCATATCTATTTTCTCAGATAATAGTACAGTAGCTTCCAGTTAAATTCTCAGAGAATTTTCAGATCAACTTTACTGAATTACTTTGTTAGGGCCACTCTTACATGTTAGTGTTGCGAGACAATTGCATCGCGAGTTCCAGTTAGCGTTGCGTTTAACAAAAATCGCGTTTTTAATTAGAGTTGCGAATACAAATGCCCAATTGCTCCTATTTGGGAGCACGTTCCTGAGCCACGTGGACAGTGGCACATCGTCGGCAGCCAAGGACCACGGCTGCACCCCCCTGCCCATTCACCCCCTTAGAGTTGCGTTTTACTAAATAATTGGTGCATAGAGTATAGAGTCAGTATATTTTATTAGTGTTGCGTCGAATCGCGAATTTGCTAATATTTCTTGTTTCTTTTTAATTAGAGTTTAATTTGTTGAAGTAGAGTTTCCTCTTGCTATTGATATTTGAAGCACCACTCGCGTTTAATTAGTGTTGCGAAAGATAATTTTCCACTCACGGTTTGAATGAGTGGACTTGTCGGTAGCCCTTCTGGCTACCTATTCCTTTTTGTTGTAATCAGAGTTGCGAACCCAGTTCCCCAATTGCTCCTATCTAGGAGCGTGTTCCTGAGTCACCTGCATGGTGGCATGTTCCTGAGTCACCTGGATGGTGGCACATCATCGGCAGCCAAGGACTACGGCTGCAACCCCTCCCATTCACCCCCTTAGAGTTGCGTTTTATTAAGCAATTGGTGCATAGAGTATAGAGTCAGTATTTTATTAGTGTTGCGTCGAATCGCGAATTTGCTAATATTTCGTCATTTCTTTATCATAGTTTAATCTGTTGAATTAGAGTTGCATTTTGGTATTGATATTTGAAGCACCACTCGCGTTTAATTAGTGTTGCGAAAGATAATTTTCCACTCACGGTTTGAACGAGTGGACTTGCCAGTAGCCCTTCTGGCTACCTGTTCTTAATCATTGTTCTTTTCTTTCAGCATCTTCTTCTGTCTCGATCGTCTGTTACTGGAAATACTGATAAAAACTTGAATATCTGATTACCCATACTAGTATAATTACTTCAAGTTTCATGTCCAACATTTCATTTAAATAGTGAAATGTTGTATTACGATCTTTGAATTTCTGTTTAGTTTATTTTACAAACCAGAATAGATGATAGAGTTGTAATTAAAGTTTGTAGATTCGATTCATAGACACAGTACTAGTGACTGTTCGTTGACAGAGTTTTGTTCTTAGATTTTTGCTTCAACCGTTGTACTTTTATTTTCACTTTTTTTTTTAGTAGAGTAAATGGTTACAATTTTTCGAATCTGCCTGTGCAGAAATAAAAATTCACTTACGATATCCGTCCATGTTTATGAGAATCCTTGCAAGAAAAATGTTCTTGACTGTAGTTGGGACTGGTCATGGTGATAACAGGAGTATTTTATTTTGCTTTCGCGTAATCGTCTGCTGCTTCTTTTTCATAGAAGCAAAATAGAATAAATGCAGTGAAACGTGATTACTTTCAATTCTGAGTTTTTGATTAAACAGAGTTTACATTAAATTATTATAGCTTGTACAAAGTTATCCGATTACTAAGAAATAAACAATGATAATCAAATTTCTTCTCGTTTCTTTCTTGGTATCGCTATGCTTAGATTGATGCCACATTCATTTTATTAAGAAAGTATCGCCTTGACCAAAATCCAATTACTGATTTGTCATATTTTTATTAATAGACTGGGGATTTTTGTGTAAATTCGAATTTTTGGTAATACAGTAAAAAAAGCAGAGCTTAGGTAGGGAATTATTTCACCTACCAGGTATTATAAAACGCTATATCATTTAAATCATTTGTATATTTATTCATATTAAGTGCATCCTGTGGAATTTTGCACCCTTTAATTTTCTATAAATGCATTAAAGTCCGCAGTCTAGTTATTATAGTATCAATATAAAATGATTGTTCTGTTTTAAATACAATCTTCTTTCAGATGCAATTTTTTTTCTTTTTTTTTCTGAGGGTGTGTTGGAGAGACTACTAATCTAGTGTATGAGATTGTTACAGATCCACAGGTGATTACAATTACTCTAAATAAAATACCAAGTACTTCGAAGAGATATAAGTACGCCAAAGGTTCAAAAGTATGATATACCAATGGTAATCAAGGAGTATTACTAAAAGATGGATAGAAATTATGGAATGTAATCTGAGCCTCATCAATCCAATGTCCAAAGTTTGAAAACTTACTTTTTATGAAACGTTATTAACCATTTCGAGTTAGTTTCTGTTTCAGAAACTTCAAGATAATCATTTGGTCGTCAAAGAAGAGGATTAATGGTAATTACGTACATAGAGTACACCCCTGCCCCCCCCCCGCCCCCGCCCCAACCCTATTTTATTAGAAATACCATTTAGGTAGGCCCAATTATAAATTGAACGAATGTTTAGGTCATTATACATATAGGTAGGATGTATTTGGGTTTACAAAATTCTTAGGCTTTTACGTAGGTAGGGTTTAACAATTTTTTTTCGCGTGAGTTTCAGTCTGTCTCAGGGTTTGAAAACTTATTTTTAATGAAGTGTTATTAACCATTTCGAGTTAGTATCTGTTTCAGAAACTTCAAGATAATCAACTGGTGTGTACTCAAGGAAGAGGATTCATGGTAATTACGTACATAGAGTACACACCCTTCTCACTCCGTCCCAGCCCCTGTTTTTCATTTGATTAAAAATATCATTTAGGTAGGCCCAACTATAAATCGAACAAATGTTTAGCTCATTATATAGGTAGGATGTATTTGGGTTTACAAAATTCTTAGACTTTTACGTAGGTAGGGTTTAACAATTTTTTTTCGCGTGATTTTCAGTCTGTCTCAGGGTTTGAAAACTTATTTTTAATGAAGTGTTATTAACCATTTCGAGTTAGTATCTGTTTCAGAAACTTCAAGATTATCAACTAGTATGCACTCATGGAAGAGGATTCATGGTAATTACGTACAGATAGTGCACCCCATTTTCACTCCGTCCCAGCCCCTCTCTTCCATTTTATTAGAAATATCATTTAGGTAGGCCCAACTATAAATCGAACAAATGTTTAGCTCATTATGTAGGTAGGATTTACTTGAACGAAAACAATCGATTGTTACATAGGCAGGCTTTACACGAAACGAAACTATTAGATCTTTACTTAGGCAGGACTTGGAACATTTTTAGATATTGTACATAGGTAGGGTTTAACAATTCTTTTTTCGCGTGAGTTTCAGTTTGTCTCAAGAAACGATGAGACAACGCTTGATCATCAGGAAGGTAATCAAGCACACGTGTGTGTACGGGAAAGAATCTGTTAGATTTTTATATAGGTAGGATATTTCGATCAATGTCTTAGATTGAGTAGCTTAGGTAGGACGCTTTTAATATTAAGTTAGATTTCTAATTAGGGAGGATATTATCAATAGCTATAAGTTAACATTAAGATAAGGATGCGTAGCTTTTAAGTTTTAATTAAGTAAGACACATATTTTTAGTATAAGATATTAGTGTGTAAGATGTCAGCAGTGTTCGACACTGCAGTGCCCAAGTAGGCACGCTAGCGTTAAGATTAGTTAAGCGTATAGTAATTAAGAACATGTTCGTTTAGCTATTAAGTAGATTTACGCTAGACGACACTCGTGCTTTAAAGTACAGCCAGGCATCATTGTTCACCATTTTCTTTAATGCAAATGCAGTTTTGCAGAATGTACGAATACTTTCTACACCCATTGTCTGTTAGAATAATGGTGCAGGCGTACTGTAGTGCGATTGTGTCCCGCGTAAAATTAAGTTAATCTTTAAGTTAAGGGGTTTTCATTCCTCCATCCGTCTTGCAATCTTTCGATTTTGCTTTGATTTGACAATTTTCTAAGGCCTCCTCTTGCTGTTTGGCTTGCAGGGCGTTTAATTAACGAACGCTGTGGAAACTTACAACAAAAGGAGCAGGGTTTCTTTGATATAAATTATAGTAGAGTTTAGTTTTTTTAAGAAACGAAGGGTGGGACGTGGATTAAACGTGGGGTGGGTGGGTCTCCGTCGCAGCAACCTCCACGTGGTGAGACCTGGGCAATCAATTATTCGCTCTATAATTATTATTCGAGTCTTTATACTATTTGATAAAGTGGCTTTACGGAACGCGTCAGTTTAAAATTGTAGAAGTCCTGGACACTATTTCTAAGCAGATTATATTAACTTTGATGGATGTAAGAATAGCTACACAAAAAGTTCCGTAAAACTAGTATTAATTATTATATAGCGAATAATTGAGCTAATTGGCTGCGCGTTACATGTATCCGACATGTGACGATTGAATCGGAACATTTTTCAGTTTATAATGGAATTTTGTAGAAGTATAATCAGTTTTACAAGTCGTTAATTAGTATAACAATAAATGTTTAGTAGTCAAAATCTGTCCGAATATGCTTGCGTTCGGAATCTGTTTTGTTAGGGAATCTTTCAAATACAGTGGCTATTATATATTACGTGATATTAACAATATAATGTAATAAGGCAAATTTATTATAGTAGTATCTCTCGTCGGTGCCAGATTGTTGATTTTCGCGGCTTCGGCTGACTCCAAACACGAGATAGCGCCACGTACACGATTTCGGCACATGTTTAATAACGCATGCGTATACGTAAAATAATTGGAAAGAGAATGCAAATGGCGCACGTTGTAATCATTTTCGGTAGCGTAAAGTTGACGCTTAAAGCATGTTGGTGTTGTGTTTAAATTGTGATTACAAAGTTTTTACGTGAAAACAAACTCGATATAAAACGTGAAGCAATATTTACGGAAATATCCAAGTCGTTCCTTTTATGTTTGAAATGGTGGATCATACGATACCGTCCGACATTCTCGACGATTTAAGCAGGTTAGATGCTTTAGACATTTTTTCGCCGTTTATCGTCCTTTGTTCCGTCTTATTTCTTTTGTGAAATAGTAACTATCCGCTTGGCTATGTACATTGACTGATTCTCGTTCAATTTATTACTTACCTGTATTATTACTTTTCCAGTCGATTTATTATTAATGTACCTGAGGAGGAAAGGAAGGATCTGGTTCGAATATGCTTCCAAATCGAGCTGGCACACTGGTTCTATCTAGATTTTTATTGTACCGATGAAAATCCAAAATTAAGACCATGTAGCATGAGGGATTTTGCTACGCAAATCTTTTTTCATATACCGTTCTTGCAGCCCCATGTATTGAACATAGATAGTATCCTCGAACAGTGGCGGGATTATAAACAAAACGTTCCAACGTACGGGGCGATTGTATTAAACGAAGACTTAACTAAGGTATTACTCGTCCAAAGTTATTGGGCCAAGAGTAGTTGGAGCTTCCCCAAAGGCAAAGTGAACGAGGACGAAGATCCGTCTCATTGTGCTGTTAGAGAAGTTTTAGAGGAAACTGGCTTCGACATTTCAAATCTAATAGACGAGAACGAATATATCGAGTCAGTGATAAATGAGCAGTTAGTGAGATTATACATTATATGTGGCGTACAAAAGGATACAAAATTTCAGCCAAAAACAAGGAAAGAAATAAAAAATGTAGAATGGTTTTCCTTGGCGGATTTACCTAGTAATAAGAAGGACATGACCCCAAAAATAAAAACAGGAGTTGGTCCAAACGCGTTTTTCATGGTTATTCCATTTGTAAGGTAATAAACTATTTTTTGCGGAGCATGCATTTTGGATGCTTGGTATCTGACAGCAATTTCCAAATAGGCGGATGAGGCGTTGGGTACAGGAAAAGCATTTGCGTGATAGAAATGTGAATACAATAAGAAGGCACAGACACAGGTCTGTAGGAGATGCGGAATCTGCACCAAAGAATAAGCGGCAATCACTTCCTCACTCTGCTCAGGTAGTGTTCAGCTTTATCTGTTATTTAATGAAAAATTAATAGACCTGTTTGTTAATCATTCATTTTAGTATGATATCCCGAGTTTTAAAGACGTTAAAAACTTTCGACAATCTAATACCTCACCAGCGAGAAACAGACGGAGTACGTACGAAAATAAAAACGTCCTGCCAAAGGCAGCAATTAAACGTAATTTATTCGGGGACCAAAACGAAGAAGAAACTTCGGCTGTTCTTGCTAAGCAATTAACAGAGAGCCCACGAAATCCGCAGCCCTGCTCATTCTTGATAGACCCGGCTATCCAATCTATAAAATGCAACGAGTTTAGCTACAAGGCTCAAGCGTTCGCTAAGGAAGCGAAAGGTTCAATGTTCATAGCATAACTGAAGTTAATGCAGTAAAATACAGTAATTCCTAATGTGGGAACTTTATTACAGTTCAAGCATCCCAGGATTCTCGGAGCACGGAACTCGCGGATGGAAACATCAAATCTTTATTATTTGGCAAAGCAGCGAGTAAACTGCGGACTGATTTCAAAACTATGCCCTATCCATTTACGGTAATGGATAATGGTAAATCGCGTCATACGCGACCACAGAAATATTCCACGGAACTTTGTTCGTCGGCTTGGGCAAACTTCAAATTCGATAGGCAGGCGATACTCGACTGTTTGTGAAATTATTTTAAAGAGAATGATGATTTTAGAAAATGCTGGGTTACACCCAACAGTTCGGTGCCTATGGTTGAGTTACACTTCTTTTTTACGATATTTATATCAATTTAATCGCTGGATCGCCTATTAAATGTGATTTTAAAAACATTTCCGTTCTCGGCGGTTTTCTGCCAGAACTATAGTCGGTTTTCGATCGATCTTCACAGATATAATGAAGCAACACAGATACAGTATTAATCGTTTAACAGATTAGCTTTTATCGCGTATTCAAAGTGTATGACAATAGGTAGATCATTGATATGGTAAACCAGTGAGAGGTATTTTACTTTTTATTCCAAAGTATGTTGGTTAAAATCTGTTTCGAGATACGTAACAATTATGCCGCTCGATATCCAATAAAAATATAGAAAACACTAGTGACAAAAGGTAGATTTATTTCTTGAATGGTAGAAGCAAGGCAAACAGAAGTAGTAGAATGGGAACAATGAAGAATGCTAGTTTCTTTAAGAGAACGGTACCTGCGCCTCGCACGCTCTTTATAATTTCATTGTTTAACGCAAAAACCATTTTGCTCTCCTCGATAAGTTTAAGTTTCGTATCTTCGTCTAAGGTATCTGCGATTTCGTTCATCGTATCGCGCATACGTCGTTTGAGTTCGAAAATATTACGGTTTTCAAAGTCTGTTATATTATGACTGTTACTTTGGGATCCTCCGAACGGCCAGATTTTTCTCATCAATTGTCTCTTCTTACGTAAAATAATTCCACCGCTGAGGAGACCCATGTACAGATGATAAATGTATGCTATCAACAAAGTAGGCTCCGTATTTTCTATTTCTTCCAAATGCTTCAAGTATTTTTTAACGCTATCCCTGGAATACGAGCGAAAGTTGGAACGTTTTAAGTACTTCTTAAGGGGCTACGATTTTATTAATGCAATGTTAATAAACCAGAACATGAATCGTTATGAAAGTCTATAGTTGCTTGCACCTGAGACTCAGCTTTTATTCGAGTTCGAATTCGTTAAAAAATTCTGTCTTGAGGTCGAGAAAATTGTGTCGGCTTGAGACGCTGATTTTGACGATCAGTTTCATCCGATGGGAAAAATAAAATTAACCCGAAAGTTTACCTAATCTTATAGTCTTTCCTCCATTCTTTTCCGAGGTAAAATTCGAGATCACGTTCGAATGCTTCTGTACGGCGAAGTTCGTCGAGTGGAAATGATCCTATTTCGGTATGCTTCCACCTGGTAGTAGAAAGTTCCAAATGTCGAAAGATCTCGTAAAAAACCAAAAGGCCATCGGCCCACACGGAATTATCTTGGAGCCCTATTAAACATTAATTAATCCTTATTAAATTTCAATCTAAAGTTCATAGTAATAGTCGTCCACGATTTTTTCTTATACGAAGATTCTGCGGGATGTTTGGGCAATATTGGCCCGATAGAGTCCGTCTATACGTCTACTATTTTAATATTAAATAACATACTATAATAAAAGTATGTTAAATACTACATTAGTTGTTTAGAAAGAATGTTAACCTATACAGAGCAATGAAATTAAGAATGAGTAAAACAATGAAAGCTTATTAAGTTACTTAGAGGAATATCTTACCGAAGGCCAATTTCGTATTCACCAAGGTATCGCTGATCGTATGAATTTCTTTTGTGGCTTTCCGCATTCTTTTGCAAAACGTACTTTGTTCCTCGTTTGCCATTTTGACGATACCTGTATCGTTACGATAAATATAGATATACAGCGGGAGTTAAACAATATATCTTGTCGTATCTATCAGGATCTCTTCATGCTCGGCCCATGCTACGATGGCAAATATCAAGTAGTATATCCTATTTCAGACCTGACATTTACACACCCGCGATAGAGTCATGCGCTTACGAGTGGTAGTGGTGATCACATGGTCCGAAAAAGCAGACATTCTATGTATACATATATGTACGGTTGACACTGATAAATGAAATAATGTAACGTTCGTTTACGTAAGAATGAAATCGAAAAATCATTAGGATAGTTCGTTCTACGTGTACAGCTTCATAAACTGAATTCCAGTTACTTGCTATTATATGCTTGCTACAATTTTCATAAAAATGTGAGCGCATTAATTGAATGATTAACTTAGTACGGTTTCGGCATCGTCGTACAGAGATAAGTACCGTAGAGGGAAAGTGCAGGGAATGGAAACATTTTTCCAAGATGCTTCGTTTTTTGTTACGATCCTTATATTAAACGTCATAAAATTGACGAGCAGCGGAAGCAATGAAAAATATTGCAAAGGCGTAGCACGCTCTTTGCAGTAGTTGGCAGTTCCCTCTGCGGATACGCGGATTTCCTATGGTACTGGTGTACACAGTCTGTGTATATCGTAAGTGGCTGCGGCATTCGGCTAGCCAGATCGATGAGACGCCGTCGTCGTGGCGCCTCGTGAACGCCCAGATCCCCAATCTTTGATAAAAAGTGATGTCTTTGGGCCCGAATCGGATTCCCCTATATCTCGATACGCAACCGGCGACGATTCCTGGATTAAAATAATATCGTCCAACGCGCGTTTATTACGTAGCGTGTAAAGGGTAAAGGTAGAGAGGGTCGTGCTTTATCGCAGTGGGACCATTCGAAATCTTCGAAAGGAGGCCAGAGCCGAGCGTTTCTAGCTGTTGGAAGTATCGCCGTCGGTTCTGTAAGGCACGAAGTGTGAAGTAATAGGAACGACTTAATGACGAGGATGATGCGAATAGCGAGAGGCACTTAATAAGCAGGAGCCACGTACCACTGAACAGTCTCTGAACGGAGAGAAAAGCCTGATTTTACGCTACGCTTCGCCAGCTTCTTGGTCACGGACTCTTTAATTACTATTTTAATTGCACTGGAACGCGGTAGAAAATTTGAATACAAGTTCGTACGGAGCGCGATCTTGGGATCGATATGGCTCAGGATATTTGAGGGGGAGATCGATTAAATTGATTCACGTATGTATCATAGGCTGATGCATACGCAGGCTTCGCGTGCATCGACTGAAACGTCATACCTGTACGCGTCGCCGCGGTGTCTCTTGCGTGAACGCATTCACGTGTACGTCATTGCACATATGATGAGCATCCGACGTAGGGGTGCATCGTCATTACAACCTGAGACGGTATTCGACTAGAAGGGTTGGTTACATTTTGCTTTCTGATATTCTCAACACGGTTAGTAAGGGGTGTCGCTCGATACTAGTGCCGCGTACTATGGCCAGCACCGTGAAAATTTTAACTCGTACCCCGATCATCCTCAACACCGTGCAGAAGCATTTATTAATCGTAAAGCGCGAGAATATTATTCATATCGCAAGCTTCTGATAAAAGAAGAGAAAAGAATTACGTAGCTCTGTCGATTGGTTAAATAGTAAGACGATTTCCCATTATCGGTAATCACTTAATTATCATCCCCTTTCAAGTTCTGAACACAGTAGAAAGGTGTAGCAATTAGAAAATGTTATTCGACGAATTCGTCGCACCAATTCGAAGATAAAAATGCTGCCTTTAATGGGGCACAGCGTTTCGTACGTACGGGGTTGAACATTGAGGGATGCAATGCGGCAATCGAAGATGCCAAGGAACCGATAAATCGACCGCATGATCAAGGGACATTTGAATCGTGCGCTAGTCTCTGTTGCAGATTTTTAAACAATATTGTATAATATAGAAATCTCGTTGAATCGAACACGATGCTGATCACATGCGTATTGCATGCTTTACGGCAGCTACTTTAGATGATCGGTGATGTAACCACCCCTAAACAACTGTTCCCCTCTGAAATAGTCCACCCGTTTACTTAACATACTTATACGTAAAATAAGTAGAAGTATGGTAGACAGTTCCTCCCCGCATTGCGGCAAACGCATTAGGTCTGGGCCTAAAATTGTTCGTTTCGTGGCATTATGCGTTCAATTTTCTGCATACGCGAAAGCAGCAAAGGAGAAAAACAGCTCTCCAAGTTTCTCATTAATACAGGCGGGCGTGACGCAAGCCCTTCATCGTATCTCTGCGACATAGACCCCGATGCCCATAGATTTTCCGTACTTTCTCCGTAATCGCTGTCTTTTCCCTGGCTGCCGGCGTTTCCAGACATCGTGCCGGCCGGCTCTGCCGGTCGTGTTCGCCGGTCGCATACACGTACGCGCAAGTGGATAGATTTAGAAGCGGGCCCGCATCCGTACACCCTGACCACATGCAAATGTCTATGCAGCATGTGCATATATATTATACATTTCCCGTCTACGAGCAAAATGATTTTCCATCGCAATGCTCCAAATTTCGTTGTACGTGCGTACGTCTCTCTGTGCATGTAAGGTCGCGCGGGCGCGTAAAAGCTGCCAGACAGTCTGTACTGCGCGAGTTGAAATAATTATACCGACGCGCATCGCTAGTGGGGGATACTGGAACGATCGTCAGGGAGTGGGTGTCTTTCCGTGGCGGCGACGAAGGATATCACCGAGTCCGTCAGAGAGCCGGCAGCCCGCAACACGAGTGTTGCTGCCGAGCCGATTCGAGTTCGAGTATCAGCCGCCTCAAGCTTAGAGGGACATAAAAGGGACACTCGTGAGCCGGATTAAAGGGATCCCGGACGACAGGGAACCGCGGGAGTATTTGTTCAGTGCGTTGTGACGACAGTCTTCTATTGCACCCCCTCTCGTTGACCCCGTATTCGGGAACAGCTCGGCCTCCTGTCACTCACCCCGTTAAACCACCACCACCACCCCCCCGCCGTCACCGTTCCCATCTTTAAAACCGCGACAACGAACAACGACGGAGGCGAGCGGATTGGTACGTCGAAGCGATTCCACGCTTGTACAAAGAGAGCTCGACTTCCCTTGGCGAATACTATTCTTGGTGCGCGCCTGCTCCTTCCTGGGGAAGAAAGGTCACTCTGGATAAGTGACGGGTGGTAAGCGAACGAATCTCCGGAACAGCTTTCGGTTGCGAACGTTATGGAGAACGTGGGAGCAATGGAAAATTTCCTCGTTACACTCATGCGAATCGTCTATAGATTTTGTTCGCCGGCTGGGCGAACCGCGGAAGGGGTTGTTACTAGGGGGTAGTTCGCGCGGACCACGGTTGTTCGGTGGGGCGCGATCGCGCGACGCTTTTACTCTAATTCACGCCTCTTTCGTTGCCAGGGATAACGTTCCGATTCTTTCAGTTAGGATCGTGTTCCAACTCGGCCCCCCACTAATCGCACTTGTAGTGCTTGATGCAAATTTCGTAGCCAGTCGTGTTCTCGTTGCTCGCGGTGGTCGGTAACAGCGTATTGCTCCCACGTGAAACCGTAGTTCGGTCCGCGTTGTATTATCAGCAAAAATTGAATCACCATTGAAATCGATATTTAAGAGTAACCGTTTCAACGTCCTCTTCCCTAGTTGGCTAACCAGAGCATTCGGATCAATGATCTAAGGTTGTGCGGAGAGATTCGGATCCTGCGCATTGGACGATAGGACGTGGCCCTACCGACTTTCGGAGAAAGGGACCTGGCGAATCCTGCGCAATATCTAACCCCCAACCTTATCCGTATGAAATCGCGGCGAGACGACGCGGTGAAAGCATAGAATCTCATCGAAATTTCCTTGCTTCGGTAAGGGCGTAATATTAGAATGGTAATGTCATTATAAGTTTGCCCGGTTCCAGAAAGGATAGTTACGATTTTTATATAGGCAACATGCTCGGACTCGAATCCCTGCAAGTAAAGTCAAGTTCGTTCCTAGCTATTACGTGCGAATGATGAAGGATGTAATCACGGAATCCTTCGGCTGTCTTTTCCGCGAGCGCATGTGAAACGCGCTACGCGTATCGTGTTCGATCAACCGTTGTCACGCAGTTCAAACTTTTCTAAAACATTCTTCGATACTTTTCTTTCACTTACCATTATTATCCCCGGGGTGGACGCGTTAATATAGTGCGCGTCACAATAAAACGAAATTAGTACGGCTACAATTGTGCTACCGTCGGACGAATTGATGGTACAATGGTATCTAGTAGTAGAGCAATGTTACATGTCAGACGTTGCGACCGCAAAGCGACTAGCGCGAGACACGGCCGCGATTCTATTTTACCATTTTAATTTTTTAAACTAACACCACGTCCTTATTGTCTTAAGGAATGAATACAACGGATCCTACCGGCGAGGGCGGAGGGGGAGGCGAGACGATTACGATATCACCAACGAATGTTGAACAAACAGCATCCCCAGTTACACCAGTGACCGGCAGCGCGGTGACACCGAGCTCTCAGCAACAGCATCCACCGCCGTCGCCACTAAGTGGTTGTTACCTTCTCGTTGTTCTTCCAGAGCCTCATACCGCGCAACACAAAGATCTCATCTTGAGTCGCCTTGCGAAAGGTGAGTTGACTCATTCCTCTTTTTTCCGTTTTCTTTAGAAAAACGGTCAACACGCTCTTACACTATCCCTCCGCTTTGCCTCCGATACTTCGTGCGATTAAGAAAATTCATTTTCGATGAAGGGCCGGAAGGAACGGAAGCGTATTGCGAAAGGGGTATAAGCGTTCCTTCCGCGCGTGAACTCCAAGCGGTAACGGTGCTTACTCGTTCGCGTGCGTATTGCTCCCGATTTATTAGACAGGCTTACCCAGCGATATTATGGGTCCTCGCCCCGATTCCCCTTGTTGCTAGGCGGAGTTCGAGTATCGCTAGTTAGCAAGAAAAACGGCCGGCCCACGCTTTCATCCGGAATTAATTGGTGCTCATTGTTTGGTAGTAATTATCGATATACACCTATTTCGCGTTCAAGTTTCACACTTATTGCGCTCGCACGAGCTACAAAGTTTACTCGTTTCCCAGGTGTGTTTCTGATACCGTTACGAGAGAGATGTATTAAATTTATCTGAAGAAATTGCACACGTGCACGCACACGCGGACGCGTAACGAGACAGCGAGTATATTAAAAAATATATATTACGGTAAACTTGATACGATCGAAATGAAAGAAAAAACTATTGAAGAAAAATTATCCTGGAAATGAAAAATATATATATATAGTTGGCAGTTCGGTGCGGTATGCGCATGTTAGACCGGCCTACGACCGTATCCCCGCAGTCGCCAGAACTTCGATCAATAATCCATCTACATTGCGTGTGGCGGAAACTGTCGCCAAAATGAAATAACGGGTATCATTTCGTAACATAGCCGAGTGGACAATAGTTGAATTTGTCGGGCGCACAAATTGGCCACCGCCTGTACGCGAAAGCTGACGGTAAAGAAATTGTTACAGGGGATGAAGAGAGAGAGAATAGCTTGTCATTTACAGTTGCATATCTTTGTAAATTTGCGATTTGTCTGCACATCTGTACGCAACGCACGCAGAGGCCAACGCACAGTACATACGTAGATGGATTATTTCGTATGCGACGAATATGGTGTAAACGTGTAAGCGAGCTTTACATGACTCACGGGCTGCCTATGTGTACATATACATAGAAAACATGCATCACAAGAAGGATTGGCAGAGCGGAAAGAAAGCGAGACGTGAATTCATTCGTGTATTCATAATTAAGCTACCTGCATATCGTTGGTCTTCTCTCGATCAAACTTCGATCAAAATTAAGAAAAATCTTTTGCTGCCCAAAGGGTATTAACTATAAAACAGTGCTTGCCCGATACACTGTAACTCGCCCAATGATTTTTTTCAAGCCGCAAACCCTTTAACAGCCAACGCACAATCTTCAATTTGATGCGCGTGAACATTTGCCCGGGCTAACGAACGGTAACACGGTCATCGGGCATTGATGTGATAATTTTTACGGTGGTAAACGTAGGTGTATGCGTTTACAGATACTGTACAGCTTAACCACACGGATGCAAGGTAGGAAGGCATACTTGCCGGTATGAATCATGATTGAGTGGACGTGGGGAGCATCGCGAAAGTTCAAATTATTCGACGCTTGTAATATCCGGAAGGAGTTGCGTAGAGAGAGAGAGGGTACCGTTCAATAAAATCGTAGCATTTTTATCTAAGCATTCTATTTCAACGGTACTCGATATCTGTTTCATTGAAAGACGCCCGTGGCAAAACTTGTCGATTGTTTGGACAAAAGCGTTCCGGAATAGAGTAGCTTATAAGCATGACGCAAAATTTCTCGACAACACCGATGGCACAGGTTGTCAATAATTTCATACGAACTTTATCGAACGTTTATACTGTCATTGCGTACAGGGTTTAATTAACATTCTGGGATTTTATGGAAACTTATCTATGCAAATTTTCACTACGACTCTTATTGTTAGGATTTCGTCGTACGCGTAACTGAATATAGTGTATCTAATTTTACCCCGGCATTCGCTAGTGATTTGCTCTCTCTCTCTTTCTTTCTCTCTCTCTCTCTCTCTCTCTCCCTTTCTCGTGCATCGTGCTCTTCGAGACGTGAAGCTCTGCTCCTCTCAGCCACTTTGTTCTTGAACCTGACCCGTACATCAACCAGAGAGCATTTAGAGCACCTTGTCATTACTGTTACACGTACAACATTATCCTTAATATCCGATCTTGACACCTTTCTCAATCTTTTCTCCACTAAATCCTCGCACCGTGCTGCGTGAAACATTTTCATTGTAGTAAGCGAAATTGTTTAAGCGATTCGAGGGAAAGCGATTCGAGCCACCCCGGAGCGTAATATTTTAACAGCGAACTAAAATGGAAGTAAATGAATCTCGGTCTGGTATGTAACAAGCCCTTGGAATGGGTCTTCGCCCTTGCCTTAAAAATATAAATAGCCATGGACCAGCTAAGCTGCTCTCTTCGCTATTTCATCCAGATCCTGTATGTTCGAATATCTTCTACTCGCGTTCCGTTCCGTAACGCTTCGCGTTACATTATACGTTATTCGTAAAGCACAAGCGCCGGAAGAATAGCCCGTTCTCGTCGACCTCGTTCGACGTTTAGTTTTCTCCCTTACGAAGATCGATCGGCAGCGATGTCAGCAGTTTCGGCCGAATCTTTTTGACCCTGTTAGAAAACAAAAGCTCTTGCACTGTCGTCTCATCAGCGACGCTGGCGCTTAGCAAACTCACTCAGAACGTAGCAGCGATCTGCCACCCTTGCGAGAACAGAGATATCGGCGATTCGTTGCACTTGCTTCATCGTATTACTCGCGATGATTTCCGAGTTGGACAATACGCAACAGCGCGTGAATCGAAAACGCGGGCCTACGGAACGAAAAAATTGCACGGAGGACAACGGGAAACCGTGTCTAAACATAGTCTCGGGCGAACCCCTGATGCCCGCAACATCCGTTGTCGGGTAAAAGTAAAGGAATGAAAAAAACATGGGGCTGGAATGGGAAAAGGGAATGAAGGATAAAGAGACGAAAGGGAAGAAAGTGGAGGAGAAACTGGAAAAAGCGGCGGGGTGTGAATGCAAAAACGAGAAACGCGATCCGGACGAATGTCTAGAGTCTTGGAAAGAAACGCACGGTTTCTCTTCGCGTACAACTCGGCCGCGCTTATCTTCAATCGATTATTTGACGCTTTATGCAATAATATTTGTAGCGTATGCACCGATACGCGTACGTGTGCATCTTTCGCAAAGGAAACGTTGCAGAGGTCGTCACGCATTAAACGGCACGACCCCCCACGCACGGCTTCTCTTGTATCACCGCCAGGGCTTCCGATCAATTTGACATAGAGAATTTGCTGCTTCTCTGCGGCTGGATGTGACAAGTGAAACGATTCAAGACTTACGGTTATACGCGATAGCTATTGGCCTGCACTTCGACACAGAAACACCATATATACATATTTCAACGCGTGTCAATTAATTTCGTAGATATCTTTAAGTAGATTTTACAGAATTGCGTAACTAGCTGACGTTTGCGTGTGTTTCTCTGTTCTCCGAACGAATTCTATACTGCGAAGAATGTTTAGAGCCGTGCCGATTTCTTTTATTCGCGACAATTACGCGTAGAAATGAGGAAGGTAGAATGGAAGAAGGGAAGACAGGATGTGCGATCGATCGCCGGCTGCGGAACCACGTGACGGGGTGCGGTATTAGTGACGTCATGGTTACCCCTTTCGTGGCACCGATACATTTTACCCTTTTTCCTTTCTCCGCAGTTTACTATTTCATCGTTCATCGGGCTGAAATTGTCACGGTCAGAATTTTACGACAAATCTTCGACGCTCTCGACCCGTTGACGAGCGAAAGAAAGATGATCCTCGCTTCTTCAACCTTCACCTTACGCTATTCAACCCTGAGCCGTTCTCGCTTTAACGAAGCCAGACCGATGTCGTATTCATGGTTACTTGCGTACAATGTAATGAGCCGTATTATTATCCCGTATTATCCAGATCGCGACAACTATCGCGTTAGAATGGAAGCGGGGTTGCGTTTCTCTCGTTCTCACTTGAAAGGGTTCGCGCGTTGCGATACGCTTTTTTGGATAACGTGTCTAGCGATATTTGCATTTCAGGTTTCTTGTCATGGGACAAGGACAGCTGTCACGTAGATTTAGAAAAGGAATTACTGGCGCTGGTGGCGCAAGCTCCCGAGGGAGAAGAAGCCAGAAACGGTACCAATTGAACAATATCATAATCCTTTAGTCATTAATTAGCTACGAGCAAATACGCGCTGTTGAGTTTTAGTCTGATTGGGTCACGATACAAATTTCAGGCGAGCGACTGATCCAATACGCCACCGAGAATCTTGTCACGGAAGTTCTCATTCACCCGCAAACGAATACGCTATTGCAGTGTATACGTAATCTCCTCGCTAGTTTCACGAAACATCGACACATCATTCATGCCGGCTACACCTTCGGCGGCAATGGTTCCTGGATACTGCAAGTAGGTATTACGAACGGTCCGTTATTCACGCGTTCAATGCTATCCGCGCTTGAAAGGTATCACGCTCGATCGGACAATTTTCCAGGATGGAACCTTCAGCCTTGCCGATTTTCTGGATGCGTTCAGTGAGCACGAAGTGCAAAGAGTTCTTCGCGCCTATGAGAACAGCGTCACTGTAGACATACATTGCGCCGGTGTCGGCGATTGGACGACAAACAGACTGTCGAAGGAGGCATGCACCAGGTTCGTTCGTTTTCTGCCGCCTCGAAACGTTAATCAGCATTATTATCTCATCGTTACACGTCCTCCGTACAGATCCTGCCGAGTCCGTGTGAACCCTGACGACGTTCTCACGGCGGGGCTGCCAGCCATCACGAGCTTCACGCATTACATAGGGCAGTACCTCGCCGCCCAGACGTTGGACCAACTGATGGAACCGTCCGATGTCGTAGGCAACATCAGATTTAGTCATCCAACACTGTACGTCTTCCCCGGAGGCCAGGGCGATGCCGCCCTTTTCGGCATAAACGGATTCAACATGCTGGTGGACGGTGGTTTCGCCAGGAAGGCCTGTTTCTGGGACTTCACCAGGCATTTGGATCGCCTCGACGCGGTCCTGGTTACTAGAATAAACAACAGCAACGTGGGCGGCATGTCCAGCGTTCTTCGTAAGAAGAAGGAGATGCACGTCTATCCGCAAATCGGACACTTCTTCTGCAACCTAGTCGTAAGTATCAGCCGTGCTTTTTTCTTTGCTCCCTCGAGCCCGTCGTTGCGTGTGTTTCGTAAGCGGGGAAAGTGTGTCGTACAGCGTCGATATCGTTGGCTGTCTCGCGTAACAGGAAAGAAGACAATCCAATTCACCGGACGGGGACAAAGACGTCGATCCCCTCGTCCTGAATCTTACCGACATCGGCCACGAGATGGTCGTTAATCTTCGCCACATCAATCTGCGGGCGCATCCGTGCTACCGGGATCCGGAGCCGATCAATCTCTACCACAAGGTGGGCCACGGCACCCTGGACATGTACGTCCTGAGCCCGAGCAAGGACAGCCGCGAGGTGAGAGAATTTCTAGCGAAATGGCACGCCGCCGACTCGAAACTGTTCGCCGGCGGCCATAAGAAGGATTCGAACAACTTGACGTTCCCGATCCCGAATCTCGTCTCGATATGCGCGCTGCTTGTCTGGCAACCGGCCAACCCGGAAGACACCATCACGAGAATTATGTTCCCTGGGAGCACGCCGCAGCAAAAGATCTTCGAGGGGTTCGAGCGATTGAAACACTTGGAGTTCCTGAAGCATCCGGTCTGCTCGGCGAAGAGCCTCTCGCCGTCCACCTCCCTGGCGACATTAAAGGACAAGCCGGTGAAGCAGAAGCTAAGCCTGATCGAGAAGGAGCCACCTTCGAAGAAGGTGGCTGCCGATGCCAAGAAGGAGAAGAAGGAATCGCCGGATGCCAGAGCGGTGAAAGCCAGCGAGGAGACTCCGAAAGGCGTTCCGCAGGCAACGCCGATTATACCCACCAAACCGCAAGTAGCGAAGACCGATGTTAAAGCTAAGAAAGCAGTGGAGAACAAGAGGATCGAGGTGGAGGGTAAAAAGATAGAGAAAGAGTCGAAAGAAGGGAAGAAAGATGTCGTGAGGAAGGAGGCGACGAAGGTGGAGAAGCAAGCTGTGGAGAAGCAGACGGAGAAGTCGGAAAAGCCGGAGGAAAAGTTGGAGAAACGCGAGGAGGAGGCAGCTCAGAAAGATGGAAAAATCGAGTCGACGAAAGCGGAGGGAGATACAGTAGCCGTCGCTGTCGCAGCGGCGAGGGACTCGAAGCCTAAAGGGGAACCAGGGAAGAAGAAGGAATCGAAGGCTGGCACGATAAAGTCGGGGAAAATCGAGGCGACTCCTAAACCAAAGGTGGCGGAGAAGAGATCGAAACAGTCACCCGTAGAGAAGAGGGATACGCACACAGGCGTGACGGTCAAATCGTCACCGACCACGCCTAAGAAGACTGTAAACGGTGTGGCGACGAGGTCGGAGATATCGAAGACGAGCGCAGCAGCCAGGGGAAGACAAACGGTCGGGCAGAAGACCGCGGCCGCGCCACCGGCGAAGAGTACTAAGGATGCGAACAACAGAAAGGTGGTCGAACAGAAGAATATCGAGAAGTCCGCGATAAAGGAGACGACCGCCAGCACGACGAGGGTGGCCGCGAAACCGAAGCCGATGGACAGGAAATCGATCAGTAGACGCGCGAAACCGGTCAGTCCGAGCAAGGTTCGAGTAACCGGTGCTGGTAGTCCGGCGAAGTCGACGCGCAGCACGCCCACCGCTTCCGTCAAATCGGAGAAAGACGGCGTGGTTCGTAAGACGAAGGGCGACAAGGGGACGGCCGACTCGTCCACCGTCTCCACGCCGTCCGGACGACTGTCCGAGAAATGTCTAATGGAACAGTCGGAGGATATCTCGTTGGATTCGATCGAGAGTAAAGTGCTCGCCGATCTGAAAGAGGAGCGAGAAGTCGTCGAGGAGATCGAGGCGGTGCTCCAGAAAGCGGAGCGCAGCGAGGAGGCGAGGAAGGACGATCGCTCCGAGGGCGACGACGAGATCACCGCGGAGCTGACCGACAAGAAGGAGGAGGACATTACGGAGGACGAAGTGATGGTCGAGACCGACGTGGAGGATTCGTTGAAGAGAGACACGTTCAGGAAAAGCATCCCGGACTTGGTCGACGAATATCTGATCGTCGAGAAGGAAGAGGATTACACGGAGGACTCCACCCAGAGCGGCGATGGCGAGCAGAAGCACGTGCTGGACGAGGCTGAATCGGAGAAGGCGAAGATGCTGAAGGATATGGAGTCGGTGAAGGAGAAGGGCGCCGAGGAGGAAGTCGAGGAGAAGGAGAAGGACGAGAGTGTGGAGAAGCGCGAGGCCGAGCCAAAGGACACCTTGCCTAAAGTCGAAGAGGAGAAGGCGGCGGAGCCGATCGATTTGTCGCCGGATCGCGGAGAACGTTTCGAGGAGGGGCTGAAAGACGTAATAGCCTCCGCGGCCGAGACGGTGCAACAGAAGGTGGAGGAGAAGGACGATTCCGGTAAGAAGGACAGCGAAGATATAACGAAGGAACCGTCCAGTTTGAGCCCGGACAAGTTTGACTCGTCCGAGAAGAAGACCACCGATACGGATTTCAAGCAGGAGGTCGACCAGCAGAAGGAACAGATTCCGGAGAAGCTGGAGGAATCGCAGGAGCGAATTTCAACGTTAGAATCCGGCGCCACGACGACAGCGCCGACGCTTCCGGAGGACGAGCGTATTCCCCTCGACGAGATAAAGGAGGATATCGATGAGAAGCATATTATCGAAGAAGTGAAGGAGAAAGACGTGCCACCGAGGATCGAGGAAACGGCTGCAACGGCCGCTGCGCCGCCGGCACGACCGTTGCCCACCGCGGTGTCCAGTAAACCCGAGGTTCAGGTGTTCGACGTTCGCCAGGCCGTGCAAACATTGCCACGCGACATCGTGAAAACCCCGGACGAGGTTGCCGATCTGCCTGTCCACGAGGAAGTGGATCCTAAATTGTACAGGATGGAGGACTTCGAGAAGAGCAAGGAGGAGAAAACGTCGCCGCAGCCCGTGCAAGAGGCCAAGGAGCCGCCAACACCGCCGATCAAGGAGCAGAAAGGTGTGTTCAGCTTCTTCGGCAAGGTGGCCGACAAGTTTGAGAAGGGTATCGACAAGCTGACGAAAAAGTCGAAGAAGGATCAGGACAGGGACACCGACGAGAAATCGTCTTCCAAGTCCAGCTCGCCGAAGGACGTAAAAATGAACGAGAAGACCCTCCTCGAGGAGGTCGATATGGACAAAATGTTCCCAAAAGTGAGCAAACCTAGCGAGAAGGCGCAGGAGCCGGACCGAGAAGTTGAAGCTGCGGCGGTGGAACGCGACGTGACAAAAGCCGACGTTAAGAAGGAAGTGGAAGCTGCACCGAAGGATAAACTCATCGAGGAGAAGGAAGTGGAAGCTGCACCGAAGGATAAACTCGTCGAGGAGAAGGAAGTGGAAGCTGCACCAAAGGATAGACTCGACGAGAAGAAGGATGCGGAGGCTGCGCCGAAGGACAAATTCGTCGAGACGAAGGAAGCGGAGGCTGCACCGAAGGATAAACCCGACGAGAAGAAGACGGTGGAAGCTGCGCCGGAGGAGAAACTCGACGAAAAGAAGGAAGGGATCGCGGCAGTGGACGATACCGTTGAGCTTCAGAAGAAAGAGGAGCTCGCGGATGGTGTCGAGGAAGATGCGGAAGACGTAAAGGCGTTGCTGGAAGAAGCTTCGAAGAAATTCAAGACGGTGAAGGATAGCCTGAGGGATTCGTTGGAATCGCTGGAGGAGAAGATTGTCGAGGAAGCGGCGGACATACCGCCTGTGAAGGACGTTATTAAGGATACGCTGGAGGGCGTGGTAGAAAAGTTGGAGGCGATAAAGCCGCAGATCGAGAGCGTGTCTGCGGAGATCAAGGAACCGGAGAAGGTGAAATTCGAGATACCGAAGGACGAAGAGTCGTTCGAGGAGACAGTAGTGGGGCCTGCGAGAGATGTGAAGGAGGCCGTTCGCGACGTTGGCGAGGTTCTCGCGGGCGTCGCGGGCATCGATCTCGAGGACAAACCTAAGGACGTCACAGAGATCGTGAAGAAGGTTGCCCAAGTTCTAAAGGAGGACGATTTTCTGTCGAGCAAAACGTTGTTCGGAGAACCACCAGTCAAAGAAATAGAACCGGACACGCGAAAGGTAGCGGTAAAGGACGAGGAGAAGCAGAAAGAAAGGGAAAAAGATGGAGATAAAGAAAAGGACGAAGAGGAAGAGAAAGCTGTATCTCTGACCGCGACTACTCCGTCTAAATCACCGGCGACCGAAGAATCGCACGACAAATTGAGCAAAGCCGAGGAAAAAGTTTCCGTGATACCAACGAAGGTCGGCATTACCGAGGAAATTCCTCCGCAGCAAGAGGAGATCCACGAACTCGCAGAGGTGTACGAGGAGCCTTGCGTGAAAACGATAAGGGAAGTCGCGGACGTCGCGTCTCCGGAAGCTGGGGAAAAAGACAAGCAGGACGTTAAAGAGATCTGCGAGGAATTGCTGAAGGAAAGGCAAGCTCCTGCTCCTCCCAGCGTTGAAACCGTGTCTTCGAAGCCGGACGTGATGGAAGCCGGCGCCGAGGACGTATGCGTGAAGAAATCTGTGGAAAAATCGCTGGGCGAAGAACGAGTTCCGACAGAGATAGAGGTGCCCGTGATCGGTTTCGATCAGAAGGTTTCTCCGGCGAAAGCGGAGATCGTGATGGTCTCTCCTGGCTCGACGCCGACCTCGCCGAAGTTCGTCGCGGACAAGATGCACGAGGGCAAGGTGGATTCGAGCGACGATACCGCGGCGATTCCGGTCGAGTTGCCCGCCGAAATACGAGCTATCGTGGACAAAGTGGACCGAATGGTGGAGGAAATCGTCGAGGAACTCGTGTCGAGGAAAAAGAGAATCACGATCGAGATCATAGAGTACATCGTGATCGTTAAACGCATCCCGAGGGAGCGTGTGATTTACATTATCGAAGAGATTATTGTGAGGAAAGGACTGCGTAGGGAGGATGTCGTGGATAATGCTCAAGTTTTGAAACTCGACGAATCGATCACGCCCCGATTGAAGACCGAGCTCGAGGAGTGTATTATCAACGAGTACGCCGGAAAGGGGAAACGCATCACCGTTCAGATAGTCGAAGAGATCTCTGTGAAGAAAACTGTCCCGAAGACTATTGTAATTTCTATTATTTACGAACTCGTCGATAAAAAATTGATCGATACTCCCACGGAAGAACTGTTCGGTTTGGAAGCAGACATCGCAGAGGACGAGCAAGATGAAGCAGAAGAAATTGTCGATCAGCGGAGGAAATCGAGCCGAGCCGAGGAAACGGTGTCATCCATCGACACGGTATCCGTTGCGAAATTAGAAAAAGAACCGGCTGCCGAAGCTCAGGATAAAAAGGTTGAAGCCGTCCGTATTGAGTACGATTCGATGAAACAGTCTGTCTATTTGCCGGTGGAAAAAGAAAAGGAAAGGCAGGAGGAGGAGGAAGAGGAGGAGGAGATAGAGGAAGATGGTTTCGTCAGCATCGGCAGAAAAATCTTGAAGGAGTCTTCCGTGAAGGTGGAGGATGCAAAGCAGATCGAGAGGAAGCACGAGAAGGATAGCAGCGACGATTTCGAGGCTGTCGAGCAGGAATATAAAGTACGCGATGTAGCAATTACTCCACTCGAAGATGTGCCACAGGCGATAACACCGAAGTCGGACGAAGGTGCTGGCCGAGAATATGCGGAAGAAGCTGTCGAAGATACCGTGGCTGACGTTATCGAAGCGCATGAAAAATTCGTTCACGAACCGAGTAAAATGGAGAAGAAAGAATCGTCTACCGATGCGATACAGGCGCATGATTTACCCGCGGAGAAAGTATTGAGGAAAGAGTCAAAGGATTTGGACACAGCGGTAGAAATAGCGGTAACGCCGGAAACCATTGACACCGTGGAGAAATATCTGGACGAAGCCAAGGAGAAAAAGGAGCAGAAGATCGACGAAATCGTGGATAAGATGGAAACGACGGAGAAGCTGGATAAGGGAGTGTCGGGAGTAAGTGAGCTTGAGGAGGAGAAGAAGGCGGGAAAGATCAACGAGACAGTCGCCGTCGGTGCATCCGAGCCGGAGAAAATAGAGAAACCGTCGTTGAAAACGCCGGAGGCGGAAGAGAAGGAAAAGCCGTCTGCTCCTCAGGAGCCTGCAGTTGATAAAGTGCAGCATGCAGCAGTTACGGAGGCCGCGCAAAAGATGGACAAATCTAAGGAAGAGGAGGTGAAAGCAGCGGAAGAGGAGAAATCCAAGCAGGATGAACCGCAGGTTGAACCACAGATGAAGCCAATCGATATTGCAGAAAGAGCGGAGGAAAAAGAGGATAAGTTGGTCAGCGACGTTGATCAGAAGCCGCAGGAGCAGTCTGTGCCAGAGAAAAAGGATATAGTGGCCAGTGAGGATCGGAAAGCAAGTCCCGAGGAATTAGGTAAGGATGTACCAGCCGAAGCGGACAAGATCGATAGTGCTAAGCAAATTGTTGAAACCGTGCCGACAGACTTACCGCCGACGCAAGAGAAAGAACGTACAGAGACTTTGTCGGAGACGCGAACCGTTGCCGAAAAATTGCACGACGAGGCATCGAAGATCAAAGAAACCGTGGCACCCGTTCGACGTATGCTGATCACCGCGACCAGCGAAGATGGTGGGCAACAGACAGACATCAGTGGGACAGCATTGGCGAAACCCGTTAGCCCCGACGATTCCCTGAAAGAGGCGTCCGCGAAGTCGACGCCGGACAAGGATTCTTTGCTTTTAGACAAGGATTCCCTACGGTCCGGTACAAGTAGCCCGGAGAAGGATAGCATTTCCGAGAAGTCACCGTTGACGAAAGATCTCGGAAAGGTAACGCCCGAAGATAGTTTGGATAAGTCGCCGATCGATGCGCGCGAATCTCACGACACGGAGGACAGTTTGGAGAAACCGATAAAGGAAGCTGAGAAATCTAGAGAAGCAGAGAGCGGTATTTCTCCCTCCGTCGTCGATACGGAATCGTCCAAGCCTCTGCCAGAACCAAAGGAAATTGTCCACGAAGGTGTGAAAGCCGCCACCGTTGAGATTGACGAAAAGAAGGAACTACGCTTGTCGGACGCGTTGATCGGTAAAGCGTTGCCGGCCGACGTGGAAACGAAGGAGAAAGTTGCCGAGCTGGGTGGATTAAAATCACCGGTGTCGATTCGCTCCGAAGATGTCTCGCCTGCAGAAACTGTGCTCGCCAAGTCGCCCACGGATTTGATGGAGAAAGAGCCGATGAAAATCTCAGCCGACGCTAAATCTGGGGAAGCAGTAGATTCAACGACGTCGACGAGCAGTATACCATTGGAAACGAGCATTTCTACTGCGAAAACCGAAACACAGATCGTCTCGAGTCAAATGGAAGAAACTATTGAAGATGTTAAGAAGGCCGAGGAGTCTGCAAGCAAGAAAATAATTGATAAAGCAATCGAGGCGGATAAGACTGAAATAAGCGTAGCTCGCGAATCAGTTCCAACGGCTGATGTTGGAAAGGTAGAAGAAAAGGGGACAGAAGATCATCCTATGATTGTCAGCAGTGACGATAAAAGCGATCTGCGGAGAGCAAGCGTAGATAAGACGGAGGAGAAAGGTGTGAAAGATTCAAGGGATGACATCGTCGATGGATCAATGGCGCCATGTGCACCTGCAATTAAGTCGCCCGTTGTTGCTGACAAATTAGATGCGACTGACGATAAATCAAAGGCATCCGATGTTCCTCAGATCGACACGAACGTTGAACCCGAGCCGAGAATAGCAACGGCAGCAGAATCTAAGGTATCGAAAACACCGAGTCCGAGCACTGACAAGGAACACGTTCCTGAACTACACGAAAAGTCGGACGAGAAAATATGTGAAGTAGAAACTACGAAGAGTCTCGCCGCGGAAGTCCAGGAACCGATTGATTCATCGAAGCCTAGTTTATCCAGCCTTACGCACGCAGAAGCAGTGGTCGAAGAAAGAATAAAAGACTCGCTTGCCTCAGAAAAATCACACATTGATGTTAGCGCTCCGAGAGACACGGACGAAACAGGGGACCGTTCTAAATCTCCAAGCATCGTGGAAGAGATGCACCGCGTTGCAGGCATCGCTACGACCGAAGTTGAACAACCGAAATCACCCGGCGCGAAAAGCGTTACTGAACAGGAAAAGGAAACTCCTGTTCAGTTCGAAGCATCGAGTGAAATTGAACAACAGGTAACAGAGATGGATCGACAGAGCAAATTAACAGACACGACTAGGATCACGGCTGCAGCATCAGAAGACGAAGAAGGAACAGGCAAATCCCGATCGGCCAGCGTAACTGGCGATGCGATCAGTTTGGCGGATGCGGACGAAGGAGTAGCCGATCGTATTAGAGCACCCAGCGTGACGAGTACTACAGCGGAAGCAGCAGAGATATCGGAAAAGACAAAGTTACCCAGCATCGCGGTCGATGTACCGGAATCGCGGGATGCTGATACGAAGGCAAGCGATAGAACCAGGTCGCCCAGCGTAGCGAGTATTTCAGGGGATGAAAAATATTCACCGGCCAAGTCGAAATCACCCAGCATCACCGACGACAAGCTTGACTTCAAGGAAACCGATAAACCGGCCAGCGATGAATCGAGATTGGCCAGTGTAACGAGTATCCCAGCGGAGGTGAGAGATTTGAAAGACGTTGAAAAGGAAATTGACGACTACGGATACACCACTGCGGCAAGTGCGGCACAAGTGACAAAAGATGCGGCTGATAAATCTAAGTCGCCTAGCATTTGTGGAGACGCGGCTGATCTGCAGATGGACGATGTCAAGGCGATAAGTAGAGATAGGTCACCAAGTGCAACGAGTGTGCTCAGTGAATACAAGGACGCATCGGATCGGTCGAAATCGCCTAGCGTTGCTGGCGATGAGCCCGATTCGAAGGACGTTGATAAGGAAGGATCGGATAAAGTTGGATTAACGAGCGCAGCCGTTAGATCAGCGGAAGAGAAAGATGCAGCTGAGAAGTCAAAGTCGCCCAGCGTCCCCGGCGACGAGCCCGATTTGAAGGATGTCGAAGCAATGCCAGCTGATAAAGCTAGATCGCCCAGTGCTTCGAGCGTTTTGAGCGAAGGAAAAGATGCAGCGGAGAAGTCCAAGTCTCGTAGCGTTGCTGGTGATGCGCCTGATCTGAAAGATGCATCGGAGAAATCAAAGTCGCCCAGCATTGCTGGCGATTTATCTGATATGAAAGACGTCGATGCGAAGCTATCCGATAAAGCTAGATCGCCCAGTGTTTCGAGTACAGTGGGCGAAGAAAAAGATGCGTCGCAGAAATCAAAGACGCCTAGCATTGCTGGGGACGTACCTGATTTGAAGGATGTTGATATTAAGCCCACTGATGCAGCAAGATCACCTAGTGTCACAAGCGTTCCAGACGAAGCAAAGGAAGTATCGGAGAAGTCAAGAACGCCCAGTATCGTTGGCGACACGCCTGATCTAAAGGAAATCGATACAAAGCCAGCTGATAAAGCTAGATCACCCAGTGTTACGAGTGTTCCGGACGAAGCAAAGGAAGTATCGGAGAAATCAAAGACGCCTAGCATTGCTGGTGATATGGCTGATTCGAAGGATGTCGACACAAAGTTAATTGACAAAGCTAGATCACCAAGTATTACAAGCGTTCCAGATGAAGGAAAGGAAGTACCAGATAAATCCAAGTCGCCCAGCGTTGCTGGCGAAACACCAGATCTCAAGGATGTGGATATCAAGCCCGCTGATAAAACCAGATCTCCCAGCGTTACCAGTGTTCCAGATGAAGCAAAGGAAACATCGGAGAAGTCAAAAACGCCTAGCATTGCTAGCGATGTATCTGATTTAAGGGACGTCGATTCAAAGCCATCCGATAAAGCTAGATCGTCCAGTGTTTCGAGCACTTTAGGCGAGGAAAAAGATGCGTCGCATAAATCAAAGACGCCTAGCATCGCCGGAGACGTATCTGATTTAAAGGACGTCGATATTAAGTCAACTGATAAAACCAGATCTCCTAGTGTTACCAGTGTTCCAGACGAAGCGAAGGAAGCATCGGAGAAATCAAAAACGCCTAGCGTTGCTGATGATATACCTGATCTGAAAGATATCGATACCAAGCCATCCGATAAAGCTAGATCGCCCAGTGTTTCGAGTACTTTAGGCGAAGAAATGGACGCATCGCAGAAGTCGAAGACGCCCAGCATTGCTGGTGACGAACTAGATTCAAAGGACGCCGATATAAAGCCAACTGATAAAGCTAGAACACCTAGCATTACCAGTATTCCAGCTGAAGGAAAAGATGCATCGGAGAAGTCAAAGTCGCCCAGCATTGCTGGCGACGTACTTGACTTGAAGGACGTGGACGCTAAGGCAACTGATAAAACTAGATCGCCCAACGTTGCAAGCGTTCCAGATGAAGGAAAGGAAACATCGGAGAAGTCAAAGTCGCCCAGCATTGCTGGCGACGTACCTGACTTGAAGGACGTGGACGTTAAGGCAACTGATAAGACTAGATCATCCAGCGTTGCAAGCGTTCCAGATGAAGGAAAGGAAACGTCGGAGAAGTCAAAGTCGCCCAGCATTGCTGGCGATGTAGCTGATTTGAAGGACGTCGATGCAAAGCAGACGGATAAAGCCAGATCACCTAGCGTTGCAAGTATTCCAGGTGAAGGAAAAGATGCATCGGAGAAATCAAAGTCGCCCAGCATTGCTGGTGACGTGTCTGACTTGAAGGATGTGGAAGCAGTCCCAATTGATAAAGCTAGATCGCCAAGCGTTTCAAGCATTTTGGGCGAAGGAAAAGATGCTGCCGAGAAGTCAAAGTCGCCTAGCATTGCTGGAGATGTAGCAGATTTGAAGGATGTCGACATTAAGGCGATTGATAAAACTAGATCACCAAGTGTTACAAGTGTTGCGGATGAAGGAAAGGATATGCCGGAGAAGTCAAAGACGCCTAGCATTGCTGGGGATGTAGCTGATTCGAAGGACGTAGATATTAAGCCAACTGATAAAACTAGATCACCTAGTGTGACAAGCGTTGCAGATGAAGGGAAGGAAGTGTCAGAGAAGTCGAAGACGCCTAGCATTGCTGAAGATGTAGCTGATTTGAAGGACGTCGATACAAAGCAGACGGATAAAGCCAGATCACCTAGCGTTGCAAGTATTCCAGGTGAAGGAAAAGATGAATCGGAAAAATCAAAGACGCCCAGCATTGCTGGTGACGTGTCTGACTTGAAGGATGTGGACGTTAAGGCAACTGATAAAACTAGATCACCCAGCGTTTCAAGCATTTTAGGTGAGGGAAAAGATGCTGCCGAGAAGTCAAAGTCGCCTAGCATTGCCGGAGACATAGCAGATTTGAAGGATGTCGATACGAAGCCATCTGATAAAGCCAGATCGCCCAGTGTTTCAAGTGCTTTGGGCGAAGAGAAGGATGCATCCGAGAAATCAAAGTCGCCTAGCATTGCTGGTGATTTATCTGATATGAAAGATGTCGATACAAAACCAACTGATAAAGTTAGGTCGCCCAGTGTTTCAAGTGCTTTGGGCGAAGAGAAGGATGCATCCGAGAAATCAAAGTCGCCCAGCATTGCTGGAGACGTAGCAGATTTGAAGGATGTCGATACGAAGCCATCTGATAAAGCCAGATCGCCCAGTGTTTCAAGTACTTTGGGCGAAGAAAAGGATGCATCGGAGAAATCAAAGTCGCCCAGTATTGCTGGAGACGTAGCAGATTTGAAGGATGTCGATACGAAGCCATCTGATAAAGCCAGATCGCCCAGTGTTTCAAGTACTTTGGGCGAAGAAAAGGATGCATCGGAGAAATCAAAGTCGCCCAGTATTGCTGGTGATTTATCTGATGTGAAAGACGTCGATACAAAAGCAACTGATAAAGCTAGATCGCCTAGTGTGTCAAGTACTTTGGGCGAAGAAAAGGATGCGTCGGAGAAATCAAAGTCGCCCAGCATTGCTGGAGACGTAGCAGATTTGAAGGATGTCGATACGAAGCCGTCTGATAAAGCCAGATCGCCCAGTGTTTCAAGTACTTTGGGCGAAGAAAAGGATGCATCGGAGAAATCAAAGTCGCCCAGCCTCCCCGGCGATGAGCCCGATTTGAAGGATGTCGAAGCAATGCCAACTGATAAAGCTAGATCGCCCAGTGCTTCGAGCGTTTTGAGCGAAGGGAAAGATGCAGCGGAGAAGTCCAAGTCCCCTAGCGTTGCTGGTGATGCGCCTGATCTGAAAGATGCATCGGAGAAATCAAAGTCGCCCAGTATTGCTGGTGACTTATCTGATATGAAAGACGTCGATGCAAAGCCATCCGATAAAGCTAGATCGCCCAGTGTTTCGAGTACCTTGGGCGAAGAAAAAGATGCGTCGCAGAAATCAAAATCGCCTAGCATTACCGGAGACGTAGCAGATTTGACAGATGTCGATACGAAGCCATCTGATAAAGCCAGATCGCCCAGTGTTTCCAGTGCCATGGGCGAAGAAAAAGATGCGTCGCAGAAATCAAAGTCGCCCAGTATCGCTGGTGACTTATCTGATATGAAAGATGTCGATACAAAAGCGACTGATACAGCTAGATCGCCCAGTTTTTCAAGTACTATGGCCGAAGAAAAGGATACATCGGAAAAATCAAGAACGTCCAGCATTGCTGGGGACGTACACGATACGAAGGACGTCGATGAAAAGGCAATGGATAAGACTAGATCGCCTAGCGTTACCAGTATTCCAGGGGAAAGAAAAGATGTGTCGGAGAAGTTAAAGTCGCCTAGCATCGCTGTTGACGTACCCGATCTGAAGGATGTCGATGTGAAGGCAACTGACAAAGTTAGATCGCCCAGTGTAACGGAAGTTTCGGAAGGTGCAAGGGATGCATCCCATAAAGCTGAGGTATCCAGCGTTGTTGGCGATGAGAAACAAGTATCTGGTAAAATTGAAGAATCGAAAGGTGCATCCACGACTACAGGCAAACTCGAAGCAGAAACGTGCGTGATCGCAGAGGCAGAATCTAGAAAATCTTTCGATAAAGGAAAATCCCCTGAATTACTTGATAAGGTGGACGATTCCACGAAGATTACCGCTGCTGCTGCAAAACTAGCGGAAGAAGAGTCAAGTGCCATCGATGGTGATAAAGTGTTATCTGCTATGATTAAAACTGACCAACAGGCAAGGGATACGAGCGAGATTTCCATAAGTCCCAGCGCGAGTTCCGAAATGATCGCTTCCGACAAATCCACCCAGGATAGCCCTGCACGTTCCGAGCCGCATATGGACGAAGAAATTTCGATTTCGGAGGAGAAAAGAACCGAGGTGGAGAAGCTTCTAGAGGAGGAGTACATCAGAAAGAAAATAAAGATTACGGAGGAAATTTTGGAGGAGATAATTATTAAATCGTCCCTACCTCGGTACATTATCATAGACATAATCGTGGAAGTAATTTTGAAGAGGAATCTCGACAGAGATTCTGTGATTGACGCTGAAGTCTACGAAGAGGAGGAGGTCGAAGAGAGCTACGAGAAAGATGACCATCGTTACGACAAGTCGCCGAGAACAACTGGTTACGAGATGACCGATGACGAAAGGAAAATGTCTTACGATTACAAAACGCTCGATCGCCCGGACCCACAAGAAGGACGATCAGAAACATCGATCTGCGATTATCCATCGAGTTACGAGAGTCAATTCCACAAAGCGTTCGTGGGTGGAATGACGGAGATACGCACGACTCACATTACCACTCTGTCGGGAAAATCGACGCCGGATGTAACGCGGGGTGGAACACCGGAGTCGGTCTCGGAACCAACGGCTTCCACGGTCGAAAAGGCGGAAGATAAATCTGCCGGAGGAAAATCATTCGACCTGAGCGGTGCACCGGATATAGCTGCTAGTGCTGCGGTACATGAAACGCAGAAGACAGTCGCGTCCGTTGCGGACAGCGTAGAGGTACCATCGACGCAAATAGTTACCGTGCTGAAGGAGAGTAAAATTGGTGAACCAGATGTGCTCCGGCAAACATCGCCGGAAAGAATGGAATCGGCTGTGAGCGGAATCGAATCGGACGACGATCGATCGGAGGTCTCAGCCGATGGTAAAGTCGTCGTCGTTAAGAAAATCGTGAAGCGAGAAATTACGGATCAGGATGAACCTGAGACGATTCGAAAGATTATAAAGCGGGAGGTGATCGAACATAGCGAGCCAGTGGAGATTACGAAGATTATTAAACGCGAGATTATCGTTCACGAAGGTGAAACCGAGGATTTGGAGGAGGTGAAGGAAATTCTCAGCAAGGCAAAATCGCAGACTGTTGAGAAGAAAGAGATAAAGACGGTCGAACTGCAGAGTGGTGTAACGACAACCAAGGAGAAAGCGGAGGAGGAGCAGAATAAATCGAAAGAGTCTACGGAGAAGAAGGAGAAGGACGAAAAAATAATGAAGGAAGAAATGAAAGGTAGGTCAGACGAGGTGGACGACGACAACGAGGAAGCAGAAGAAAAGGCAGACGGGAAATGCGTTGGAAGAGACATGCGTACGATATCTTCTCTTGTTCGCGACATCGCATCCGAGGCTCACACATCCGGAAGATCTACACCGGACAGAAGATCGGAAGGCAGATCGCTGACGGGAACTCCCGAAGGCTTTCGATCGGGTGAGGTGATCAGAACGATAATCACCACGACGAAAACGGTGTCCGACGAGGGTGAGATTGTAACGACGACCAGAGAAGTTACCGAAACTACGAATGAGAAGGGTGAGACAGTGGTTTTGGCCGAGAAACTGGACGTGAAAGTGGACGAGTACCTGCCCAGCAAAGATGCGGCCGAAATTTCGGACAGCGGGTTTGGTTCTGAAGCGCATGGAAAGGAGGAGCCTCAAATTTGCGTCGCGAAGGTGTCCGAGGAGGAAGACGTCGACGACGTAAAAAAAGTTAGCGGATCCTTCTCAACCCAGCGGCAAGAAGATTACTCGTTTAAAACGTTTACGGTAGAGAAAGAGTATGCCGGCGGTTACAAAGAACAATCGGAAGCCAAGAAGTACATCGACGAGGCGGATCTCGACTTTGAGAAAGCTTTAACGATGGAGCAAAGGGAACCGAAGGAATCGGAATCTTTTGATGGGGCTGCGTCACAGATTCGCGGAGAAACGTCCGACGCGACGGGAGGCAAGCAAACCGAGAAAGATTCCGCGGCTGATTCGAAGAGGGATCCGCTCGCTGATTGGGGCAAACCTTTGGGTCTTCCCTCGCCGATACCTCCGCAGAAGTTCAATCTGAAAAACGTGCCGCAGCCGTCGAACGCGAACGATCGCAGAACAAACGATAACGATACCGCGATGAATTTCAACGCAATCGCCGACTGGGGTGAACCGCTCCGTCTGCCATCACCGGCTCCTGTGACCACTGAAATCTCTAACAAGGCTGCGCCCGGAACGCCGAAGAAGGAGAAGAAGCAAGCGCGCAAGGTGATATCCGAGAATCTGAAGAACAAGAAACGTTCGGAGAGCCCGGGAAAGAACGAGAAGAAGATGAAGGATTCGAAGAATAAATTGCAACCGGTCTACGTTGATCTGACGTACGTGCCCCACCATGGAAATTCCTATTACACGTCTCTGGAATTTTTCAAGAGAGTACGCGCGAGATACTACGTGTTCAGTGGAACTGAGCCTAGCCGCGAGGTGTACGACGCGCTGTTAGAAGCAAAGAAGACTTGGGAGGATAAGGATCTCGGTAAGCCTTGCTCGAATCTATCATCCGTGCGGCCCGTTTTTATTCCACGTATGTTTAATCACACACGTTTCTCTTTATCCAGAGGTGACCATGATCCCGACGTACGACACAGACACCTTAGGCTACTGGGTGGCCGATAACGAAGAAGCTCTAGCCGCGAATCATATCGACCTTTCACCCTCGGCATCTCGATGCACGATCAATCTTCAGGACCACGAGACCAGCTGCAGTGCCTACAGACTCGAATTCTAGGGATTGGCAGCTTGCTCAGCCGTAATAGTTGAGTTCTGAGCGACGTCCACAGAGATCACAACCATCGTCGCTCCGTTTTTCGGACCTAACGTGAAAAAGTAACACCTTCAAGGAGAGGCTGCATCGAACGATTTAGATGTGGTCGTTTCGCGATCAAAACTTTGTGCCTAATCTCCGTTATACGTTAACGCGCGGTCGTTTTTAATGCACAGATTTCACCCCTTCGAGAGCTACACCACTACCGCTATTATCGAATTGCAGCGACACGATCGCAACACCAACGACGTTAACATTGATACGAAGAGTGCACACTAAGAGACGCGCGTACACGGGGTTGAATCCCCTGCACGTTTCTCGCTTTTTCGCCTAAATAGTTCATAGCAGATAAAATGAATCTGTGCATTAAACTCTCTACGACGAATCGACTGGCTGGGCCTGTTCTCGGTTTTCCTTTCAAATATTTTTACGCAACACAAACTTTAGGGAACACACCAAATGGAAATCGAAATCTCGAAGCCTCCCCTTCCGCATCAGAGATTTACCATCTTTTTATATACGTATACTCGGCACAGTCGCCAGCTTTTGAAAGCATCGTACGATATAGAATCGTATCCCTTCCATTAGCGAAGCTTTAAGAGAAAGTCTAGACGAAACGAGAACAACGCAGCACAGCCTACGATGTAACACGGACAAGATCTATGTACAAAGATTAAATCGGATCGAACGATGCGAGCGGATATCGGGAGGAAGAAGGCGAACACTCTGATACGTCGCTAGGTCAATACGATTCGCGTTCAACGATGTTTATTTTTCTTCGTTGCTGCAATGAAAAGTCAACCCCGTCTTATCGTAATAATAATCTTCATGCGTATTGAGATATACGAGGCTACGCGTATACAATGGGAAATAATTGGTAGGCGTTCTCTGTGTCTCGTGTTTCTATATCGTAGCAAATAGAGAGTCGAGCAGTCAACGGCAAGCGAAATATGCTAAGAGGATCCTCTTCCCGACAGCGAAGAAAGTATAGAGCATCGGAAGCAGAGTCGAGACGGCGATAAAAGTAGGAGAAAAAAAAATATGTACACCATCCATCCAATGGACAAAGTCCGCGTTCGATAATTGTACTGTGACGATAATTTATGTGTCTCGATGTTCTCCCTTTTTTCTTTTTTAAACCAGGCGAGGAATATTATAGTAGAGACACAGAATTTATCGACCCTATGGTAAATCCGTTTTTAGATATTTTTTTAGAGAGCAGAACGTTTGGTTTGCAACGCGCGAAGTACCGATTCCGAGAGAGATGCGAAAGCATGTGAGAAGCGCAATTTAGAGAGAGTTAATGGCAAGTACGGTGTCGCACCGATGGTGAGAATTCCGTGGAGGGTACTCAGGTTCCATGAATATTTTACGTTCCTATCGTCGGATCTCATGAAATGCAATGTTTCCGATATAGCGTTCTAAAAAAAAAAAGGAAAGGAAAAACGATTTCAATGTTTCACGCGTACACTCGATACGACACGTTGATAAACCCCGTTTTTCTTTTTGTACTTATTTGCTTTACGATTAGGGGGTATGGTGAACTTTAATCGAGCGACAAAACGACATTGACGTTACAATTGCTTGAACGGTAAAGACATGACACGCCGGTGGTGATTTCAATGCAAGCGGGGTAGCAATGAGGGAAACAGTGTAACGGTCACTAGGGCGACGGTGACGATGGCAGCAGCCCAGACGATGATCATAGAAATAGCGACAGTAATAATAATGATTATGAAAGTAATTATGTCATTCTAATTTTTTTTGTTGTCACGAATAATTACCAATTGGTATTATTGTTATCGCTGTTGTTGCTACGTGGCGATGCGTTCCCCGTCGTCGTCAGTACCGTCATCGTCGTCAGCGACGAGCTTTCATTGCCAGAGGTGAAAAAGTGAAATTGCAAATGCAGGAACTCGATGGTGATTAACCATGTACCTATATATTTATGTATTATTTATTGACAAATAATAACGACCAGCTGTTTAGATAGGATGTTAAAATTATGAAATTGAATTTAACGATGCTGAACGAAGTGTGGGAATGGGAGAAAGGTATTTATATCGATGGAGAAAAGGGAATGGTTACGCGTATACACTTGTCGCGACAAGTTTACGAGAGAAAAAAAGGAACGAATTTACATTAATACAAGAATGATTATAAGATTGAAGATCGAGCTTTCAATGAGACAGAATTAGATTTAATATGAAAATGGGCAGAGAAGAGGAGAGAATAATATATGTATATGAATGCAAAGACAGAGAAAGGAGTAGGAAGAAACTTAATTATGAGAAGAGGAATGGTAGGGTAGAATTATAACGAAGTGCGAACCTCAACACCTGTACGAACCCTTAAATCGCGGTGCTTAACGGGCGTGAGAACGGTGATACGATTTCCTTTGAAACATCCAATTGATCGAGTTCTACACGTATCCAACGCAAGAGCGTATTGGGGTAAACGCTTCGGCTCCACTGTTCACGCGAAGTTCAACTTGCATTTCGCTCGTCCGAAAGGTACACGAACCAATACCGAACTCGTTGCAGCGGGTCGCAAAATTGTCGAAAGATGAAGGAAAGAGAGCTGAGCAGAAGCAGAAGAGGGCAAAGATAATGCAATCAGTGTATTAAGATATTAAAAAAGAAAGATCAGAGTCCATTTACCCCGCATGAGAAATATCGGATACGCTAATATTCTAGTCAGAAAGTCTCGTTTCCTAATATTAAAATCATCTAGTCATCCACAGTCAACCTTCTGCCGCTACGAGATTACATCACAGACACAAGACGATTACGATTGTTCGAAGTTACGTTCTAATTATACAGATCGCGGTTCTCACCCCTTCAAGCGCATCAGCGCGCCGTGTTTTATGAATAACGAACTAAAAAACTTACTGTGGAGTGTTCATGGTGCTATGATTACTATTATTATTATTATTACTATTATTATTATTAATTATTATTATTATAGAAATTATAATGTTATGCTATATGACAAAAAGGATAATATAATAAATATACATTATACCTTAACAATATATTTCCCGAACTTTTGTATCTTTTCAAACTTTTCATTACAATCGGTTCCATTAAGTCAGTCCTCTCTGCGCGTCGTAGTTTGTTCCAAACATAGCACAATTAGGAAGGGAATAAAATAAAGTGTGAAGAGGGTATTTTTAATTTTCAAACATTTATTGCTGCACACCTTTATCTTATCGGTAGACATGTTCATGTTAAATGCACCAGTGGATAAGATACGATCCGTAGATTTAAGGAAGTCAAAGGTTTTCCATCAACGACTTGGCCCTTCGTAGTTCTTGAGGTCGTGTAAAAGGGAGAAAAACGAGGGATATATAAATAAACGAATATGAAAAGTGCAGGAGCATTTACGTATCACTTGTTTCTCGTTAAATTCTACAATACCTGTGAGCAGAACGTGCACATCCTTCTTCGAGATGTTAATAACAGAGTCTTCTCCGCTTCCGTCCAATTTTTTCAACTTGAGGGACACCGTGGAGAACGGTGACGAATTATCGCAGGCGAGAACATCGATCGATGATAATCGGCTGACTGCACAAGCGATATGCCGAGTACAAATTACAAGAAAGAAAACAATGAATAAAGTTTCAATAAGCAATTCCGCCATACTCGCCTCTTAAAGATTCCGATGCAAGCGCGTTCGTGATCTGAGAACAATAATCCGCGTGCAGTCTTGCAATTGCAGCGCTGTGCTCGCGCGGTAAGCCAAGTTGCTGTAATTCGCTACTTAAATCCGCAGCAGAAACGCCGTATCTTGCAGAAGATGTTAAGATTAGCTCAAGGGCTGCTATCATTGCCTTCGCGTCACCCAGTTCTTCGTTAACGGAATAGATGGAGAACAGAAACGATCACGGCTAATTAATATTTCGCTTATGTTAAATTGATGAAGTTAGGGCTTACCAAGTTTAGCATCCTGCGTGATCTTCTTGACCACCTCCTCCTGCAAAAAGGGATGAAGAAAGACCAAAGATCGTATCGAAATCAATACGTTCTGTAGGTACAATATTGCGCGCAAGCATCGCAAAACCAATATGGCAATTCGTTTTCCCTTTGCTTCAAGCAAACGCAATCAAGCTTCAAGTTAACACTTACTTCAAGGTTTCCTTCCGTGAGATACTTCGCGACCGTTTGGCCCAACGTTTTAATTTTTATGGATGTCTAGGAGAGAGAGAAAGAGAGAAAGAGGTAGGCTGAGAATAAAGATTCACGTTTTCGTAGAAATAAGAGAGAAGATAAAAGTACCATTCGTGATAGAGTGTTGATCTCGGCTAGCAACCAATCAGGGCAATCTCCGTCACCCAAGAATCTGAATTTCTATAAATAGACGAAAACGATTAGAAAAGAATTGAGAATCCGCAGAAAGCAGAAACCACTTGCCATGTTTTATGAGCTTCCTTTTGATTGTACGATGCAAGAATCCTTGGACCTGAAACGCAGAGAAACAAATCCTCGTGTATGTAACTGTAGACCCGTAACGAGGGCGCGATCGTTATTATACGGACATGTGTAAAGGAACGCGTCAAGAATGACGTACGCAAATGGGGTGAATTTAATATCGCTCTCTACTGCTGAAAGTCAAGTTGTTGTCGACTTGAAGCATTGGCCGATCCTTACTTGTCTCCCGGTTACGCAACGGATCGTCGAATTAAGCACGAACGCGCGTTTCTACTCGGATCATAACGTTCGCACAACTATGATTTTCATGGCGTAGAAAGAATACAATGCGCGCCGGGTTTCTCTCGACTGCCTAGCGGAAAAGCGTGTTTCATATTTCCTACGTATGACGAGAACTTTACACGGGCAACGAGTCCAGAAGGGAAAAACGAGAAAGAGAGCTACACCTTTGGGCCTCAGGTTCGCGGTGGTCGCCGACCAAGTAAATTAACCTGGGCTGTACCGGTGACAGGGCAAATTCCCCATACAATCGTCCTAATCTCTCGACCACAACGGGGCCACCAGTAGGATTCGTCGCGGAACACCATAAATACCGGAGAAACGATTTTACCGAACCCATTTCTTGCGTCCAGCTCGCGGAGAGCGGTTCAACAAGCTCGTGCAGTTATTATTCGTGCAGCTGTTGCAAATTCATTTCCTCTCGACAGTTTTAGTTCGTCTGAAAGATTTTGCAGAGATGAGGAGATTCATTGTTATGGTAGCGTTGTTACTGGCGACGATAGGGAATGTCTCCACGGTAAAGTATGAAGGAGCGTTGAACGTTCTAAGGAAATAAGTGCAGGCAATGCAATGCTCGTAATCGTATCGCAAGTTTCCTTCCCCCTTCTATCCTCTTCATCCTTGTGTTACTTCCGTTGCGCTCTAACGAGTGAACCTTCAAAGTTATGGAAACTCTGTACGAGATCGCGAGTTAAGTTTTAGCCGTTGATTGCGACTGTAAAGAAAACCTTCGCGTTGTTTTTCCCTGGAGTGGTGACATCCTCCGTCCTACCGTTTGCTCGCATCGCGGCCGGTCCTCTTTTCCCTCCGTCCGTCGTTCGACAGACGAGTGAAATTGCTTCACAATTTTAGACGAACGTGGACGACCGAAGAACACCGATACGAATTTCAGACGTTTGTTCTTGGCGGAAACGCGCTCCCGAGTATTCCGCTTGTACGGAAGACGCTAACTACAGTGGTTCGGCGCGATCACAAGTCGCATCCAGGTAATGTCCATCATTCTTATTTGCTTCCCTCTATCCAGCTCCGGTGATATGCACTCCGAACGTGAAAATCTTGTTACACAGATGCGGACGATGCAGTGCGACGAGCCCAGCCACACTGACCGCGCCGTTGTTTCGCGACTCGAGAGAACGTTACTATCATCGGCAGCAAGGGTTGAGTCTGCAGAGGCCGCTTTACGCGGAGGAGCCAAGTTGGATCGAGATTGATAAGGATCGGCCGCGGAATATTCGATATCGCGATCAGCTGGAAACAGCGGATCTTTTTGTTATCTCCCGCGGTAAAAAGATGCATGGAAGGGACGCGTCACGGTGGAAGCAACGGAAGTGCAACGAATATCCCGAGGAGACGGGGGTGGAGACTGCGACGAGAGATACCGAACGGGGAAAGGGGGCGAAAACGAAACGAGGAAACGCGCGCTGTATCAGCGAGGTGGTAGCTAATCGCGAGAGTATCGTACGAGATTTTTTCAGACGAGGAAAAAGAGCGTCGGAGCGTTGCGAGTGGAGTTGCTCGAAAGACACCGATCTCGCCATCGGAGCTTGGCTGAGGTTCGATGCAAAGGAAACCCGCGACAAACGTATCGATGGCAAAGGACTCGGGTATCGTGAAGCAACATTGGAGGACATGTTGGCAATGTCCGATCCTTTTTACGCGGCAAGGGGTAAGAGAATACGGTCAATGGATTACGCTTGCGGCTTTGAAACTGACAATTCTGCGATTACCAGAGACACGAGCTTGATCGGACGCGTTTAAAAAATTAAGCTGGCGCATATTCTTATTCGTACGTGCGTGTAGTGCTGATTCTTTAGTACGTGAACCGTATTCTGCATTGACAGACCCGGGAGGCGTTCGCACTGAATAAACTGGCAACGCTAAGATACAAATGAGAATATCACCGAGGAATGTTAAACGTTCCGAGAAAACGTATCGACCGAATAAATCTACCGACTGGAATTAATGGTGTAATGTTACTCGCTTTGCCATCATTAATCAGAGCAATTTAAATTATTTTTACGGAAAATATCGTGGAACGTATGTGTACGGTCCATCCCACTTTTAATTTGACTTCTCTTAGCCGGTGTCAATTTTCATTGAAGTAAAAAGTAGTAATAAATGACAGAGAAAAAATCGCCAAAAGAATAATGATTTCGCTCCTTTCTGTTTATGTGTCGGAGCATCAAAGACGACGCGTGTTATGTTATCAAAGGCGGGAATATACGACGGAAATTCGCGCGACAATTTTTTAAAACGAAAGGAAACATTTTTAAGCGGTACGCACAGATGCTACCCCTATCTCGTATATTCACCCTGTATTCGCGTTCTCCAAAACGTCGTCGTACTTTACGAAGCGAACAAACATTGGAATTGTACCGTTTTATTCTAATAAATGAACACACTTTAAATAGGGTATATATGCGTGGCCTTCGAAGGCACAAGATTTGCGTATAACAAACATTCAGGGATAAATTCAGCAAAGGGAAAAGACGTGTACTTATTTAAAAAAAAATGGTAAATTAATTATTATAATGCGAGAGGGGGGGCGGGCAAACGAAAGAACATGTGGGAAGAAAATGCAGATAGACAAAGCTATTAGGGGTGAGCGATAATAGCGCGGGTGAAAAGGATGGTTAAAAGACGGGGTTGCTTTTTTGGACCAATCGGAGAGTGCGCTGCGGGGGCACGTGGTGGGTATAAGAAGAGCCGTGCGTATCAGTCACTGGTCACTATCAACGTTATTTTACTAGAGATCACAAGTGTCTCGTGTACCATCCACTATATTTGCATAGGACAAGGATTACGGTGTTACTTGACATTTCTTTCGGTTCCGCGCGTATCGAAAATATATCTATACGTTTCGAGGTTGAGGCAGGACACTTAATTGGAAGGTGAGCAGTTGCCAGTAAACGTTGTGAGAGTTGGTCAGATGTGTGGGCTGATTTTTCATCGCCGTCAATTTTTGTTTTACGACGACATGCAAGATATTAAAAGGTGACGCCAGCTGGGAACAAATTAACGTTTATTTAAAGTATCGTGCTTGACGGGTATTTTTTATTTCTGCGCACCGAATGCTTTCATTCGTCCGATGCATCAAACGAATTTTGTTGCTACCAAAATCCTTAGCTCCATTAGCTGTTAAAATAATTAGTAATTTCTTTCGATATCTGATCACGGTATCGACAATGGTATAAGAAAATTCCCTGTGATTTGTTCTTTTTTTTTCTAAATTAAGTAAAACACCTATGTATTTAATGCAGAAGTAGAGCTTATGTAAATAGAGTCGAGAGAATTTAAGAATGGACATTTTGAGAAGACAATTTCTCGCAGCAACGAGCAGGATGTTGGACGTGAATGCTTTGTGAAAACAATAAGTACTTCGATGACAGGTTTGAAAGCGTTCGTTAACTGTTTTAACATGCTCGCTGAGGAAAATGCACTTCTGCTCCTTTCCCCAATATAACGCATCGTTCGACCATACGTGTATACAATACGTATATACATATGTACACATATGTATGGATTCTATATTGTAAAAGCGTGAGACAGTGAAAAATATTAGTCACAGAAAAAAGGAAACAAAGAATCACGATTAGTGCCATCGTATTGTCTCTACGAAATTCACTTTCATAAACCAGTGACACAAAATGTTTATCTGGATTAGAATTAAGTAGTCGAGATAATAAGAATAATCGATGAGAGTCTGAAGTATAATACCATCCCTATTAAGTTGTTATCAGTTTTTACACTTTGTCGCTTCAGGTTTATAAAAAAAAAGTATGCGCTTTGTAACAAAAAGGAACGACTTAGAAGTTACTAGGCTATAAGTAATGCCATTTTAATAGGAGCATACAATTTGCAAATTACTTTTTTCAGAAAGGACGGCCGCGTGCTTATATAAATTGTGCTTTCTTCATAAAGACTTTACTGATTCGGCCTCTATCTTCGTAATACCCCTTATACGTACTTAGCTCCATTAAAGTCAACATTTTAGTTTCCACTCTCATTTTCGCGAGAAGAGATTTGATCTCGCAATATGACCATTTCAGTGTGTACAAAATTTTCATCGTCATCGCTCCTACCCCTACCAAAAAAAGAACACAATTTCTGACTCCAAGTGGGCTGTAGCTCGCAAAGTTCACATTTAATTCTCCAATTATTTTTTTTATAATTCTGTTTGTAACATTTGTGGCAAACTTGTGTCCCAGACATGCGGATGTTACTTGCGATGATTTCTCTCTTGATACGCGTGATCGAGGGAAGTCCCGAAATTCACGACGGTTCTTCACCGAGTATGCAACAGTTGGGCAATGCTAGTTACAGTTACACTGTAAACACTAATAATCATACTGCACCATCCTCGATCGGTATATCGAAAGCATGGAGGAAGAATTCGTCCCGGGGGAAGAGAAGTAGAATGACAATAGATTCTAGATACGTTTGGTCAGGTAAATCTTTGCACAATGAACTCGTTTGCCCGCTATGTCTACATATTACAATAATTTGCGTACAATTTTTAAATACCCAATTGTGATTCTGCTTTAAGACGATCCAAAGGAGAACAATAATTTCGATGAAATCGAAGTCAATGGAAATTTCAATGAGTATGATCGTACGATAGATTCAACCGCCAAAGTTTTATCCAAGGAGAAGGAAGATTTAGGATCGAGTCACGATTACAGAGTCCCCACGAAGGACAAGGTAAGTACAAGTGAAATACGTTCGCGGAGAATCACTTACAAACTAGTACTTGAATTCCATTAATATGAAATCAATTGAATTAAAGACAATTCCGAATCAACGTCCAACCCTGTCCCAAGAGAAAAAGGATTCGTGGGTTCATTGGTGGGGTGGCAAACGATTAAGTCCCAAGGACCAGGGTATCTCTAACATTCGTCGACCGATCCGCGTGCCATTCGATAGTTGGGGCGGTAAAAGAGGGAAAGAGGATCCGCGGTCTAATGTCGATTCCCGGACGAAGCAAACGAAATTAACGTTCGAACGTATCAATCGGGACACAATTGTGGATGGCTTTAACGGTGCCAAAAGGGTGGCAGAGGCGGGAAAAGCCGGATGGAAGACCCCATTCAACAGTTGGGGTGGAAAAAGAGCGGACAAATCGATCGGTCAGGAGCAATTTTTGTTTTCACCGGAGGATGGCAAAGTTCTAGATATTACGAAAGGTCAGTTACAAAGCGGATCACACTTCCTGGCGCTAAACGATACGAAATATAAAAATTTTATTTTAATATACATACAGTGCTCTTTCGCATACGTAACGAAACGATGCAAGAAGACGATTACATGACAGGGGAAGAAAATAGCGGGACGAACGAGTGGTTCGTACATTTGTTTAATCTCCAATAGTTTTGATCTACCCGTTCTTTATGGCAGTAATTTATTTAAACACGGGCTCGTTGTTCCAGGCTAACATTGTTGCTTAACAAAAGAGACAAACCGCACGGGCAATATAAGAAAACCATATTTAATCCATGGGGTGGAAAACGAAGTTTCAAAAATTATGCGTTTCGCGCCGGAAATAAATATGTTGCGATTCCTGACCATTCTGCGGATATGAGTGATTAAAATTATCAGCTGTTCCACTGATTTATCGTGTAAATGAAATAGGACAAATACGAGAGAAAGAAAAACAGAACACAAGAAGGATGCTTAATTAAATCATCTTTAATTGGACAAAAATTTGCGCACGATAGGAAAACCTTCTGTTTACGATACGTTTAATTAGTTTTAATTCGAGGCATGTAAAGTGGCGAATAATTTAATATAGTTGGTTAATCAAAATTTCTTTAACGATAGTAATCCCTTGCATTTCATTGCATTGAATGCATCTGTTCTACATTATGGATAGTTTCGTGTGTATTAAATGTTTATACATTAAATTTATCAAAATCTTCACTTACTTGCACTGGAAATTGAAGTTTCCTATTTTTTGACAGCTCCACGCGTATAGGTTAGGAATTGTCCACGATGGATGTTGGCAATCGTCGCAGGTTGGCCAACCTTACAGAAATGAGACGAAGAATTTGTTGACAGCAAATTGTTATGCGAACCAATGAAACTTTTCGCGGCTTTACTATTCAAATGAAAGGGGAATATCTTGCAGTTTTTCTAATACTACTGTGCGGAGGTAATATTGTTTTATTTCTAACTTCCCGCTTATCTAACCACAATCAATTATTTTATTATTATCCTTTTCAAAATGCATTGAAGGCGCATCAACGACGTTCGTCATATTTATTTGTTTCGATAACGAATGAAACGTGTACAATTGGAACTTTATAGTTTAGCCCTTAGTTAATGTTAGAAGGGAAGAATAAGAATGGGAAATGGTTATCCGATAAGAATGGCAACTGGAGTATAAATAAATATCAGTTTGTCCTATATGGTGCATTGCTTTTATCGATATGTATTTCTTCAGACATAGATACATACGTATAGACATAGATGTTATCTACCAAATAATGAATAATAACGCTTTACAAGTGGTATACATGTCCTCTGTATGCGGTTCTTCATTTTTCAATAATTCTATGATGATTAGTTGGAATACTTGTCGCATTAATCGGACCATTGCATCATTAACGTTTGACAAAAAGATTGACTTCTCAGGATACGTAAATATTCATTATAAAGACAGCGCAATGCCTTTGCGAAATAAAATGTAACGGTAACTAATTCTTAAGATTGTTATATATACATACGTACGTACACGCATACATACGCACATGCATACACGCACACATACATATCGAGGAATTAACATTCAGAGAAAAATAGAATTCTCATCTATTACGACGTGATCTATTCGTTTGCAATTTTTTTGTCTCACCTGCTAAAACTTACGGTTTAGCATAAAAGATAACGGGGTCTCGTCTAATGGACGCGCCGATGCCAAGAGGTTGATTAAATTATTTAATAACGTTCGCGAATCCTCATTTACACACATTCGTTCGGTTCATTTCCGAGATGCATTAAAAGACGGGTTGCCCTCCTAACGTCTGCAGGGGGGACGATTTCTTTCCTCTTACCCCCACGAATTTTCCGCGAAACTCCAATCGTGGATTTTTCTTACCTCGGGCCGCGAGGTATCCGAAGAGTGATCGCTTTTTCATGTCGTATACAGCCAGATTATTTCCCCGATTATTTATACCTACTAGAAATAAGATAGATTATGTTCCATTCAAATCGTAACCCGTTCGACGATTCGCGACCCACCTTGATAATCCATCGCCGTTCTTGCATAGTCAGAGATGGGTCGGTAAATGCCAGTTGCATCCCTTTTGCTCCTCGCCCCTTGAAAAGCCATTCCAGTCCTTTTAAACGATTCGCCAGCGCTTCCCGTAACTTGAACATCCGTATCCCTTTTCTCATAATCGGACGGATTGATCGGATATTCCAGATAATTGTCGAACGTATCTCTCTTACCCTGCAAAATTTACATTTCACGTGATACGAATATGAGAATTCGATTTTCTCGGTCATACATACGTACGTATAGCGCGATGCTAAATACTACATGCGAATCGAACGGAATACGCCGTTTTCCACTTAGTACTCACTTGAAAATCCATAACACCCTCCTTGCCAAATTCTCCCACCGTATCGAAAATCATTTTCTTCCCTCTCATGCCTTGAAATCCCATCGGAGCTTTTTTCTCCCATTCTCTAAACTTCTTATCGCGAATATCTTGATAGGCATCACCGTCCGAATAATCGAACGGATACGATTCCTTGTCCCTTGCATTGTCGTGCTTCGCCGCGGCCACCTCGCTGATTTCATCCAAGATCTGTGCGCACGAAAGTAAAAAAAAAAAAAGGGTGAAACGCAAATTGGTTAGGTGACGAGTATAGCAGAGAAAATTGATAGCGATAAAACTGAACTCAAAACCTAGCACAGCGGAACGTAACGAGATTCTCAGGAAGCGAAAGATGGTCCAAGAAATTATTCTCTTTTGCATAAACGCTTTTCGAGGATCGCATGATCTTCGAATGGAAGTTCGTTTACCTCTTCCAGGGACTTTTTCCCTCTCATTCCCTGAAATCCCATCGGGGCGCGTTTGTAATATTCATCTGGCGCCAGTGTCTTCTTCCCTCTCATGCCTTGGAAACCCATCGGTGCTCTTTTCTCGTAGTCGTCGTGCAGATAAGTATCCCCAAAGTCGGTCGTCAATAAGTTATCCTTCTTGCCCCTCATACCTTGAAATCCCATCGGCGCACGTTTCTTGGCCTCCGCCGGAAAAAGTCGGTCCCCGACTTCGCCGCTCATCGAACTTTTCTTCCCGCGCATACCCTGTGCAAGCAATGCATCGGCTCATCACCGCCGGTCGTAACGCGGCTAGATCGATTCACGAAAAAGTCGTGTCGATAGGCAAGCGAAGGAGATAATATTGCTACCCGGCGATGGTAGAAAATCACTGTTAATAGCTTCGCACGGTTTACCTGGAAGCCCATGGGCGCTCGTTTCGAAAGTTCCTCGTGGCCCCAAGGGGCAAGATTCCTCTCCCCGTGAATTCCCTGCAGCCTCGTAGAGCCGGTACGTTTGCCGGGGTAAACATTGTCCGACAGAAAGTCCTCGGCCGATGCGAATACGATCGATATCATTAGCAGACGAATCGAACGGCGGATAATCATTCTGTGACAAAGAAATAGTAGATTATTTATCGTGTTTCCAAGGTGAAGGGATCGCGCGAGGGCGAGACAGGGGGATGCGCGAATGTGGTGGCTTGTCTTCGTCGACTGACGGCGACTCGGAACGGCCAGTGGATACCGCTTTGTAAGTTTAAACGATGCGGTAAACCGTGTGGACCGCCCCGGCTTGATTAAAATGCTTCTCTACGTCAGGCAGCTCGTAGCACCTCATGGTCTTGTGGCTCTCTTCGTTCATCGTTCCGTCACGTTTGAAATTTATAGTTTCATTTTAACTTGAGCATTGCAACGCAATAGCTATCTACTATTCCCTTAACTTCGCAACAGATTGATCCTTTAGGAAACAATTCAGTCTTCTTTCTTTTCTTTACAAGGGAGCCAGTGCCACGAAATGTTTGGAGGTAATCGTTGCGAAAAATATTCGCGTTAACGAACACGAACCGTAACGGATCGTCGAGGTCAGCCTGTCGGCTGACGTAGGGTAAACGAAGCGAGGACTGCCCGACTCGATAAAGAGACCGATAGGTGGAGAGAAAAAGAATAGATTGGCAGGGATTCAGGTTGCGGGAGAGCAAGGGTGTAGCAGTAGGAGGGTTGCTTCAGGTGGTGTGCTGTATACATTCCGCCGGCGTAACCCAGCTTTTCTTCATAGGCCGGTCACTCGTGTGATACGCTAGGAGAACGCGAGCCTCTTCCATATTTTCATCTAAAATCGATGGGTCTGGGTGGATGGGTCAAACCACCAGCGGTGTACATTAAATGGTAATCAATGAATTCATTAGAAATCAACCAGGGCCATTCGTTAGAAATCAACCAGGGCCATTCGTAGTGCGTATCTCGCAGAGATTGTATGTATCTCAATCAGCGATATTTCAGATGATCAGTCGTGTACATACGTGCACCGAAACGAGATGATTTTTTTTCTTCGACGAAGGTGAAACAAAAATAGCTCTACGCACACTGCACGGTGAGAGCAGCGTTGCAATTTACAGCTGCGCACCGAGGTTGAATGAGGACGGTATCGGACGGGATTGAGGGATGGCTGGTTAAAAGCGAGGGAGAAGGAAAGTGGAAGATAGGAAAAACACGCGGGAAAGCACATCGAAACGATTCCTAATCGTTGCACCCTCTCCCCTAAACGAGTAATCAATCTTTCGCGCTATATTCTTCCCGGATAGCTCTGCCGCAATGTCACGGGAAAGCCAAGGATGACCTTTACCTTTATCCCGACTTTCACCCTGCACTTTTACTTCCGCTCCTGCCGACTTTTCTCAAATAATTTCAGTAGGAGAGATGCTTGGCGCCGCGTATCGATTAATTTTTAATAACACCCGCTCCACGGACGTGGGAATATATTTATTATGTCTCCCCAATTATTACCGTAGAGATGGCCGTGCTGGTCGCATCGTGCACACTCGGTTCAAGAAGCAAACGTTTAATTCGATTTCATTTGCTCCGGGGGTTGCATGCGCGCCGCAATTGCCGCCCGACGTTACATCGGGGAAAACGGACATCCTTTTTGCGGAGTAACGGGATAGGGCGATGGCAGTTCTACATGAAAAAATTATTACTCCGCGTATGCTGTATGCTAATAAATTGACATTAATGCGAGCTTACTAATTGGAAGACCACCGACGAGAGAAAGAAATGTTAATTTCCCATGAGCTTAGGGCGGATAAACGAAGGGATAACGAGGATGACGATGCAGGGCTCTGATGCGTGTTTCATTCGCGGATTGACTTTACGTTGAAACGTATCGCCGGACCCAGTAGAAAAGACCGCAAAAGGTGAGAATCACGGCGATTTCTATTGGCCGGGTTTCGATGAATCTCTGCAGATCCTCTCTGAAATCTCGTCTCCTGTCGAGAGCACGGTCGACGAAGAGACCGCCCGAACAAGGCTCGGCCATGTTACATGATTAAAATCTAAAATCCCAACGACTTCCGTTCTCTTCGCTCGGAAGGGGATCGAATATGCAACGAATATCGATGCTACGGAATCTGGCTAGATTCGGAGATATCCGGATACAACTAAACGCCTGACATAACGTTTAGTTATTTATCAAGAACACCCACGGGCACGATGCAATTACCATAAGCATAAACGTAAAATTGAAAAATTACAAAAAAATTGCAAGAATTTTGGACACTTGCAACATTGCTTCGAACATTGTTTGACATGCGCCTATAATTATTGACGCTACCTGCGAAAAGTATGTACAAGACGTTTTTAATTTACATTACAAAAACAGTAACCGCCACCAGTGCCCTCCCCCCCCCAGTCCTCTAGGTTGCGCGTTTACTTAAAACGATGAGAAAATATTAATAAAAATTGCTCGTTCTCGTGAAACGAATGAAGGAACACGAGAACTCGACAGTGCAGAACTTGAAGCGGGAGGACCTGTTGAATTATTTCAGAAAACTCGAGAGAGCGTTTCATCAAGAATGCGACAGAGAGGAGGAGAGCTGTAAAAGCAAGAACGCCACGGAGAAAGAAACTGCAAGAGCGTTCACTGAAATAAAAGTGGAACCGCAAAATGTAGTTGACGAAACGCGCTGTCGAAAGGATAGGGAACTGACTGCTTCCTCCGAAGAGCTCTGCCATTGTTGCAACAATCGTAAGAAATATTATTCCGGTGAAGACTTTAACAACGCTCGTGTCAGCTGCGCGCACACTGCCGTTGGTAATCATCTCAGAGGAAATCGCGGCGAATATTTGGCCTCGGCTGATGGTGTTCCAACGAAACGGAACAGCTCTGGCAAACGAAGATGCTTTCAATCGAACGGGGTGTCGAGACTTTCTCAACGACGCGTGGACGAAGGGGAAGCAAAGCAGTTCGAAGGTATCGTCGAAGATCGGCGGAAGGGAAACGTTTCCCAGCCGAAGAACAGCAAGGGGATAACCGTGTCCGTGCCGTCTGTCGCAACCGTGTCGAAGGAGAAGCTGGTACGTGGTCCAACGGACATCTACTCCGATCCGTTCGTCAATTTTCGGCTGGATCGTCCAGCGAACACGCGGCTAGGGACGAGCAACGGAATCGACGCATCGGAGGAGGATGATACCCGTGACTCGCATTTCTTTCCCATCAAAGACGATCTGAACAGTTCGGACGTTCTTGCCTGCGAGGAATTAGTAAGAAATGAAACGAAGGAGAGGCAGCAACGTGATTTAACGAGAGGCAAGCAAAATTGCCGGCGTCCGAAACGCGGAGAGGTCGATCGTCACGGGGCAAGTCCATCGTTCGACTTTCATCGGGCGACGAAGTCGCCTGCATTCGAAGCGAGGAACTGTTGCTCCGGGTCAGAGAATCGACACGGTCTCGTCCGGTATAACGCAAAGGCAAACACTTCGCCGGGCGAGCAAACTGTAACTTGGAAAAGCAACGCCAAGACGCGGCGCGAATGGAGGGAAAAAGCGGGCAAGGGTGAGGAGGTGCAGGAGGGTGTGGAAAAGGAAGAGGAGGAAGCTAAAGATGAAGTACCGTACAAACAGATAAACACCGAACGAGGCGGAGAATGGCGCGGCCGCTTTTGCGAAGGCGAGGCTGAAAAAGGAGGAGCCGCGCGAGCGGTATATAGGTCCGAGTATTGCTTTTGTTCTAAAAACGTCGATACCTTTGCCCGTCCCGAGCATCGCTCGCGGTGTGTGCAGTGTTCCCGTAAAACAATCAAGGACGATCTTGATTCGGAGAAGAATGGTTGCTTCAGCGGCGAGACGGCGCCAACTTTCCCGCACAGCTGCCAGCTGCAAGAAGCACGGCGTTACGTTCCCGATGCAAGGAGTCGCGAATTTAGCTGCGACTCCGACTCGAAACTGCCAGCGCGCCGAACAATCTCCAAGTCGAATAGCGGCAGATTTCTGCTTCCGTCCGGCAAGCGAGTAAACTGTATCTCGTCTTCGCATGGGATGAGGATGAACGGGAGCTGCGCGAGGACGAAGACGGTAGGCTTTAAGATGACCCGATGCAAGATGCCGAGGAATCGCGCATCCAAAGTTTATCGCAAAGCTGGCGGAGGGGAAAGCGCGCTCGACGAAAGGCTCTCCTGCGACGGGACGAATATTTCAGCGGCGCCCGATCCGGAACCGAACACGATCTCCGCCGGAACGGAATCGGGCACAACCTGTTGCTGTTCCCCGTCGAACTTGCTCGGACTCGAGCGATCCGGTCGTCGTGGATGTCGCCCGAACGCCGTCGAATACTCTTGCCCCTTGGAACGGGAACGGGCGGCGGTCCTGGGAAGGAAATCGATCGATCCGACGAACGTGAGAGTGATCAGACCGTACGATAGTTGCGGCAGAACGAATCTGAAGAAAGTTTTCGTCTATCCTCCCCCCGAAGAAGCCGGAGCGCCCCTGACGCTTTATAAAAACGCATCGGATGTTAAATGTACAGTCAGGGGAAACGGCCAGCTTGGATTTCGTTACGATGTAATCTACATTCAGAAATTTTCCAGTCCATTTTGGCAGGCAAAGTAGTATGTGAACAATTTTCGTCGATGAACGTGCACCCAGTCCCTCCACCTTTCTCTCTCCCCTTTATGCCTTTGTTCCGCGGAGACGACAGAATATTAATGAAACATTTTTGTCTGCATCGCGTTTGTCTTGTACGTGCAGCAACTTTTTAATAAACAAGATGAGAAAACAACGCGACGCTGCTTTCGTCGAGCAGTGGCTCGAGACTTCGTGCCGCGCGACAGCAACCCTTTCGACTAATTGTAAGCGATCAGGGTAATCTGGTAAACGGCGAATTACATAGCAAATTGGAAAGTCGACGCTCGGGCCGCACCGGCCGTCGCTACTTTGCCGCCTGTCAAATTATATTTCTTCCAATGTTAAGGGACCAATTATTAAGGACGAGCTTGTATATTTTCCCTCTACGTTCCTGCGCTCGCATGTAGAGAAAATCTGCTTACGTTTAACGTTAAACCAATGACCGGCGCGCTTTCACGTGCCAGTAATTAATTTCACCCTCAGCCATCGTGCTGGAAAATAATGGCTTAACGAATTTTTCGATCGCGAATGCTTGCTTAAAGCATTACATACTCGTTCGTCTCGAAGCTCCGCTTCCTGGACCTTTACGGATCGTACAGAGACCGCGTGTCGGGCAAGGATTGCGAAGCCGGAGGAATCGCGGTGCACGCATTACGGTGAAAAACGATCGATCGGGGGCGACTTTAGTGTTTCATATCGTTGGTTCAGCCGCGTCGTGTCGTTGCGGTTTTACAACTTCGGAACCATCGACCGATGTTTATTCGTTCCGCGGAAATCGCCCGATTATTACAGCTATCAGAAGCGTCGTACGCGTGCACGTGTGACGGCGTGCATCGACGTGCCGTACAAGACATTAGCTGGCATATCCCTCGTAATTACGAACTGGTATTAATAATTACAGCGGATTGTCGGGCTCGCGCTGTGCATCGAAATTGCATACCGCGTCGCGTTTCCCGTTCGTAGAAACAAACGCGATGGTCTAAAAATAAAAAGCGGCGCGTCGATTACGGTGCAGAGACACGCTGATTGCAGCATACGACGAACTTTGGAGGGCGCGTATTAAAGCCGCTGACAACACCCACACACGGTCCAGCATAATAGACAACGCGTTCGTTCTTACGGGAGCGCATCTCTTCCTTCCGGCGTTCCGCCTTTCCTCCGTCGGCTTTCCTCTCATTCTATCAGCCGTTCTTCTCGTTTCGTTTCATCGCGCGGGGCTCGTTCTTCGGTATTGCCACAGTTGCGCGATCGCGCGTTTGTTTCTACGAAAATAAAACAATGCTGGACAATCGGACGCGCGGGTGCTTTGCGCGTGTAGCCTGGCGTTACGCAGGGACGACCATTTCCCGGTATTCGGATACCACTGTCGTATCGTGTGTCGCGTTGCACGCTGACACAGGACTCTTGCGGTGTCAAAGCCCGGCGGCTCTCGATCGTTTCGAAAATTATACCATCGCTAAATGTTGCCGTTCCAAAGAGGCGGTATCGCAATATCCGACGGTATATAAGATGAGCAATCTCGCGCGCGATAAGGAGGATCATAAGCGGTTTGCAATCCAAGCGGGGCGCGGTGGGTGAAATTCAAGATGAACGGTTGAAATATTATATGCCAGAGTGAAATCGGGTATACGACGAATAGAATGGATAAGAACGCGATTCCGACGGAATGCCGCGACGAAGAATCCCGGACGGATACGGTTTCGAGAGAAATCTCGAGATATTTACGTGACTTTGAATATTTCGTACACGTTCCGGATAAAAGGCGCGCGGGTATTGTTGGAAAATATCTATCACGGGAAGCAGACGTCGAGCTCCCGACCGTTCCACGGATCCTTTGCTGTTCCTATCGACGTCGCCGAATCTCTCTTCCCGCCGAACAAGTTACCGGGGCCAAAGGAGAAATTATGATTTATCGCTGCTCGCCGGGAATTTCGCGTTTCGATGGCGTGCATTCGCGGATATCGAGCCGTCCGATCTGCCCGCGCTATTTCACCGGAATTTTCGTACGCGTGTACATCTTAATATCGCGTATTTCGTTCTTCCCTCCCCCTGTGCATATCGTGCGCGCTTGCTTCGAAACGCTTAGAATCTGGACGATAATCGTGCATCTTGTCGCGCGATACACCGTCGTGGCCCGATGCAAGTTTGCCGTCATGCAACAACGGTACATGTCAAAGTCGTTTTTCTGGAACCAGAGAAAATACGACGGTGGAGGATCGGAGGCGGTGGTTTCGTTGATTCTCTTATCGATAAACCTCGAAACTCGTACCGCCCGTGTTGCGTTTGTGCGCGACGTGGATTAATGTAAAGGGACCCACGGTAGCAAGACGCGCGCGATATCTGACGTGCACGTCCGCGGGCAGAATAAGTTTGCCCGGGGATGGACACGAGCCGCATATACATATGTTAAATGTATATCCATCAAACAACTGTCCCTACCGTGTAAATGTTATCGCGCCACGGGGTAACGTGATTCGTTTAGCGATATCCCAATTCGAGCTTGTCGCTTCGTGCGTCTTCTTTTTTTTTCTCCCCTCCCTTCTGAACGAAGAGACAGTCACTCCCCGAGTCGATCACGGGATGCCTCCCAGTGTAGTGTTAACTACGCTCCGAACGAAAAAGAATAATTCCATATCTTGATATAAAATTCAAGGGGCGAGCTTACAGCATCGGGCCCAGCATCGGTCGTAGCATAGTAATCGCGACGCGCGAATGAATACATAATAGAACGAACTTCGTCCCGTTTCCATTCGAACCGATTACAGTCGCAAATTGCTACGCGATCTTCAGAATAGCGATCCACCCCGGCGAGCGAGTATTTTAATGCGATCGTTAATTTGGAAAAGGTGAAAGGCTGTCCTGCACCTTCTTTCACGCGCTTCGCCGCGCACACGCGTCACCTCCGCCGAGCAAGATTAAAGGAATTTCCGTCGCCCCTGAACGTTTCGAAAGCCTGTTAGGCAAACGACGGGAACGAGAATTTCTTTACGCACGCAACAATGGGAACGGAATCGAACAGTAAATGGGCGAGGACGTTCGAAGGGATTGTTGAAACTTCGTTAAGTCGGTCGGCCGTCGTTATCGGTAAATCGGTTGCCGCGACACGAGTATCTCGTTCGTTGCTTTCGTCCCTTCGTAAGGTGTTTCGGTCGCCACGAGGAAAACGCGCTTAGCGTTCAACTTCGACGCTCTCCGCCTTATCTCGCTCTCCGTAGGAAAATTGCGACGGCCCTACTCGTAATAAGATTTCTCGTAGGCCTCTCCTTAGCCGGGAGCACTCGGCGCACTGTTTCCCGGGCTTCGTTCGAGCGGTAACGGATAAGTATCCAATTACCAGCGGATTAACAGCCATCTAATCAGCGACGGGAAAACTTGCTCTCTCCGGTTGGACGACGAGTTAAAGAGCTTCGGGATGATCGCGTCGACTTCGCGGACGCATTGCAATCGTCGATTTGTCGGCTAAATTTTTCAGAACCGTCCGACAGGGCGTGGATACCTATCATCGGGGATCGACCCTTCAATACTTTCTCGCGGCAACGAAATTGCGCCCGTGCGCGCAAGAGAGTATTCTCCGGACCCAACGAAGTTTATATCGCTGCGCAACCTTTTGCCGCGTTAAAGTCTCCCCGTCTCTTATCGCGTACACGTATGCAGCGCGTTCGTCTTGCTTGATAACGTTACAAATATCTCGGAAACGATGGACATGTTAATTCATTAATCTTTCATGTAGCTATATTCCGTTCACGTGAGACGTTTAAAAAATGTATTTCAATTGGTACAAGTCGATAGCCTCGATCAGGGTAAAGTTAAGTAGTATCGGTCAACGGTATGGTCAGTCCATTTGCGAGTAGTATAAACCAGCGATAGAGCCAGACACGAGTTTAAGTACTATGTATTTCGGTCAAACATTTCTAACTGCGTACGACTTTGTACTTCATCTCGAGGAAATACCATAGAATTTAAGAGAAAAGATCCCCGGACTTTATTGGGCGGCAGGTTCTTGCAAAGTATCGTAATTGTATCGCCGCAAACGGATCTACAAAGCTCGTGCCGTGGTAAAGTTTTAATTGAATCTTGATCTTTGAGAACTGGTTGGCCAATTATCTCTCTCCCTCTCTCGTGGTATATGATTCTACGCGATGTCCCCTCCCGCTCGCGTTCACTTTGTACGCAGAAAAATCAGGCTCTTAATCGCGAGACAGAAGGGATATTATTCGAGCAGGCACCGACCGTTCCTTTTCTACGGCCCGATGATTAACGACACCGACGAGGGGGATGGTTTTAAACTACACAGCGACCGTTTCGTGCCTGTCGTCGAATATTACTCGAAAGCTTTCGCGCGACGAGATGAAATTGAAGCACCGAGAACGTTCGGCGGAATCGCGAAACGTTTAAAGGGCTCTCGCGAGCGGAGAACGGCGTTAGAAGGGTCCGCACGAAGGCGCCGGAGGGCTTTTCGAGGAGATTAACTTTTCCTCTCGTCAATTACCCACAGAATCCGCTAATACCGGGACGCTGGGGGAGGGAGAGCCGTGTACGAAGCAAGGATCGTGACCGTAACTCCCTGCGCACGCGAAACGCGAGCCCCTTTGTGCGTGTCATGCGTGTCGAAATCAGCCGAACAGATATGCGAGTCTCGCGTGTTTTTCCTACGTATGGTAATGAAACGGTGCGTAGGCGAACCTGTTAATATTGCAAACGCGTGTACCGTGCACGAGGCAGCAGCGTTTGGCTATTAAACGTTCCGCCGCAATACCGTTATACCGTTATATACTTAAAGAGGTATTAGAAATTGTGCCGCGTGCTGGGTACGTTGAATCTCGAGGGCGATCCGGGACGCGGTTGAAACTCGTTTCGCGTTTATCACCCGCAAATCGTCCTGGCACCGTTCGCCGCGTTCACGCGAGCAACACTCCGTCGGAGTAATCGCCGAGAGAGCAGCGCTCAAATTGATTCGGGGACAACGAAATAAATGCGGCAGCGAAAGTTCCCCGGGATCTCGAGCACGTCCGCGGAGAGAGCGGTCCGGACCAGTTTTCGTAGTTGCGGACACAGGGGGGTGGCGAGCGCTTGTGCCGCCGTTCGGTGTACTTAATTATTCTATGGAACGGACGATTCCTGGTGGTCCCCGGGGCAACGGAGGGAACGATATACGTGTGCAAGCGAAGGTACCGTTACACCGTGGACCTTTAGGAAGTTTATCAAAGAGGGAACCAGCCCTTCGTGTCCGTTACGCGTTCCCGATCGACTTCTGGTAGCGAGCAAGAATATAAGGGAAGAAGCGCAGACAATTTCTGTCCGTTCTATTCGAAAGCCTGTTGCGTTTCAGATGCGTACGGAAGCTACGTATCGCGTCACAACGATACGATCGGCGGGACGGGTTCGCGGATAGCGTCGATTCGAATGCGGGCGGTGCCGTGCAAATGTAAGGGGTCGTTTGAAAAATGCTCGCACGGACGTGCTTTTTTACCTTCGAGCGGGTAGATGCAGCGTTCGTCGGTTCGTCGATTTGCGGAGGCTCGGAGGGCGAATCAAGGGTGAGACCTGTCCGGCGTGAGGGACAACGATGAACTGACGCTCCGCGTGCTTCGCCTTATACATAGGCCGTCATAGTGACGTCACGGGTCCGCGAGACCAATGGGAGGACGAAGCTTGCACCCCCGTCGGGGATAAAAGTCTGTCTCCGTACCCCTTTTCCTCGTAAACATCTCGGGGATAACTTGCGGCTATCCCGAATACGTAATATTTCAATGAGCGGCGGCCGCCACCCCTTTTAACCGCAACCGACGATACCATCCCTCTCCTTCCCCATCCGCGCATCCCGCGTTCACCCCTTTCTGCATTCATTCATCGGCCCTCCCGGTTCAGATTGACAAAGTCTAACGGCGCACGATCGCCGGCCGTTCTCTTTTCACCATCCGCGATGGACTTATCGTTATTCGCGTCTCAGTACGACAAACTTTCCCCCCTGCCCCGTTTCATAGTCCGCGAAATGCAAACGTTTAATCGTCGAGTTTCATGGCGCGTATTGGCGTATCAAACGCGACACAGCGATGATGGGAATCGAAAGTATTAAACTGCATCGTGTTGCACTATTCGATGCGCACGATCAAGCGCGGTTAGCATCAAGTTGCGATGCATATTCATATTGGTTTACCATATCCAATTGAGATATTCCCGAAACTGTAGATAGCCGAATTGATTGAACAACGAGCCGGCTCGGGGAGATTCACCGAATAGTTCGTCCCCAATAGCCGGTGTACTTTATGACAATTGCGCTTGTGAATTATCGATCGCCGGGGGGGTGGGAGCATTCGGAAATGGATGCCTGGCGAAAAGAATGATTCCCGGCCCGACGTGGGATGGCGATTTTCGAATGAAATGGACACGATTCTCGGTACTCGTGTAAGGCGAACTCGAGCCAACAGGTGTTGTCCTGTTATCGCGCGCGAACGCGGAACAGAAGTATCGCATTAACGCTATTTAAACGAGATTATTTACTCGCCGATATCTTCTCCCGTTAAGCATACCTTCCCGGGTATAGTTTGCCGAACGTTTCTCGCGCTTGATACCGAACAGAGTGATTCGCTTATCGAAAAGATTATTCAAGAACAACGCGATGCACGGGCGGCGAAACGATGTAACTTTCCTGAACGGGTAAACAGGCGATAGGGAGAAAGGTGCCGCGTATTCGAGCCGAGTTGTCGGAGCGCGTTCGCAACACACGGCAGCAGTTTATAAGGGAAGAAAGTGGTCTTTTAGTTACACGGTCGATCTACCATGGTCGCGCCTCGTTACCGTCGGCCAGAGGTAAAAGCACACCCTTGTGGCTGCCGCTCGCGCTTTTCACCATTCTAAATACTCGTCTATAAAGCTGCTGCGCCGTATTCGCAGGAAGAAAACAATTTACATTAGCGAAGTTCCCCTTTATTTTCTGACGCGCAGCAGTTTGTAGTTGCAAATGAGGCTGTGCATGCGAAGAACGTGGACGGGCCGCGACCGAGGAGGGACACGCGAGAAATTCAAAGTCGCTTCGTTTGCGCGAGATACGTGTTTCTAGGCTGAGGGAGACGGTGCTTAAAAGCCGGTCACGTTGCGCGCCAAAGAGGAACTGTAATTATCCAACCTTGAACCTAGCACACCGTACGAGGGGGAAGCTGTTGCGTACGAATGCGAACGAAACATCGCTTCGAGCGACGCGTCCAACGGAGGATGGTTCCCTGTTTTTCGTTGAGGGAACTTGTGCGGTGACTGATCTCGGGCCTGGTGACGAAGAAAAGCCGCGGGCAGAGACGAAGGAGAATCAAATAGACGCGGCATTGCCATCCGAGATCCTGTTATCATCGAAACGGATGCGAAGCGGCTCGGCCGAATCGATCACCACCCAACTGTACGCTTGGCTTCGAGCAGACCTGGTGTCTTTCGCTTTGCCGCCCTTCCCGTTCGTCGCCGCAATGGACGAACGTGTGCCCTCTCGTTTATAACAGCAGGCGAGCTCAGAGGCAGCGATGCAAGCAAATAACCCGTTCGCGGACCAGGCGAGTACAGAGCGCGTACAGCTCTTTTCATCTTTTAACTCGTACATCGCAGGGTCCGTTGGACTTCGACGCTTTAATTCGACTACTCGTTTGTTAATTTAAAAAAGTAATAAACGGCTGTTTAATATACTGTTTGTGTGCGCAGGTTTCCTGGTCAATGAGTGGAGACGTGATCCTGCAGCTCATCATAAATAACAGGAGGACGGAAGCGATGAAAGTGTATTATTTAAGCGCTATATTAGCTATTAAATTAAATATTAGATGTTAAATTGAGTTATGCATAACTTTAAACTATTTAATATACTGTAATTCGATTTATAATATTAATTTACAAGTAGATATTAATTCATTAGACATTTTTGCAACTTACATTTAATTCTATGTGCTATTGCAACTTGTAATTTTAATTATTATTTAGTTATTGTTAGATCTATTGAAAATGCATTTATAGGAATAGTTTTATAATTAATTTCTAATCGTAAATAAGAGAGAGACAGAACTAATGAAAGTGTATTATTTATTTAAGCGCTATATTAGTTACTAAATTAAATATTAGATATTAAATTAAGTTATGCATAACTTCAAACTATTTAATATACTATGATTCGATTTATAATATTAATTTACAAGTAGATATTAATTCATAAGACATTTTTGCAACTTACATTTAATTCTATGTACTACTGCAACTTGTAATTTTAATTATTATTTAGTTATTGTTAGATCTATTGAAAATTAATGTATAGAAATAGATTTATAATTAATTTCTAATCATAAATAAGAGAAAGACGGAACTAATGAAAGTGTATTATTTATTTAAGCGCTATATTACCTATTAAATTAAATATTAGATATTAAATTAAGTTATGCATAACTTTAAACTATTTAATATACTATGATTCGATTTATAATATTAATTTACAAGTAGTTATTAATTCATAAGACATTTTTGCAACTTACATTTAATTCTATGTGCTATTGCAACTTGTAATTTGAATTATTATTTAGTTATTGTTAGATCTATTGAAAATGAATGTATAGGAATAGATTTATAATTAATTTCTAATCATAAATAAGAGAAAGACGGAACTGATGAAAGTGTATTATTTATTTAAGCGCTATATTAGTTACTAAATTAAATATTAGATGTTAAATTGAGTTATGCATAACTTTAAACTATTTAATATACTGTAATTCGATTTATAATATTAATTTACAAGTAGATATTAATTCATTAGACATTTTTGCAACTTACATTTAATTCTATGTGCTACTGCAACTTGTAATTTGAATTATTATTTAGTTATTGTTAGATCTATTGAAAATTAATGTACAGAAATAGTTTTATACTTAATTTATAATATAAATATTATAATAAATAATATATTGTAATATATATACTAGCGGTAAGTTCGAATATCATCATTGTTGTAATTTGTAAATGATTAAAATTATTGAATAAATCTTGAGTAAAGGAAATTCAATTGATTTAATTTTCTTACTGCCTGTCCATTCCTAAACAGCCTACTCCGCATCCTTACGCAAGAAGTATCGTGAAGGAACTTTAAATGCGTAATTCCGAAGCGAGAAACTTGTAAAAACAACCCCGTTCACGAATAACTTAAGAATACTCCATATTATTTAAGTTCCCGGGATTTCCTGGAAAATGACGTCAAATTCCAAGAATCGGCGAAATGGGGATTCCGTAACAGAAAGGGATTTAGCAAAGTTATTTTCTGGCGACTTCGAGCACGAGATTTTGTAAAAGCAGCTCCTGGAAATGTTTTGGTTGTGACATCGTCAATCTTGAACTCCGGATACCTCCTCGCATATCATATTCTCCTGATACAAATTGGCGATTTCGAGCACGAGATTTTGTAAAAGCAGCTCCTGGAAATGTTTTGGTTGTGACGTCACAGACGTGAACTCCGGATACCTCCTCGCATATCATATTCTCCTGATACAAATTGGCGATTTCGAGCACTTGGGATTCCGTCAAGTCCAGTTTTGGGAAATTCTTGGAAATGACGTCACGTTCCAGGAATCGGTGAAATGAAAGACCTCCTTGCGTATCATGTTCTCCTAATACAAAATCGTGATTTTCGGGAAGTCTCTTTGCTGAATTGTGATTTTCGGGAAGTCTCTTTGCTGAAAATCACGATTTTGTATTAGGAGAACATGATACGCAAGGAGGTCGTTCATTTCACCGATTCCTGGAACGTGACGTCATTTCCAAGAATTTCCCAGAACCTGCTTGTACGGAATCCCCTTTGCTCGAAATCGCCAATTTGTATCAGGAGAATATGATATGCGAGGAGGTATCCGGAGTTCACGTCTGTGACGTCACAACCAAAACATTTCCAGGAGCTGCTTTTACAAAATCTCGTGCTCGAAATCGCCAATTCGTATGAGGAGAATATAAAGTGCGACGAGGTCTTTCATTTCACCAATTCCTGAAATGAGACGTCATTTCCAAGAATTTCTCAGAACCTGCTTTCACGGAATCCCCTTTGCTCTAAATCGCCAATTTGTATTAAGAGAACATGATATGCGTGCGGATATTTCATTTCACCAATTCCTGGAATGCGATGTCGTTTCCAAGAATTTCCCAGAACATGATTTTACGGAATTCTATTTCACCGATACTTTCAATTTGACTTGGAATTAGGTAATTCTATGAGGGATCAGGGCGTAAAATAAAAGAAACAGATTGCTTTCATCTGATTAAACATTTATTGAAACATTTGAACGATGTACAAATTACAAAAATGATGTTATTTAAACTTAAGAGCCACTATTTATAAACTACTATTACAAATTCAATTACAATATATCTTACGATAGTTAAATAATAATTAAAGTTATAAATTTAATGAAAATATACATTTAAATAGTTTACAGAAGTATTTTATGAACTAATATCCTTAAAAACTATTAATATAAATTGATTTACTTAAAAACTATACTTAAAAACTATTAGTATAAATTGATTTACAATATAGTTTATAATTAAAGTTTATACTATTTTTACAACTGGTATTTAATATAATATCCGCTAATATAAATTATTATCTGTTAAATATATAATGTAGCGTATTCAGATAATATTTAAATAATATATTTCTCTGATGTCCGTCTTCTCTGTGTTCACAATGATGCGCAACATCCACTTCTTGTCCGAGAAACCTGCACACACAAGAGAATATATTAAACAGTTGTTTATTAGCGTGAATAAATTTATCGTAGTGAAAAATCTGCAGGAGATTGAATAAGAAATAAAAGTGTAGAAAATAGTACAATAGTCGCAAGGGGATGCAAATTTCAAGTGCAAAGTGAAGCTATAAATAAACTTATTTATAATACTCAAATACGGCAATATCTTCTAAAATCCTTTTTAAAAATATTTCTTCCATTATCGATAGTGAGGAGAATGCAATTGTGGAAGTATAGAGAATACAATTGTGAAAAATAAGCTATGGTCATTAACGTAGATAAATTTATTTTAGTGAAAAGTGTAGAGAAAATTAAATAAGAAACAAAATTATAGAAAATAGTGTAGAAGTTGTATGGGGACATAAAGTTTAAATGCGAAGTGAAGCGATAAATAAAGTTATCTGTAACAAGATTCTTTCTTTAAGAGATCTTCTTTTTGAAAATATTTCTTTCAATTATCAGTAGTGATAAGAATACATTTATGGAAGTGTAGAACATACATATTTTATGCATTTATGTGACCGCGGATCGGTGGTAAAACACCTTCTGCATTACATACTTAACAGCTATTGTTGCGGGTGACGCAGACCCATGCGTCATTAAACGTTTGCCGAAATCGTGTACGTGGCGCCATCTCGTGTTTGGAGTCGGCCGAAACGTGAAAAATCAACGTTTTGGGGAGGTAGTTCGCAAAGTGCCGAAGTCGTGTATGTGGCGTCATCTCACAGTCGACGTCGGTACTAATAAACGACGTGCCCAAAGTGATGATCTTTGAAGTCTCGGCCGAAAACAAATAAGAGATAGCGCTATGCACATTACATCGGTATACATTTAATGACCAGTTTGCCGCACGAGAGATGAGATGGCGCTACACAATGTATCGTCGAATTTTCGACTTGTGATCGATCAAACGAACTGTCGATAGTTTTCCATAGTACCACCGATACTGTACCCTCGCCTATAGCTGCAAGTTGACACAAGATCAGTCGTCTGCTCTGTGCATGCGATGTATATATTGTGGTTAACCTCGCCGATTTTTGTTGCTAGACACATTCGGATAAGTTGTAAAGTCATCGTCAATTAAGGAAAGAGAATTGCACGATGGACGAGAAGCCGAGCGGATTAAAAACGAACGAACAGATTATAGAGGAGCTTACGAAAGATCTAGAAAGTTCTTGCATAAAAGTTGACGAAAACTACGTTGCATCGAATGATAACACAGCCGAATCGAGCACTGTGAACACAAACAGTCTATCGGACAATTGTTGTAAAAATGCAGAAGCAAAGCCGCACGATATTAGCAAATGTGAAATAGACAACAATGACAGCGAAAGCGACGCGAGTCATCCTAAAGATTTCGTGGACGAGGATGCGTTGAAGGACAGAGACTTAACTCTTTCCGAAAGTGAAAAAGAAGTTTGTATTTGTTGCTGGGACGGTAACAAATAATTAACGAGCACGACTAATGTTTACTGCTTCTTTCAGATTCTTAAAAGTGAAGCGGAGAAACATAAAAACAGGGGGAACGACTTATTCAAAAGCGGAGAGTATGAACAGGCCATTCTTGCATATACCCAGGGGCTACAGAGCTGTCCATTAGTCTACTGCAAGGAGAGATCGATTTTGTATGCCAATCGGGCTGCTGCCAGATCCAAATGTTTGGTAATGTTACTACGAAAGGAATATTATTAGAACAGCCTATGGAAGTTGGTAAGCACGATTTGTCACTAATCAACGCTGCTATCGAAACAGGATAAAGAGTCGGCGATACGTGATTGCACAAAGGCTATAGAATTAAATCCTAGTTATGTGAAAGCATACGTCAGAAGGGGTCACTTGTACGAGGAAACAGAAAAATTGGACGAAGCACTGGAGGACTTCAAGAAAGTTTTAACATTCGATCCCGCTCATGCAGAAGCAAATTACGCGATTCGGGTAAGCATTATACCTCTCCTTCCTTATGAACATATTCGCGATACTCATACGCCAAACATTTCCAGCGGTTACCACCGTTGATCCAGGAGAGGAACGAAAAGCTGAAGATGGAAATGCTTGGGAAACTGAAGGACTTGGGAAATATGGTTCTAAAACCGTTCGGCCTTTCCACGAATAATTTCGAGCTGCAGAAAAATCAGGATAGCGGTGGCTATTCAGTCAAGTTTCACCAGAACCCCAGTTAATGGATCGACTAACGCATACGTTTACAATGGATTTCGAAAGCGCGCGACGGGATTTTTGCGTACGCATTACGGAAACTCTGTTCGGACGATGTGTGCTTCTTGTAATAAAGGTGTAAACGTTATTATAAACATTTATGAAAGCTCTGTATCTACTAAAATCCCGCGGGGCATCGGTATATACAATTAACAGCGACGCGAAATTAGCTTCTTTTTTCGTCCGACCGACACGACGCCTCGACGAGATTGAGCGAGAGCCTACGATACTCGCGATTGATCATTTTCCATTGAACGGTATACAAGCTATCCCGCTGTGAACGGTAAGCGCACTGTAACATTCAATCGTCCCGCGTACTCTGTATCATTTTACCGGCGAACGCGTGACGCTCGTTGCATTGCCGATTCGAAGGCTCCTTCGTGTCGGCAGCGTTTCGTCCGGCGACCGATCGCCAGAAATAGTTGACAAACCGCTACGAAATCAGTTTAATATCAATAAGAAAAAGGAAAGACGAATCTACCTACCATCGCGTAGTTTGCCCCCAGGGCAATTAGGAGAGGCATACTCGTCGTATCGTAAGGCGTACTATTCAACTGACCGGAATGGTGGAAATTAACAAATAAGTTGCTAAACCGATGATTCGAAGATTGTAAATGAATAAATAACATTCAATGGATTTAGAGCTGCGATTATTAGTTTTCCCTTGGGGTCCCAAAAATTGGTACGACCGAAACGGCTGCAAAAAGGGGTAGGAGACGGACGACCGTGGTCGGCGAACGCAGTCGGGCGACCGTTCACCGTTAAGGGTCACGTTGCAACCCCTTCCTCCGTACCTCCCTCGATGCATTCATGATTCCGCGACTTATCCCACCCCCCGTCGACGCGCGCCTCGGTACTCGCGTACTACTCCGAACTCGATCTATAACTTCGCTCTAGCCTCGCAAAAAATTAGAAAGATGAAACGATTTACGTAAACTCCCATTTTCTGACCCCGGCCAAAGATATCTCTTTCAATCTTTCCCCGTTGTTTGTGTATCGTCCCAGCAGCGACGCGCACGCGTGTCCACGAGGGGACACGTTTAACATCAGTGTGATCCGAACAAAGGGGGGGTCGATTTCTGTGTGCGCGCCCGTGTACGTGTACACGTAGCCGGGGGTTGGTTCGCGCACGTGCGCGCGAATACGTGGGCCACGGAAACGCTGGAGAAGGGGCGGGATCGAGGCGCGGCGGAGCGAGAGGGCCGCGGTGGAGTGCGGCCCCAGCGGTGATTTTCTTCGCGACCAGCGCGTAAACGTGTCGAAAGTCGGCCACCGTCGAGTGGCGAGCGATAAACGGGGTGCGTATCGGGCGTCGAAGAGCGTACGCGGCTCCGTATATCGAGAGTGTAACACACGGCTGATCGGATCGGACGTTCCAAGGAAGCGGGATACCAGTTACACGGGGCGGACGATTGAATTTGTCGACGAGACCAGCGGCGGGAGGGTGGACAGCGAAGGGGTGCGAAAGGGCGAGGGGCATCCGAACGCGTTGCGCGAAGAATTTCCGAATCGTAAATTATTTTGGCCCAAGGATGGCCCCGGGGTTGGACGGACGCAGCGATACCGGATGCCCTGTCGGTCCGTGGGTGGTTCAGTGAGCACGACGCCTACACGTAAGCAAGAAGACGCGACTACGCCTACGTGTAAGCCCGAACGCATCGTCGCCCGCAGCCTCGATGCGAATCGATAATTCGAGTAGGGGACGCGGTTCGTCTTCTTTTCGTAAGATCATCCCGTTCTGCTGCTTGGCGAGGAACGGTGACAAGGGCGCGAACGATCGGCCGTGAAGAGGACCGTATCCAGATCACTCCGACCATCGCTTTGCTATCTCCCACGACGAGCGTCCGCGAGAGCTGTGCTCCGCGTTTCCCGTACGGCCGGGAAATCCGGAAGGCATCTCCGACCCCGTGAGTAGGGGGAGGAGTAATGTGCAACGTTTCTGAGAAAGGGGTAAGCCGGCCTGCGAGCCACCGCTCGTGCCTACCGTTTAACGATCGCTAGGACCGTCGAATTGGGTCACTTTCACTGGCACGCCGCTCTTCCACGTTTCGCAACCGCTTGTGGCATCAATCGGAACCTCCCCTCGTTCACCCGTTTCAACCGTAGCCTCTGTAGATCCGAGCCTCGAACACGCTCGTCGTAGCGAGCGATTATCGTTGCACGTGTTTCAGCCGAGAACGATGCGGCGAACACGGGCGGAGGGTAATTCGCGACGCGGGAGATGGCCTCTGCGCGCCGGCCTATTCGTGGTGTACGTGCTCGTCCAGTACGCGACCTCCGCGAAGATACCCAAGACCGATGAATCGACATCGCCTTCTTATCCGATCGTGACGAGCCGCGAGGAGAATTGGACGGCAGGGTCCACCGTCGAATCGTCCACGCTCAAAGTGGAGACGAACATCGAGCCACAGCCGAGGGCAAAGGAGAAGCCGTTGCCGACCGAGGGAAGCTTGCCCGGTGGTAAGAACGAAAGGGTCGAACCGAAGAGCACCGCGGACGAGAGGAAGAGCGAGCAGAAGGAAGCGGAGGAGAGATCGAAGAAGGTGCGTGGACAGCCGAGGGACGAGTCGAAGGGAAAGCCAGTGGGCCAGAGGAAGGAAACGAGAAACGTCACGAGGACCACGACGGTAAGTCCCGTGAAACGGGGAATTATTTTCTCCCTTATTAAATAAATCGCGAGCGCGATCGGAGAGCTCTGGCCGTCACATAAATCGTTGCTGCTGCTCACTCGATATTCCAGGCTCCACCGGCGACCACGGTGAAGTACGAACGCGCTACGTGGAGGCCGCGGCGGGAGAACTGTTCGCCCCCGGCGATCGAGCAGTTCCCCCGTCCGGTGATGGGCCCGTACGCCAGGAAGCACGGCGGCCTGATCGTGCACATCCTGGTCGCGATCTACACGTTCCTGGGCCTGGCCATCGTCTGCGACGATTACTTCGTCTCCAGTTTGGACAGAATCTGCGAAGGTAAACGGGCGCCGGGCGGGAAGGAAGCGCGCGAGATGAAACGGGGACAGAGGGTGATGATGATCGATCGATCGGTTTCTTTTTCCCCTCGCAGAGTTACGATTGTCCCCGGACGTTGCCGGCGCGACTTTTATGGCCGCTGGCTCATCGGCCCCGGAACTGGCGACCGTCGTCATCGGCGTCTTCTTCGCCAAGGACGATATCGGCGTAAGTATCCGCGTCGCGCCCGGACGCCTTTGCTAAAGGGGCGGTACGGAGTAAACGAGCCGGGGGTTGCAGGTGAGCGGCGTGATCGGCAGCGCTGTGTTCAACATAATGTTCGTGATATCGGTCTGCGGCCTCTGCACGACGACGGTGTCCAAGTTGAACTGGTGGCCCCTCTGTCGGGATTGTTTCTTCTACGCCGTGTCGATCCTCGTCATGCTCGGCACGATTTACAACGAGTCCATATCTTGGTAAGGCATGGCGATCCAACGACGCGGCGCGTCGAGCGTCGAGGACAGAGAAACGGACGTGTATTTTCAGGCTCGAGTCCCTGTTCATGCTGATCATGTACGGCGTGTACTGCGTCACGTTATCGTTCAACGCCCGACTGGAACGATGGGCGAAATCCTACAACATACCGTTCCTCCCGAAGGACGACGAGCCGGCGGAGGAGAGCGCTCTGGTCAGCTACAGATCGTTGCAGGAGGATCGACTGTCTTACACGGGACCCAGCTCGCCGGTCGCCGATCAGTTTAAGACGCACGAAGGTGAACGGCCGCGACAGAGGGATTAGATAAAAGTCCCCCCGAGGGTCGCGGAATACGAATGGTGTACATTAACTTCTTTGCAGGTGGAATGGAAGGCGGTGCAGGCGAGGCGACCGCCCCGGAACGTAGCGAACAGCCGATTCCGAGACAGCCGGAGTATTACAAAGCCAAGGAGCCGGACCCGAACGAGGTGTCGCCGTTGGAGAGGCCGACGGACGGCAGCAAGTGGACCCTGTTCACCTGGGCCCTTGTCTATCCGATTCACTTCATGTGCCGCGCCACCATGCCGGACTGTCGACAGGAGAAGTTCCGCAACTGGTACCCGTTCACGTTCTGCGTGTCGATGGTTTGGATCAGCTTCTACAGTTACATCATGGTGTGGATGATCACCATTATAGGTAAGGTCCTTCGCCCCGTTTCGATCGTCCGGCGCCGGGTCCGATATTGACGCTGGTGGCGGAACCGTTTCGCAGGCAGCACCCTCGGCATCCCCGACACGGTGATGGGCTTGACGTTCGTCGCCGCCGGTGTCAGCGTGCCGGACGCGCTCTCCTCGTTAGCGGTGATCAAGGAGGGCCTCGGCGACATGGCGGTGAGCAACGCGGTGGGCAGCAACGTCTTCGATATCCTGGTCTGCCTCGGGCTTCCATGGTTCATACAGACCGCGATGATACAGCCCGGCTCGCACGTGAACGTTACCAGTCGTGGTAAGGGGCCCTACTACTTTCGTATTACCGAACACCCACGCTGAATACGGAAACGTTCGTTCCCTCACTGTTCGACTCGTAGGTCTGACGTACTCGACGGTGTCCCTGCTGTCGACGGTGATATTCCTGGTGCTGGCGACCCACTTGAACGGCTGGAAGCTGGACCGCCGGTACGGAGTGATACTGATGCTGTGGTACCTGGTGTTCATCGTGTTCGCCTCGCTGTACGAGCTGAACGTCTTCGGCGAGATGAACCCGCCGGTATGCTTCAGCGCGTTTTAAAAGCGGGAACACGCCTCGTGGAGAAAGCGGCGAGGGACCGTTCGCGTTCTCCCTTTTGCTTCTTCGCACCCTCCGCCCTCTCCCATTCCTAGCCCCTGCTTTCCCGCTGCTCTTCTTCCCCGACGGAGATTCGGATGAATGCGAAAGGAGTAAACGTAAGCGTTCGCTTCCAGCGGGCCATCGATAGACAGCGGCGATAGGATTAACAATTATGAAACGTATTATCGTACACTTCCATGCGCCGCGCGTACAATATTGTCCGATTCGTGTCCTGTTCCGGGACAGAATGGGCGTACACGCGTGTACAGAGACTCCTTGAACCCGTCAGTATTAAAACGCGAAGGATCGCGCCGAAGTGTTCGCGGCGATCCGTAGATAACGGTAACGAATCGGCCGAATGGATGCTCCGGCACGGGAGACCGGTACTGAACGATCGCTTCCACGATGGTATTGGAATTGACGGAAGAGGGTGAGAGATAGAGGGAGTCGTGTAGGAGAGTAAACGTCCGACGAGCACGAGGGATAACATAAGAGACAATAATTAACGCAGCCTTATCCGATGAAAGTATCTACAACGTTATTCTGCGCGATCGTCGGGATCTCCAATATCTCCTCAGCGTTTGTCAATTGCCCCCATCGCGTTCGCCTGTCCCAACGGGAGTCAACGAGTAACGTGTAAACCACGGCGATAATGAGTATTACCCAAGCCGAGAACCGAACAACGACAGAGCTCGAATTCAACGAGCCGAGATCCGTCGACGAGCCGCAAGGATCGCGCAGAAGTTTTGTTTAGCGTATAAAAATCGAACGTGCGATATTGCTTGCGCGTACGCTCATTGGGACGCAGCATCCTGCGCGTGCATTTAGCCCTCTGGCACCGCCAGGTTCTTCGCCCTTCTTTCGTTCTCGTCCCGAATAGACTTAGTCTCGTGCACTCGCGCCCCGTATGGATTCGATCGGGTCACTTTATAATAGATGCCACGGCGTTCGAGGATCGGTGCAATTGTAGTCAATGAAGAGATCAACGATCAATTAGTAGCGTTACTTAGATGTATATAATATTTAGGCTGCGATACTTTAGCGTAATTTCCATCGATTCTTCGGCCCCCCCCCCCCCTTGATATAGATCGTAAGCGAAAGTCAATACGCGATGAACACACCGTTTTTAGATATAATCTCTCTCTCTCTCGTCAGTTTCGCCGGTCAATATATTTACCCGTCCTGTCGTCCGCGTTTCGCGTCCACCGATCTTCGAACGGGCAAACGCTAATGATCGTGAACGTCCCGCGCGACACGCCGGATACGAAGTTGACGTCGGTCCAGCGGGAGATTCATTGTTGACTGTTGTGTAACGGTAGATTTTATATTGTGACGTACACATACGTTCGTAATTATAATACAATATACATGCATAGTGCGTGCGGCATATATATTATACGAAATGACGTGTTCCGCGTGTAGCACGGTACACATTTATTATTATACGCATAGGGCCAACAATTATACGTTTAGCTTGATTACCGTAATGTTCGTTAATTTTCAAACAGTCTCTTCTTCCTCCCGAGCGAGTGATATTTTTCATGTCTTCGTCGAGTCAATACGTCCGTGTACCTGCGCCACTTACGTGATAGGGGGAACATCCGAAAGACGTTGAACGCGGTATCAGCCTACCTCCAGCCCGTCGGCGAACATTTCTATCGTTGTTCATCCGTCGTTCGACGTATGAAAGGAGAAAGATGCGACGTGAGACGAACGGATCGAGAAAGGCGAGCGCGCGATTGCTAGTGAAATTCGAACAGAGAGGAGCGATCCTCGCAGAGTGCTTAGGACAGCGTCTAGCATTTATATTCACGATTAGCGTAGCTCTCATTTGTCCAATTAAGCGAACGATGAACAACGAGTGGCGGGCACCGTGTTACTCTTTGCACGTGTCCGAAATAAGTTCCGATTACCGCGCCTATTTAGACACTGTACACGCGCTCGCGATACAACGAACAAACGAACGCAATTGCGCGATTAGCAGACGCAGGGAGAAGCGGCGGAGAAGCGTCTGTGAGGCCGTCGAGTTATTCCTACAACAAGACGGGATCGAAGCCGGTGTTCCCTCCGTAAATGTTTCCTCTCTCGCCGTTAGAATTATTCCTGCGGACAGTTCTAAACAGTCGTAGCTTATTGCAGCGTTATTGTAAATAACCGTTTCGCCAGTATCGTAAAAGGAAGTCTTATACAGTTGCGAGTGTAAACGGGCGAATAGAGAAATACCGAGTAGCGAACAGGCACGCGAACAAAAAAGAAAGAATTAACCAAACGTGCATGTATATCGAGTGTACATACACGGATGTAGTTATTCAGAGGGAAAGTAGTACATGTACATACTACTACTTCGTAACACCGTACATTCGCTCGCACCTTCGCGACGAAACGCCAGCACCCGGTATCGAAATTTATATGTCGTTAAAAGCCTTGAGACGTTTACGCGGATCGTCTAGCTTACTTGGCCGGAAGTGATATAAAGGGACGATTAGATTGATAGTAGCACGACGAGTTTAACGATGCTAGTGTATCCAACAGTTGAAGTAATAAAGAAACGCATTCATCTATAAGATAGAAAAAAAGTGTTCGAACTTATTTAAAAAGCGGGCAGGGGAGGGTAAAAGGGTGGAGAAGCCCGGATTGCAGGATTCGAACCGGGGTTAACAAGGTGTTCGCCTCGCTAGCCCGGGTTCGACGAATTAACGCACGCTGCCACGGCCACTTCCCCGTTAATGGTGTTTTCAGAAGTCCCTTTTCGCGTGCCGCGGAGCGCCCAAGAAACGCGAGCCGCGTCCGTAAACATAAATATGTACGCGCGCTGGTGATCCTCCGGCTGCGAAAGACGCTAGAAACGTGTTGAATAATTTACCTTTATTCTCCTGGTAAACGAATATACAAAGTTTACACCTAGGTTTACTCGCTTATTACGATGCATCGAATATAATATTGATACGACGCGACCGGATCAGACACGATGACAGTGCAATCGTAAAATCGTCTAATATGGGAAAGGGTGTCGAATACGGGATCTAAAAAGAGGCGGTGAACGTTTCTCGATGGTGTGTACCCTCTCTGCAGAACTTTCGGGAGGATACGCTTGCGAGGATGGTATCTCTCCGTCTCGATTCCAACGACGGACTTTCGCTGTTGTTCAACGTCTCTGTATTAGACTGGCCGGTAATTCGCAATCCTTTCCCTATTAGGCCACTTTATAGCGGTTACAATCGGGAATACCATTTTCCCGTTCCTCTTTGCGACGCTCGTACGCCTGAGTTATCGCGAGGATGACCAACCTCCCCTTGAAGTAGAACGATCGCGGAGTCTGCGGGCGGAGCGTTTGCATTTCATTTCCCCACCCCCGCCTTCCCGTTTGATCGTTAAAAAAATGTGTTAGCCGCGCGGGACGGCGGTTCGATCAGGTTCATAGGCCGTTACGTCCGGGCGCGTGTAACAGGGAATACGAGCGACGCTCGCCGCTCGCAGATTTCGGCCACGGATCTCAAAGAGCAAGAGAAAAATGGAACTCGGCCCCGGAGCGTACCTTTGGTAACGTGCCCCGTAAAATATTCGAGAGCGCGCAAAGCAGTAGCGTTTAATGTCAATTAGAATAAATATTAAGGATTAATCTCTAATCAGTCTTTATACAATTATTCGTACAATATTCGTTAAATCCCTTGCCATCTCCCTTTCGTCCGTTCTCATTATGTACATCTTCCAAGAGAGGGATCAGACCGAGAACGTGTGCGCGGGGTGTAGGCACAACCGCGGGCACGCGACACTTGCACGCAATCGCACAACCAGCTCTTCCCCGTTCGCTCGCGCATTTCTTCCAGCAATTTTTCGCCATCCATCTCTATCTCTCTCTCTTTTCCATTCGCACATATACGCGCAGACAGGCTTGGGACGCGGTTATCCCGCGCGGGGGAACCAGTACGAAGCTCGTTCTCGTGGTAGATAGCGAGAAGAAAGCGAGATCGCGGAAACGCCGGCCCGAATGGATTCACTTTCCTCGGCCGCCTAAAGTTTCCGCGTCGTGTGGGATTCTAGCCGGATCTAAAACGGAACAGCGCGTACTCTCGCTGGCTGACGCTAAATAGTAAAAAAATATTGTACAATATGCCGTTGCGGCGTCGACACCGTCAGCATTCTTGCCAGTGGAGAAACGCTTGGATGTCTTCGCGCTGCTGTTACTCTAGTTAGCTCTGATCGATGGGAGAGCGACGGCCGATGCTAACGCGTGAGATTAACGAAGAGAAATTTGTAGCAAAAGGCGAGTCTTCCGTCTCTCAATTTGGAGTTTCCGAAAAATCAAACTGAAGGCTCTAGTCGTCACCTACAAGTGGCCGATCCTTTCGGTATGATATGTACGATCAGGGTGTAGGAGTGAGTCCTTTCGCCTCGATCGCCTGTACCCCGACGAATCGAAAACTCGCTCGGTTCATCTATCTCTGAACGAGGGTGAAAGCAATTTCTCTACAATAGAAATGGCGGTACAGTTCGAGCGCCGTAGAAAACTCGCGTTCTCCACTCCCGCCGGGGTGGTTCGTTTGAAAAAATATATACAAGTACACCAGTGAAAGCTTTATCGTTTCGCAGCCCCGAAGAAAGGGGGACGGCTTCTTGAGCACGCTTCTTAGATCGCAAATAGTTTCAAGAGGGAACATTATTGTACGCGAACGTATCAGGTGTAAGTTACCATAAAGCTTTGACTGCGGTCACTTCGATAAATCCGACGCTTAGAAGAATAGATCTGGGGATCTTCCGTTTCGCTCGTGAAACGGTCTCGCCTATTCGATCCTACCGCGGTATAAAAAGCTAGCGCAATTTCTTGTACTAATATCCTGTCCGGCGATCAAAGGCTTGCTACTGCTACACGTCACTACGTATCCTCAACGCTTCACAGGATTTCTTTCATTAGCCGTGAAAAAACGTAGGAAAATATCTATACGAACAGGTGATGTCTGTTTCGCCTGCGCGCCGAGACCCACCTGTCCGCATATACAGCCCCGAATTCTGATTAACGTTAAAACGCTATAAAATATCAACATCGACTCTACTCGATTTCCACGGAGATTCACTAATTACCGATGATTACCGATTTTAGTCTTAGTCGCGCGATATGTAAAAAATACCATTCGAGTTGCCTCTAAAGGATCACGTATAAAAAAGACCTGTACACGTTCGACACGTTCGATGCATACGTCAAATCGTAATCTTGATTTCACCCTCGTTCAGCGGGAAAAAGAAAGAAGTTGGACAATGATAGTTATCCACGTTGAAGAGCACGAGACGGTCGGAGGTAACGGGAGCGATAGAAAATCGGGAAGAGAACTCTTTATCTTCGAGTAGAAAAAGAGGCGCGCATTCGTAATTTGCGCTTTGTCGTTTAGCGAGGGACATGTACCACGCACTCACAGAGAGACATGCACGCACGCAAGCACAATATTGTACCATTTGATCCGCTTATGTAGTAGGTTCGTTTTCTCTCTCACTCTCTTTCTAAACGCAGTGACAATTGCTAATAGCGGTACACGGTAAAAAAAGCCATCGACCTTGCCGAGTATGATAGCAGTTGAGCGTCAGATAATATCCCTTACTATCGTCCTCATTTTCCAGCATCCTGGAACGCAAAGAACGCATCGTTCCCATCGCGAATCCTGAAGCATGCTCTTCTTTTTTTTTTTCTTTTAATGAAAGCTGGAAGTATAATCGCAGTTTCGTGAGCGATCGTGCTTACCTACTTTTTATTATCGCACTTTGGAATACTATTGTAGAAAGCTGCGACCCGCGTCGCGCGATCGCGGACCATCGTTCCGCGAGATCATGACGGACGCGCGTGTCACGATCGAGGAAAGCGCTGTAGAGCGAAAAGGTTTCTGAAGCCTGGCTCGTTCGAAAGATTAGATACACGTGCGATCGGTCGGATCGATGCAGGGGGCGAGATCCCTAGGGCGAGATTATTGCTATCCGCGAGCGTTAACCGTATCGCTTCGCGGGATATGTCACGAAATCGCGTACCGTTCGTTTTTCTTTTTTTTTTTTTTAGTGGTGTCGTCGTTGCATGAGAGGTAAACCCGGTACGCCGAAAGTGAGCCGAGTTCTTCGCTCTACGATTCGCGTGTGACAGAGGGTGTAGTTGATATGGAAGAACGAGATACAATGTGGTCACGAAAGGCGAGTGTGTGTGTGTGTGTATGTGTGTGTCGAAAATAGATGCAACACATTTTTTTTCTAGGATAATGGGATCCGCGAAGATATGATATGTAACTGTATTGGTACTAGGTACTGTGACTGTGATCGTGGGTAAAATTCAGAGTCGCGTTTCGCGAAACGCAATGAAGCGTTCTAGGCTACAACTATGTTGGGGGCAGGGGGTGAACGATTACTTGGGGAAGTGCGAGCAGAAGCCTTTTCTCCTTTGGCTCGATCTCGAGAAGCATTCGATCGCAGCGATCGATGATTCGTTGCAGCGAAAGGGTGTAACCCGTTCTTTTCATTTTTAATGGGGCAAGCACGTGTCGGAGTCACCGCTACTGGCCATGGAGAAGTTGGCCGAGTCGCGATCGCACTGTCTGAACTGCGCGGTGGCCGTCAGCTTCCCGTTCAGCTGCGGAGCCTGAGGGAAAGTGTGATGGCCGGGCAATGCCCAAGGCTGCGTGTGCAACGGAACGGGAGGGAATCTCTTGACGAAGGGATTGTTGGGCGTCGGGTTCGCACCGTGGAGGAGTTTCACACCGTTGTGATGGGACGGCAAGGTGGTGTGCGATGGGACCGTCGCGTGCACCTGAAGCGGGACGAAGGTGTGCTTCGGCACGGAGCTACAGCTTCCGCTCGATCCAGTCATATGGGATCCCGCCGCGCTGTGGGAAGCGTGGGGCAACGGCATCGTGGAGCAGTGCGGATAGGTGACGGCCGGTTGGGTCGGGTAGTGCGGTAAGGTCGCGGAAGACGCGTGCACACGGACGTCGCTGCTCTCCGTGAAAGACGTCATCCTCATGTTCGTGGAGCGGCCGAACGGCTCCTCGTTCGGGTTCAACGGTTCCGTCAGCTTCGTTCTGGACAGCTTGCGACGGATGACCACGGTCGCCTCGTTCGGGTTCTCCAGTATAACGGCCGGACACCCCGCCGGCGGTCCGGCGACCGGGTCGTTTACGGTCGCGTTCGAATTCGCGTGCGCGAACAACGGCAGGTGGTTCGCGTACTGGGGCGAGGAGAACGACGATTGACTGGTGCCGGGTCGGCCGTTCGAAGGGGTGAAGTTGACGGTCGCCGAGGGTGGTTGCGCGCCCCGTTGTAGGGAGCAACTGCGCCAGTGATCGCGCGGCTCCTCGTTGCCCGCGCTCAGATCGTCCACGCTGGTCGCCCGTCGTTGCGAGCTGCTGTTGCTCGCGTTGCTGTGCACGCCGCTGGACGACGTCTCGCTGTGGCTACTCGTGTTGCTGTGCCCAGCCACCGAGCCGGCCCCGCTGCCGCCGCCCGCGACAACGTCCAACGGCGGTGAATTGGACGTGTCCGAGCGGGGTGTCAGCTCCTCGTGGGGCATGCCCGAGTCCGCCCGTCGCAAGCATCGCGGCGTCTGTCCTCCGTTCGTCTGTAAAGCAACGGGGGTATCTCTGAATGTGACATCACCTCCCCGTCGTCCCTTTCGTACCAGATTCGCGAAGTAGAGGAGCAGACCGACAGGGGGGTGGGCGATCGCGAGCGAATCGACGGAAAGTTTTTACACGCTTGCCGATCCGCGGGAGCGCGTATGCGTGCCGCGCCCTTAAGCTCGAGTTTCGCGAGAAGCTTTTTGCCCACCCCCTTGCGTGGCGAGCGAGAAGACAGGAGGCAGTACCTGAGCGTTAGCGGTTAGTGGTGCCGTGGTAGGTTCGCTAGCCGTTGCGCTAGTCGGAGTCGGGGGTGGCAATGGAAGCGGCTCCAACGTAGGATCGGGCAAGGGGTCTGGTGTCAAGAAGGGCGAGGGATCGCCCTCCGATGGTTGCAGATCGCGATTCGCACTCGCGTAGTAAGTCACCTGGTCGTCGTTCACGCACTCGAGCAGCTGTCGAAACGTACGGAGCGGTTAATCGCCAAGCGAACGACCAATCTCGTTCAAGCACGCGACCGGCCAAGGATCTTGGAGGCGAACAGGAGAGAAACGCGAACAGCGTGTAGTGGTCAAGCAACGCCGGAGATATTTTCTCAAATGTGTTAGAACGTTACGTTGAAGCGTTATTCAAACAGAACTGGCGAGTGAATTCAAGCAGAGAAACAGGAGCACACGTGTCGGCGGCTTACGTCTCTATAATTAGGCGCGCCGCCCCTGCGAGGTGCCAGCCACATTTCCCACTGTCAAAGGCGAAACGAAAGTAAATTGAAAACCGAAGAGCTGAACGAATGGACGGGACGCGAGTCTTGAACGAAACTTAATGGGACGGGGGGTGGCGTGAATCGGAAGCACGACGATTCGCAATGGAGACCACCGTAAGGAAACAATCAAACGATGGACGATACCTTGTTCTCTTCCGATGTCGAATCGTCGGCGGGATCCAGAGACGTGATTAACGGTAGCTCCCGTAATGTGGCGTAATCCCCGTCGTCCTCTGGGCCACCGTCGCCCGCGCCTCGTCTACCTTTTCCCTTATTGCTGTAATTCAAACGTAGCGCATCGTGGCACGTTACAACCAAAGTTACCCGGCCGTTCCAACGGTTACTAACGGGGGATGCATGAGTGTGTATGCAGAACGGATGGAAATAGGGGATGCATGAAGGAGAGGGGCAAAGAGTAAATGGGAACGGAGCAGAAGCGATGTCTCGGTGTTAACAGTTTCAGGGCGAGCTCGACCGAGGCCGAGCGCGATCGTTAGAAACTTTTCCTTGCTGATCGGCACGATAGTTTGCTCGATACTGCTGCGAAAGCTGAAAGCTGTCGGCGAGAGTAAAGCGATGCGGGCTGTTACGCGTGCTGTATATGCTCTCGAACCAGACGCGAGGCGTTAACCCTTCAAGGTTCGACCATTAGAATCCGCGGATCGATTACAGATAGAGGAAGAATTCGGTTCGCATACGTTTCGGTAACCTGAAAGAGTTAACTAACGCGCTAATTAACATCGATCGACGAGCGTTTAAGCATACGATGCGACCGTGGGAACGATCAAGGAGAAACACACTGAACGATTATTCTCGCGATCGTTGCAACGTAGGGACGACAAATGTTACAGACAAAAAAGAAAAACACATGGCGACAAAAAGCGGGGAGGGCGGAGGGATTCCGTGGAGGAAACTGGCTTTCTGGAATCGATTCGACTCGAAACGACGGGAGGAAGAGGGATGGAGCTCGATTGCAAGGGTATGGACACCAGCGGTACATACAGAGAGACACCAAGAGGAGGGAGGAGGGTAGTTACCGCGAGCCTGACGTACTAGGCAGGTCGTTAAAGGTGACCTTCTGCTTCAGCTTTTTGTTCAGCCAACCCTTTTCCACGGTCGGCGCAGCGGCCGCGTCGTTCGGCGATCTGGCTGGCGACGATCGTAACTTCGGTCTCAGCCAGTAGATTTGCTCCTCGTCGGCGGCCGATTCGCCGTCCACCGAATCGGTATTCCCTGTGGATCGGAACGGGGAAGCAGAACAGATAAAAAGATCTGTCGCGTCTCACGACGAGTCTCGCGTCAGCGTACAAGCGCGTTACCTTGAGAACGATTCTTCCGCTCGATGGCCGCCTTCTGAATCACGCTCATGATCGCTTTCTTCGGGGAGGCATCGGCGATCGTGTAAGTCCTTCCGTTGCCTACGACCAGCAACGGTGCGCTCGTCCCGTCGTTGTCGTCGTCCTCTCTCGCCGACAGCAGATCGACGTCCGTCACGAGCTTCACCGACCTGGCCGATCTGACGGTGGCACGGCCGATCGTGACGCGCAGCTTGAACGTCCAGCGCCGCTTCGCCGTGAGGGAGATCCACAGGATTATCCACAGAAGTAGATGCAACACGGTGCCAACGATGCACGCTAAAATCGCGCCGTCCAGACTGCCGCGGTAAACGACGCTGTAGTCGTAGAGCAGCGGCGCGCTGCAAATCGCCATCGCCAACAGCACGCACAGCGCGGTGCAATGGATAAAGTACGTCCAGCCGTTTCCGCCTCGGCCGTTCTTCGCCAGTATCACGCGACGCTCTCGTTCTTGATTCAGGAACGCGGTGAACCTGCGCCGCGCCAAACGGGAACGCTCAGTTCGCGGATCGTCGCCGATTAGGTGTCCGCGACCACTTACCTGCCGTAAGCGTAGAAATACATCACCATGCTGGAGCAGAGCACCAGCAGGGAGGAGAGGCCGAACAGGACCAGGGTGACGTGCGGATTCAGCAGGAAGTACGAGTCGCCGAGGAGGCTCGATATGCTGCTGCTGGCCGACAACGTGCGATACTGTTGTCGTAGAACGGGCAACACCTTCAGCGGTCCCATCACTTGAACCTGAACGTATCGCGACGATTTGTTAAAGCGTTACCGTAATTTACACTCCCCGGGTGGTCCACTATACCTTGTACAGAACAGACATCCCGACGTAGGCCAATAGGCTTTGAGCAGAGTTCAAGATCAGCTGGAGACTGAAAAGCGTGCCCAGGGTTTTGTTGCACGACCAGAAGACCGCTGGGTATCTCACCGAATAGACGAGAAGGGCGATCGCGTAATTCAAGTACTCCAACGTGATAGGCCCGTACGATCCGTCTGCAGGAAAAAAACAGAGCTCGATTGCGAATTAAGAGCGTAATCGCGCGACCGATTGCGAACGATTGCAATGATAAGAATGAGACACGGTACCGGTTTGAAGCTCGAGGTCCGACTTTTCCGAGTAGTCCAGATCGGCCAGACTGTTCATCGTCAGCGACATACTGTGCGCCGTCATATTCCCGCTCGATCTGCTCGGGCCAAGGGTCGTCGACGATCTGCCTACGTTCTTCGTTTTCGTTCTACTCTTACCGTTACTGTTCCTCGCTACAGACTTGGCGATTAACCGTCTAACGACGTTTCCGTGCCGGTTCGCGTCGGCGCTACCGTTTCTCGAATTACTCGGGCTGGACGACGATGCGAATGGCAGTGTCGACGTCGCAGTTGCGAACGTAGGCGTTCCCGCAGCTACGTTTGCGTTGCTCGTTCTCGCGATCGTCGGCCCGGCCGTTTCCGATGCCGTCCGGCTTGGTACTATTGGTACTACGGTTGTTCTTGCTACCCGGGAGGGTAGTGCCGTCCCAGCAGGCATCGTCGATTTTGGAATCGCATCGGTCGTCGATGTCTTCGGCGTTGAAGTCTCCCCTGTCTTTTGCGACCGATTCGTCGTCGCGAATTTGCCATTGGCTACGGTAAAAGTGGGGATGCTCGTAGTCGGAACTCGCGCCGGTTGACCGGTATCCGCGGGTCGAAGTGCGCCCAGGAACTTGTTCGCAGCGTCCCTCGTCTGAGACGCGAACGATTTATCAGGGATATCGGTTAGATCGGGCATCGCTGTGCCATCATCGTCCATTACGCTATCAGCGTCGTCCTCCTCCGGCGGCAACGTGACAAAGGGTTGAGGCGTTATGAAACCGGTCAGAACGCTCAGATTCACGTTCGGATTGAGAAAGCTCGACACGACCAGCCGCTCGCGATGAGTGACCAGCCAGTCCAGATCCGTACGCCATATCGCGTCTGTAAAGCAGGAAGTTGTGCTTCAGAATCGATCGAAACTGCAATACAACGTATAGACTGGCACAGAACCAGTTCGAGAGATGCCAAGGCGATCGGGAGGAGCGTAAACGTTCCGCGGGGAACGGTACACGCTTAGACACCTGACCGATCGATACACGGGAACTGTTGGACATAGTCGGGACGAAAGTCTCTCCTCCATCCCAAACCGCGGCGTTTCCCATGCGCGAATCGCTGTACCCTGTACAGGTGGTGCTTTTCTTTACCTTTTGGCAAGAATCCAGCGTGTATCATCCGGGCCTCCATGAGCAGCGACGGCAGCAGAAAGCACATGGCCGTGCAGAGGTGTACGAAGGCCGCCGTGGGACCGCCGTGCCGCCACAAATTGTTCGCCAAGCCTGCGCCGAAACAGCCGAATAGCATCATACAGTGACGCGTGCACGCGGTGCTCGCCGAGGACAGAGGATAAGAAACGGGAAACGATAAGCGCGTTGCGCGTATACTCACTATGGTCGGGATTGTTCGCGAGCAGCGTCGAGGGTGGATCGCGCGAGCACGCGCTCAAATGACGGCCCAGTTTCATCCCGTCGTTCGCCAGGTTGCCGAGCTTTAGAAATGCCGCGCCGAGGAGGACTGGCAAGAGGACGACCCCGGTGCCCGCTAGAACCAGACACGCGTACAGCTCCACCTTCGGCGGGGGCGCGTCCGCGGGCCACGGTAACGACAAGTACGCTGCAATATTAATCAACGCAAGGCTGTACACCCTCTGTCTCTCCTCCACTTCCGTTGTCGCGGAAGAGAGAACGGAACTATCACCGACCTGCGAACCTCCTCGCGTAACGCAAGCCGATGTAAGCCTGAAACACGACCGCCAGCACGCCGTACCAGACGGACCACAAGCTGTTCACATGACCCCGGATGCACGACGACGTTCGTCTCGTCGATCGTCGCGGTTTCTTGATCTTGCTGGCGGTGGTAGCAGCGGCGCCGCTGGCGTTCACGCTGGCCACGATCGGAAGCGGCTTCAACGGCTTCTTGCATTTCGCCTGGTTTATCTCGTTATTGTTCTCGTAACCCATCAAGCTCCCCGTCATTGACATCTTCGTTCTGGAACAGAGGCGACGACGCGCTTTCGGTTAATCGACGGCGACGCGTTCGAGCGTGTGTCCGCTTCGACGGGGAACACTCGTTTGTAACGTTTACCAAGTGATTCAGCTATGCCTCTTACGAAAGTCTCAGTGTCTCGCGATAGTCAGTCGGCAACGCTCGATGCGAAACTCTGGCATCTTCGGCGGCGGCGGTTCCGTCGTCTGGAACAGAGGGAAAATGAAAGATCAATTAAACGCTCCACCGTGGTAGTTATCGAGAAGACTAACGACCGCGATAAAAAAAAGGGCCGCGGGTTGTGAGGTTTGGAGGAACAATGGTTCGAATGACGATCAGGAAGCACTTTTGTACCGAAGGTATGTCATTCGAAGGGGGTGACACGCGCGCGAAGTGTCGCGCACGGAGTGATTACTCTTTCCGTCTATTCGCGAGCATCGCGATCGCGACTACAATGCAACGAAACTGTACGGGGCGGCTCGTGCCGGTCTATGGACAACCACAAAGGCGAGGCGGGATAAAAGGGTAGAAAGAAACAGAGTGGGGGCTAGCGTAGCGTGATAATTCTAGTGCCCTTACATGGCCGAATCTCTCGGTTTCTCTCAAAGTCCTTCAACGCACCCCTCGCAAGGGTTAAACGTTGCCCCTTCACAGGCAACGGTGCATACGCGCCGCGGATTCCCTCGATTTCGTTCTTTCGCCGCAAGACGCGATAACGCTTCGCGATATAATTACCGCTCAATCTGTCTCGGTTAATTAGGAACCGCTCGGTATCTCGCTGGTCGATGCAAAGATAATGGCGCGCACAAGCCCCAGCTCCCCCTCCCCATCGAGGACTGACAATGCTTACATTAATTATCTGGAAAACACCGGCGCGAGGGTTGCGCAAACATCGTTACGAAGTAACGCGCTTCACCTTCGCGGTTGATTCTGGCCGGAAGTTAATTCGGTATGTTTGCGCGGGGAACGCGAAGCAAGCAGACAGTCGGAAGCGGTGTACAGTGCTCTTTTATTCTTTTTCTTTTTTAATTCTGCTGAAGGGGTTGGCGGGACGCAGAGAGAAGCTTTTTTCGTTCGAAAAATTACTCATGACCACACGCTTTGCCACGGGAATTCAAAGGAAGGACGGCACGGCGGACTCGATGTCAACGACCCTGTGTATTTATCAAGGGAACTGACCCGAGCGAACGGGAGAACTTGTGCATCTTCTCCTGCAACGTTTGATGCGGTACCGGCGGCGATGAAACAAAGGGGGACAAAAGCATCTATCTTTTCGTGCAGCGCGCAATCGTGTCGCGCGCCGCGGAATCTCCCGGTGGCCGACCCACTTTGCCCCTTTCGGAGACGTTCGAAGGAGCTGCGATACGGATTGGCTCGCAATTCGTTCTTCCCTTCGCGATGATTTTTTCCAGGCTTCGACTCGCTATCAGAGACAAGAACGATTCCCCGGCATCGGCTCGCTGCCCTATGAGTCAGCTTATCACCATGGTTACAGAATGTCCCTCCTAGCTCCCTAGGACCACGGAGAATTTCGGCTGCCGCGCGACTCTATCGGAGCGGCGGTGTCTCGTTGTCTGCAGCGTGGCCCCGAGAAATACGAGAGCGAATCGCGACAAAGAGCACGAACCGCCGCGGGATAAAAGAAAAACCAAAGTTCGTTAGGAAAGCAAAGCCGTTCGCAGCGACCGGCGGCGAGCAATCGATCGTCCTTTTACGGAAGCAATATAGCCATCGTCGGACGAACGCTGCCCGTTCAATTGGATCCTCGACCTGCATTCGCTCTCTCGCGATTCGAGGACAATGCATCGCGATCCCTTTTGTTTGTCGGTCAACACGGAAAGCACCGAGGATAGCAACGAGAGTTTGTTGGCACACCGCCAATCGGCGAGTCCACCGCACGCGAACGCAACCCATCCCTGTTGTACGCGGCTCGCGAGCGTTAAGCACGCGCGTGTGCCGCACGCTACGAGCAATCAGTCGTCGACACCTTGATTATCACTTGCGATCCGATCGAACGAAGAACGGTCCGGTCGGAGGCACGTCGATGGACTGCGAGAGCGAGTGGATAACCGGTACGATCGGTGTTTCAACGAGGCTAAAGAGAGAGGAGATACTTCTCGTGGATGCGGTAGGTCCAGGGTTCGAGTGTTCATCGTTCATCCCTCCGGGATGCTCGTTTCGTATTCCTTTTTTCCCCCTTACGCTTGCTCCGCTAGAGTATTCGCATTGGAATAGCCCGATAAAAGTGCGCTAGGTTGTATAATATAAAGTATAGACAATCGCGGAACCGTGTATCCTCGCCGAATCACCCCGGCCGAGGTTGTTCCGCTTTCATTAACGGAAAACCCGACGGATTCTGTTTCGCGGAAACTGGAAAACCTTTACCGCCGTGCGCTGGATTGAAAAGCAAACGCGGAGACGGGGAAAACAGATATTCGCGTATAACATGCACGGGTGAGCGCGTCCACGCCCATGATCGAATTAACTAGACCCGAAGAGTGGTCGTGTGTCCTTTGGTTTGAACCTTCCGCGGTCCATTCCTGCCTCGCGTTCAACTCTCGCCTGGCTACGAACAAAAGGAGCGACGAACGCGCGGCGCGAGCGTTTCGCCCGCGCGATATCGCGAACACGAGCCCGCGCATCGTGGCGGGAAATCGATTTTCCATCGAAACGTCTACGTTTCAATGCCGTTCCGCGGGGCTCGCGAAACGTTTCTATCTAGCCGTCCAGCGGTTTCAGGGAAGCTGATTTCCTACGTGTCACCAGTCGCTCCGCCATCGACACCGCTTGGAAACGATGCTCGCCGTATATTTCCCGTGCTAAGCGAAATGAGTTTTCCCGATCCGTGCCCGCGGCTAATCGACTTTCTGATATCGGCCGCTACGGGACACGCACGGACCCACCGGAAGTTAGGGTGAACGCCTGCGGAGCCGGCTATAAAGCGATACAGAACCTATACGCGAGTCGGCGAACGGGAGGCGGACACGCGGTTAAAAGCGAGGCTATTTCTAGAGATCGAGGGGTTCAATGAAATCGGTGTTTAGCTTAAACACCTCGCTGCGATACTTTCCATGGGAAACTGGCCGCGTACTTTTTGCTCCGGTTACACCGTAGCCGATCGAACGTTCGTTACCAGGCAATCGTTTCCCTCGACGTCGACTCGAGAAAAACCAATCATCCCGAAATCGCTCGGGCGGCACGTGCTGTTGTTTTCTTTTTCGTGCGGCTGCAACAGGAAACGTAACTAGCCGGAAAACGTTTCTTCGCTTCCTCGGCTTCACCCGGCGAATCGATAGAACGGGGTCGACCGGAGCTAGGACCGGCGATTCCTATTTTCTCAACCCCCGAACGCCGGTGTTTTCAACTTTCATCCGCGAGTAAGTCTGCGGGGGTGGGTAATTACATCTCTTTCTCCCCTTTCTATCTTTCGTCCTTTCTTATAACAATCTGCCGCAGGACAGTGAACCCCGATGACTCACGCACACCGTGTTCTCTCCTTCCTCTTTCCCAATTCCTCCCTTCAAGATTTCCTACGAGAAGAAAATGCCGAACTTGTCGCGGGGCTCGAGCGATGAGTCATCCAGGGGATTCACCCTCGAATCGGCATTCCAACGCATCGACCCACGCCGCCCAATCCGGAATTGCCCCTCGCCGCTGTAACACGATCGGCAAACTGTCGAACAATCTTCTGCGATCGAACTTTATTCCTATCGGACAGAATCTCACCCCGAACATCGGGCTTAAATGTATCATCGGATCGCGGACCCTGGTACTCACATGTACGTATGGTCCAGCAAGGTTTAACACCGAGCAAAATAATTGTCTACTCGCCCATCCTTTGTCCCTTTCAAAACATTCCCTTTCGGAAGTCACCGACCCCGGCTCTCTCTCTCTCACCCACGTTTCCTTCCCTCCTCCTTCCATCCGCACCACCCCCGCCGCCCTTCTACACACCTCCTGTGGCATCCCATTCGATCGATATCCGATGCACACTGATAAACATTGCAACTAAAACCGAGACTACTGTTGCGCATAAACATTTCGAGAATGATGTTTAAAGACCATCCATTGAAATATCGTTTATGGGTTGCGCGAGTATTAATGCAAGGGAACAAACTGGTTCACCCCAAAATGTTCGATGAAGCTACAATTTCCTAAAGCTCGCAATCTTCATCGTTTCGATCGCTATCGCGACCGCGATCGCTGCCATCGCGCTCCCCGAACTCGTTCCACGCGGAAGCAATTTTTCTCGGGACTGGTTGCGCGCACGCGAGGCACGCCCCGAAACTCTAAATCCAGAAATTAGGATCGTTAGAATAGGGGAACGCGAAAGAGTCGCGGCGTGAAAGATTTAAATTGCCTCGTGGCGTCTTGTTGTTTCTCCGGCGCGCGAGGGTATGAGCATGGTTTTTGTGCGCCCGGTCCCCCTTTCGCCTTCAACGAAAAACCGAAATAGCCGCGTCTAATTTGGACCCGTTGCCCGTGCCCGTAGCGAGCAAAGAGACCGCCGGCTTTTCGAAAGATTATATAAGACAGGCAACGGAGAGTAATCGGAAGGGATGATCCGGCCGAAATCGAGCCTAGCTTCGCCTTCGCGCGCGTGCAATTCGACGAGGGAGCACCGGCGGATAGTCTGCGCAAGGCGCGTCCTCCGGTCGAACCGTATTCGTACATCGATCCGCTGCTTTCTAACGTGATCCACAGCTTTATAAGACGCGCGAACGTTTTCGAACGAGGAATCCGTGTCTTTATCGCGGGGGCGTCTGTTTACCGAAAATCTTCAGACTTGAGCCGGTGCGATCGAAAACTTTCTCGAGTTATTCAACCTTTCCTATTGCTCCCCTTCTGACTCGCGAGACTCCTTTAAAGGCGTCGCTCCTTCCTCTATCTTTGTAGTAATCTGGGATAAAATCCCGAAGCGATTGCCCAGCGTTTTCTACCACGGCCAGGCCGAGGAGAGCCGCACGAGTTTCGCCTCTTCGCACACCTGTAAGCTCGAGCCGAGCGGCTGAAATCGCGATGCGCCCCGGGAAAGGTAAATTGTCGGGTACACAAGCAGCAGGCGAGAGTTTAGCCGGTGTACAAAATTCAGCAATTTTTGCGATCCCTCATTACCCTTATCTCCGTCTATACCTTACCAATTTCGCCTCATTCCGAATCGCACGGAATATAATGGTTTTTGATCAAAGAAACAAAAAAAAACGGATGGTTAAAAGCTGCAGCCAAACACGTTCGTTATATAATTCTCCTTGTCAATGTTTCGATGCGAATCGATCGGTGAAACGAAATCGGGAAGGTGCATCGAGAAGCAAACCGGCCAGGGGGAAATTTTGATTGATAGGAACCGAAGGCTCGTATCGGGGAAAGCACTTTAGATAATTGGATACCGGTTAATCTAATTAGCTAAGCCGAACGAGTACTTGTGCACACGACGCATCGGCTCGGCGGCGTACCCGTAGATTCGATAAATTCGAATCCTGCGGCGCGCGTATCGTCCCGTTAAGGAGCAAAGGCTCGGGGACTAATAATTTATCCGATGCAGCCGCATCGAGGACAAGGGAAGCGATGCCGTGCTCGTTCGGTGAAGTTATGTAAAAAGAAGAGCTGGATGGGAGGGTTTGAGAAAGATGTTAGACGAAACAGCCGGTTAGCGGTCGATACCAGTTGCTCCGCTATTTGCGATGTTAAACGACGGTAACGAGTCTCACGGCGAACGCGTAGGTGTGTATACGGTGTACACGTTTCAGGCTCGCGGGCTGATATTAGATACCGGTGTATCGAGTTGCGTACGAGCGTGAACACGCGTCACTAGTTGCGTTTACCCGCGTTTAACGTATGTTAAGGCTAAAGGTATCGCTTAGGGAATTTGCAGAGAATTCGCAAAAACTGGAGCACGCTGTGCTAGTACATGCCGACGGTCCCACGAGTTGCGCCGGTGTATACGCTATTCTTTAGACGGTGTAGAACGGGAGGCTTCGCGATATCGACCGGTTGGGAATAGCCTCGCGGGTCAGCACGCAACTTTTCGCGTTAACCATTATCGACCTTCCGCGTTAGAGATTATACCGCATACCGCGAGTAGACAATAACGCCGTCAAATTTATTTCTTCTTCCTCCCTGGAGCATCGAAAAAGTATCGAACCCGGTGCAGACGAACGTAGAGCGAAGATGAGAATAAATCGAAGCGAACGACGGCGAAGGGTCCGGCTGAATGAATAGAGACAGACAGGTAAAGGGAGGAACAGCTCGTCCGGCTACCAAGTGAGCGGAGAAGCAGGGTGGCGCAGAGTGCACAATAAGTGTTGGGTTACGATAAATAAACTGGTCAGAAACAATGCAGCCGGCCGGAGGAGCAATGCGCTCGAAACTGTGCAACCAAGCTTTCACTATCGAGTTACAGGGACGCGTACAAGCAGTCGAGTTACGACGGTCACACGGGGCGGCCAGGTTGCTTCAAAAGAATCGAGAACAAAGTCCGTTCTCCGGCACGGCGAGCGCCGGTGCACGACCTCCTGCCGAGATCGAAGATCCGATTCGCCGATTGCTTGCCTACATTATAGAGTCGCGCCTCAGGCTTATCGGCCAGGTGATCCCGGACCCGTCGAACGGTTCGCGATTCCCGATCGGAGCGCAACGGGCTTTTCGCGTCTGTGTGCTTTCGACGCCTGCCGAAACTTCCCAGCGAGGGGGCGGATAGAGCAGCGTACAGAGCAAACAGTAGTGACAATGGTCCGCGCCGGTCGTGCACGTTGCACGGCCGGAACGGTGGAGAGTGGTGGGTAAACGGGTGCAACGCGAAATGCACAATCCTAGCTCGGAGCGCAAACGGAGTCCCTCGATCGCGTCCACGTGGGCAAAACGAGTAAGGCGGAATACGTATCTAAAAGCCGCGGCAATCTTGACTCGTTCTATCGCACGGATGACGAGTGTAAAAGCGATAACAAAGGGTAGGCGTTTCAGAGACGAAATCCGTGGCGGAGTGGCAGAGCGCACGAGGAGGCGAGTGGAAAGGCTCCTCGCATACCTGTGGAGCAGGTGTTCCGCCGAGGACCGGCTTTTCGTTCTCTTTCCCTTTGCACTCACACATCTACCTACCCAGCTCCTCTACAAGCTTTGCCGGCTGTGCACCTAGGTAGGTAACTCCTCGCTCGTGTACATTTGCCTACGACTCTGCCTGTCCGGACGAAGCGATTTAGAAAATTTCAGGGTTCAGCTGAAACGCGATGATACATGTGCTGTTCTCTGTTCGATCAAAACTAGTCAGCGTTCTCAAAAATGAAAAGGCGAAGAGTGCGTGGACAGATAGGAGCGATTCCTCGCGGCTCGGTTGAACGCAACCGGAAACGCTGTGGCGAGCCGTGCGGCATGGCACGGTAGAGTCCATGTATGTACGTACGTGGCACGTGCCAGCAGTAATTATTACGTAACGCGGTAACGATGAATGAACCGAGGACTTTACAGTGCGTTGACTTTAACGAGCCTCGCCTAAGATCGCTGTCGCGTCGTCGATGCACGATGCGCGCCCGTCGATCGGGCCGTGAACGTCCAAAAACCCGGTCTAAATTCGGCGCGGCGACGCGCAAAGGGGCGAGGATAAGAGAGAAACGGAGGGAGGAAAGGATGGACGCGAACATAAGTTTCAGAAGGCTATCCGCCGAATCCTCTGGCGAGAGAAAGCGCACGCCGGCGATCGGCTTTTACTCCTGTCGCGCTTGTGGACCAACGATTTCGATATGCAGGAATCCCGACGTTCCATCGGGCGGGCTCGCGTTTCGGCGCAACACCTTCCGCACCGGTTCGATCACGGATTCCCCGTCGCCTCCGTCCGTTCCGCGGGCCAATCTAATCTATCGATCTTAATTACGGTTCGAGTGGCTACTTAAGTAGCGTCCGAGCTCCCCGTACCCGGCGCCCACGTCCAGTTTCACCGGACGCGGCGAACGGCTGCGTTACCTCGTCGCATAGAACGCATCCCGTTCTTTCGCAAACCGAGCAGCTCCGAATTCGCTTCGATAACTCGACGTCCTGCAGCGCGCTTTCCGACAATCTCCTTTTCACCCGATCCGGCACACCTATCTGGCGCGGTCGGTTACCGACTATCAAACAGATTCGGGACGATAAGAAACAGGCCTGGGCGGGCGTGCATTTAACGTAGCCTTCCGCGTAGATGGTAAAGTAACGCGGGTAACGATCGATAAACGAAATGCTCGCTGACCTTTCAAGCTCCGATCCTCCGGGGTCGGATACCGCTCCGAACGTCCTGCGACCGGTCCTTGGCCCCCGACAGAGTCCGACCAGCGATTCACTGCAAGCTAAATCACACGCGACTGTCCTTCGTGCGGATGCTTGTTACATTTCTCGCCGTTAGTCCATGTTTGGCAAGGACGAGGGGAACGATGATCGGGCCAGGCTGGTTGCCAACAGCGAACATACCTAGAACGCACGCTCCTGCATGAATATCAACGACGGCCTGGGAACGGAGCAGGATGTCCTATGCCCTTGACACGCGGACTGACCTAACATGTCCGACCTGTCGGACGGGTAACGCGGAAATTCTCGTCGATCCAGGCACGAACGTCACTGAACACATGTCATTTCTACCTCGCCGCCGATCGTCACAGTCGCCTTCGAACCGGACACAGGCCGATTCCGGAAGTCACCCCCTGTCCGCGTGCTTTCCCGATCGGCAACGAATCAACGCTCGCAACGAGCCAACGCTCTTGTACGATCGCGTGAACGACAACCGGATTCGAGTGTCGGGGAACTCGCGAGAGGGAAAGAACCGAGCTCGAACTCCGAGTACTCCCTGACGAAAGATGCGACGCGGTGAACGTCCACGCTCGCTCTGAACAACCCGGCGACTCCAACCTAGCGCGCAACCGAGGCGCGCACTTGCTCCCTTCATTGGCTCGCCAAAAGCTATTCTACCCCTGCCGTTTCACTCGCAGGGGTTCTCTTCGTGCTCCACAACCACCGCCGATTCTATCACTTTATCGACCTTCTTCTCCTTACGCTTTCCATTTCTTTTTTTTTTTTTTTGCCTCTCCTTTTCTCGGATAACAAACGAATCTACATCGCAATCGAATTTCTTCCACCGGGACGCTACGCGTTTCACCCCATACGCCTTTACGTAGCTCCTGTTCGCCGCCCCCCTCGCTGTCGCGTCCCCGTAATCCCTTGCTGAACACTCTCGCGGGGCTATGAACAATAATCTGTTAATCGCGGGATCACGGAGAAAAACGCCGGTCTCCGCCCGCCCACAAGCATCTGCTTCGAGTGGCGGTGTCTCATTATCTCGGTCCGTAAGGACACTGTACGGGGACTTGTGATGCTCCTTGAACGACGAGCTATCGGGCCAGCGACCCGTTAAAACAAAAAGGAAACAAGAGTATCGATTTAACGAAAAACCGTCCGACTGTTCTCGACGATTGTTCGCGGCATCTCTTTGCACCGGCTTGCCGATTTCGAGCAATTAAATGGGAACTGTTTGCGCGGAAAGAATTCCCTCTGAAGCTGAGAAAACGTTTAAATAGACTCGCGGATGCGAGACGGGAACGTGTACGCGGAACTGGGAAATGACATAATCTGGCCAGGGTACCATTCAGCCCCTCGTATGGAAAGCGTGGTTAAACTTTTTCAATTGGCGAGTTCTGCCGGCACGAGAGCCACTCGGTTTGATGCTCGCAGAAACGCGGGGATGGGCTTTTCCTCGATTTACATATTCGTTACGTTATGAAACGAGGCTTCCTAGGAAATCTGGAGCACGAACGTCGAACAAGGGAACGACCATCGCGGTGGGTATTGTGAGGGCTCATTTTCCGCTCCGGAGGCAGCAGCTTTTAAACAATGCAGTTTAATGCGTGCGACGGATTTTGCAAAGCTCCCGGTCTCCATTCAACCGATGCCCCGAATAGACTATCGATCGCTATTCCGCGGCTGATAAACAGTGATCGTGTATCTCGATTAGATTATTTCGTAGTCTCGTTCGGATCTTCCGCTCGTTTGCCCCCGGAAAACGTATATTATTCGTGGCGAGGATAATCGTCGTTAAAAGCGTCCGCTCTCCTTCGCCGCTCCGCCAATCCCATTTCCTTTCATCGACGATCCCCGATGCCCGGAGGGAATCTTCACCGGGAGAAATATTTCCGGACGGTGCGCCGCTGCTGGTTAACAAACTTGTATATATACCATCCTAGTTTTTCCCAACTTTTTCTTCATCGTCGCAGCTTTTGAAAATACTTGTAACGCGAACTCGACGGCGTCGCGTCCGTTTTCTGGCTCGATCATCGTGTTGGTGTTAAAGGAAGGAGGAAAAGGGGTGCTTGCGGGGAGAGAAGATGCTCCAACCGAGGGAAGGGAATGCAGCTGACCCTGATTACTGAAGTAGAATCGATTTAAAAGGCTGCCAGTTATTTTTTGCCCCCTTTAGAGGCAAAGGGCGGCCGGTATCCGAAGAGATGTATAGTCAGCAGATGGCACGCGCTAACTGGACCCTTGAAAAGTCAAGTACTTCGACACATGTCTCGGTTTAAATTTCGTTACTTAAACATCTGATTGAACGCCGAAGTATAGATAACGATTTACTCTAAGGCCGCGGTAGTGTACCGATTGCGAGAGCAATAAGATCGCGGTTCCCCGCTTCAATTGCACTCTCACCCGGTTCCCCATCTCTCGTCCGATTTAATCGTTGAAACGCAACGAACGTTCTTGCGATAATCCGACGAAGTGTCTTTCGATCTGTACGGGTGCAGGAGGGCCGACTCTCGACGTATCTCTACGCGAGGGGCAGGTGCGCGATGCATCACGTAAAACCAGTCTTTTTCTTATTGATCCTGCCTCTGTTCTTTGGACCGCTACCAATCCCACCTGCCGATCACGTGGCCTTCCACCGCACCACTTAGCCGAGCATGATTTACCTTTTGATATACAGCCTTGTACGAGACGCATCTTACGCGTCTTAAACGCCTTATGGTTAAATCTTGAAGGCGGAATCGTGGACAATCGCGCGATGCGCGGCGGACGATCGTGATTCGGGCGAATGCAGGAATGAATGCCCGCGGGAGAATACATCTTCGACGAGGGTTCGTGTCACGGGAAAGGGAGACGGACGTGGATCGCGAGCGGGTATTCCGTGGGCGTTTCGTGACAATCCGTGATCCAATACTATGAAGCGAACGAATACACCGTGGCCGCGTGCATCGTTTTCGCAAGGTGCCCGATTGACGACCACCTGTCGGCGTTGCACGCCTCGCTCGCTGATAATTCGCTGCACATCGGACGCAATACGGCTCGAGCGGTCGTTAACAGCATGCGCGCGTACTACCCGAATAAGATATGACATCGCGAAACACAAGATGAATATAGATCTCTGGAAAAGGCCTGGGCTTGCATCCTGCATTCTCTCATTACCCTATCGAATTCAGTTGATGCGGCGCGAATCGCGCAAGCAATGGGATCGGGGATAAATTGATGAGAGGATGTTCCTACGATTAGACGAATCGTACAGGTCGGATCGGAATCAATGTTTCTTTTTATTGGAATATCGCACAACTGTCGTATCGGATCGACGAGTCTGGCAACACCATTAAATACAATCTTAGTTTACAAAAGCAGAAAGACGTCGTTTCGATTAGGCAAAGTACTCGAATGCATTCGCGTGAATAAATATGCGGCGGGAAATTGTTCCCAAAGTCTCCCTCCTACCTATAGATATTAAACGAATCATTCTTATGCACATTTCTATCAAAAATCCTCCCCATCGTCCGTATACTCGCACTCCTCTACGATTCGAGTGATCTCCGCATCGTGCTCCTGCGACTCGTCGTCGGACAAATGCGATTCACCTTCCATAAACTTAGCGAACCTAAAAGAATGCGCGTTAAAAGAACGGTACATCTGCGGGCATGGCATTGGCCCGATCGTTTTATTTTTTTTGTTCGAACCACCATTCAATCATTAGTAACCTTATCGGATCTTTCAGCCTTAAAATCGTTTTCCATGGATTACACTCGGGGCTAGAGCAATACTCTTTCAGTTCGACCAACGCTTTTCTAGTCTCTTTTACTCCCTCTTTACGATACTCGTCTTCGGTTAATAACTTTCTTCTCTCAGGGAACATGTTCTTCCTGATAGCGAACAGGTGTATTAAACGTGTATCGTGCGGTCTCGATTTTCCATACCGTAATGCTAAATTACGTTTCTCTTACTAGCGTTATTACAACTAACGCGGGTATCCACTAATGTCTCAGCGTAAACGAAGATTACGAAGGTAAAGAAATGAAATAGTGAACTTCCATGCGATGCTTTATTAATGGGAAATTAAATCAAACTGCTCGCTATTCACGTGTATTCGAACGCATCAATTATAAATTCTCGAAATGAACGATTTAAGCGTAAAAAAAGTAGCCTCTGCTAAACTGTGCAAATATCACAGCGCCCAACATTGAGTTGGTCAACGTTAAGGAAAAGACCGTACTATCGACGAGTTGTAACTTACCAATAACTTCGCCCCTTTCGAATTAGTGCAACGGGGAAATTATACAGAAGGACGATTAGGGTGCAACAAAAAAACGATGCCTCGCGAAAATAACTGCTATAATATATGGTAAGCAATCCTGCTATCTGAATAAAGGAGAAACAAAACAAGAAGATGGAATTGCGATGAGATAATTTTTGTACAAGCTGAAGATCGCTATCCTCGTCAAGTAATTATTGTACGCACCTGCAGAAACCATTCGATTAGCTTTTTCGTTCGAACGTTTGTAACTGGGCCGAATCGATAGCAAATCACGAAACTGATGAACGATGTTAATAAGATATACCACATCACCCATTCCCTGTACTGTACTGCGATTAATTGAGCGTTCTCCCACAATGCTTGAATAAGATAAAAACTCATCGTCCAACCGGTGGCGACCATCAGGTACATAACTTTACCCTTGAATCATCGTGTCAGGCGTCAGAAAATGTATTTCGCGTAACGCACGGTAACGATAAGCGCGTAAAGAAAACATTGATTACCCGTGGCAGTAGCTTGCTAACAAAGTATACTAATATTATGATCGACATAGTGATGCCAAGCGTTATGCTACACAGGTAATAAAATAGCGGATTTGCGCTTAGCTTGCGTGCGCTCCAAAATATTATAACGCCCAGCAGTGTTAATGTTAATTTGAAGGCGTCGATACCTATGCGTACAAGGATGTAATCACATTTAGACATGTTGCGCTAAACGCTAGAATAGCATTCTTTCTCTGATGCACTCACGTGTTTGAGTCATGCTTATCGTGTACTTGTGCAAATTGGATGGATACACGTATACGCCAATGCACACATCTTCAAACGGATTAATTTTCATTTTGCTATTCTTTCTGGCGCCGAACACGCTAAAGCTCCACGAACGTTGATTGACATTGTGCTTTTCTACTACTTCCTCAGGTGTTTTACCATCGTAAAGCTCATAATTATCTAGGTTCGTATTTAAATGCATCTACAATTACGTAAAGGCACGTATAGGATTGATATGCCACACAGTTCTATTTGTTATAAGCTTATGAATCTCAATGTATGGCTTCTTACTGTTACGCTTTTCCACATATGTATTAAATATTTCGATTTGGCGTTATGACAAAAGATTTGCAATCCGGGCTTGTGATTTTCAAAAATCTCGCCTGGCGTTAAAAAATGTGCTAGAACAGTTCAAGAATGATCGTGTACCAGGTAAATATTACACCTTGGGTATCGTTGCAATCTTTCGCGTTACGAAAGATAAAAGATATATCGAGCGTACGTTTCTAAATTTGACTAGGTTAGGAAAAACATTTGATTCGCCTTAAAAATGTAATCTACACTAAAGAGAGCAACGCGAATCAATGCATACTTTTCCGTAATATAAATATGTATAACTAATTGTTATCCTTGCTGTACATTCTAGCAATGTTAATTGCAAAATTCGGCATGTCTATAGGTTACAGGTTAGCTCGACTTACTCGATTCCGTGGGTGCCGCAGATTCGGTATAAAAATTATTAGAAAGAACTAGAAAAGTAACTGCCGTTAACGATTTCATAACTCTATTATCCATTTTGTTAGACGTAATAAAATTTGTCCCTCTAATCATCAACACAATCTACACGAATCTCTACTGACAAGAAAACACTTTGAACTTAACGTTAGGAGTGGTAGGGAACTATCCGATAGCCGACAAATTCTAAAATCGTGTACGTAGCGTCATCTCGCATTCGGTGGCGGTACTAACCAACGACGTCCCCGAATTGTTGATTTTCGACGTTTCGGCTGACTCCAAATATGAGATGGCGCCACGTACACCATTTGAGCAACTGTTCAATGACGCATGGGTCTGCGTCATCCGCACATAATAGCTGTTAAGTATACGTATAATCCAGGTGTTTTCTAATGTTACGCTGACCGTAAATGCATAAAAGATCAATCGCGAAAGTACAAGTTGCTGATTATAGATTAATCCTTATAGCTTAATTCCAGAACGCGGATTTTATGAACAAATATAATATTAAGATATATGTATAACGAGAAAAATTTGAGCCACAGTTTCCTTTCAGCTTCCTTAAAGATTCATAATGAGCCAATTTATCACGATACAAGGTACAATTGGTTGCTACATCCATAATAATTCTTTATCATAAAGTTTTGAACTGTCTTGTGGTACGAAATATTAATGGAAGTTACGTTAATTGCCGTTCATTTCAGTCGGCCAATGTGGAAATCAGATTGGATCAGCGTTCTGGCCTTTGGCGTTACACGAGTATGGTATACAAACAGCGAACACCGGAGTGAATTTTCTTAAAACTCAAAGAAATTCTCTTCAAAGTATAAGCGACTTATCCGACGCATTTGATAGCTTCTTTTTTATACCGGATAATTCGCAAGATTTACATTTCAAATCCATAGCTGATTTAAGAAAGGCTAAAGTCAAGGCCAGGGTACATTGCTCACTTTACTATAGGTTAAGATTGCATGCGCTGGAATTCGCCAGATTGAATAGATAAGATAAATTGGCCAGCATTATCAGTCTCTTATTGTACAGGCGATATTGATAGACATGGAAGATAGCGTTATAGGGGGAATGAGAAGAGGTCCTTTACGCGACGTGTTCGATCAGACTTCAATCGTAACAAATTATCCAGGGTCCGGAAATAATTGGTACTTGTTTTATATTCAAACGAAATTTTACTATTCTTCCGCAAAGAGAATGTTATGGGACGTGATTTGTAGGGCTGTAGGTCACTATAC